>CM040118.1:231639223-232239223 GCA_022559845.1 Amorphophallus konjac | reverse complement strand
GGATCCAGCTATGAAGTGAGTTGGGGTCTACTCTTTAGGGCAGTGAGGTCAACACCTCTAATAGATTGAAGAGAGGTCAGCACCTCTAACAGATATGGAGACTTCTCATTCTGCTCAAATGTACTCTTCTGCGTACAATGGCTGGTTGGACAGCCCATTGGTCGACAGCAAGATGGTGGCAGACTGCGGAGTGTCCTATTCTCAGTAGCAGACAATATGGATAGGCAGACAGTGAAGCCTTACATCGCGACAGACAGAAGTGTCTCTTCCAGCTGGATTTCTGACAAAACCATCTCCAAAAGGTAGACAAATGAGTGATAAGATGGTAGAGCAAGGGTCAGACCTCGGGACGTGGTCCAGACCCCAAAATCCTTAATTTTATTGATTTACAGTTCCTTTTTCTCTCTCTGGATGGCTCACTGATCTGACAGTTTATTGACTTAAGGATTTATGGAAGAACAAGGGTGTCGACCTCCTGTATTAAAAGAGTCGACACATCTTATTAGAATAGCCAATTAAGCACTTCCTGGAAGAATAAGGGTGTCGACCTCCTGCGAGGTAAGTGTCGACACACCATAGTGAGATAGCCAGTAGAGTGCTTCCTGGAAGAACAAACGGTGTCGACCTCCTGTAAGGTAAGTGTCGACACTTCTTAGTAGAATAGTCAATAGAGCGCTTCTTATAAGAAAAACGGTGTCGACCTCTTGAGAGAGATAGGTCGACACATTCCTTTGACCTTCTTTGGGTAGATGGTGCTTGGGAACTGCGTGCTTCGATCTTGACTTGAATATGCTCAGACCTTGATGCTTGGACCTTGAGAAATGCTCAGACTTGATTTGAGAGTGAACCTTTAGTAGTTTGCACGGACCTTGTCTTGCCAGAAAGTGAACATGCACATACCTTACTTGTTAGTAGGAAGCATTTGCACAGACCTTCATCAACATGCTTTAGACTTTATCTTCATATGTGCACGGACCTTCTAGTGTTGAAGGAAGAATGTGCATCGACTTTGTATCACATGGATGACAAGTGTGCACAGACCTTGTTATGTGTTAGCCGGAGGTTGCACCGACCTTGATCTTTATAAGTGCTCAGCCCTTGGTTCATAGCAACAGAACCTTGCACCATCCTTTTTTAGCTCATGGCAAAACCTTAACTTGTGCTAGCATAAGTTGCACCGACCACGTCTTTCTTGGTCGCTAAGTATTGGCTGCAGTGTCGACACATCTGTTGTTGGAGTCGACACTTCTCTTGTGATACTTCAGTGTATGTATCATCTCCAGCAGTTGCATTTGCCTTGACTTCATGGATTTATGTGAAACCATGATTTTGGCTTGATTCTTGTGCAGCCTAATGCCTCAATATTTGTGCCGGTGTAGGCTTGACCTTGATGCATGTGTATTTGTCGCTATCAAATTTAGGTCAAACTATATTAATGAATCATAGTTAAGCATTATTGAAACAAAAATATGTTATACACAAGCCCAACATACATAGTCAGACATCATCAAAACAATAGAGTACACATGTCATACACATGCCCAACAGAGTTGTCTCTCCAGCTGCGAGACTTTGAGAGGCGTTTCGCAGAGCAAGAGCGCGCCCTCCACGCCTTGCAGAAGACCTCTCCCGTGGAGGATGAGGAGTGATCACCATTCTTCGACTATGTTTTGAAGGCAGAGATATCTCCCAGGATCTCACTCTCGACCTTCAAGTCGTACGACGGCCAGGGTGACCCGGTCAACCACTACGATAGCCTCGACGCCCTAATGGCCTTGCATGGGGTGTCTGACGTAATCAAGTGCCGAGCGTTCATTACCACTCTGGTCCAGGGTGCTCAGCGTTGGTTCAGGGCCCTCGCCCCCGGCAGCATCCACAACTTCAAGCAATTCGGGTGAGTGTTCAAGGAAAGCTTCGCTGGCAGCGGTCCACCCCGGTCAGTGGCAGGATTATTGGCCCTCAAGCAGGAACAGGGGGAGAAGTTGCGGGCTTATATCAACCGATTCAAATCGGAAGCCCTGCACATCCCCCGCCTGGATGTGGCCTCTGCCATCACCGCATTGACCGGGGGTACCCGTGACGAGAACCTGCAACATGAGCTAATACTTCATCCTCCCACCTCCCTTGCCGAGCTAGTGACCATGGCCTTGCACCATGCATAGTGTGAAGAAGTCCTCAGCGCCTGCCGAGGCACGACAGGCTCGGGTCGGGAGGGGGACAAGAAGCAACCGTGGAAGCAAGGGAGGGGCCAAGAAAAAAGGCAGAACTAGGACGGAGACCGAAAAGAACCGTCCCGAAAGTACGAGCGGTATACCCCCTTACCGCTCCCGTCTACAATATTTATGAAGACATCAAAGGCTCGGGCCTCCTCAGCCAACCTGAGCCTATGAAAGCCAAGCATCGCAATCGCCGCAAGTATTTCCTGCTCCACAACGATCACGGGCACCACACCAGCGATTGCCATCAACTTCAAGATGAGATCGAGCGCCTCGTCCACCAGGGACACCTATCCCGATACGTGTCCGAGCAAAGGGAAGACCGAGGTGCCCCTGAAGAGACTGACAATGCCCCCCTCGGAGTCCACCTCAACGTCATCGCGGGTGGTGTGGCATCAGGCGGAGATAACAGCTGAGGAAGAAAGCATCACGCCGAGCGGGTGAGTCGAGCCTCCATTGAGCACCCTACGGCCTCGTAGGCGAGTGAATCGCAGGCCCTGGTATTCTCCGACCAGGACCTGGAAGGGTTAACCAGCCCGCACGATGACGCTCTCGTTGTATCGGCTACAATAAACCATCGTAACGTAGATAGGATCTTAGTTGACAATGGTAGTGTCCCTGATGTATTATCCTATGAATGTTTCCTCAAGATGGGAGAGAATCCATCTAAACTCCACCCGATCCGAACCCCCCTTTGTGGGTTCAACGGCTAGGCAACTTATCCCGAGGGAGCCCTGAGCCTGCCAGTTACTATCAGCACCCCGCCCAAAATCGTTACGGTTATGGTAGACTTCATCGTGATTAAAGGGATGACGGCATATAACGCCATCTTTGGCCGAGACATTCTCAGTCGAATGAAAGCGGTGCCCTCTACCTTTCACCAAAAAATGAAGTTCCCAACCAAACATGGCGTAGGGGAAGTCCGAGGTAACCGAGCATTGGCTAGACGGTGCTATATAATCCCGGTCGAAGCCACTAGGCCGGAACGAAAAAAAGGAGTAAAGGGAGCCAAAGAGGGACCCACAACATCTGAGCCTGGTGGCGAGTTACTAACGGTCTTCCTTAACGGTGACCCAACTCTAGGAGTAAAGATCAGAGCTGATCTATCACTTGAGGAACAGGAAAAATATAATGATTTGCTTGCCCGATATATCCGACTCTTTGCATGGTCTGATGAGCACCTTCTCGAGATTCCGGACGTGGGAATGCACAAGCTCAACCTCGACCCAACGGTGAAGCCCATCCAGCAACGCAGGAGAAAGCATGCCCTAGAGAAGCAAGCGATCATTAAAGAGCAAGTCATCAACGGGCCGAAGACTGACCTTTTTCGCCCGGTTCTGTACCCTACGTGGCTCGCCAATGTCGTCCTTGTACCAAAGGATTCTGGGAAATGGCGAATGTGCATGGACTTCACTGACCTCAATCAGGCTACCCTGGAGGATTGCTACCCGCTGCCGAGCATCAATCAACTGGTCGACTCAACCTCTGGCAACGAGCTGCTCAGCTTCCTAGATGCCTACTCCGGCTACCATCAGATCAGGATGGACCAGGAGGACATCGAGAAGACCACCTTCATCACCGACTTTGGCGTACACTGCTACACCTGAATGTCGTTTGGGCAAAAGAACGTCGGAGCGACATATCAGAGACTGATCAACTACATCTTCGAAGGATAGCTCGGTCGGAACGTCGAGGCCTACATTGATGACATGCTCGTCAAAACACCGAAGGCCGAAAACCACCTCACCGACTTAGCCGAGACCTTCGACACCCTCCTGAAGTGATGCATGAAGCTCAACCCTACCAAATGTGCCTTCGGAGTCAGATCCGAGAAGTTCCTAGGCTTCATGGTAACTCAACATGGGTGTTGGGTTCTGTGCGCCCCCTCATTTTCCTTGATAATGGTTTTGATGATTCCAATGTATTGTGTGTTTTATGCTTAATGGCATTTTCATGAAAAATGAGCTCAAATGTTGATACTCTTCTTTACAGGTTAGGATGCTCTTGGGTTGACTGGCCTTAACAGTTCTCCATGTATATACTTGCATTTGGATGGCCAGCTTCACTGCTTTAACATATCATATGAACTTGTGTCTACTCATACTGGGTGTGGATAAGTTAAGTTCAAATTGGTTTTGAATGTGCTTGACTTAATAGGACAGATCTTGATTGTTTTGATCTGAGATGGAATTCTCTGTGCAGCTTGGTTGAATCATATTATGTAAGCTTTAGTTTTATTGTGTTAGCTTGCATTAGACTGTGTAAGTTCAGTTTTCCTTGGATTGCAACTGTGATCCATGTGTTAATTGAAAATAGCTTTCTCATGCCTTGGAAGACTCATTTGATCATTTGGTAAGTGCTATCGTTGTTTTACTTAACCTTGCACGCATTTGAGTCAATGCATCACATTGGCATACTCTGCTGCATACATTGGTATGTGCATCTATCTGTTGAATACTTGGGTCTGAAGCTGGTTGGATGTTAAAAATAGTCTTGCAAAGTTCTGTTTGCTTGTGTTTACATCAAGTCGTTGTAAGGATTGCATCGGTGCATTGGTCGTCACTGACCACATAAAGTCTGTACAGAGTTTTGCCTAGACTGCATATGATGTCAATACACTGATGCACACTCATTGCATATGAGGTCTTGTCTAAACGCTATTAAGTCTGTACAGAGTCTTGTTGCATCGTGTGCTTCATGCATTTAAAGTCTGTACAGCCCATGCTCAGGTTAAGTCTGTACAGGGTCTTGTTGCATCGTGTGCTTCAAGCTTTTCCAAAGTCTGTACATTCTCTGGTGGCAAGTCTGTACATCGCATTGTTTATTCATGCATCATCTCTAAAGTCTATACATCGCCACTTGTTCATGCATATGTGCAAGTCTACACATTGATAAGTTTCGCACACATACAAAGTCTATACATCGCATCGCATGCACATTGCATCTGTCAAGTCGGAACATCATCTGCCCGCACACACAAGTCTATACATTGTCTGTTTGCACGCCACACAGCTGAGCAAGCCTATACATCCGTTAGCCTTGCCTCATCCACGCAAAGTCTATACATTATGTGTGGCTTGTTCATGCATATGCCTTGTCCGTGCATCAAGTCTATACATTGTCTCGCATACGCACAGCAAGTCTGCATGCATTACTCAAAGTCTGTACAGCCTGTGTTCGCAAGATCAAGTCTGTACATCGTCTTGTGCATGCATCATTCAAAGTCTGTACAGCCTGTGTTCGCAATATCAAGTCTGTACATCGTCTTGTGCATGCATCATTCAAAGTCTATACAGCATGTGTTCGCAAGATCAAGTCTGTACATCATCTTGTGCATGCATCATTCAAAGTCTGTACAGCCTGTGTTCTCTGTACATCGTCTTGTGCATACATCGATCAAGTCTGTACAGCCCGTGTTCAGAGCATATCTGTGCATCGTTTGCACAGTACACCCAGAGTCTACACACTCGTTGAAGGCATGTCCAAGCATTCATATTCAAAGTCCATACATTCCTATATGCATATGCATCCTTCAAGACAAAGTCTGTACAGTGGTTGACTGCATGTCCGAGCATCCTTGATTCAATGTGTAGACTTCCCTATCTGCATTTGTGCAACCTCACATACAAAGTCTATACACTCGTTATCATGCATTCAAAGTCCACACATTTCTATATGCATATGCATCCTTCAAGACAAAGTCTGTACAATCCTTTCAATGCATACAAAGTCTATACACTCCTTATCATGCATTCAAAGTCCATACATTCGCAACCATGCATTCAAGTCTACATGTTCTGATGCATACACTGCCACTACACAAATCTCTGTAGTTTGCATACATAGGTCTGTGCTTTTGCATTTTGAGCTACACACGTCAATGCATCTTCTCTACCTTTACTTCGTTTGACCCTAATGACCTTAGGGCGACCTTTGCTTCTTGTATGTGTTGTGAAGGGGGTTTGGAAAAGGCTTTTAAGTCCCTTGGGGGTTCAATCCCCTTGGATAAATAGCCGCCTCTATCTTCCGATCGAAAGGAACCCTCTTGAGCTCTAACGTGTTTATCTTGCAGGAAGAAGGAGAGGAACGTGTGTGGTCTGTTGTAGGAGAAGGGAAGGAGGAGAAGAAGAACGTGAAAGAGGGCGTTGCTTCATCAAGGAGAAGGAAGAAGAAGCTGCAGAAGTCGCCGTCCGTGAGCCTGTGTCCTGTTCTAGGAGCTGCAGTTGCTGCTCTCCCCCGTTCAAGGTTTTGGGCATTTGGAACTTCATGTCCGGCTGCTTCCACTCCAAGGATCAACTTCCAGCGCACCCTACCTACTGATTGAAGGGAGTTGTGGGACATTCAAAGGGGAATGCATATAAATCTTCCTTTATTTGTTTGTCATGTCCCTGTTAACAAATACAAGATGTTGAGCATAATGTTTCACCTTTTCTTGATGTGTGCAGGCTTGATTGGAGCTAGGACTTGAACGGACAAACTTGGATCCTCAAGGAGGACGAACTACTACTCCAACCAGCTGCGGATAAGAGCTTCTCCAACCTAAGTTTCAAGAAAGATCTTCTTATCTCTATTGGAGAACCAAGAAGATATTTCTACATTCTATTTATGCTTATCTCATTGTGTGGTTCATAGTTGATCATTATTCACATACTGCTGGGCGTATATTGTATATCCTTTGATTATCTCAAACTCAAATATCTGTGTGTGTGTGTGGAGCTATGTCTCTGTGTGGTTGTCGTGTCCGGGGTACGTTCCCCGAACGTGTGTGTGTGTGTGTGCTGCAGTGGCAGCGTGTTGGGGCCAGGCGCTGTGTGTGTTTTGCTGCAGAGGCAGCGTGTGTGGTGTGGGGTTCATCTCCGTGTTGCTACTTCGGTAGCGTGTTAGTGAAGCCTCACCGGGTTTGGTGAGGGGTGGACGTAGGGAGCCCGTCGTGGTCCCGAACCACCTTAAAAATCCCTGTGTTCATTGTGATTGCCTGTGTGACTGTCCATTTCTCCTATCTCCCTTCATAGGTTATCTTATTGATTTTTATTTCACTACACCACTACACTTTGCTAGCTCTGCTATCCGTTATTAGTAATCGTTCATCGCTTGTTGGATTGGTCTTACGAGTGAGATCGGAAAGATCGAGAGAACTTTTCAGATCTCATGTTAGTTTAGGCTAATCAACTCAGTTTGTTTTAATTCCATTACATTTAGTTTAGAAAGTTGTTAAAATCCGCCATCTCGGCAAGGGGACAATTCAACCCCCCTTCTTGTCCGCCATCTCTCTGGGCCAACAATTGGTATCAGAGCCTCGTCTCTGATTTTTTAGTCGACCTTGAGGTCGTAGAGAAAAGATCGTTTTATGATGGCTAGTGTAAATGTGCTTCCTGTCTTTGATGGTTTTGATTATTCTTTATGGCTTGGAAAACTTTGTGTGTGGATTACTAATACTGATCCGAAGCTTATGAATCTAATCACTCATGGTCCTCACAGTCTGCCCAAATATGAACTAAAATGGACCGACGAGCATATAAGAATGAATTCTGAAAATGTTTATGTTTTGAATGTTCTTAAGGTAGCAGTAAATATTAACAAATTTCCATTTGTTCCCAACTGCAGATCTGCCAAGGAAATCTGGGACGGGCTGATCGAAGCCCAAAAAGAAAGTTGCAACGACGGTGACTGCCTCGTTGCAAACAATGAAATTGAGCGTCAATGCGAGGAGAGTTCGAAGGTAAACTCTAACTCCAATTCTGATGATGATGATGAATTGAGTTATGATGAATTGCTGAATGCTTACGATGAACTGGTTGAAAGATACAAAACACTAAAATTCGAAAACAGAAAAATGAAAAGGAAACTTGATGATGTTCCACATGTTAACTCTTCATGTGCAAAATGCTTTGAAATTGAAAATGCTCGTGATGTTAATTTATCATGTGCTGAATGTTTTGAGCTTAGGAAGTTGGCTGAAATCCTGTTGCTTGAAGTCGATATGCACAAAGGAACCACTTCATGTTTAACAACTGAAAATAAATCTTTATTAGCTAAAATTTCAGAATGTCAAAAAATTGAGAAAGATAATGAGAATATGAAAATGCTGAATTCTGACATGTCTGAAAGATTGCTTTTGCTTGAAAAAGAGAAATGCATATCTACTGATGAGTCTGAAAAACTGAAGGAATTAAGAAAAGAAATTGAAAGCTTTAGGAATTTGAATGACGAATTTGAATCCAATGGAGCAATGAATAAAATAGTGATGAAAAAGTGAGTTTTCAAGTGAAAGAATTTGAACACACTTTTATGAGCAAAAATTCATTTAAAAAACTCCAAAATGAAAATAATGCTTTATTGATTCAAATTTCCTTACTCGAAAGTAGATTGAAAAATCTTGAAAATGTTGAAAAAGGAAAAAGTGTGATTGTTGATGACTGTGACAATTCGCATATTCTTGAAAAAGAAGTTGAAAGTTACAAAAGCCTCAATTTGTTGTTGAATGAGAAAATTGCGTCTTGTGAGGAAGAGTTGGCTAGTTCTGAATTGCACATCTTGTCTTTAGAAAGTCAAATAAAAAGTTTGAATGAACTCATGTCTAAATCTATAAAAGAAAATGAAACACAGAAAAATATTGTTGATTGCTCTTCTGTGTATGCAAAACCCCCTATTGTTAAATATAATCATGCACCAAGTAGAAGGAGAAATGTTTCATGTTATTATTGTGGACAATATGGCCATGATATGTATGATTGTTACTTGATGAAACTTGATGATGAAGAAGCATTAAAGTCAAGAATGAAAAATGTTGATGGTTTCATAAATCATGACATATTCATAAAGAAGAACCACAACATGGATTGCTTCTACTGTGGTTTAAATGGTCATGTCTTTGAAAATTGCTTCGTTAAGAAAAATGATGATGAATCTCAGAAAGAATTTTTCCTGTCATTACTGTGGTCGAAATGGACATGTGATGAATGATTGTCATGTAATGAAGAATGATGACAATTGGTTTTTGAAAGGAAAATCTTCCAATTGCTATTATTGTGGTGAGAATGGTCATTCAATGGATGATTGTTCCACCATGAGAAATGATGATGATTGGTTTGCTAGGAGATACAAGAATCCATCTATTCATGTTAACACTAACCCCTCGGGACCCAAGATGGCTTGGGTACCCAATTTGCCAAAATGAGAATTTACTTTACAGGGGCGCCTTGAGGTCAAGAAATTTTAATTAATAAAGGACACTCAAGGTGAGAAAGAAAATGTTTGATGTTGAGAACTTCTTTGGTTTGGTTTATGTTGAAGAATCTAAAAAGGTAAAACTTGATCTTGGAGAAAAATGTTTACAATTCTACCTCACTGACTCTTGTCAACTGTTGAAATGCTGAGATCTTTTGAGTTTGATGAGTACTTGTCTTGAATGCTTCTCTTTTCACAACATGTGAATAAATTTAGTTCTTGAATGCTTAACCTCGGACATATATGGCTTTTAATACACACCTTCCCTTTTACTTCACAAATAAAAGTTTGGTTTTGAACGTTTTACACTGTTCATAGAGTCTTTCACACTATCTGTTTTACATCTTCCAATAAATAATTCAGTTCTTGAATCCTTTAGTTTAAACATAAAAGTTTTCATACTTTTAATCACTTCTTGTAAATAACGGTTCACATGTGCATACATAGTTCACTTATGCATACACAGGCTGCATACTTACTTTCATGCACATATCATGCACATCTTTGCATACTTGTGAATAGGAATAATTTTTCAATCATCTTTTCAAGTTACATGCATATAATTCATACACGTGTGCTTGAATGCCATGGTTATTCGGTATATCAAATGACGATAGTGGAAAGTTGGATTATGTCCAACTGAAAGCTTTCCTCATGTGTGATGGTGGTCTTCGGACCTACGTTCTCCACCACGTATCGGAAATCAACATGCTTGAAAACTTCAGTTCAGTGCTTGTTTGAATGTATATAATATACAGCCACTTTTTGACTCCTTCTATGACTCATCCTTTACTAAATGAAATTGCATTGATTTAGACATGTTTGTTACATGGCATATATTAAGGGGGAGATTTTTTTATAACCGTACATACATTTAGGGGGAGAAATTACTGTGATAAGGCTAATTCATCTTTTACATTCAATACAACCACCCACACAAAATGCACCTTTTGAGATAATGATTCAATTTAATAAGGATTGCGATTTTCTACTCTACACTTTTAAGGACTTTTGATTCTCTACATGAAATTCACATGTCTCGTGAGGAAAAAGCTATATACCCCACCAAAAAGTCTTATAGTGGAACGTAGATCCGAGTAGCCAGGAATCCCCCCTGAAATAAAGGAGAAAACTCGCGTCGAAAGGAGAAACAAATCCATATGAAAATAAGTGTGATTTGCCACAGAGTAACCGGGAAGTGTCCCTGAGACAAAGAATACAACTCGTGTCGAAAAGTGTCTCATCCACATCATAAAAAGTGACGAAACTGAGTAACTGGGAATTACCCCTGAAAAAAAGGACATGACTCGTGTCAAAAGGTTAGTCACACCAGTTTTAGTAATTCAAAATTGGGGTCATACGTAGCTACTGATACTCGAGCATTGTGTATGAAAGTGTATGGATGAGAAGTTCTCTTTAGTGTTCTTTAGAAAATCTATTTTTCCATACTGTCTTGAACTTCATTGCTCAATCTTCACTTATGCACATTGGATTTTATTGTTTGAATGTCGTTTATGAATCAGTCGTCTTTCATGATTAATGTAGTACTTTATTTATGTAAGCACGACCTTCTTAGTATTGTTCATGCACTTCATGTTCAACGATCAACTGCATTATCCTTACACCCGTCCCGAAGGGACTTGCATGAGTCTATACTTAACTAGGCATGCTTGAGTGCCTGAATGCTTGATCTGCCTGTTCATAACATGCTTCATTTCATTTACATGCATCTATAGGTTATACATGTAGATAACAGCTTAAATAACCCATTGTCAGTTGGTTTTTGTTCGTGACAATTGGGGAGAATAACGTGCTCTTGAGCACTATGCACTCTGTGCATATTCAATTTTCAGATTTTGCATATAGGATAGTTAGATCATACACTTGTGCATAGTTCATTCATACTCTTCACTTACTGTTCAAAATCTACTCGTTTGGACATAATTTCATCATCTTGCAAAATGTACATAGAGTCTCATTTTCTTGCTTGGAATTTGGTTTGTACACCTTGCTCCAGTAGAAGGTTCATTGCTGGGTTCGTGCGTTCATGTCTAATTCATTTTTGGAAGGTTCCTATTTTTTGATAATGCCAAAGGGGGAGAGAACTTTGAGTTATCACAATATATTGTCATCATCAAAAAAGGGGGAGATTGTTGGGTTCTGTGCGCCCCCTCGTTGTCCTTGACAATGGTTTTGATGATTCCAATGTATTGTGTGTTTTATGCTTAATGGCATTTTCATGAAAAACGAGCTCAAATGTTGATACTCTGCTTTACAGGTTAGGATGCTCTTGGGTTGACTGGCCTTAACAGTTCTCCATGTATATACTTGCATTTGGATGGCCAGCTTCACTGCTTTAACATATCATATGAACTTGTGTCTACTCATACTGGGTGTGGATAAGTTAAGTTCAAATTGGTTTTGATTGTGCATGACTTAATAGGACAGATCTTGATTGTTTTGATCTGAGATGGAATTCTCTGTGCAGCTTGGTTGAATCATATTATGTAAGCTTTAGTTTTGTTGTGTTAGCTTGCATTAGACTGTGCAAGTTCAGTTTTCCTTGGATTGCAACTGTGATCCATGTGTTAATTGAAAATAGCTTTCTCATGCCTTGGAAGACTCATTTGATCATTTGGTAAGTGCTATCGTTGTTTTACTTAACCTTGCACGCATTTGAGTCAGTGCATCACATTGCATCACATTGGCATACTCTGCTGCATACATTGGTATGTGCATCTATCTGTTGAATACTTGGGTTTGAAGCTGGTTGGATGTTAAAAATAGTCTTGCAAAGTTTTGTCTGCTTGTGTTTACATCAAGTCGTTGTAAGGATTGCATCGGTGCATTGGTCATCACTGACCACATAAAGTCTGTACAGAGTTTTGCCTAGACTGCATATGATGTCTATACACTGATGCACACTCATTGCATATGAGGTCTTGTCTGCACGCTATTAAGTCTGTACAGAGTCTTGTTGCATCGTGTGCTTCATGCATTTAAAGTCTGTACAGCCCATGCTCAGGTTAAGTCTTTACAGGGTCTTGTTGCATCGTGTGCTTCAAGCTTTTCCAAAGTCTGTACATTCTCTGGTGGCAAGTCTGAACATCGCATCGTTTGTTCATGCATCATCTCTAGAGTCTATACATCGCCACTTGTTCATGCATATGTGCAAGTCTACACATTGATAAGTTTCGCACACATACAAAGTCTGTACATCGCATCGCATGCACATTGCATCTGTCAAGTTGGAACATCGTCTGCCCGCACACACAAGTCTATACATTGTCTGGTTGCACGCCACATGGCTGAGAAAGCCTATACATCCGTTAGCCTTGCCTCATCCACGCAAAGTCTATACATTCTGTGTGGCTTGTTCATGCATATGCCTTGTCCGTGCATCAAGTCTATACATTGTCTCGCACACGCACAGCAAGTCTGCATGCATTACTCAAAGTCTATACATCCTGTGTTCTCAAGATCAAGTCTGTACATCATCTTGTGCATGCATCATTCAAAGTCTGTACAGCCTGTGTTCGCAAGATCAAGTCTGTACATCGTCTTGTGCATGCATCATTCAAAGTCTGTACAGCCTGTGTTCGCAAGATCAAGTCTGTACATCGTCTTGTGCATGCATCATTCAAAGTCTGTACAGCCTGTGTTCGCAAGATCAAGTCTGTACATCGTTTGCACAGTACACCCAGAGTCTGCACACTCGTTGAAGGCATGTCCAAGCATTCATATTCAAAGTCCATACATTCCTATATGCATATGCATCCTTCAAGACAAAGTCTGTACAGTGGTTGACTGCATGTCCGAGCATCCTTGATTCAATGTGTAGACTTCCCTATCTGCATTTGTGCAACCTCACATACAAAGTCTATACACTCGTTATCATACATTCAAAGTCCACACATTCCTATATGCATATGCATCCTTCAAGACAAAGTCTGTACAATCCTTTCAATGCATACAAAGTCTATACACTCGTTATCATGCATTCAAAGTCCATACATTCGCAACCATGCATTCAAGTCTACATGTTCTGATGTATACACTGCCACTACACAAATCTCTGTATTTTGCATACATAGGTATGTTCTTTTGCATTTTGAGCTACACATGTCAATGCATCTTCTCTACCTTTACTTCGTTTGACCCTAATGACCTTAGGGCGACCTTTGCTTCTTGTATGTGTTGTGAAGGGGGTTTGGAAAGGGCTTTTAAGTCGCTTGGGGGTTCAATCCCCTTGGATAAATAGCCACCTCTATCTTTCGATCGAAAGGAACCCTCTTGAGCTCTAACGTGTTTATCTTGCAGGAAGAAGGAGAGGAACGTGTGTGGCCTGTTGTAGGAGAAGGGAAGGAGGAGAAGAAGAACGTGAAGGAGGGCGTTGCTTCATCAAGGAGAAGGAAGAAGAAGCTGTAGAAGTCGCCGTCCGCGAGCCTGTGTCCAGTTCTAGGAGCTGCAGTGGTTTTAACTGTATCCTGGACATTAATGAGAAACTTGGTGGCAACCTACCTAACCTTAGCTCTATTGCTGATTTCAAGGATTGCATCCAGGAATGTGGACTCATTGATGCTGGTTTCATGGGGTCAAAATATACATGGCATAATAACCAATCAGGAAACAAAGGAATTTGGGATGGATTGGATAGAACTTTATTCAATGCTGAATGGCTTAAAGAATTTCCTATAACTGTGGAGCATCTATCTAGAGAAGCCTCTGACCATGCTCCTCTCTTCATCAAGACGCCATTCATCAGAACTTTTAAGAGTAGATTTATCTTTCAGAGAATGTGGACCTTGCATGAAAAATTCTTGAAAGATGTTGAACTATGTTGGACCACCAGTCCACTGGCCACTTCTCCACTTACCACCTTACATCTGAAACTGAAATATCTGAGGAATATGCTTGTGGGTTGGAACAAATCTGTATATGGTAATGTGCATTTGAACCTGGCTACTGCTGAAGACCAGGTGTTGAGAACAGAACTACAGTATGACTTGGACCCTACTCCTGTTAACTTTGCACTCCTGAACAAAGCAAAGACTCTACAATCCAATTGTCTGCTTCAACAAGAAATTTACTGGAGACAGAAATTGAGAATCAAGTGGCTTAAAGAAGGTGACAAGAACACCAAATTCTTTCATTTGACTACCATGAATAATATAAGGAAGCACATTATTTCTCAGTTGAAGAATTCACAGGGCACCCTGACATCGAAGCATGACCAAATGAAAACAATTGCTGCTGAGCATTTTAGACATGCTTTCACCTCTCAAGATCATAATATTGATAATAGCATCATTGATTGCATTCCCTCTCTGATCACTACATCAGATAATGAGCTTCTCTGCTGTATCCCAACTGAATCAGAAATCAAAGATGCAGTCTTCCAAATGTCTACCGACAGTGCACCTGGGCCTGATGGTTTTACAGGTGCATTTTATCAGTGTGCTTGGACCATAATTGCTAGAGATATTGTCACTGCTATTCAGTTTATTTTCAGCACCAAACCCTCTCTCCCTAGAAGTATCACTTCAGCTCTTATTGCTCTTATTCCCAAGAAAAGCAATGCCACTGATATTTCTGAATTCAGACCTATAAGCCTTTGCAACTTCATCTACAAGATTATTCCAACCATTCTAAACAACAGATTAGCAGGTATTCTTCCAAAAATTATATCCTGTCAACAGTCAGCCTTTGTAAAGGGGAGAAATATTGTGGAGAACATAGCATTGGCTCAAGAACTTGTGCAGGAACTTGGTAGGAAAACCAGAGGTACTAATGTGATATTCAAGCTTGACATGGCCAAAGCTTATGATCGACTCGAATGGGACTTTCTCTATGCAGTGCTCAGGAAATTTGGGTTCAGCTTAGAGTTTACCTCCATGATCTACAGCTTGATCAGTAACTGTTGGTTTTCTGTTCTTCTTAATGGAGATTCTGCAGGTTTCTTCAAATCATCAAGAGGAATTCGACAAGGGGACCCCATCGCCCCTGCCCTTTTTATCATTGCAGAAGAAGCCCTTAGCAGATGTTTGAATGCAGCTTTCAAAAGAGGTATGGTAGAATGCTTTATGGGTCCTAGAGGTTGTCCCACCATCTCCCATTTGCTGTTCGCAGATGACACTCTTATCTTCACTAAAGCTACCACGCCCTCAGTCAGGAATCTTCTTCACATCCTAAAATTATATGAACATGCTTCTGGTCAGCTAGTCAGCATTGGTAAAAGTGGCTATTTTCTACACCCTAAAGTGAAAGCTTCCACTGTAAAGAAACTACATGACCTAACAGGATTCGATAAGCATACATTCCCTCATAAATATTTGGGGTTTCCTCTGATTATTAGCAGGAAGAAAAAAGTGCACTTTGCAGGTGTGTTATCTTCTATTCAGAAAAGACTCCATGGCTGGTCGGCCAAATTTTTATCTCAAGGAGCTAAGTTGTGCTTGATTAAGCATGTCCTGACCACAATCCCTATTTATTTCTTGATGTCTTCATCCCTCCATGTGGGCACACATTTTGCACTGGAAAGAAGCTTTGCTAACTTTTTCTGGGGGTCATCACAGTTTGGAAACAAAAGGCATTGGAAGTCATGGACCTCTATCTGCAAGCCTATATCCCAGGGTGGGCTGGGTGTTATATCCCTACGACAGATGGAGATTGCATTGAGAGTCAAGATGTTATGGAGAGCCATCCATTCTGACTCTCTGTGGGAAGTCTTTTTCAGAGCAAAGTATATCCAAGGTACTCATATTTCTGCTGTTCAATTCAAGAACATGAAGGGCATTTCTCGGAATTCTTGGCTATATGCTAAAGATCTTATTGCAAAGCACAAGCGAATTATTCTGGGGGATGGAATCAACACAAACTTTTGGCATGATATCTAGATTGGAAATCATACTATTGCTTCTTATGTTCCTGCTGATCTGATTCTAAACAGTAAGCTGACAGTCAAAGAATTCCACCATCAGCCCAACAATGACATAAGAATATTACTCAACAATTTTCTCCCATCTGCCAGTCTTTCTGCTATCCAGAACACCATTCTCTCACAGGACAGAGATCTTGAAATCTGGAGTTTGTCATCCACAGGTGCCTGTTCTGTTTCCTCTGTCTGCAAGAATGCCTTTTCTGCCCACAATCAGCAGTGTACCTCGAAATGGATTAACCTCTGGTTCAGCTGGTTGCCCTCAAAAATTTCCATCCATTTATGGAAAATTATTCATCATTGTATCCCAACTGATGATAGAATAAAGTCCATTGGTATTCCTATCTGCTCTAAATGTCATTGTTGTAACAGTCCAGCTGAGGAAACTATCAATCACCTGTTTATATCTAGTGATATTGCATCCTTCGTCTGGTCAGCCCTCCAATCCAAAGGCCTGCAGATCCATGGCCAAACTGTCAAAGCTATCATCCTTAACACAAGTCTACCGCTTAGTCGACAATCCAAGCTAGACTGCTTCACTATTGCTATTATTGGATATGCACTGTGGGAAATATGGACATCAAGGAACATGACTAAACATGAAGGGAAAAGAGCCTCGAAATATGCTATTCTGTACAGAATTATTGCCCAAGCAACGGAGGTAATTGCCTTGTTAGGACTCAAGGAAAACTCATACAATAACATGATTATTTTGGTAGATATGGACATCAAAGTTGCTGCTAAAGATAGTCCACGCCCAAAGCCCATAAAGTGGTTACATCCTCCTTGGCCTTTCATCAAATTAAATACTGATGGTGCTTGCAAATCAGATGGCTTATCAGGTGGTGGTGGTGTTATTCGAAACTCTAATGGAAAGGTTCTTCTTGCTTACTCTCATTATTATGGCAACTCTAATAGCCTTATAGCAGAAGCAAGGGCACTTCATGAAGGTCTGCAATACCTCCACACTTTCGATGCTCAACATGTCATCATTGAGTGTGACTCCAAGATTTTAGTTCAAGCAATCCAACAGAAAATTCCTTGCCCATGGATTATTCTACCTTACATTAGAGATATATGGCGTATGCTCCCTTCAGCGGACTGTTTCTCACATGTCTTCAGAGAAGCCAACACAGTGGCCGATTCTCTTGCATCTTTAGCATGTAGCACCAAATGTAATTCCTTTTTTGATTATCAGGAGCTTCCTTCTAATGTTAAAGGTGCAGCTCGTTTGGACAAGCTAGGAATTCCTAGCATCCGACTGATGTAATGTTATTCATTCTTTCATTATAATAAAATTTACCTCTTAGGTGTGGATGGTGGAGTAGCCACTCCCGATCAGGGGTGTACTCCCACATTCAAACCTAGGCAGGGGTTTCTATAAAAAAGAAAAAGGAGCTGCAGTTGCTGCTCTCCCCTGTTCAATGTTTTGGGCGTTTGGAACTTCATGTCCGGCTGCTTCCACTCCAAGGATCAACTTCCAGCGCACCCTACCTACTGATTGAAGGGAGTTGTGGGACATTCAAAGGGGAATGCATATAAATCTTCCTTTATTTGTTTGTCATGTCCCTATTAACAAATACAAGATGTTGAGCATAATGTTTCACCTTTTCTTGATGTGTGCAGGCTTGATTGGAGCTAGGACTTGAACGAACAAACTTGGATCCTCAAGGAGGACGAACTACTACTCCAACCAGCTGTGGATAAGAGCTTTTCCAACCTAAGTTTCAAGAAAGATCTGCTTATCTCTATTGGAGAACCAAGGAGATATTTCTACGTTCTATTTATGCTTATCTCATTGTGTGGTTCATAGTTGATCATTATTCACATACTGCTGGGCGTATATTGTATATCCTTTGATTTTCTCAAACTCAAATATCTGTGTGTGTGTGCGGAGCTGTGTCTCCGTGTGGTTGTCGTGTCCGGGGTACGTTCCCCGAACGTGTGTGTGTGTGTGCTACAGTGGCAGCATGTTGGGGCCAGGCCCTGTGTGTGTTTTGCTGCAGAGGCAACGTGTGTGGTGTGGGGTTCATCCCCGTGTTGCTACTTCGGTAGCGTGTTAGTGAAGCCTCACCGGGTTTGGTGAGGGGTGGACGTAGGGAGCCCGTCGTGGTCCCGAACCACCTTAAAAATCCCTATGTTCATTGTGATTGCCTATGTGACTGTCCATTTCTCCTATCTCCCTTCACAGGTTATCTTATTGATTTTTATTTCACTACACCACTACACTTTGCTAGCTCTGCTATCCGTTATTAGTAATCGTTCATCACTTGTTGGATTGGTCTTACGAGTGAGATCGGAAAGATCGAGAAAACTTTTTAGATCTCATGTTAGTTTAGGATAATCAACTCAGTTTGTTTTAATTTCATTGCATTTAGTTTAGAAAGTTGTTAAAATACGCCATCTCGGCAAGGGGACAATTCAACCCCCCTTCTTGTCCGCCATCTCTCTGGGCCAACAGTAGGATTGAGGCCATCCCCGACAAGGTCCAGGCCATCCTGGACATGCGGCCGCCCTCCTGCATCACGGACTTCCAATGCCTCACGGGGCGCATTGCTGCGCTCAACCGTTTCCTGTCCCGGGCAGCCGAACAATGCTTACCCTTCTTCAAATTGTTGAGGGGACCCAAAATGGCATCTGCTATGTTCACTTGGGACGAGGAATGTCAGAAGGCGTTCGCCGAACTCAAGGAATTCTTGGCCTCGCTCCCGGAACTATCCAAGCTGGTCCAAGGCGAAGCTCTATACCTCTATCTCTCAGTGACCCCTTCTACAGTGAGCTCGGTCCTGGTCAGGAATGATGCAGGGATCAAGAGACCAGTTTACTATGCCAGTAAGGTGCTTAATGAGGCCGAGAAAAGGTACCCCGCAACCGAGAAACTTGTGATAGCGTTGGTTACCTCGGCCAAGCGCCTTCGACCCTACTTTCAAGGGCACTCCATCGTCGTATTGACCGGCGAACACCTGAAGAAGATTCTCTTTCACCCTGAAGTCTCGGGATGCCTCGTCAAATGGGCCATCATGCTCGGGGCCTACGATATCTCGTATCGCCCCCGCTCAGCCATCAAAGGACAGGCTCTCGTAGACTTCATCGTCGAAAGCACGGTCCTGATTGAAGAAGTACCTCCACCAGTGCCCAGGCCCACTTGGGTTCTTGTTCGTCGATGGGTCCTCTCACTCGACTGGGTGCGGCGTCGGTGTCCTCCTCAAGTCCCCTGAAGGAGTGGAGCTGCGGTATGCCCTGAAGTTCAACTTCCAAGGGTCCAACAACACCTCCGAGTACGAAGCCCTTATCTCAGGGGCCAGGATGGCTCGACGCCTGGGGGCCGAGTGGGTCAGAATCCACACTGACTCCCAATTGGCCGCTAGTCAGGTCAAAGGTGATTACGAAGCTCGGGAAGGACAAATGGCCAAGTACCTCCAGGCGATCAAGAGGATCGCCCAACTCTTCGAGAGCTTTGAGGTAGTCCAGATAGCTCTGGACGAAAACTCCCAAGCAGATGCCCTCTCTCGACTGGCCTCCTCGCTCGACCCCGCAGGTACACGATCTGTCTTTCTTGAAGAGCTCGGGCGACCGAGCATCGAGTCCGAGCTTATGACCATTGACTCGGCACCCCCGAGCGACTGGCGGACCCCCTACATATCCTGGCTCTGGGATTCTCAAGAGCCCACAGACCCTCGGGAGGATCGGAAGCTCAAGTACCAAGCTCGGTGTTTCGCCATGCTGGACGATGCCTTATACCACAGATCTTTCTCCGGTCCCCTCCTCAAGTGCATCAATGCCGACGAAGCCAGTTGAGCTATTCAGGAAGTACACGAAGGCACCTGCGGAGCACACCAAGGAGGAAGATCGCTTGCCAGGATCCTACTTCGGCAAGGTTAGTGGTGGCCCACTCTCCAGTGCGACTGCACGACCTACGTACAGAAGTGCGACTGATGTCAGCACTTAGACCACCTGATCCATCATCTCGCCGCGTAGCTCATCACCCTTGCCGAGCCATACCCTTTCGCTCGGTGGGGGATCGACATCCTGGGGCCATTCCCCACGACCCAAGCACAGAAGTAGTTCATCATCGTTGCCATCGACTATTTCACCAAGTAGATCGAGGCCGAAGCCACCACCAGGATCACCGAGTCAGTCGTATGGAGTTTTGTTTGGAAGTCGATCATCTGTCGCTACGGTGTCCCCCGAGTGATCGTGAGCGATAACGGTCGGCAGTTTGATTCTCATTACTTCAGAGACAGATGTGCCGACCTAAACATTCACAACCACTTCACTTCGGTAGCCCACCCTCAGGCTAACAGACTGGTCGAAAATGCCAATAAGACTATCTTAAAAGGCATCAAAACCAGGCTCGACAAGGCCAAGGGTAGCTGGCTCGAGGAATTACTGAGCGTACTATGGTCACACCGAATTACTCCGAGGACGGCCACCGGTGAAACACCTTTTCAGCTGGTGTATGGCACGGAAGCCATAATTTCGTTGGAGGTTGGCAATCCCTCTCTCCGAGTCGTCCACTTCAAACCCGAGGTAAACGAGCAGAAACTGTGAGAAAACTTTGACCTAGCGGACGAGATCCAAGAGATTGCAAAGATTCGAGCAATGGAATACCACCGGCGCATCACTCGATACTACAACTCTAGAGTTCGAGATAGACACTTCCAGTCGGGAGACTTCATCCTGAGGAAAGCCGAAGCATCTTGACCACTAGAGGCGGCGGGGAAGCTGGCCCCTACCTGGGAAGGCCCCTACCGAGTGGTCGAGATGCTCGGAAAAGGAGCATACCGACTGTCCACCATGGAAGGAACACCCGTCCCTCGGACATGGAATTCGACAAATCTTTGCAAGTTCTACTTTTGATCATTTGGCAAGCATGCACATGTAAGCAAAATAGAATAAACGCCATTCTTCTCTTCTTATTAAACTTTGATGTACATCAAGTAGGCCGTAGCCAATACAATATACATGTACAAAAATTACACCCTCTAGCACTATTACGCGAGCAAAATGCTCGGCCAACCCGGTAAGCACTCCTACGTTTAGCCACTGACTCTGCCTCATGCAGAAACTGGCTCGGACAAAGGATTGCCGGCCTCGTTGGTTTGAGAAAGCTCGGAGGAAAGAGGAAAAGAGGGGAAACAACAAAAAAAAGGGAGAGAAGAAGAGGAAGAAATACAAGTGAAGGCCTCCTCTCCGCCAACTCTTTGGAAGGCAGAGAGTGCAGGCACCCTCCAAAGAGTGAAAGAGGAGGAAGAAAAAGAAAATGGTAGAGATGGACGAGGAGGCAAGGGGAGGCCAAGAAAGGAGGGAGCTTAATTAGCTCCCCCCCTCTCCTCGGGATGGCATCGGCAAGTCAGGAACAAGAGGACGTCATGCTCCGGCATGACGAACCCTCTCCCAGAGTGACCCTCAACTAACGAACTCTCTTCCAGACTGAAATAACAGGAGCTTCCCTCCTATCGCCATCTGCATCATTACCTTCTGAAGCGCTTTCGATGCCCCGCCAAGACCGATAGCACAAGGCCTCGCGGAAGGGAAAGAAGGAGAAACAATCAGGGAAGGCCTTAAGCGATGAAAGGAAAAGGAGATGCCCCTCAGACCTTTTATAGGCCAAAGGGGGAGCTGATCGCCTTAAATGACTCTCCCCTTACAAAACACGCTAAAAGGGCTTTCCCTGAGATGGTTAGCTCATTTCCCAAACATCCCGCCAGCGAGACGCACGAAGCAGCAAGTCATTAAGGGCGGTATGGAAAAATTGAAAGGTGCCAGCACCATGTCAGTTATTTGATAGATCGGCACGCGCGATATCTACAGAGAAAATCGGCGCCTTCTCCAATGACTACGAATCCGATAGTCAAATCACACCAAAAGCGGTAAGAAATAGTCAATTCAGCATTTAATACTACCACTATTATTATATTATCCAAAAAAGCCTTATCCGACTACATAAGGGAAAGGGAAAAAAAGAAAGATAGAGATATTACATCAGGCCTCAGGCCCATCTTCAGGCTCGGCAGGCAAGGCTTCCTCAGCACCAGACGATCTGCCCCCAGTATTCTCGGCGACGGCCGACCCAGGCACTGACCCCACTTGTGTGGGAACTGTCTCGGTCGTGCGCCCTCCCGAGGCTACTGGAGTTGGCGGTCGCTCGGACGAGGATGAGGACTCCCGACCCTCCTCTTCGCTCGATGTATAATGGGAAGAGTCGGTCGAACCCCAGTCCGAGTCATAGCATTGCTCGGAAGGAAAAACGAGCCTAGACGCCTGGGCCTCTGCTTCTATGACGGCCCGATCGAAGATCTAGGAGAAGCCCTTTCGAAGGCCACGGCGATAGCCTGACTCATAATAAGGGAAGGCAGCCTAGAGAAGAGCCGCATGATAGGCCTCTGAGCACTTATGTCGCTCTAATGCCTCCAACCCGGCCAACTCCACCTGCCTCTCAAGCCCGGCTATCCTCTGCTTGGACTCGGACAGCCTTCTCTCGGCCTCGATCAGTGCATCCTCAGCCCCCCGGACTCGGCCCTCGAGCGCCTCCCGCTCGGCCTTCCACTGCTCGCCGCGCTCGACCTGAATCATACGCTCCGCCTCCAGGAGCTCATTCTTCCGGTAGACCATACGACGGGCATGGGCCAGCTGCTCTGCCAATGATCGAGCCTCCGCTTGGCTCGACTGCACCAAAGCCCGAAGCGGGGCCACCTCCCGACGAAGTCACCAAGATCAAGGGTCAGACGCTCAACCTTCCGATCGAGCGCACCATGGGCCCACGAGAGAGCCACCCGCTCTGACTCCAGCCGAGCATACGCGCCTACTGCCTCAACCCTGAGCTGGGCCAAGATCAGGCAGCCTTCCATAAGTTGCTCGAAAAGCGTGGAGGGGGGACCCCTCTGGAGTTTCTCTCGCACAACCCCCGAGGTAATAGAATGGCACCTCCGATAAAGGGAGGCCCGGACGCTGAAGGAACTGGTTGAGGGAAGGGGAACTCTCTCCGTAGCAGTCAGGATTGGGGCACCTTTCCCCAGCAATCCTACCTCGGGGGCCCCACCGGTTGACTCGGGATAAGCAGCCCCACCGTGCACCTCCCCGGCCTCGGTCGGCTGCGATCGAGTCGCTACATCCTGCGACTCTCCAACCTTGACCGGCTCGGACCGGGCTCCTCCGCCTGGCACCCCCTCTGCTTAGCTCGATGCCCTAGCATCGGCCACGATCCCTTCATCATTTGCCCCCTCTTGCACCGCAGATGGAGGAAGCGACAAGGGAACCTCAACAACAGGGCGGGCGGTCTCTGCCTTCCTTGCCCGCTTCTTCTCAACAGACTGAGCCTGCATCGAAGACCGCAACAACTTCACCACAGGATCCTTCCGCTTGACCCCCCGACGTTTAGAAGCATCGTCCCGGGCGACCCCCTTGCCCTTTTCATTGGCGCGGGATGAGCCCTCAGAAGCTGGGAGATAGCTCGGAGCCGGCATATCATCCACATTGATGACCTCCAGCTCGACTTACGATGCCTCCTCCTCCTCCTCCTCGGCCGCTCACCGCAGATCTGCGCGAAGGAGAGCAAATTGAGAAGAGGAAAAGCACTTGCTTGAGAGAGGACAAGTCCCTGAGGACCTTACCCATCGGCAACAGCAGTCGAGAAAGATACTCCTCGATGTTAGGAGGAGTCACCAACTCAGTAGTCCCCAGGCGGTCCTGCTGAAGGATAGCAGCATCCCTCTCCACCTCCGGAGAGACCTCTGTGTGCTTCCAACGGATGTTCGGGTGAAATTTGGGCGACGTCGGGAAATCCCAAACCATGCCGACTGCCGACGGGCCCACCCATAAATATTGGGTCTTCTACCCCTTATGAGAAGAATCCTTCACAGAAAGGGACACACAACTCCCTCCCCGCCTCGCCTGAATGAAGAAAAAGCCCTTCCCAGTAAAAGGATTATCCTTCAACTCAAAAAAATAGTGAAAGAGGTCCAGCGAGGTGCGCACCTCTCTTTTGCCACAGAGGAAGCTGAAGAAGAAGATGAGGGTGTAAGAGTTGGAGACCGGCTGGACAGGAGCCAGCCGGTAGAACTGAAGCAACTCGGCAACAAAGGGATGGAGGGGCAGCCATAAGCCGCACTTCCAGGCCAGGAGGAAAGAACAAAAGAGGCCAGAACGAGCGGCCAGACTGGATTCATGAGGCTCAGGTGCGAGGAACTTGAATCACCATGGCAGCCCATACCGATTCTCCAGCCGCTTCACGTCCGCCTCACCCAGCTCGCTGCGAAGAGGCTCTGGTGGCACCAAAAAAGTCCTCGAAGCGTATCCTCCCTCTTGGCTCTCGACCCCTAGATTTTGGTCCGCCATGGAACAGACAGAAGAACTGGGAGAAGAAGGGGAAAGTTCCGAATCAAAGGACTCCAAAGCTGACGAATCACCACCTCAGGATGCTCCCCTAGCTCCTATGGCCGCAACGATTCTCCGCTCTTCCGAACTGCTCTCACGGCATAGGAGCCCCCCTCAAAATATAACTGCAAAAGAGAGGCAAAACCTTAAACCCCGGAGATAAAGGGATGCAAAAAATGTGCAATGCTTAAACCGGAGGTGGCGCATTGATCCAATCTCCTGAGGAGGGGCCTTCTCTTATTCATCATGACAGGCACATTTTTAAGGCAAGCCGCATCATGTGGCCTCTACCAGAGAGAAATCTCTACCCAACCAGAGCCACAAAAAGTCCAGCCCAAATGCTACTCATCCAAGCCTAAATTCTGGCTCGGGAGTAGCAGGGGGACAAGTGGAGAGGGGAAATCTCGTCGCCCGTACGGAGAGACCAAAATAGGTCCAACCAGATCGAACGAGGCCCAACTCCTTAAATTGGCAGCCCCCGAGCCCACTTAGTATAAAGCCCAAAAACTCACTCGATACAAGCGCTTCCTAGGCGGCCTTCGGGTTGGGAAGTTCGAGCATCAGTTCGATCGGGAAAGCTCCCTCGGAGCCCCCTATTCCCTGTCCCGACCCTGCACTCATCGCTCGGGAGACTACTCCTGGGCAAGTGCCTATCGCTCGGGCTCACTAATGGAAGCTTATTAGTATGGCCATTGTGAATCACTTAATGGCAGGAAGCTCAAGAGGATAGGGGAGACCAAGAGTCCGCGTGCTATAAAGGAGCCCGCATGAATGATGTAACCCCCCCTGAGACTCCTCTGCTTACAGGGATCAGTCGCACAACGGGCCACTATTTAAACTGAAAAAGCCCAACTACAAGAGGTAAGCCAGGCAAGAGCCAAAAACCCTGAGCAGGAACCACTTCACCTTTTGGTGGAGAGGGATCTCACGCTCCCACCTTCCTCCTAGCTCTTCCCTTCGCATCATAGCTCTACTACTTTGCTGACTTAAGCATCGGAGGGTCTTCCTCGGGGATCTATCCCTGGGCACCTCTGACTCGTTTCCCTTCTTGTAGTTCACACTTCAAGTGTACGTGGTCATCCTCTTCCCCGCTCAGGAGCACTGCGAGATAGCCCCTCTTCAGAGGGAAAAGATAATTTGAACAAGATTCTAGGAACTAAGATCAATTTTCGGAAGGAAGGGTTGGAATATAACCCTGCAAATAAAAAGAGTTTTAAAAATAAAATTCAAACATCTTTTATTTCCAATTCTACTTCTAACAACTCTCCGAACCCTCCTGTTTTTCAATTCTCTGCTCAAAAATTCTCGAAAACAACTGAAAAACAAAAAGAAAAGAACAAAAATGTTTCTGCCACTTCTTTGGATGTTCTCCATAAGTCATCCACACACACACATGCATACAAAAAGAAAATGATTTGTCATCACTGTCACAAGATTGGCCATCTGATGCATGAGTGTAAAGTGATGGAAAAGGATGATCTGAATGATAGTAAAATGCATGTTAGGAAAGCTTATATTAAAAATCATGCATTTTAGAAGAAGGGGATTCAATGTTATTGATGTGGCAAGATAGGCCACATTGCTGCTAACTGTTGGCATGATCAGGGAAAGAAATTTCATTCTAAATTTGTAAATATCCCTGTCAAGAAAAATGTTTCTGAGAATAAATCTGCTTCAATAAGTCAACATGTTGTGTGCTTCAACTGCTGGAAGCTAGGCCATATGGCTAGTGAATGCTGGTCTGTTATTGAAAGAAGAAATCATTCTTCTTGATTTAATTGTGGGAAGCATGGCCATACAGTCAAGGACTGTTGGCATGCCCAGGGAAAGAAATTTAATTCAAAATCTACAAATTTCTTTGCAAATCAAAATGTTCTTGGCAGAAATAAATTTGTGTTTAAAAGAAAAATTCATGCATGCTTTGAATGTGGGAAACCTGGCCACCGAGCCTCTGACTATTGGCATTTGCAAAGAAATCACAACTTTCATGGTAGAAATAGCAAAATTCCGGCTCACCCACAAACACATCATGCTTATCCTGTAAATAAAAATCTGAATGCCTTCATTTATTGTCATTATTGTGGGAAAGTAGGACATGTCATGGACGACTGTTACATTTTGAAATCTGACAATTTCAATGCTACAAGAATAAGGAAAGTACCTCCCAAAGGTACAACTGACTCTTCAGGACCCAAGAGATCTTGGGTACCTCTAAATAGAAAATGAGGATTTTTTTTATCTTGCAGGGTTGCCTTTGAAGCAAACAAATAAAGGGGGTTCAATAATCAAGGCACCCTTGTTTGGCAAAACCCCATCTCTAGTTTCATTGTCATATGTGTTAGTTTTTAAAACTTTCCTCTTGATGGTTGCACATCATCTCTCTAAATCCGGATAGACAAAATTCATGTGTTCATTTCATATTGACTTGTTAAACTATGCTTATGCTTGCATATGCATATCATCTTGTAATCTTATGCTGATGAATATACTTTTATATGAAAATTGCATTGCATTCTGCATTCTTATGCATCCTCTTTGTATGTTAAGTAAATTGCTCTTGTTATGTGTTTTTTTTATACTGGCTAAATTAAACCCATTGGTATATCAAGAGCTGTCGGGAGAAGGGCAGATTTTGTCTGTCTGGAAACCCACACTATGCGTGAGGTGGTCTTAAGACCTAAGTTCTCTGCCTAGTACCAATGGTTGATCATGAAGCCTGTCATGACACATGATTTGACTTTGATTTATCTAAACATACTTTCATGCCTGCATATGCTGATCTTCATGAAAATGCATAAATCTGAAATAAATTCCTCTGCATGCGGGACTATCACATTTGATGCACATAATTTGAATTCATGCTGACATCTGAATGTGCACAGCATTCCCTGAATTGAATGTTAAAAATTTGCATCTTTGTTGTCATTAGAAATTGCCTTGGTTGCTCAATGCAAATAGATAGGGGGCGCTAGTGTCTCATGTCATATTTGATGGTTCAATGCATTTAGTTAGGAGGAGTCAATGTGTAGTGCCCCAGAATTTATAAATAATTTTTGAATTATAAAATATTTTTTTGGAAATTATAAAGGCTTAAATAAATTAATGAAGGGGTTATTGGATTAATAAGTCAATATAAGGCTCAAAAAGGCTAATTAGTTAACCTAGCCTATCTAATAATTGTCCAAAAGGTTTATGAACCAAGCCCATCAAGTTTGGCCTATATTCTAGAAGGGTAATTGGCTTATTCACGTATTTTAAAGATAAATACTAATTATATAAGATAATTATATGGATAAATGAATAAAAGAGTTTTATTAAATTGAAACTCCATACACGTTACATGTAACGGTCTATCGGGCGACCGCCACAGCCCTGTAACGCACCTAGACACGACCGTTACATCCTACAGATTCCGTAAGGTGAGGAAATTACAAAAAGATTGGAACTTTGAAATCCTATCTACAAGAGATCAATTTGGGATAGATTATAGCATTGCTAAGGACTCTTAGGGATTATGTTATGACAAATTAAGGACTCTAGAATCGATTTAATCTTCAAATCCTAACCAAAACCCTATAAATAGGACCTAGTTCTGAACTGAGCGACCCTAACTTTTGGCCCGTGAAGAATCAAGGTAAGGAGTCATAATTTCGGGTAAGTTCTTTAGAAGATTTTATTTAGTATATTATAGACTAATAGTTCTCCAAATTTCGTGCTAGGAGACCAAGCAACCAACAAGATAGAAGCTTCCAAAGTTGCTGATTCAACCTTAGCAACCCAGGAATCTGAACGAAAGTCCTCTGAAGATCAGAACATTAGGACATCTAAATGAGGTAATTAGAACTCAATCCTCTAGAATTTTTTGTTCCTAATAGTTTCATCTTCTTACCCTCAAAATTTCACATCCTTAGGTCAAGAGGCTGAGGAAATAGAGCATATTGAAGTTGCTGAATTATCACAAGAAGTACAAGAGACTAAGGGTAGCACCTAGCATCAAATTCGAAGTTTAAAGGTTTTAGAAGAGGTAGGTTATCTCATGATTGGCAGAAACAACTTGTTAGGAATAAAAGCCCTCTGGTTGTGCTTGATTTCATGCATTATAGACTAAAAATTTCATGATCTAATATTTCTATACATTCATGCATCTCTTAGCCCTAAATGGAAATTAAAAGATATTATCATGTCTATTCACTAAACCCATGCATATAGTTGACCTATACTTCGTTATCATGACTTGGACAGTGGTAGTATTTTGATTTCCAGGCATGTTATGTTTTCATGAACCTTTACTTAGTTTACTGCCAACAAATTCTCTGACGCACCAACGTAAGACCGTCACATGACTGTAACGGCCTTACGATAGACCGTCACACAATCTGTTGTGTTCAAACTGTTCTGTTGGTTCTGACGCATCTTCATAGGAGCATTACATTACTGTAACGGCCCCTCGATAAACCGTCACGCACTGTAACGCGCCTATCCTAGACCGTCAGACAATTGTGTTCTGTCAGCCCAAGGTAGAATAATAACCAGTTAAGTTTACTTAGAAATAAGCTTAGATAGCTAAGATGGACATGTTATCATGACTTCAAGTTTAGTTACTGATTCATAATCAAATTGCATGATTAATGTATCTTAGGTTGTTTTAAGTTATGCTAATTTCATTGGCTAAAACTCTATAGTTTTGTATTCTAAATCATGATTTTCCAATGTTGTATTGACGGAGTTTTATTTTGGTTTCGCATTGTTACACATTCTTTTCTACCTATAGAGTCATTTCTTTAAGTATATGGCACATATTCCGGTATATTGTCCACTAGTTCACTTTGCACTATAGGAACATTATTCTTAGATATGAGGACCTCTCTATTGCATATTCCTTCCAATGGACTAGGAAATCTTGTTTCAAGGCCTCCGTAATTCTCTGCGAGCCTGAGATTTCCACTAGGACGCCGAGTTGGTTGTACCATTAAAGCCCATTGATTAGATTACACTATCGATATTTTTGATTATCAGTAGTGTAACGGCTCTATATTGGACCGTCAGGCACATGTAATGACCCAATATACGACCGTCACATTCCACTGAGTCCGATTTCTTAGTTCTTGATTCAGACTAATGTAACGGCCCAATACTGGAGCGTCACATGATGTAACGGCCAGTACGCGACCGTCACACTACTTGAGTATTTTAACCCAAGGTGGACCAAGGGTTGATATTCCAAGGTTTCTAGATGAACTATTGAGGATCTAGAACTTATCATATTGATCAAGAAACCTAATATAATTAGTGGAAGAAAAAGAACGTAACGTTGTGCTGGGGATTTATTTCCATAAGCATAATCTTGCTTAAGTCATTCTTGATTTCTCATGATTCTTATTAAAGCATTCATTCATTGAATTATTGTTATCATGAGCTTATTGAACTTATTACATTCTTGGCCATACTTTATTGTTACATGCGTGGAAGTAGCTTGATTTATACTTGAAGATGCGATCGAGCACTGATTGTGTTCAAGGGCTCTATGCTAGTCCCCTCGGCTGATTGTCGGAAACATACTATTTTATAAACCATGGGGTATGATGCTACTGGCGTCGCATTGCGCTGGGAGTACTTTCTCTATAAATAAGTGAAAATCCACGACACGACATGACTTTCTTGCTTGATATTCTACAAAAATTCATGAAGTACTTGCTCATAAGCAAAAAATACTGGAGTGATGATTATGTGGCTTGCTAGTACATTCTCGATACAATCTTGTTCATGAAAGGCCAATATCATGTTCTTGTTACATTCTTGCTAGCTCGTACTTGCTCTCATTCTAACTTATTTGATCATCTTGTTACTTTGGTTTAATCACGTGATTGATCGCATTCGCATGATTTTTACCTTATTCTTTAGAGATAAATTATTAATTACTTTAATAGTGCCTTCATGTTGATGCGAAGATACCTACTGGGCAAGTGTGCTCATTACCTATTTCCAATCTTTTCAGGAGATGGAAGTGATTCGAATTCGGATTCGGGTTATACAAGTAGCGGGTCCGAGAGTGAATGAAAGTATTGTCAAGATGAGAGTGAAGACTTAGGAAGTTTAAATTGTTTAGATTGAGTCTATGTAATTTTCTTATTTCTTGAGTCTAGTACATAATGGAAGTACTTGATTATTTTGAAATAAAGTTGGAATTTGAGTAATATTGTGAAATTGCATTTATGTGTGTGATTGTCTTGCGCTCTGATCGTTCTTACTTGTAAGAGGCTTACCATGCCGGCTGTTCACGCTCCCTGAGTTAGTCTTCCGCTGTAATAAAGGCTCGGGGCGTGACAGTTAAGTTGGTATCAGAGCCTAAGTCTCAGGACTTAGGAAGAAGAATCATGTCATAGGATAAGTCCAAGGTTTAAAGACCCCTACCTATGAACTAAGGTAGAAATTCCATACCCATGTGAGAATTGGGTAGAGCCCGGGATAAGATAATTAATTAGCTTTAAGATTGATTTTTCATTTCATGAGAAATAACAAGTTGTTATATTTCTCTCAAGTACCTTATGGCTCATCGTGTAGATTGGGATGGCATGCAACAAACAGTTACCGGCCTTACTCAGGCATTGCAAACCATAGCGCAAGGCGGCATAGGGGCAAGGGCTGGTGACCTACATCGCAATTTCTGGGATTTAAATCCTCCGCGATTCTATGGTTCTTCTAATCCCGACGAGGCAGAGAACTGGATTGATGAAATGAATCGAATATTTGACGTCATCCAATGCACCGATCAGGAGAAGGTGCGTCTCGCAACCTTTCAACTTAACAAAGATGCTCGCACCTGGTGGAAGTCAGTTCTGGCACCTCCAGCCAATGCACCTCATACATGGGATGGGTTCCTCACCCTATTTCGTGCCAAATACTTTTCATACCACGTAAAGGAATGAAAGGCTATGGAGTTCGCCACCCTTCGGCAAGAAATGATGACGGTTGTCGAATATGAACTACAATTCTCAAGGCTAGCACTGTATGCATCACATCTAATCAGTACCGATTTATTCAAGGTGAATCGGTTTATGGACGGGTTCCGTCCCGGTTTCATCCAGCAGCTCGGGATCCAAAACACCCGTACTTATGCGGAGATAGTTCAGTGTGCATACCTATGTGAAAGGACCTTAGAGAAGGTCGAAAAATTGAAAGGAAAGGGAGAAGAATCTAGCCGACGTTCTGATCGGCGTTATAAGAAAGAGAAATTCAGCATCACAGAGCCTTACAAGAGCCGTGATAGTAAGAAGAGATCCAGGAATGGGAATGGTGGAAGTTCCCATAAGTAAAAGAAAGTCAAGGAGGAGAAGGAGCAGGTCGCCACGGCTTGCACATTTTGTGAAAAATTCGGCCATTCGGCTGAGGAGTGTTGGAAGCGCCTTGGCGCTTGTTTACGTTGTGGAAGCAGGGAGCATCGCATGCCGGAATGCCCCCTTATGAAAAACCAGTCATCTGGTAATGGATGCAGGAGGCAGGCTCGCCTCAATGCTGTTCTGGAAGAAGAGGAAGCGCCCAGGGATGATGGGCTTATGGAAGGTACTCTTCAAATTTGTTCTCACCCTGCATTTGTGCTATTTGATACGGGTGCCTCTCATTTTTTTTATCTCCACTACTTTTGCTAAAACATTACCAATCACATCAGTTCCCTTACCTTCAGATCTTGCTATTTCCACACCCTTAGGTCTTGGAACAAAGCTTACCGACTATTATCCTGATAGTGAAGTGATAATAGAAGGTCATAATCTCCCTGCAAACTTAGTATGCCTTGACATGAAAGGTTATGATGCCATTTTAGGGGTAGATTAGCTTGTAGATCATGATGCTTATATCAATTGCCGAAATAAGATTATATCCTTTCGAAAACCCGGTCTTCCAAGGTTCTCTTTTCTTGGCATCAAGTACAAGAAGCATCCTACTATCATATCTTCTCTTCACGCTTGCAAACTTATCTTGCAAGGATGTGGAGCTTTTCTTACTTCTGTCATTGTTACCGAATCCAAGGAGATTAACATAGCAAACATCCCTATTGTAAATGAGTTCCCCGATGTGTTTCCATCCGAATTACCCAGTTTACCGCCCGAGAGGGAAGTGAACTTCACCAATGAACTCATTCCAAGAGCAGCACCTGTTTCTATAGCCCCTTACAGGATGTCCCCCAAGGAGCTTAAGGAATTGAAAAGGTAATTGTAGGAACTACTAGACAATGGCTTCATCAGACCTAGCACATCCCCTTGGGGTGCGCCGATTCTATTTGTCAAGAAGAAGGATGGTTTTCTCAGGCTATGCATCGATTACCGGCGACTGAATCAACTCACAATTAAAAACAAGTATCCGTTGCCGCGTATTGATGAACTCTTCGATCAACTTTCGGGAGCAGAATATTTCTCTAAGATAGACCTCAGATCAGGTTATCATCAACTTAGAATTGAAGAAGAGGACATTTATAAATCGGCTTTTCAAAGTCGTTATGGCCACTATGAATTAGTAGTGATGCCGTTTGGGTTAACTAATGCCCCAACAGCATTCATGCAACTTATGAACAATGTCTTCCAGCCATATCTAGACCAGTTCATCGTCATCTTCATTGATGATATCTTGATCTATTCCAAGATAAAAGAGGAACATGAACAACATTTGAAAATAGCTTTACAAACACTTAGAGAACACAAGCTTTATGCCAAACTCAATAAGTGTGAATTCTGGCTCGAGGAAGTCTCATTCCTAGGCCGCATTATTTCAAAAGAAGGTATTGTTGTGGATCCTTCTAAGGTAGAAGCTGTCAAGAATTGGAGTCGGCCAACGACTATATCAGAAGTAAGAAGCTTTCTGGGTTTAGCTGGTTATTATAGGAGATTCATTCAGGACTTCTCAAAAATTACGGTTCCTTTAACCAGACTCACAAGAAAAGAAAGCCCTTTTGTATGGTCCGAGGAATGTGAGAAGTGTTTCCAAACTCTTAAGAATCATCTTACGATAGCTCCTATTCTATCACTACCGATGGAAGGTGGTGGATTCGAAGTGTATACGGATGCGTCTGGCATTGGCTTATGATGCGTCCTCATGTAGAATGGAAAAGTAATCTGTTATTCTTCAAGACACTTGTAACATCATGAGGAAAACTATCCTGTACATGATTTGGAATTAGCAGCGGTTATTTTCGCCTTGAAAATTTGGCGTCATTATCTCTATGGAGAAAAGTTTACGGTATACTCGGACCATAAAAGCTTGAAATATTTATTCTCTTAAAAAGAGCTTAACATGAGGTAGAGGAGGTGGTTAGAATATCTCAAAGACTTTGATTTTGCTATTCAATATCATCCTGGCAAGGCTAATGCTGTAGCGGATGCACTCAAAAGAAAACCAATGGGTATGCTATCAAGTCTTATGATTAGTGTAACTAACCTTGTTCCCCAATTTGCTCAGTTGAACTTAGATATAGACATAAAGGAAGAAGATTGTTTTATAGCTAATATCTGAGCTCAACCTACATTGATAGAAGATCTGGTCAAACTGTAAAATGATGATCCTATATTACTGGAAGTTAAGGCCAATATTGAACAAAGACCAGATTTTTCTATTTCCAATGACAAAAGATTGTTATTCAAGGGCCGAATATGTGTACCAGATCATGAGGCTACGAAGAAACTGATCCTAGATGAAGCACATAATTCCAAATACACAATTCATCTAGGAGGAACAAAGATGTATCAAGATCTCAAAAGAAATTTCTGGTGGCCCAACATGAAGAGAGAAATAGCTGATTTCGTATCCCGTTGTCTCACCTGCCAACAAGTAAAAGCAGAACATTTTAGACTCGTAGGTAAATTACACCCCTTGAGTATTCCCGAATGGAAATGGGAGAGTATAAGGATAGACTTTATTATGGGTTTACCTAAGACAAGAGGTGGACACGATGGAATATGGGTAATCATAGACCGATTGACTAAATCCACACACTTCATACCAATAAAGAGTCGATGGTCTGCGGATATTCTAGCAGCATTATACATAAAGGAGATTGTCAAACTACATGGTGTCCCAAATCACTATTATATCTGAAGAGATCCTCGATTCACATCACAGTTCTGGAAGGGTCTACAACAGTCACTAGGGACTAGATTGAATTTTAGCACAGCTTTTCATCCACAAACAGATGGTCAAACGGAAAGAACAAATCAGGTAGTAGAAGATATGCTCAGGGCTTGTGCTATCGACTTTGGAGGTAGTTGGCATGATCATTTGCCTCTAGTAGAGTTTGCATATAACAATAGTTATCAGGCCAGCATACAAATGGCACCTTTTGAAGCTTTATACGAAAAAAGCTGTCGATCACCAATATGTTGGAGTGAAATAGGGGAAAGATAATTCCTAGGCCCCGATCTCATCAGGAACTCTACAGAAAACATCAAGATCATTCAAGAAAAAATGAAAATGGCACAAGATAGGTAAAAGTCTTATGCTGACAATCGAAGACGTGACTTGGAGTTTCAGGTAAGAGATCATGTATATTTAAAGATTTCTCCAGGTCGTGGTATTAGAAGATTTGGCATTAAAGGGAAGTTAAATCCAAGATTCATTGACTCATTTGAAATTCTCGAAAGGGTTGGTGAAGTGGCTTACAAATTGGCTTTACCTCCACAATTAGCAGGAGTTCATGATGTATTTCACGTCTCTATGTTGAAGAAGTATGTATATGATCCTGACCATATTATTACTTATAACAATCTGGAAATTCAGAAGGATATGACGTACGAGCAAAAGCCAATAAAGATTCTGGAACGGGAAGTGCGTCAACTAAGAAATAAAGTTATTACTATGGTCATGATTCAATGGAAGGAAACATGACCATATGAAGCAACATGGGAAACCGAAGCAACCATGCGGAAAAGATTCCCAGAATTATTTAACTGTAAGTACACTCTCCGAAATCTATATATTAAATTTGGGGACCAAATTCATCTAAGTGGGGGAGGGTGTAGTGCCCCAGAATTTATAAATAATTTTTGAATTATAAAATAATTTTATGGAAATTATAAAGGCTTAAATAAATTAATGAAGGAGTTATTGGATTAATAAGTCAATATAAGGCTCAAAAGGGCTAGTTAGTTAACCTAGTCTATCTAATAATTGTCCAAAAGGTTTATGAACCAAGCCCATCAAGTTTGGCCTATATTCTAGAAGGGTAATTGGCTTATTCACGTATTTTAAAGATAAATACTAATTATATAAGATAATTATATGGATAAATGAATAAAAGAGTTTTATTAAATTGAAACTCCATACACGTTACATGTAACGGTCTATCGGGCGACTGCCACAGCCCTGTAACGCACCTAGACACGACCGTTACATCCTACAGATTCCGTAAGGTGAGGAAATTACAAAAAGATTGGAACTTTGAAATCCTATCTACAAGAGATCAATTTGGGATAGATTATAGCATTGCTAAGGACTCTTAGGGATTATGTTCTGACAAATTAAGGACTCTAGAATCGATCTAATCTTCAAATCCTAACCAAAACTCTATAAATAGGACCTGTTGCATCCCTATGATTTTGATGATGTCTCACACTATAAATCAATCTCCTATCTCTAGATTCTTGCTGGTTCATCATCTAAGTGAGTTCAGTTCATATGCTGTTCCATTATTTCATCTATCTACACTGTTTGGTTAATATCAACAACAGTGGGTCGACTCATCAGCAAGGGTGGGTCGACGCATCAGAGCATTGATGGTTTGGGCACAAAGTCTATACACCAGCTTGATCCATTTAGTCTGTACATTGGCATATCTTCTTCAAGTCTGTACATCGAGCACCCTCCAACTGAAGTCTACACATTGATCCTAATACTCTAAGTCTGTACACTGCCCGACCAGTCAAGTCTGCACATTGCCAAAGTCAGTTCAGCTCAACCCTATACATCCTTCCAAGCTTCAACTCTATACATTGGATTGTCAAACTTCATGTCTATACACTGGCTACTGCATTGTCTTGAAGTCTACACATCCGATAGTGTAAGTCTATACATCGCCCAGAATCTTGTTTGTAAAGTCTGAACATTGCTTCAGAGATAGCTTCAGCAAAGTCTATACATCGCTTAGTCTGCACATTGCCTTCAGCCCAAGTGTTCAAAGCCAAGTCTATACAACGCCAACCCAACACATTGAACAGTTCTCCAAGTCTATACACTAGACTTCATTTCTCTAAGTCTATACACTGGTCTGTGATTCACCAACTCTGTACATTCGATATCTTTTCCTACGCATTGGCCAAGTCCATACACTCAACATTTCCCTACGCTTTCCTGGCCAAGTCTGTACATCACTAAGTGTGTACATTGTATGCTGCTCAAACGTTCAATGTCTTCAAAGTCTGTACAGCGTCCGTCTTAGCCAGCGTCTCATGCTGTGTCTTAGGCAAGTCTGTACATCGGCCTCAGTCGTTCAAGTCTATACATTGAACTGCGTCTTAGGAAAGTCTGTACAGAGGCTTCGATTTACCAAGTCTGTACATCGGCTTCATTCGCTCAAGTCCACACATCCACAGTGGTTCATCAAGTCTATACATCCACTTGAGCTTCACCAAGTCTGTACAACGCTGAAGTCTTCATAAGTCTGTACAGTGCTTGAGCTTCACACAGTCTATACATCGCTTCAAGCGATTCAAGTCTATACAGACTGCCTTTACAATCAGAGTCTGTACATCGATTCATCAGCGGATCGGTTCATTCAGAAATCTCCAATTCTGTACAGCCGAGTGTCTAATGCATCGTCTCACTCTGGAAAAGTCTATACAGTGCTCACAGCACATTGGTTCAAAGTCTGAACACTGGCTCAAGCATGTCAAAGTGTATACATCTCCGTTGGGGTTCAAGTCAGTTCATTGCTCACCGTCTTATTAAGAGTCTCACACATGTTCCAAGTCTGTACACTGGTTAGGCTTCGTGAAGTCTATACAGTGGCAGAAGCTTTGTTAAGTGTACACATTAGTAAGGCTTGTTTGCTTTGTTCTTCTTAAGTCTATACAATGCCTTCACATGCGCTTGTTCATAGTCTATACACTGCCATTCATTTGCATTGTTCATAGTCTATACACTGACATTCGTCTACATTGTTCATAAGTCTATACACTACCTTCACACATGCGCCTCCTTCATTAAGTCTGTACACTCTCTCACGTTGTACACACTTAATCAGTTGAAGTTTCTGAAGTATATACATTCATGTTAATAGCCTGAACTAACTAAGTCTATACATTCCATCTGTCTGTCTGCAGGCGATTCAGGTTGATGATTGGGCACGTGAACCAAGGTTGGCACCTGGCACGTGATCCAAGACAACGGGCGCATGACACGTGGATGGCAACCTGGTCAGGATGCTGCCATGTGGTCGAAATTCAAATGATCTGGCCAAAAGTGCATGGGCGGGAACCTGGCAGCCACATGCCAATATCTGCTATAAATATAGAGCTTCATCCTTCAGTTAAAGCTCGATCGTGAATAGAGAAAGCAGAAGCCATTGGTGAGAGATTGCACGATCCAGAAAAGAAAAAGAGCAGAGAGTTCCAGATCCGAGAGGAGTTTGTTCGAGAGAGAGAGCAGTAGTTGTGGATTGATGAATTGCTTCATTTGAAGCTACATTTATATTGGGTTTCAGAACCGATATCTTCTTCATTGGTTTTTTGTTTCTTCTTTGTTTTTCGTTTCATTTTCTTCATCCTTCTGATTTGAATTATTTTCCCTCCGGTGTGTGGAGGAAGGGAGTATCACTCCAGTTTCTCTCTGAGTTGCAGAGGAAGAGAGATCGGTGATCTCTGGTGGTGTTAGTGACTGGTTGTCATTAACAGTTTCCCTCCGGTGTGTGGAGGAAGGGAGAGGATTCTCCGGTTGTGTTCTAGCTGGGAGCTAGAACAGGTTTCAAGTTCTGTGGGTAGCAGAACTTGGTTGAGGGATTTGTTTCCCTTGGTGTTCAAGCTGTGTGGCAGCATGTTGTTCGCAGACTGAGTCTGGATTGATCTAGCATCGTCTAGTGGAATCCTCACTCTAGTTGGAGTGAGGGGTGGATGTAGATTGCGGACTGCAATCGAACCACCTAAAAACTGAGTGCCTCCTCTGTGGTTTGCTATTGTTATCTATGCTCTTCATCTGCTTGTCTCTTTGCTTCCATGTGATCAGTTCTTCATTCTCATTTACATTTCTCTGTGTATGGATTAAGGAGGTGCGTTAGCAGTAGAAATTATTTTCCGCCTAAGTTTTTACAAATTGGGAGTGATCTATTCATCCCCCCCCTTCTATATCACTCTTGCTGTGCTAACAATTGGTATCAGAGCAAGTTTACGCCATGTGGATGAACGGTCAAGGGAATGCTGGTGGTCCTAGAACCTTCATGGCCAAAGGTCAATCCATTAGTCGCCCTCCTTATTTCGATGGTAGTAACTATCTATTTTGGAAGAACAGGATGGAAGTGTTCATCAGGGCTCAGAGTCATAAACTGTGGAGAGTAATCACGATGGGGCCATATGATCTGCCACCAAACGAGGATGCTTGGACAGATGACCATGTCAAGCTCTCTTCACTCAACTGGACGACGCTGAACATCATCCAGTGTGCTATTCATCCAGAGGAATATGCTCGTATATCTGCATACAGAACTGCCAAGCGAATGTGGGATGAGCTGTAATTGATCTATGAAGGTACAGCTCAAGTGAAAGCCTCGAAGGTAAATCTCTATACTTCTAAGTATGAAATGTTTAAGATGAATGCAGACGAGAATATAACTTAGATGTATGCCAGGTTGTCTTTAATCACAAATACTCTTAAAGGGCTAGGGAAGGATCTTGCTGAGGCAGATATAGTCAGGAAAATCCTTAGATCCTTATCCCCGGCATGGCACACTAAGGTCATTGTGATTGAGGAGTCAAAAGATTTGACTATCTTGACTGTGAATGAACTCATAGGATCTCTTATGACCTATGAGATGAATTTCAAAGGAGGTGGATGTAGACACGCCAAAATTGACGCTATGTTGATCAAATCTCATGTCACCATGTTGACGCCCCAAAGTGAACTTCAATACATTCATAATATGAAGTTTTTCTATTTTTATGTGTTCTTGATTTATTCTTGCATTTTTGTGATTCGCGACCTGAAGAGGGGCATGTTTTAAAAAAAGCGACCTTATCTAGGGCGTGTTCAAAAGAAAGGACGACCAGATGTCAGGGCGTCAATTCCTGGTATTATCTGGTTTCAAATAAATTTCAAATTATTGATTAACGTCCTTCCTGAGGGCCTGTTTTCAAGTAACGCCTTCATCTCAGGCGTTTTCTCATAATAAAGTAAGTTTTATTGCCAAATTTAATCCAAGAAGTGATGCCCTTGATCATGGTCATGTTTTTGAGTGACGTCTTGATGTAGGTCGTCAATTTGTGATTTGACGCCCTTCTAAAGGTCATGTTTTATCTTTCGGTGTCCTGCTTAAACTCGTCTTTCCTGAGTAGTTCCCTGCCTTCAATGGTCTCCTTGCTCGAATTGGAACTAGAGTCCTGCCTGCTTTTGATCATTGCCCGTTCTTATCCTTCCGAATCTGAGGTTATCTTGGATCTAGAACCCTATATAGGGATGTCTTGATCGATCTCACGCGAGGTTACGGGAGGAAAAAAGGAGATCAGATGAGATTAGAGTTTGCTGAGGTCGGAGGTTACATGGTTTACAGAGGCTCTTCATCTTCTTCCCGTGAGATCTTTTAGAAGAGCTCTGCTTCCGCTTCTTCCTGTCAACAGCATCGACTTTGGCTCCCCCTTTACTGTCGTCAGGGACAGCAGGGGTCTTTGTTTATTTTGTTTGTGTTGTTTTGTGTTCATCGATCATCATCACGTCCACTGTGTTTCTTTTCCCTTTTTACGTTAGCTTCATCATATCTCCTCTTTCCCTAATTCTTTAGGGGTTTTAAAAAAAACAAAAGAAAGGTGCGCATGTTTTGTTCTTATTTCATCATCACATCATCTACTGGGATTGATACTACATTCACTTGGCTGATCCACTTCTTTTGCTTGTTTGTTTTGTTTCTTTTGCAAGGTAATTAATAAAGAAAAACCCCCTTCATCGGCCGGCCGATTGAAGGAGGAGGTGGAATTCACAATCCAGCCCGCGTTTTCTTTTCCACCAGGTATTCAAGATCTTCTTTGTTTCTTCTTGAGGTAACCCCTCTGGCGATCACCCTCCTTAGTAGCACCACGTGCTTCTTTTCTTTATTATTATATCATCTCCCCTTATTTTTATTATGCTTTCTCGTATTTAAACTCTTCTTCATGTGTGGATTTATCACGATCTACAAATTGGCGATCACGGTGGGACATCCACTGTTTTTCTTTTGATTACCATCTCCTATTGGCACCCACGTGTGCCCTTTCCTATTGGCACCCACGTGTGCCCTTTCCCCTCGGTACCCACGGTACCTCTCCTTTTGTGCCCCACGGGCACCCTCCACCGTGCACACTGCACACTCCCGGGATCAGCCAGTTTGTGATTGTTTGATATATTTCCTTAATTAATGCCTCAACCAGAGGCGCTTTTTCTTTTAACGCCTTCATCCAGGGCATTTTCTTTCTGTGTCACGTCTTCTGCCAAGGCGTCTTTTATTATTCTATTGCTTTTATCACACTGCCTGTGAATTCATGCCCTGCCCCAGGGCGCCCCTTTACTGCATAGCGTCTCACATCCAGGCACGGTTTCAGATTTGACGCCCTCTCACAGAGGCGTCCTTTTCGATCATAGCGCCTCACCCAGAGGCGTGTTTCATTTTCTCACTGCTGGCTCGTGGACTTTCACAGTGATTCACGACAGTGACTCTGTTGTCTCTTTGGTTGATAGCGACCTGCCCCAGGTCGTCTCTTTCCTGCGTTTTTACAGAAACTTGCTTCCTGTTGCCGTCTGTGATTGTTGGATTGATTATTACATTGCTTGCCTATATTGTTGTGATCTGATCATATTATTTTGCATCTTGTGGCATTTGGTTGAGAGACCTCCTCTCTCTACACTAGGATTCCACACACCTCTCTTGGAATCGGGACAACCCTCCATTGAGCACTCCGTCTCTTTGGACCGGAAATCCCTTTTCCAAGACCTCCGTAAGTCCCCGCACCCGTGGATTCCCTCACAGACGCCGGGCTGGTTGTACCCTTGAAGTACCCGGAGTATAGAGAACCTATCGTTGGTAAAGAGAGAGAAAGAATCTAGTTAACCCGGAGATCACACTTGGATAAACTAGGTTTCACTTTGCAAAAGAGGGAATTATTCTGCAATTTAATCCACTCTAATCTCAAGCGAAACACTAAAATCTTGCGTTCATCTCAACTTGGTTGCATAAACTTGCTTGGGTTGATTTGGCTTGTTTGGATTGAGTGGGTTTTGTTTGATAGTTCCTTTATAAGGCCTTCTCTCCTCTTAAACATGCAACTCCGTTCAGGTAAAATCATCAACATGGCAGGCTACGGATATTCTTATGATGATGAGGATGAGAATGTTTTTGGTCAATATGAAAGTCCCCTCCAAGATTCCATCTATCATGAGGGAAATTACCCTCCTCCTCAGTCTTGTTATCCTCAAGTCCATGTGGTTGATACCACTCCTCAAGAGGTTGTGCCCTCTTCTCAGGCTGTGCCTTCCAACACTTCGGGGAATCCTTCCCCATCCTTCAATGTCACGGATTTAATTAATGCACTATCTCAGTTGGATGATTCTCAGCGGCAGGTAGTTCAGGCCGCCTTGAAAGGAAAGTCTGTTCCTTCTTCATCCTCCAATCCCCCTCCGGCCGAGAGTGGCCATCACCCCGTTAATGACCGTGCATAAACCTCCTTCCCGTCCACCAACGCCCGGTACGGCCATGCCGGCCCAACAGGCGAGCCACTCCGCGGTTAGGCACCAATTTCTCCAACCTCCCCGAATTCTACGGACGCCTATACTGCATTCTTTTATTCAAAATCCGGCCCCAGTCGAGTCCGACACTAATGTTCTACTGCTTCAGAAGTTGCCTAGCATGGAAGAGCAACTAAAGAAGGTCACTATGGCTAAGAATGCCCCGGAGATCTCGCTTCCTACATTGCCAGTCTTCCACTTACCACCATCTGAGATGCCGAACTTCCGGCGATATAATGGGACTGGTAACCCTTTTATTCATTTGAAGGATTTTATGTACGAGACCTCCTTTTGGCAAGACAACAAGGCCTCCTTGGCTTACTTATTCAGGAGATCTTTGGAGGGGCCAGCCCTTGAATGGTTCTATTCATTGGAGCCTGCTGATGCCGGTGACTTTGACATCGTTCAGAGGAAGTTCTTGCAGAAGTACAGAGACCGGGTCGGACCTTCCCTCTCACTCACGGACTTGGTTGCGAAAAAAATGAAGCCCGAGGAGGACTTCATAATGTTTGCTGATAGATGGCGGTTGATGGCTGAGAAGCTGAAAGATACACTGTCGGAGCAAGAACAAGTCAAGATGATAATTTCCAACGCAACTCCTCAGTTCCGGCATATCTTGGCCATGAATAGGTTAACCACCATAGAGGAGCTCTATGAAAGGGCTCGTTATATTCAGACACAGATGAAGGATTCGCCCATTATGGGCATGTTTGAGCCGAAGCCACGGCTATTCAAGAAAATCACAACTGTCAACAACAGCGGGCCCACGAAGGAGGGCACTATTGCAAATGAGCAGGTTGGCGTAGTTGGCCACCCCCACCAAGCTAACCCACGTCCTAACCCACCTCCACCACAAAACCCCCATTTCAACTCCACTCCACAACGCCAATTCGCACCCCAACATTCCTTTGCTTCACCGCCAAACCAAGCGCCCCGCGCTAACCCTCCAACTCCGCAACAGTACCACCAGGTACCACCACCTACCAACTATGGCCAACAACAACAACGGAGACCACCACTTGGCCCCAAAAGGGACCACTACCCTCCACTACCAGAAAGTCTCCCGGATATTTTCAATGCCTTAATGGCCGCCAATTTTCTCATGTTACCAAGGGAAAGAACAGTGTGGCCCGCTAATGTTGACACATCCCGTTACTGCGCTTTCCATCGTGCACCTGGTCACAACCTTGATCGTTGCTTCCACTTCAGAGATTACATTTATGACCTAAATGACCAGGGTGACATCAATTGGGATGAGATGAGACAATTCATCACCACCATGAAAGAAAGAAGGTCTCCTCGGCAGCAACAGGCTCAGCAGCCACAGCAACCAGCTCAGCAGCAGCAACAACAAGCTCCAGCGCCTCAGCACGATATGGGGATCGTCCACAATCCACTACCGGAACACCCGCCAAACCAGCACGTAAACCCTGTCACGTCTCTCTATGAGGTGGAGAGAGGGCAGGGATGGCAAGAAGAAAACGCCTCTGTCGGGGCACTTCATTACAATCAAAATCAACCCCCGTGCCTCTTGCGCACCCCTTCTTCTTCTTCTACCCCCTCAATTGGGCCGATCTCCTCTGCGCCCCGCTAATCCACCTACCTCCGCCTATTCTCTGACCTTGCCGGTTCGCCCCCTTCTTACACGCTTACCACCTCCACAGCCTACGCCACAACAAAACCCATCCACCACCAACCCTTCGCCATTGCCATCTAGGCCACTCCTCATCCGCCCATCGCCAACGCCCACTGCACCCGCCACCACTACTCCTTCACCGGCAAGGATCCCCCTGCCATCGGTTCCACCACCTTTTGTACCCATAACTCTTCTCATTCCACCCCCCACCAATTCCCCCCGCATTCGGGTATCCCTTTCTACTCCTACGCCTCCTACCGGGGCACCAACACCCCCTACGGGGATTCCTTCTGCGGGAACTTCCACTCCACCACTTCTTAACACCAATACACCTTCTTCTTCTTCTAATCCTCCTCCCACCCTTGCCCCGACAGAAGTACGTCAAGGCGTGGCGCCGCTCCGCAGTGGACGGATGTTCCACCGTATTTTTCCACAGAGAGAGTTAGAGCCCGTGCAAGGGCCGCAAGAGCAAGAACAAGAACAAAAGTCAGTGCCAGGGACTCAGTATGATTTGATAAAGCACTTGGACCGAACCCCAGCAAGGATTTCAATCCTGGAATTAATTAAAAGGTCCACCACTCATCAGCTAGCTTTGAAAGAATATCTGCAAAAGGTGATGGTCAATGAGGACATTCCAGTTGAGCAGATAGTCACGGTTTTAACGCCCGCTAGCAGTCAGCCGGCAATTACTTTCCATGAACATGAACTGGCGCCACTCCCAGCAAGAAAGTACGCTCTATGCATCACAGTTGACATTAATAAGGTGGCTGTTAAGCAATGTCTGGTGGACACTGGGGCATCCATCAATGTCTTGCCACCTAGCACCTTGAAGTTGTGTGGCATTCCGGAAAGCCAAATTCGGCCGTCTACTATCACCGTAACTGCATATGATAACACGAAGAAACCTCCTATAGGCATGATTACGTTAAAAGTAAGTTTGGGTCCTGCCGCCATCACAGCAGATTTTCACATTTTGGATATGGATCCGACATTTAATGGCATTCTGGGACGCCCCAACATTCAGCAACTCGATGCGGTGCCCTCCACAAATCACCAATGCCTTAAATTCCCACACAAGGGCCGCATCATTAAAGTTACCAGTATGCCGATTTTGCCAGAGGAAGATATTCATGTAGCTTCATCAGTTCCATCCATGTGGCCAGCCAACAAACCACTATTATCTATGCTGGACGTCCCTTGTCCACGACCAATGCCAGAAAAAGTCACAACGGTTGCTATGACACCCCTGCCTCCCAAGGGGAAAAAGAAGAAAACAATGATGAACACCTCTGGCTGGAACATCTTAATGAAAATGGGGTATCAAAATGGCAAAGGTCTGGGTGCCAATTGTCAAGGCAGGATTAGGCCTGTTAAACCTCAGAAGCTAGTTACACGAGGTGGCCTAGGTTACAAAGGGCCAGGCAAAAACAAAGATGAACCATGGGCATTTATGACATCCACATTAAAAACAGATCGCCAACCGCTCACTTGGACGTTAAAGACACATTTTGTCACGGGTGGCTTTCAAAATAACGAGCGAACTACCATAATTACTTCCATATTAGACTGCCAGGATGTTCATGCTAGACAGTTTGCTCGTCATATTGCACCCTTGGCCACATACAAAGCCTTGGAGTCCTTAAGGCCTGACAAGAGAAGGAAAATGGATGATCCAGAATGTGACTGGTACAGGTGGTTCGATATGCAGGATATTACTATTTCTTTGAGCCGCCTCTTCATGCCGACTGATCCGGAATGGCCGCCACTTATTCATGAATTGATTGAGATGCCAGCTGTAATTACAGATAAGAGACAGCTGCTGAGTGACTACACTGATACTGGAGAGCCAGATGTTCCGTTTGAAGAAGGTTTCACCATGGACAGGCTGTGGGCCGGCCTCTTTTCTCTCACTTCCATGCATCCATCCGTGCTTGCTTCTCTATATTTTCATTGGTTTGGTCGCGTGCCAAGACCGCCTCCGATTATAATCAATTTATCTCCAGATTCAATCCAAGTTTCTCTTACAATTCCTTCTTCGCTCCTCGAGCGATTTTCTAAACTCTCCATCACGCCCCCACGCGGGCCATCACTGATTCAATCTTTCTCTGATCTGGCAATTTCCACCCCTCCTGCTATCCTCCCTTCACACTGCTTTCTTCTTGAAACAGAAAATAAAAATGAAGAAAAAGACAAAAATGAAAAAAAATGCCAAATTCCCAAATTTCCAATCCTCCATTTCTGTTGAGGAGACCTCCTATTTCTCTTCTGAGTGCGTCCCGACCCAGGGGCCGCTCTTTCAAGATTCATTGCTAAATCTTTTCTCCCCCTCTGGTGAGGGGACTTCCTCTGTATTACCTCATGTATCCACTTTTTCACCTCCTTCCCTTCCCTTTTCTGATCAAGCTAGTTGCCCCTCCTCTTCTTCTGCTAACGCTAAAATTCAAGGGGTAGATTCACATAAGAAGTCCAAGGGTAAGCAGATTCCCCATAGGTTTATGTCGGAGTTAGCTATCAGATGCCAGGCTTGTTTAGCTCTTCCTGAATTTATAGAGAATCCAATCATCCTGCCAGAGTTAGAATATGAGAATGCTGTTGTTTCTTATGAGGGTTTGGGTGTCTATGAAGTTATGAATGACGAAGACCCTATTGAAGAGGGGGATGAAAGTTATGAAGAATATGAGGACGAGGCTGATGCTTTTGCAAGTGGCATGAGGAGATTTGACGAACCATCAGCCTCCGTAGAAGAGCCTACCAAAGAAATTAATTTGGGTACCGAGGAAGACCCTAGGATTGTCCTCATAAGCAAGAATTTACCGCCCTCCGAAGAGGAGGCGCTCATTTTTGTCCTGCAAGAATACAAGGACACGTTCGCATGGAGTTATGAAGATATGCCTGGTTTAGACCCTGCGCTCGTTGAACACCGCCTTACACTTAAGCCATGGTCTGTGCCGGTCAAGCAACGGTTGAGGCGTTTCCACCCTAATATGGCTTTAAAGATGAAAGAAGAGGTCGACAAGCTCTATAAGGCTAGATTTGTTAGAGTTGTCCTCTACCCCAATTGGGTGGCTAACATCGTCTCGGTTATGAAGAAAGATGGAAAAGTTCAGATTTGTATAGACTTCCGGGACCTCAACCGCGCGTGTCCTAAGGATGACTTCCCCCTCCCTCATATTGATGTTTTGATCGATAATACGGCAGGATTTGAGACTCTCTCTTTCATGGATGGCTTCTCAGGTTACAATCAAATTCGTCTAGCTGAAGAATATCAAGAGAAGACATCATTCACTACACCATGGGGTACTAATTGTTATGTGGTCATGCCTTTTGGACTTAAGAATGCTGGAGCCACCTATCAGAGGGCTATGATGGCGATTTTTCATGACATGATTCATATTTATATTGAGGTGTATGTGGATGACCTGGTTGTGAAATCAAGGACAAGGATTGAGCATCCTAGGGTTCTAGCCAAGGTCTTGCAAAGATCGCGAGAGTATCAATTGAAGATGAACCCCAAGAAATGTGTATTTGGTGTTTCATCAGGGAAGTTGCTTGGTTTCATTGTTAGCAAGAGGGGAATTGAAGTTGATCCCAACAAGGCAAGGGCCATTAGAGATATGCCTCCTCCCAAGAATTTGAAGGAAGTTCGAGGATTAATCGGGAGGTTACAATTTATTCGCCGCTTCGTCTCCCAGCATTCAGAAAGATGTAGGCCGTTTTACGAGCTTACTAAGCCGGGAGTCAAGTTTAATTGGGATGACAAGTGTCAGGCAGCCTTTGACGGATTGAAGGATTATTTGGCCAATCCTCCTGTCCTGAGGCTGCCGATTCCAGGCAAACCACTTATTCTCTATGTCTCAGTCCTGGATGACTCTGTAGGTGCTGTCTTAGCTCAAGTGGATGAAGAAGGTAAGGAGAGGGCAGCATACTACTTGTCTAAACTTCTTAACCCCTGTGAGCAGAGGTACTCAGCCATGGAGAAAACTTGCGCTGCTTTGGTCTGGGTAGTTCAGAAATTAAAACACTATTTCCTAGCTCACGAGGTTCACCTCATTGCTCGCATGAATCCGATTAAATTCCTCCTTGAAAAATCTGTCCTCACTGATCGATTAGCACGCTGGCAAAGCTTCCTCTCTCAGTTTGATATTACTTACATTTAACAGAAAGCTATCAAAGGTTACGCCATTGCCGAACACCTTGCTCACCACCCTCTACCTCGTTTTGATCCTGTCAATTCAGAGTTTCCAGATGAAGAACTGATGTCCATTAATCAACCTCTTGATCCTATGTGGACATTACATTTTGATGGAGCCCTAAATTCCCAAGGAAGAGGGATCGGCATGGTTCTTTTAACACCAGAAGGGGTCACCATCCCATTTGCTGCTCGGCTCACTTTTCCCGCCACCAACAATATAGCTGAGTATGAAGCTCTTTTGGCCGGTCTTCAAACCGCCCATCGATATGGTGTCACCCATTTGAGGATTATGGGTGATAGTCAGCTCATTCTGCGCCAGGTGCTTGTCAAGTGCCGCACTATCAATCCCAAGCTCAAACCCTACCAGGAACTTGCTTCAGCTTATGCCAAGCTCTTCACCAAATTGATTTTCGTCCATGTTCCTCGTAGTCAGAACATCTTAGCTGACGCTCTTGCTTCTTTAGCCTCTGCTTTAGTCTTCCCTCCTGAGTGTGATTTTCATGTTCCTCTAATTCATCAGCGTGACACGCCATCTATTAAGGATCGTGCATTCCTTGATATTAGGGATAAGGTGCTTGAGAAGGACAAGCAGAAGGAATCTCTTAAAGGCAAAGAGGTCATGCTTTTAGACTAGGAAGAAGAATTGGCTGACGAAGAGAAGCCTTGGTATTATGAGATTGCCAGATATTGCAATGATCAGTCCTATCCCGAGGAAGCCACTGCAGAAGAAAAGAAAGCGATTAGAAGAGTGGCTCAGCGTTATGTTTTGGTTGGAGGTGTGCTCTACAGGAGAGGGCTCACCGGTGTTTTGTTAAGATGCCTCGACGATGATGAATCATTGAAAGTTGTGGAAGAGGCGCATTCAGGAGTGTGTGGTGGTCATGTGAATAGCCAGATGCTAGCTAAGAAGATTCTTAGGCTAGGTTTCTATTGGCCAACTCTAGAAGAGGATTGTTCCATCTATGTTCGAAGGTGTGTTAAGTGCCAACTGCACGCCGACAAGATTCATTCTCCTGCTTCTTCACTCCATCCTACGTCCTCCCCATGGCCTTTCTCCATGTGGGCTTTTGATATCATTGGACCTCTTGGTGATTCGAATCTCCTGACCAAGCAAAAATCGTTCATCCTCACGGCAACAGAGTACTTCACCAAGTGGGCAGAAGCGGAAGCTTACGTGGAGATCAAAGCGTCAACCGTCTGCAAGTTTATAATGAAGAACATCATCGCGAGGTTCGGCATCCCGAGCACCATCATCACCGATAATGGACCTCAATTTATCTCTCAAGAAATCAAGGATCTCTACAACATGTATAACATTGCATTGCATCATTCTTCTCCCTATTATCCGCAGGGCAATGGCCAAGCAGAGGCAACTAACAAAACTTTGATAAAAATTGTCAAAAAGACGTGTGAGGCTAATAAATTTTCGGACTGGCCAGACAAGCTAGTTGAAGCTCTCTGGGCCTATCGAACTTCCATTCGAACCCCCACTGGGCAAACCCCTTTCGCCCTTACTTATGGAATGGAGGCGGTAGTCCCTTATGAGATTCTCATTCCCTCTCTACGAGTACAATTGGATAAGGAATTTTCTATTGATGAGCGTCGTGATTCACTCCTCGCCCAATTGGAACTCCTAGATGAGAAGCGTCTGGTCGCTGCTGAGCATGCGCGTGTTTATCAAAACAGGCTCTCGCGTTTTTACCAAAAGAAAGTAATTGAGAGAAAATTTAAAATTGGTGAGATGGTAATTAAAAGAATTTTTGTAAAGCCGGGTGGCCCTCGTTCAAAACTCCAACCCAATTGGGAAGGACCGTTCGTTATAAAAGATGTTTATCCAGGCAATGCTTATAAACTGATTAATGCTGAAGGAGAAGAGTTAACTCACCCTTGGAATGGTTTGTATCTTAAGAAATACTACCCTTGATTCAAAAATCCAAATATATATATATATATATGGAGAAATTTTCAAAATCCAAAAAAATAAATGTTGCTTCAAAAATCCAAAAACAAAGTGGAATATTTCCAAAAACAAAAAAAAATATAGAAATACCAAAAAAGCAAATAAAAAATAGAAATTCTTCAAAAATCAAAAGAGATCAAAATTGGTGCCATGGCACACGAAGGATCAAGGTCCGAAAGGTCAAAATTCAGAATTCATTCATCAGTCTTGCTAACTTAAAAGGGGGTTGACTCCCGCACACACTATACGCTTTATTCTTGAACTCAAGCAGTGCAAAATCCGATGGAAAGTCAAAAACCTGACTAAAAGTGAAAGACAATACCCGTTCTTTTCTTCTTCGGCCCATAAGGGAGGAAGGGAGGCCTCGGGGTAGATCCGCCAAGCCTATCCGCCGCCCTAGTAGGTGGAAGTCAGGGCCCAAAAGGGAGCAAATGCCACAAAAGCCCAAGTACAATTAGGTTTATTTTCATCAATGCAAATCAAATTCCAAAGTGAAAGTCAAGTTGAGAAAAGAAAAGCATGTCAAGAGGGCAAAGTCCCCGCAAGGAAAACCTTGGGCGTATGCGTGCAATATAAAAGGGGTAAAAGGCAACAAATTTCCCTACGCCAAAGACCGAACCCCAACAGGCATAGGGTAGGGGAGGTAACTTTACCTCGAGCATCTCAGATTCCCTTATGGGCTTCCCTTATATTTTCTTCCATCCTTTCTATGTGGTAAGTCACGAACTGGCAGGATGGTCAAGACCGACCTGGGAAATTGCACTGTGCGAAGTCTCGAATACAAGTCAACTATGATCACGTCAACCCCCTTTTAATTACTCAAAAAAGGTTAATGAATTTTAGATGGTGACCGTGTAGGACCCGTGGTCTTGATAGCCTTGTCAACCCTTTTTTTACAGAATAATTCAATTAACACCTTTGGCTAAGGCACTTTTTATAGAATTAACATCCTAGATTTGGTCGTCTCTTTCTGAATAACGTCTCTGAGCAGGTCGTTACTTTTTCAAAAATCAGATTTCCTTTCAAATTCACGCCGTCTTCTAGGGCGTCTCTATGCGAACCACGACCTACTCTAAGGCACGTTTTTCAAGAAAAATAAAAAAAATATATAAATGAAAGGAAAAAGAAAAAATGCGTTTCTTCACGATGTGTGCTTGCATTCTTTTGCATGGGCATCTTTTATTTATGGTTTGCATATGCGTGTTTGCATGATGCATCTCCCCGCTATCAGTTATTTTATTTACCTTGTTTGATTAAAGGCTTGGCCCCTTGACCCGCTATTAAGGTCAAAAGTAAAGGCACCCCTTGCTTATTGAGCAAGGGGCCAAGTCGAACAGATGAATTAACCTGTTTGTTCAAAGTGTGGATTACAATCGCAGAAACAGGGCAAAGCAAAGCAAAAACGAAGAACGTGAAAAGAGGAAAGTACACAAACACAAGGCCACAACCACGCAAAGTGCTCAGGTAACAAAAGATGTCAATCTCATATATATATATACATCATGAATGTCTATCATGTACAAGTGTGAGGGTGGAGGAGTACAAGTAAGTCTCTCAGCTCTCGCCACCACCCTCCTCTCTCCTACTCTCAACCTCCTCCTCGCCGTCCCGAGCTGGTGCTGGTGGAGGAGGCATGGGCCCCCGAGAAGAAGCTGGAACCCGAACCTGACCCCCTGCCTCTCTCCTCTCTCGGAGGGAAGAGCCTGCCACAAAGGTGGAGCTGGTGAAGGAGTACCCCGCAGCCCGTGCTCGCTCACGCCCTCGCTGGAGACGCTCCTCAGACACTCGTAGCCGCTCCTGAGAAAGGATCAACTGGGTCCTCGAGTCTGCCAGCTCTCGCTCGCGTGCTGCTACCTACTCCTGGTACCGGGCACGCTCCACTTGGTGCTCCTCCCGCTCACGAGCACGCTCCTCGCGCTCTCGGGCACGCTCCCGTCTCTCCAGCTCAAGAGCCACCCACAGCTCGGCCACGTCCTGAGGCAGCTCCTCTCGACGCCTCAGGGACCTCTCTAGCTCTACGATCCGCTGATCACGGATCGCCAACTCGGTACGTACCGCCTGAAGCTGAGTCGCCTGCAAACAGGTAAACAAATCGTCAATTCCATAATTAATGCAATGATTCAATTCAAGCAATACATGATTTAAGCCACTCACCTGTGTGCTCGTCGCACGGAAGCCCTCATCAACGCAGGTAAGAGCGGCTCGAAGCTCCTCAATCTGTAAAATGAATTTCATTAGTGCATAATTATATAATCAATATTTGAATGGATTTGTGTTTTGGAACTTACCCGTGAAGCGAGATCACGCTCTGCTGCCTCAGCTCGTGCGATCGCTCCAGCTAACTGCTCTGCCAGTGCAGTCGCCTCTGCACTGGGCCCTCTTGAGCTGGAGGCCTCCCCTGGGTCTCTCCTCACTACCCCCTGCTGGGCACGCTGCATTCATTGAGATCGTCAGTGGCTAATCATCAATAATTCAACAAAAAAAAATATATACATTTGCATTTAGAAATAATTTAAACACTTACCAGGGTCTCTAGGTCAGCCCGTGTGGCGGCCAGCTAGTCCTTCAGGCTGTGTAGGTGGGCCTGGGCATCTATCGCCGCTATGTCCCGCACATCCTGCATCCATTGCATGTTAGTCACATGATAGAAACATAAGTATTTGTATTTAATTTAGAAATAATTGCATTCATACATACCCCTAGGACCCTCATCTGAGGTCGTCCGGCATATACCTCCCAGTAGCGCCGGAGGTACTCGGAGCTATCAGTCGCCCGGGAAGTGACTCTGGTCCCGCCTCGCTGCCAGTCGGCGTACTGCTCCTCGAAACGCACTCTCCAGTCGGTCGCCTTCATACGACCGCGTGTCTTCTTCCCGATGCCGCGTGGCTCGCCGACCTCTACCCACTCCTGGTGGAGGCCCAACGCCCTCATCACCAACCTAAGCCGTAACGGCTCGATCTCGCTCAAGCAGTGAACCCACAGCTCATGCTCAAAGCGAGGACGGCCCTCTACGACCCACGGCTGGCCCTCGTCTGTCATCCCCTCGTAGGGTCTCCACTGCACCTGCATTCATAAACATGCATGTCATCATTTCATCATCATCATAACAAATTCAAAATAAATGCAGAAGAAAAATGAAAGAGGGGAAGTGGACGGAGGAAGAAGAAGGAAGGAGGGAAAGTTAAGTCGAACGGTCAAAAAGAATTAACGACTTAAGGAAGGCCGAGTCTTGTGGAATCAACGACTGACAACAAGGACGTTTCTTGATAATTGACGACATTTCTTAAGGCGTTATTTTTGTTTGCATGGGGAATGATAACCGTCGTCAGACGCATTTAATGACGATTGATTGATTTGATGGGAATAATCATTACTGTTTTTGAGTAACGACTACGATTGAGGCGTTATTTATATGAAACGTGGCTTTGCTGAAGGCGTTACTTTTGGAATTTCAACGAATATATTTTGGAATATGAATCGAATTAACGCCTTGTCCTAGGACGTTTTTCAGTTAACGCCCATTGGTGAAGGCGTCAGTTATGAGCGATCAATCATGGAAGACGACCTGTGCTGGGGCGTCGTTTATAGAATTAACGACATTGCCTGAGGCGTTATTTGCAACGGAATCACAGAACGTTGGAAGAGTTGTTCAGAAAATAGTAAGATGGCTCAATAAAGGAAATATCATTGATTTATTGGAAGAAAAAGATTACAATGCTTCAATGAGCCATTTTGGGCCTCAGTTTTCTCAGGGCTATTACATAAGACTTCCACTGTTCTCTGTCTTCTTCCAAATTTTCCACAGGTTGATGAGCTTTATTGATTTTCCACAGAGCTTGGATTGTTGTGCATTCTTCACCATCTTCATTGCTGCCAAGGTCCCGTGTCTCGATGGGAGGGAGGTGTGATGGGTCCTCGAATACTCGCCGTGGAAGCCCGAGTTGAGGAAGGCATCGGTATGAATTGTACAAGACGAATTCTGAAGCGCCTATGAGTCGAAGGTCCATCCCGGGAGAGAATCTTGCACGGAGCTCTTGAGTCTTGAGTATTCCCGGGGCGCAAGTGAAGAGATTCTTTGGCATTACTTTGAGGTGCTCTCTCCATTCCGCACTCTTCTTGATTTGAGGAATCCGGTTCGTCACTCTATTGCTTATCCCAAGTGAACCGGTCATATAAGAGAGTGGGCTTTTTGAGAAGATTCTTGAGGATTGTTGGGCTTCGTCACATGGATCAAATTTGAAGTGGAGGTCTACCCAACTAGAGAGTGCTAGCATGCATCCGTAGATGGGCCTTCCCATCGCCGCCGAGGTAAGCCCGCTATAGAGATAGGCTAGAATCACCAGTCCCACTCTATCTCCTTCCCATAAGCTCACTATAGCGCTTAACTGGGCCTCTTCTAGAAAGTCCTCCGTGGATGGGAATAAGATTGCTTCTGCCAAGCACACCACGAAGGCCTTTGCTACCCGCTCTATCTCTTCATCTTCTTTGGCTTCATCTGCTCTCTTGTACACCCATGAGGCGAGCTTTAGAAGATTGATTCCTTTAGTAGCTTTGATTTGATTCACTAGGTTGGGGCTAGATATCAAGCTTGTTAATAGCTCATGAGAGGAAATTGGTTTTGGCATGATGGCCACCTTTTCCTCATCCCCTTGCTTCATTCTTTTCAAGCCTAAGATTATCTCCAATTCTTCTAATAGGATGGTGGCTTCAAAGGTAGAGAAGAGAAAGGTATGAGTGGAAGGATGCCATATCTCTACAAGAGCCCCTATAGCTGCCCAGTCAAGATGAATTTGATCGTAATGTTTGGCATGGGTAACTAGACCCAGAAGGTGCCATCTTGTTAAGTACACCCTCATATCTGAAGAAAATTTGGAGAGTATGAGAGGCAGCCACTTAATTTTTGTAAATCTCCTTGCTCCTGGGACATGCGGGAAGTCCTGTGGAAGGAAGAAAGGAAGAACAATGCAGAGAAAGAAGGATAGATGAGCATACAGAAGAGAAGAACGTTTAAGGCAAAAGTGGAAAGGAACAGAAGGATTTTATCTTTACCTGATTTAATGCAATGCGGTTGCTGATGTGCCCGTTGATCTCGGTTAGCCTGGGAGTTGAGGACTTGGACCTCTTAATCGCCCTCTCCATCTTCGGTTTGAGCATCGACGGTTGCGGTGCTTGCAGAAGAACACGAACAGACAGAAGAAGTAGCAGAAGAACAGAGCTCTGAGGGTTGCTTTGATTGATTTGAGGAATTGCCTTCCCTTTATAGGAGTCAGGGGAGTCTTAAGGCTGTTCGGAGTTAGAAAGTTGATGGCTATTAGGACTGGGTTTAGTTTGTGAATCAGAAACGGAAGTTTGTGCTTAATTAACGCCTTCTGTTGGGGCGTCAATTGTTGAATTGACGACCTGACCGAGGTCGTGTTTTGTTTAACGCCCTTTCCAGGGTCGTTTTCTTCTTGAACTCTTGGTGCATTTAACGCCTTAGTGAAGGGCGTGTTTATCCTTTTGACGCCCTCACGATAAGGCGCCTTTCATGTTTTGACGCCGTTCGGTGCAGGCGTGAATTTGTGAATTTATGAATTTCCTTCCCCTACATGCTCTGATGAACTTAAGTGCTATTATTTCGTTGGAATTCTATTTTATTTAGCACTTATGATCATGTCATACTTTGAATTGAAGATTATTCATATTGATATTGAAGGCTAATGAACTTTTCAAGTGCAGAAGATTGCAGGTTTCGAGATACTCGGATTAATGCGGAGGTAACATCATGCTGTTCTTGTAAAGCATTATTACTATATGGTATTCTACGCTATTATAGCATATCAAGGACCTTGTGGTTCTGATGAACCTGGAATTTGAGTTCCCCTTCATCAAAAACAGTGATAGTTCCAGGAGAGTCTTGATCACACGGATAGGCCGTTGAGTCGTTGAAGGTCTGGGACGATGGTTCCACTTTCTGAGTTGATGCGCGGACAAACGGGCTTCGGTTTAGTGTCAGCTCAGAGATCTGGATTCTTGACCAAATCTAGATGGCTTAACAATATTATCCTTAATTATTTTCTATTTTTAGTTTGTTTTAATTTTCCTTTTAGCCCAGCATGCATCATGTAGGACTTTGAGCTTCATGCTGAAAATCTTCATATTATGGCAGTAATGAAGGTCACTCGCTCTTGATTGAGTTGACATGAGATATTCCATTCCAAATTGAGTACTTTATTCTCTTTGAAGCCGCTTAGGCTGATTACTTGAAAATGTCCATTTGCTGGGTCTCCATCTCAATTCCCTTTATTTTTCTACAAATACACCTTGGTTGTAGCACGTCCACGTTGGCTGGTAACCGCTCTCCAATGGTGTCTCCTTATCGTGCCATGCGCACATTTTTACTTGTTTAGTTTAATCTCCTTTATCCAGCAAATCGATGCTTCCGTGGAATCACTCGGAGTTGTTTCACTTTGAATCTTGGAAAGATTTCCAATGCTTAGTGTCTGAGGCGTGTCACATCACACCTTGGCATCTACTTATCAGTTCATTCCACTTCATTCCGTTTGTTGCACTTTCACTCCATTTCGTCTCACTCCCTTGCAAAGCAGACGCCAAGGCGGGGCAGCTGTAGACACGCCAAAATTGACGCTATGTTGATCAAATCTCATGTCACTATGTTGACGCCCCAAAGTGAACTTCAATACATTCATAATATGAAGTTTTTCTATTTTTATGTGTTCTTGATTTATTCTTGCATTTTTGTGATTCGTGACCTGAAGAGGGGCGTGTTTTAAAAAAAGCGACCTTATCTAGGGCGTATTCAAAAGAAAAGACGACCAGATGTCAGGGCGTCAATTCCTGGTATTATCCGGTTTCAAATAAAATTCAAATTATTGATTAACGTCCTTCCTCAGGGCGTGTTTTCAAGTAACGCCTTCATCTTAGGCGTTTTCTCATAATAAAGTAAGTTTTATTGCCAAATTTAATCCAAGAAGTGACGCCCTTGATCATGGTCGTGTTTTTGAGTGACGTCTTGATGTAGGTCGTCAATTTGTGATTTGATGCCCTTCTAAAGGTCGTGTTTTATCTTTCGGTGTCCTACTTAAACTCGTCTTTCCTGAGTAGTTCCCTGCCTTCAATGGTCTCCTTGCTCGAATTGGAACTAGAGTCCTGCCTGCTTTTGATCATTGCCCGTTCTTATCCTTCCGAATCTGAGGTTATCTTGGATCTAGAACCCTATATAGGGATGTCTTGATCGATCTCACGCGAGGTTACGGGAGGAAAAAAGGAGATCAGATGAGATTAGAGTTTGCTGAGGTCGGAGGTTACATGGTTTACAGAGGCTCTTCATCTTCTTCCCGTGCGATCTTTTAGAAGAGCTCTGCTTCCGCTTCTTCCTGTCAATAGCATCGACTTTGGCTCCCCCTTTACTGTCGTCAGGGACAGCAGGGGTCTTTGTTTATTTTGTTTGTGTTGTTTTGTGTTCATCGATCATCATCACGTCCACTGTGTTTCTTTTCCCTTTTTACGTTAGCTTCATCATATCTCCTCTTTCCCTAATTCTTTAGGGGTTTTAAAAAAAACAAAAGAAAGGTGCGCATGTTTTGTTCTTATTTCATCATCACATCATCTACTGGGATTGATACTACATTCACTTGGCTGATCCACTTCTTTTGCTTGTTTGTTTTGTCTCTTTTGCAAGGTAATCAATAAAGAAAAACCCCCTTCATCGGCCGGCCGATTGAAGGAGGAGGAGGAATTCACAATCCAGCCCGCGTTTTCTTTTCCACCAGGTATTCGCGATCTTCTTTGTTTCTTCTTGAGGTAACCCCTCTGGCGATCACCCTCCTTAGTAGCACCACGTGCTTCTTTTCTTTATTATTATATCATCTCCCCTTATTTTTATTATGCTTTCTCGTATTTAAACTCTTCTTCATGTGTGGATTTATCACGATCTACAGTGGAGAAGGAAGTGAGAGGAAGGGTAAGAATGTGGCTCTAAGGGCATCCCGCAACAAGGGTAGTAACAGTGGGAGCAGTAGCAGTAGCCCCGAGTCTGAGTCCGAGCTTGAAGGTTTGTCAAATCTCGACCAGGAGGAGCAGGCAATGCTCACTAGACAGTTCAGAAAATTTCTGAAGAAAAATGGAAAGACCTTTAGGAAGAAGAAGCCACACCCTTTCAACAAGAATGCTGAATTTACTAGTTACAGGGATAAAAATCCTAAGAGACTAACTTGTTTTAATTGTAACAAACAGGGACATATGAAAGGCGAATGCTCAGACCTCCAGAAGAAGGGTCCCTGTCTTCAGAAGACAAACATAAAGGTGCAGAAGAAGAAGAAGCCACAGGCGATGGTCTGCACATGGAGCGAGGAAGAAGAAGACCCAGAAGAAGCCTCCTCAGAAGAATATGAAGATGGAATTTGCCTTATGGCAAACAGTGAAGAGGAGGTAATAAACGTTTTTAAAAATTTCTCAATTGATGACTGGGAGGATGCTTATGGTGACTTGCTAGATAAATTTAATTCCCTTAGCAAAGAGCACAGAGTTCTGAAAAGAAAATTTAACACAAATGTTGAAGAACAAACTCTGATCTGTGAGAAAAATGAGAAGCTAAAAGAACAACTAGAAGAAATGACCTCACTAAGGAAAGAAAATGATAAGCTCAAGGAAGAAACTCAAGAAAGTCAAAAATAGCTCAATGAATTCAAAACTAAAATTGAAGAAAGCATGAATGAAATTAGAGTGAATTCAGAGAAATATGAAGCGGTGAAGAAAGTAAATGTTGAACTCCTAAAGAACTCTGAGTTCCTTCAAAAGGAGCTGGAAGACAAACAGAAAGTCTTAGAAAAGTTTGTCCAAGGAAAGACTAGCTTAGATGCTATACTAGGGACTAGGGTCAATTTCAATAAGGAAGGTCTAGGCTATGACCCAACCAACAAGAGACCCTTGCAATTCAAGACCATCACCTTCTGCCCAGAGAAGGGAAAAGAAAAGATGGACACACCATCCACCTCAAACAGCTCTAAGGAAATTCAAAGTCCTAAAGAAAACACAAAAAATAGTACTGGACAACCATTTAAGATGGGAATGAATTTTATGAAGAATAACACTAAGCCCACTTACCAGAACACAAATGGTAGATGGACCAAGAAAGTAAATCAGAATAAGAGCTGAAATTACAACAATCAGATGGGTCCAAACAGGACCTACTGGAGAAATAACTTTCATGGTCAAAGATATGCTAATCAACAAGCCTACAGGAAATTTCCTAGGAATAGGAAGACTAATGAATGGAATAGAACTCACTTCTCCAGTTCAGCTGGATTCAACTTTAATAAACCAGAAAGGAAGGTGCCAGAGAAAACCATGCTGAAACAAATCTGGATACCTAAACACTTGATCAGAGATTTGAACAATGTCATTGGACCCAACTCATCTTGGGTTCCAAATCACTCTGCTTGATGTATCTGTGTAGGTCGGCCTGGCAGCTGAAGACAACAAGTGGTACCTCGACAGTGGCTGCTCCAGGCATATGACAGGAGACCGATCCAAGTTTAGCAAGATAGAGATGAAGCCAGGGGGTCTGGTCAAGTTTGGAGGAAAGAACAAAGGTAAAATAATTGGAGTTGGAACAGTAGGTAAGTCTTCCACAAACTCCATTGAAAAAGTCTTACTTGTGGAAGGGCTTCAACACAACCTGATTAGTATTAGTCAATTATGTGACAGGGGTCACAAGGTTGTATTTGATGATAGTTCATGCAAAATTCTTGAAACAAATTCTGACATGGTTAAATTTGTAGCCAACAGGATTAATAATGTCTACATTGTAGACTTAGATGAGAAATTTGAATCTACTATTTGCTTATCTGCCAATTCTGAAAATGATGCCTTTGAATGGCATAGACGTCTAGGTCATGCTAGCTTTTCAACCTTAAATAAATTGGTCAAGCATGATTTAGTTAGAGGAATGCCTAGAATTAAATTCAACTCAATATCAAAAGCATGTGATGCCTGTGCTCTAGGCAAACAGACCAGAAATTCTTTTAAATTAAGATCTGAGCCATTATCTTCTAAACCAATGGAACTTCTTCATATGGACCTTTTCGGTCCAACTAGAACTCAGAGTCTTAATGGAAACAGGTTTGGCTATGTCATCATAGATGACTTCTCTAGATATTCATGGATATTTTTCTTAGCAAATAAGAGTGATGCATTTCAAAAGTTTAATCTATTTTTCAATAAGGTCAAACAAGAAGGGAAGTACAAGGTTAGTTCTATTCAATCTAACCATGGAGGTGAGTTTAAAAATTCCATGTTTGCTAATCTTTGTGACAAAGAAGGACTAACTCACAGGTTTTCTTCTCCCAGGACACCTGAACAAAATGGGATTGTGGAGAGAAGAAATAGAACAGTGGTGGAGATGGCCCGAACCATGTTGATTGAAAGTAAATTACCTAGAAGGTTTTGGGCAGAAGCGGCCAATACAGCAACCTACATAATCAACAGGGCCATGGTAAGACCCATACACAAGAAAACACCCTATGAGCTTCTAAAAGGTAAGAAACCAAATTTGTTTCATTTCAGAATTTTTGGAGCAAAATATTTTATTCATAACAATGATAAGAAAGATTTAGACAAGTTTGAAGCCAAGAGTTCACTTGGAATGTTCTTGGGTTACTCTGAAGTGTCAAGGGCATATAGGGTATTTAACATATCAGATCAGAAAGTGGAAGAGTCTCCACACATCTTTTTTAGTGAAAAGAAAGATGTTTCTAATGTTAAAAATCTTGACAGGGATTCCAATCAAGGTGGAGATTTTCTAGAAGATCAACAAGAAGAAGTGAAGACTCAGCAGAGTGGAGAAACAAATTCCCCAAATCAGGAAGGTACAAGAGAAACAGGTGAGTCTTCAACAAATATTAGATTTCTTAAAGACCATCCTTTAGATAAAGTCATAGGCAATCCTGAAGATCTTCTTCGGACTAGGTCTCATTTTAGAAATGTGAATAATTATGACTTAATTGCATTAGTCTCACAAATTGAACCCAAAACAATAGAAGAGGCCTTAGCTGATCAAGCTTAGGTTAATGCTATGTGTGAGGAATTAGGTCAATTTGAAAGGAATAATGTCTGGGAGCTTGTCCCAAGACCTGATGGTATAAATATCATAGGAACCAAGTGGGTGTTCAAAAATAAGATGAATGAAGATGGAATCATCTCGAGGAATAAGGCCAGATTAGTAGCCAATGGCTACTGTCAGGAATTTGGTGTAGACTTTGATGAATCCTATGCACCTGTTGCTAGGATGGAAGCTATAAGATTGTTGCTTGCCTTTGCATGCTCAAAGAATATAAAACTCCAACAAATAGATGTTAAAAGTGCCTTTTTAAATGGAGTTATTAAAGAAGAAGTTTTTGTTGAACAACCTCCTGGATTTCAATATTCTCCTCAACCTAACCAAGTTTTCAGGTTAAACAAAGTCTTGTATGGTCTAAAGCAGGCTCCAAGAGCTTGGTATGAAAGATTGTCTAAATTTCTGATCAACAAGGGCTACAAAAGAGGTAAAGTTGATCAAACTTTATTTACCAATGGCATGAATAAAGATCTCATCATAGTTCAGGTATATGTAGATGACATTGTATTTGGATCAACTAAGCATGAACTATGTGATGAATTTTCTACCATGATGTCTGCTGAATTTGAAATGAGCTTGGTTGGTGAACTAAAATATTTTCTTGGATTGCAGGTACAGCAGCTAGAAGATGGGTGCTTCATCAACCAAACCAAATACACAATGGAACTGTTCAAAAGGTTTGGCATGGAAAACTTAAAGCACATTACTACACCCATGGGCACCAATACTTCATTGGATGTAGATGAGACAGGTAAAGAAGTAAATGCCAAACTTTATAGAGGTATGATTGGATCACTTCTTTACTTGACAGCCTCTAGACCAGATATACAATTCAGTGTAGGAATGTGTGCAAAGTATCAATCTAGACCTACTGAATTACACTTAGCTGTAGTTAAAAGAATCTTCAGATATTTGTCAGCTAGTCATTCTCTTGGTTTATGGTTTCCTGCATCTCACACACTTAACTTAGTAGCATACACAGATGCTGATTATGCAGGCTGTAAACTAGACAGGAAAAGCACTAGTGGCCATTGTGAATTCTTGGGTGGGTGTTTAGTGTCTTGGGGCTCCAAGAAACAACATTCTGTGGCCCTCTCCACTGCAGAAGCTGAATATGTGGCTGCAGGGAGTTATGGAACGCAAGTAATATGGATTAAACACCAGCTTCAGGACTACCAAGTAGACCTGGGGTGCACACCAATTTATTGTGATAATACTAGTGCCATCAATCTTGCTAAAAATCCTGTTTTGCATTCACGAACCAAACACATAGAGATAAGACATCATTTTATAAGAGATGAGGTGTCTAAGAATAATTTTGAACTGATTCATGTAGGGACAGATAATCAGATTGCTGACATATTCAAAAAACCTCTGGATAATGAAAAATTCACCACATTGAGAAGAGAATTAGGCTTATACAAATTGTCATAATTATGAAGCCTGCTCTTGTTGTGAGGGGGAGTTGTGTTTGTCTGAAAATTAGCCTTCCTTCATGCTGGTTTAAGGGGGAGTTCAGAATGCTTACTGGTTAGCTTTCAGAAATACTTTGAGTAAGGGGAAGCTTTGAGATTATGCTGAAATGTTTTATTAAGGAATGCTATGTCTTAGGGGGAGATGAGTTGTGATGTGAGAAGAGAAGTTCTTTGACAGATTCAAAAGGGCTGTCCAAATGTGTAACTTTGCTGGTCTTGCATGACTGATCTAGAGTGGTTCTCTCAGACAGTAGAGTGTCACTTATCTCTTAAGTCTATAAGTCAGTGACTCTAATCTCCAGATTAGAATCTTTCCTTTAGTACTTCTTCAGAGATTTGGACTAATTGCATAAAGTATATCTTCCTACATTGTCATTGATTCTGGTTCAGGCCAAAAACTTGTATGCCTTGATATCTGACCCAATCAACTTGAAATCTAGACTTCAAGACTCAATTCAAGAAATAGTCCTTTTGGTATTATTTTCAATCATTCTATCTCTTTAACTCAAGGGCTTAACTGAACAAAAATGTTCTGTTTTGATCACTGAGAAACTGGGAGCTTCATCAATGAAATGAATTTGTCTCCCATGTCATGAGGTGTCAAATGCTTAAAATGAATGAAAAGACATGACAGAGCAATGGTGGCTTGCTGGTGAGTAACTGGGGACTCTGGCCTCTAATCAAGGTGTTTCCTCATGTCAAAAGCCACAATTACTATCTCTGTTCCCTAATAAAAAAAAGGGGGGGAAGTAATGAGGTACTCACTCTGAGTAACTGGAGATTCAGGCCTCTAATCAAGGTGTCTCTCTAATGTCAAAGGAGTGAACTACCAACTTACTCATTAATCTTCTTGAAAATCATCTCCAACAAAAAATTCCTTGTTGTTATGCAACTAATGGATTGCTTGTCTTCAATACCTTGAGAACACCTCTCTGATTTAGTCTTTTGCTGTCTTGTGGGATAGTTGAATGATCAGCTATATTTGCCATACTTGTGAACTCCTACTCTAAATCATCCACTATGTATGCTGATAAACTTGTCTATCATTCTACTTCTCTATTAAGTACTGAAGTATAAAGAATCTTCTCTTGAGATTAGAAACTCACTTATTCTCTTAAGACCTACTCGTGACTTTCTGCACTAAGAAGTTACTACCCTTAGTCCTCATGTTTCCAACACTGTCATACATTCTGTAGTTCTTTTTGCTGATGTCAAAGGGGGAGAGAAGTTTGCAATGTCTGCAATTTCAGTGACAAGTTCTGCAATATCAGTGAGTCCTGGATTTGTCTTGAGCTTTGGGGGAGTCATGTTGCTTCATGGAAGATATGGTTATGAGTTGTGGGGGAGATGAGAGTGTGTTGTAGGGATTGTATAATTCATCTGCATGTGCATGCCTTGAATTTACTTTGTCTGTTGCAGCTGATATAAATTCCTTGATATTGTTTGATTCATAGTGTTGTCATCATCAAAAAGGGGGAGATTATTGCATCCCTATGGTTTTGATGATGTCTCACACTATAAATCAACCTCCTATCTCTAGATTCTTGCTGGTTCATCATCTAAGTGAGTTCAGTTCATATGCTGTTCCATTATTTCATCTATCTACACTGTTTGGTTAATATCAATAGCAGTGGGTCGACTCATCAGCAAGGGTGGCTCGACGCATCAGAGCATTGATGGTTTGGGCACAAAGTCTATACACCAGCTTGATCCATTTAGTCTGTACATTGGCATATCTTCTTCAAGTCTGTACATCGAGCACCCTCCAACTGAAGTCTACACATTGATCCTAATACTCTAAGTCTGTACACTGCCCGACCAGTCAAGTCTGCACATTGCCAAAGTCAGTTCAGCTCAACCCTATACATCCTTCCAAGCTTCAACTCTATACATTGGATTGTCAAACTTCATGTCTATACACTGGCTGCTGCATTGTCTTGAAGTCTACACATCCGATAGTGTAAGTCTATACATCGCCCAGAATCTTGTTTGTAAAGTCTGAACATTGCTTCAGAGATAGCTTCAGCAAAGTCTATACATTCGGTTCCTTGGGCGAAGTCTATACATCGCTTAGTCTGCACATTGCCTTCAGCCCAAGTGTTCAAAGCCAAGTGTATACAACGCCAACCCAACACATTGAACAGTTCTCCAAGTCTATACACTAGACTTCATTTCTCTAAGTCTATACACTGGTCTGTGATTCACCAACTCTGTACATTCGATATCTTTTCCTACGCATTGGCCAAGTCCATACACTCAACATTTCCCTACGCTTTCCTGGCCAAGTCTGTACATCACTAAGTGTGTACATTGTATGCTGCTCAAACGTTCAATGTCTTCAAAGTCTGTACAGCGTCCGTCTTAGCCAGCGTCTCATGCTGTGTCTTAGGCAAGTCTGTACATCGGCCTCAGTCGTTCAAGTCTATACATTGAACTGCGTCTTAGGAAAGTCTGTACAGAGGCTTCGATTTACCAAGTCTGTACATCGGCTTCATTCGCTCAAGTCCACACATCCATAGTGGTTCATCAAGTCTATACATCCACTTGAGCTTCACCAAGTCTGTACAATGCTGAAGTCTTCATAAGTCTGTACAGTGCTTGAGCTTCACACAGTCTATACATCGCTTCAAGCGATTCAAGTCTATACAGACTGCCTTTACAATCAGAGTCTGTACATCGATTCATCAGCGGATCGGTTCATTCAGAAATCTCCAAGTCTGTACAGCCGAGTGTCTAATGCATCGTCTCACTCTGGCAAAGTCTATACAGTGCTCACAGCACATTGGTTCAAAGTCTGAACACTGGCTCAAGCATGTCAAAGTGTATACATCTCCGTTGGGGTTCATGTCAGTTCATTGCTCACCGTCTTATTAAGAGTCTCACACAGGTTCCAAGTCTGTACACTAGTTAGGCTTCGTGAAGTCTATACAGTGGCAGAAGCTTTGTTAAGTGTACACATTAGTAAGGCTTGTTTGCTTTGTTCTTCTTAAGTCTATACAATGCCTTCACATGCGCTTGTTCATAGTCTATACACTGCCATTCATTTGCATTGTTCATAGTCTATACACTGACATTCGTCTACATTGTTCATAAGTCTATACACTACCTTCACACATGCGCCTCCTTCATTAAGTCTGTACACTCTCTCACGTTGTACACACTTAATCAGTTGAAGTTTCTGAAGTATATACATTCATGTTAATAGCCTAAACTAACTAAGTCTATACATTCCATCTGTCTGTCTGCAGGCGATTCAGGCTGATGATTGGGCACGTGAACCGCTGAACTGAGCGACCCTAACTTTTGGCCCGTGAAGAATCAAGGTAAGGAGTCATAATTTTGGGTAAGTTCTTTAGAAGATTTTGTTTAGTATATTATAGACTAATAGTTCTCCAAATTTCGTGCTTGGAGACCAAGCAACCAAGAAGATAGAAGCTTCCAAAGTTGCTGATTCAACCTTAGCAACCCAGGAATCTGAACGAAAGTCCTCTGAAGATCAGGACATTAGGACATCTAAACGAGGTAATTAGAACTCAATCCTCTAGAACGTTTTATTCCCAATAGTTTCATCTTTTTACCCTCAAAATTTCACATCCTTAGGTCAAGAGGCTGAGGAAATAGAGCAGATTGAAGTTGCTGAATTATCACAAGAAGTACCAGGGACTAAGGGTAGCACCTAGTATCAAATTCGAAGTTTAAAGGTTTTAGAAGAGGTAGGTTATCTCATGATTGGCAGAAAAAACTTGTTAGGAATAAAAGCCCTCTGGTTGTGCTTGATTTCATGCATTATAGACTAAGAATTTTATGATCTAATAGTTCTATACATTCATGCATCTCTTAGCCCTAAATGGAAATTAAAAGATATTATCCTGTCTATTCACTAAACCCATGCACATAGTTGACCTATACTTTGTTATCATGATTAGGACAGTGGTAGTATTTTGATTTCCAAGCATGTTATGTTTTCATAAACCTTTTGATGGGGACATCAAGTGGAGACTTAGTGGACCAAACCCGTTGGTGGAGAGGTCGCACCCCATTCCATGGCCCATTAGGCCAAGCCCGTCTAAATTTTGGGTTTTCTCTTTTATTTATGATGTAATTTTCCTTTTATTAGCATTTAGTCTTAGTGGGTCAGTCAATTGGGCCCAAAAGGCTAAGTTAGCTAGTGGGTCTAGTTCAGGGTCATAGGTAGCTTAATGTCACCTCCCTGGATAGCGGGGTCATTTTCCATTTGTTAGGGGCAAGTAAGGTCATTTGTAACCCTTGGCCTCTTCTATAAATAGGGGACCAAAGGGCCTCATTTGGAAGCAAATTATTGAATGAAAAATTGTGTTTGAGAGAAAATCTCTTGGATCCTCCTCCCCCTCTCCCACTTGCGCACATCTCTCACCCTCTCTCTCTATTTTCTCTCTCCACCCAGCCCTAGGTCGACCAGCCTCTCTCCCCTCTCTCTCCAGGTCGCAGCCAACCTTCCTTCTCCTCTCTCTCTCCACTTGCCACATCAGCAAGGGAATCTTCCCCCTCCCACAATCCCTCCTAAGATCTCTCCCCAAATCCCTCCAACCTACTAATATCCTTCCTAATCTAGTTTCCCTCCTCATTCAAAATTCAAACACCTCCCATAATCTCTCCCTCCCTCCTCCAATTGTTCAAATCCTTTCCTAATCCATTGCCACCTCAGCCTCCATTCTAGGAAAAGAATCCTAGAATCTCTCCCACATTCCATAGGAGCAGCCGCCCCCCCACCTCTCTTCCCTAAACCCTGCGCACCCCACCCCATACCCTAACCCTAGTTCACCCCCACTCCAGCAACCCACGCCCCCAGCCACCTCCAGCCACCTCTCCTCTCTGCAACTCACGCCCCATCCCCTTCCAAGTGCGTTCACGGCGACCCCGGCATCCCATGGCATCATCCTCATCGTCGACGTTAAAGATCTCCTTGTTCTGCTGCTCACAGACTTGTAACAGAAACCTTGGTTGAGTTTGCAGCATCCACACCGTCATCCACAGTGCAAACCAGTCCAATCTTTCTTCAAAGAAGTCGTGCGCCTTCAAGTCCTCTTCGCGTGCGAGGTGGAATCGTCTCGTTCCGACTTCACCACAGATCGCGTCGCCCATTCCCGTGCGGCTGCACCAGATTCGAGCCAGAACCTGAGGTCCGTTTGGCAGAGGCTGCACTGATTTCAAAGGCATGATTCAGCCTGAACTCTCTTCTGAGAGTTGGTTCTTCTCCAAGCCCTCGACGCTCCCAATGTGGTCTCGTACCGTTCTGACTTTGGCACAGTTCGTGGCGTTCATTCTCCCACGACTGAACAGAGCTGGTGCGAACCAGTCCATCCAGAGTGTGCAGCAACTTGCAGATCGTGCCACGCCTTCCCTGTCGATTTTCAGATCGAGGATTCTTCTTCAAAGTTGTACCCCTCGACGTCCTGGAACAAACCCAGGTGGTTTCGTTGTGTTCTGATCTCTGTGCTGAGATTTCCACCACGGCCATTGAACCCCTATCCGGCTGCTAACCCAGAAATCAGAGGCTCACCACAACTGCGACCACACCCAGCCCGGTGATCTGATGGCTGCCATCTTTTGAGGGTAAGTAGACCTCCCTATCTACTGTCCTCCCGAGTTGATCCCGCCTCGTTCTGAGTTCCACAGCGAGCGTACCGGCGGTTGTCCCATGACTGCACAACCCTGTCCTGCCGGACAGAATCGCGTAGGTCCACTTCTCCGGCAGGCCACGCCCTCCAGTGACCTCAGAACAATGCCAAAATTTTAGGAGCGCCTCTGGACTTCTCCAGAAACGTTTTGGTGCCAGCGGTGTCGCATTCGGAGTCCCGTACGTGGCGTACCATTCAGAGCTTCGCAGTTCTGTCCTATAGGACATCGTGTGGTAATTGCTTGAGTACTCCCTCCCCCGTGCTCCCCCCTCCTGCGTGAGGGTAGTTTTGTGTTAATCATTCCCATCCCCGTGATCCACTCCCTGCGTGGAGAGTAGTGCCTTAAGGCTGTACCACAGGTTCGCTCCAGCTGCCGCCGTCGACGTTCTCATGCGCGTGCTCATCCCGCATCACCTTTACTTAGTTTACTGCCAGTAGATTCTCTGACGCACCAACGTAAGACCGTCACATGACTGTAACGGCCTTACGATAGACTGTCACACAATCTGTTGTGTTCAAACTGTTCTGTTGGTTCTGACGCATCTTCACAGGAGCGTTACATTACTGTAACGGCCCCTCGATAAACCGTCACGCACTGTAACGCGCCTATCCTAGACCGTCAGACACCTGTGTTCTGTTAGCCCAAGGTAGAATAATAACCAGTTAAGTTTACTTATAAATAAGCTTAGATAGCTAAGATGAGCCTGTTATCATGACTTCAAGTTTAGTTACTGATTCATAATCAAATTGCATGATTAATGTATCTTAGGTTATTTTAAGTTATGCTAATTTCATTGGCTAAAACTCTATAGTTTTGTATTCTAAATCATGATTTTCCAATGTTGTATTGACGGAGTTTTATTTTGATTTCGCATTATTACACATTCTTTTCTATCTATAGAGTCATTTCTTTAAGTATATGGCACATATTCCGGTATGTTGTCCACTAGTTCACTTTGCACTATAGGAACATTATTCTTGGACATGAGGACCTCTCTATTGGATATTCCTTCCAATGGATTAGAAAATCTTGTTTCAAGGCCTCCGTAATTCTCCGCGAGCCTAGGATTCCCACTAGGACGCCGAGTTGGTTGTACCATTAAAGCCCATTGATTAGATTACACTATCGATGTTTTTGATTATCTGTAGTGTAACGGCTCTATATTGGACCGTCAGGCACATGTAACGGCCCAATATACGACCGTCACATTCCACTGAGTCCGATTTCTTGGTTCTGGATTCAGACTAATGTAACGGCCCAATACTGGAGCGTCACATGATGTAACTTCTAGTACACGACCGTCACACTGCTTGAGTATTTTAACCCAAGGTGGAACAAGGGTTGATATTCCAAGGTTTCTAGATGGACTATTGAGGATCTAGAACTTATCATATTGATCAAGAAACCTAATATAATTAGTGGAAGATAAAGAACGTACCGTTATGCTGGGGATTTATTTCCATAAGCATAACCTTGCTTAAGTCATTCTTGATTTCTCATGATTCTTATTAAAGCATTCATTCATTAAATTATTGTTATCATGAGCTTATTGAACTTATTACATTCTTGGCCATACTTTATTATTACATGCGTGGAAGTAGCTTGATTTATACTTGAAGATGCGATCGAGCACTGATTGTGTTCAAGGGCTCTATGCTAGTCCCCTCGGCTGATTGTCGAAAATATACTATTTTATAAACCATGGGGTATGATGCTACTGGCGTCGCATTGTGCTGGGAGTACTTTCTCTATAAATAAGTGAAAATCCACGACACGACATGACTTTCTTGCTTGATATTCCACAAAAATTCACGAAGTACTTGCTCATAAGCAAAAGATACTGGAGTGATGATTATGTGGCTTGCTAGTACATTCTCGATACAATCTTGTTCATGAAAGGTCAATATCATGTTCTTGTTACATTCTTGCTAGCTCGTACTTGCTCTCATTCTAACTTATTTGATCGTCTTGTTACTTTGGTTTAATCACGTGATTGATGGCATTCGCAAGATTTTTACCTTATTCTTTAGAGCTAAATTGTTAATTACTTTAATAGTGCCTTCATGTTGATGCGAAGATACCTACTGGGCAAGTGTGCTCATTACCTATTTTCAATCATTTCAGGAGATGGAAGTGATTCAAATTCGGATTCGGGTTATACAAGTAGCGGGTCCGAGAGCGAATGAAAGTATTGTCAAGATGAGAGTGAAGACTTAGGAAGTCTAAATTTTTTAGATTGAGTCTATGTAATTTTCCTATTTCTTGAGTCTAGTACATAATGGAAGTACTTGATTATTTTGAAATAAAGTTAGAGTTTGAGTAATATTGTGAAATTACATTTATGTGTGTGATTGTCTTGCGCTCTGATCGTTCTTGCTTGCAAGAGGCTTACCATGCCGGCTATTCGCGCTCCCTGAGTTAGTCTTCCGCTGTAATAAAGGCTCGGGGCGTGACACAATGCATATGCACACATATGTTAATTGCATATCACTCATGTGTCAACAGGACTGATTGATACAAATGCACATACTTAGTGGGAGTTCCTGTATTTCATAGTTCACTCATGGGAATTTGTTATCATGCATCTACTGATCTCAGAAGTGATTGCATATCATTCATGTTGAAAATGCTAAAAGTGTTGTTTGACATGCAATTCACATTCAAAGGAGAAATTATTACATTTTGAAGATAGTTTATGTGCATTAGGTTGTTCTTATGCATAATCAAGTTTGATCACTATCTGCATTCATGCATGTCACTTACTGATTCAGATAGATCTCTCTGGATAACTCAGGCATACTTTTTGGGGAAATCATAATGTCTTTCTGTTCCTTCTTCTATCTGAATCCCTCTTGATTGCTCTTTAAACATTGATGTTCCTTGATGAAAGTGAAGTAAAATTCACTTTATTCTTGATTGATTTCTCATTCAAGCTTCATCTGACTTTCACTCCTATCTGTTATGGTATCCACTGTCTGCTGCTCCTATACTGCTGAGGGGGAGTTCGATGTCTGAGATTCAATCTATTTGAAGGTCTCCTCGTACTTCTGTAATTTCTTTGAGCTTATCATTCTTTCTGACTAGTACCTAACATTTTCACTCAGCTGTTACATCAGTATTCACACTCTTGCTAAGTGCTCTCTGCTGCTAAAATTGGCTGCTTCAGAAATTCTTTTGTCTTGAGTGTCATTTGAGAAGATTTCAATTTGTATACCTTGATCATAAATCTGAAAATCATTTTAATAAGGAATCTTCTGTTATACAAGCTTAAGAATGTCTGATGAATCAAATTGGTTTATGTTATGACCACCAATTGGGCACTAGCCTAATTGTGTAAAATTCGGACCCATGAACTCAATGGGCTAGAAATCTAGATAGATCATTGAAGAACCCATAGAAAATTCATAACTTAACATAGAAAAATTAGAATTAGGTAAAACCAAAGCCCATGCAATGACCATTTGGTATGGAACAATTTTGTTGAAGAGTAAAACTTCTGAATAATAGGCCTAATAGGAGATAATAATGAGTTAATGATAATGGGTCGAAGTAGTTGTAGAAAAATGCTCACCCGTTGAAATAAGGATATCTTGGTCCACACTCAACCAAATGAGATGAAACTTGACCCATTAGAAAGGTTGGGCCTTTGACCCAAACTCTTCTGTTGAGGTGGAAACCCAATTCGCATCAAACCCCATGGCCCTGAGCCTATTGTTGCCAGCTATCATGAAGAGGTGTGACTGTTGAGCGAATTTGCACGTAATTAATGAGAAATTCATAACTTTATCTGTAATTAATAAAATGAACTGAAACCAAGGCCATAATTTTGCATTTGATGTCAGCAACATCTTCTATGTTGAGGTCGAGGTCAAATACTGCCTGGATGCTATAGTTATACCCAGATTACCTCGGGCTACCGATAGGTCGCGACTGGAATTAGGGAGAATAATTGATAATATTGCAAAAATCATAACTCGGGATAGGAATAAGAACATTCGATGAAACAGTGACCGAAAGTTAGATCGGGAAGTCCTTTTCATTTCATATGAAGACAAGACAACCTAATTCCCAACAGAAAAGCGCGCCCACTAGCACTTATGATCAGCGGTCAAAGAGTCACACCTATTCAAACACGAAGGGATGCTTAGCATTAACCCCTCTTTAAGCCAACGACCTTGGGGCTAGGCTGAACCTTGCTGGACGTGGGAAAGGCCTTGGGAGGCTTGAAACCTATATAAAGAAGTGGGTTCCAACGGTGATCAGCCTTTAGCAACACCTATCCTCAACACCCACCATCTACGGTCTCTTCTTGAGTAAGAAAGAAAGGTGAGGGACCGCGGCCCTGCAAAGGAGGGCGAACCTGCAATTCCCAGGACAGTGAGCAAGAGTCTCGGGAGGGTCTGGGGTGTGGATCTCATCCCCGGACTGAAAGGATAAAGCTGAGGTGGATCTGGGGTGTGGATTTCATCCCCGGATCGTCGGTTAACATCTCAAAGCTAGGCACCTAATCTCAAACTTTAAGGGGTCAATAATGCATTAGAATGATTTCAAATATATTTTCTACACTTTAAAGAAGGACGAAGGGCATGAAGGGACGACCACCATGTTCGTTTTCAATTTTGTCTCTCATCAAGTTAGGGGCATTCATGAGTCTCCTATGAGTCACTGTCAAGGTACAATCCCTAATAAGGTCAATGCACATATGGTAAAGCCTATAGTAACGTCGATGCATATACACTTTAGCCTTTGGACTGGTCTGAGCAAGTCCCAAGGCAAGGTCGATGCACAATTGGTGTTGGCCATAGCAAGGTCTGAGCACATTTAGTGTTGTTCATAGTAAGGTCGATGCACGTTTTGTTTAGTTCATAGTGAGTTTGAGGCACATGTTGCACAGTCCAAGGTGAGGTCGAGGCACATTTGGTGTAGTCCAAGGCAAGGTCGATGCACAATTGGTGTTGGCCATAGCAAGGTCTAAGCACATTTAGTGTTGTTCATAGTAAGGTCGATGCATGTTTTGTCCAGTTCATAGTAAGGTCGATGCACGTTTTGTTTAGTTCATAGTAAGGTCGATGCACATGTTGCACAATCCAAGGCGAGGTCGAGGCACATTTGGTGTAGTCCAAGGCAAGGTCGATGCACATTTTCCCCAGGCTAAGTAAGGTCGATGCACATCCTATCTTGTGCAAGGTAAGGTTGAAGCACATTCTGTCCAGTACAAGGTAAGGTCAATGCACATTCTGTCGAGTACAATGTAAGGTCGATGCACATCCTATCGTGGGCAAGGTAAGGTCGAAGCACATTCTGTCTAGTACAAGGTAAGGTCGATGCACATTCTGTCTAGTACAATGTAAGGTCGATGCACATAAGCTGAAGCCTTTGGACAGGTCTGAGCATATGGAGGGTAAGGTCGATGCACATCCTATTATTGCCTTTGGGTAGGTCTAAGTATGTCCAAGTAAGGTCGATGCACATCCTGTTATAGCCTTTGGGCAGGTTATAGGGCAGGTCTAAGCATGTCCAAGTAAGGTCGATGTTATAGCCTTTGGGCAGGTCTAAGCATGTCCAAGTAAGGTCGATGCACATCCTGTTATAGCCTTGGAAAGGTCTAAGCATGTCCATGTAAGGTCGATGCACCTCCTGTTATAGCCATTGGGCAGGTCTGAGCATGTCCAAGTAAGGTTGATGCACATCCTGTTATAGCCTTTTGGCAGGTCTGAGCATGTCTAAGTAAGGTCGATGCATATCTTGTTATAGCCTTTGGGCAGGTCTGAGCATGTTTAAGTAAGGCCGATGTACATTTTGCTCCAGGTCGATGCACCTCTGGGTCTGTCCCAATTTCCAGAAACTTAGAAAAGGAGAGTTTTGGAAGGTTATTTTAATTCAGAACAATCTGAAAAATTAGAAAATGGCAGAAGGCTAAGTTAGTAACCCATAGTAAAAATTTCATGCTCACAAAAAATTTGCACTTGCAGTTATGAGTCATTTTCCGTGAATGTGTAACCTAGAAGATAAACCAGTCCTCTCTTATACAGTAATCTGATCATGCTCATTATACTGTGATTAGTCTACTTAAACCATTGGCAAGTAAGTCTGTTATATTAAAGTATCATACTAGTATTTGTAAAATGAGTATGAATGCGAATACGATGTGAATGTTATGAATGGGAACAACAATATTATGTGAGATAGGACTTCGGTCCCTTTGTGGGGAGGCCCTTACTGCGGGATGGCAATACGTAACGCCGCGGAAGTAAAAGATCCCAGGGGACGACGATACGCAACACCCTGGTCAAAATTCCTATGATTCAGACTTCGGTCCCTATGTGGGGCGGCCCTTATGTGGGATGATAGTACGTAACGCCACTGGGCCACAAGAATCTAGGTGGGAGTTCGCTCTCGGGTCTGCGCAGTACTTTTCGTTCGTTCGTTCGTTTGTGTGTGTGGGGCCTCCTGTGTTTGCGATAGCTATTTTATTTCCATGACTAACGAAAATGTGATAATGTGTAATTACTCAATCACCGTAGTTTTAGCGCATGCATGGGTACCTTATATGTTAATTAAAGAATATGTATTTTCCTCATTTGGGTGATTTTAAGTAGATGATAATGAATAGATTATGCTATTATTAACATCTGAACTACGTATATAAATTGGTTATATAGATGCGAGTTAACCCCAGTTTATTTAGGCTGCCTACTGAGCGTCACACTCACCCCTTGTAACACATGTTTTCAGGAGAAATATAGAAGCTAGTTGAGGTGGAGGCTGCAGCTGAGGAGTAGTGCTAGTTCATAGTTCGTCTGGGTATACTATGGATGAATGTCTCTCTTATATGTATGGTTATGGGGTGGTGAGCCTATGTGGACTTATGTTCAATCTAGAACAATGTAAATGTACTCTCTTTGGAAATTATGAATGGTTGAAATGCTAATTACATTTTGTGTAATTGTGGTTTCTCTCTCTCTCTCATGCGAGTGTATGCATGTTCGTATAATTGTGCTTCCGCGATACGTGCGAAGTAATGTCTCGAGGTCCGATGTATGAAAAAAAATAATACCCATAAATTGGGGATCAGATCTCGGGACATTACAGAGTGGTATGAGAGCACGAGAGCCAAACCATGGTTACAACCATTCCAATTGTCCAAATAGTAGAAGAAGAGGTAGGCTAGACTGAAGAAGGGTGGGGTGTATTTATAACCCATTTTAAACAGACCTTCACAGGTAACAATTGAAACCATAAGGATTTATATTTATAACCCATTTTAAAACAGATCCTCAAAGGTAACAATTGAAACCATAAGGATTTAAAAGGCATATTAAGTTAGGTTCTATTGAATATCTATGTATAGGTTCGCCAAGGAGCAGAAGACGATGGGCAAAAGACTTAGGCAGGCAGAGGGAAGGCAGGACAAGGAAAAGGTGGGACGTCAGGAGCTGGTGCCAAGGAATAGGCCGGGGGTTCCAGTCTGTGTCCATTGTAGGCGTGCCCATCCAGGGTAGGAGTGCTGGAGGGCAGAGGGCAAGTGCTATGGATGCGGCGAGGCCGGACATTTTATGAGGGACTGCCCTAAGAAGACTCCGCAAAAGCCAGTACCACTGCGAGATAGGATTCGGTATAGAGGGCGAGTTTATACACTACTACAAGAGGAGGCAAATAGTACCCCTACCGTGATTGAAGGTACACGAGCAATGACCCATTTTAGTTTGCAAGTCACATAACAAGCTGAATCTTAGAATTGAACTGATAAAAAAAACACTAAAAGCATACACTGTAGCATATGTTGTAGGTTACAACTATTTTAAGTGAAATGATATTCGATGAGCCCTTAAAGCACAGCTTGCGCATTACACGTGTCCTCTTCTCCAGAACAGAAGGAGGTCAACTGATCATTTATGTCTGGATTATGAAGTAAGACAAGCAAGCTTAAACTTCCAAGAGGCATGGTAAGAAATGAACAATCCTGCCTAACATGGTTGCAGCAAGGAGGACTATCCAAGATACCATCAAGGTCTGGTTAGGATATTTGTCAGCCCTAAACTTTAAAAAATTGATATCTAGGGTCATACCTTTCCTTTATCTGACACATTTAATGCCTATTAAGATATCTCGTTATGTTGATGCCATGGATTCTAGGCAAAAATACTCATTTGCATACTTTAAACTGATGACCTTGATCCTCAACTAGCTGCAAAATGCTTATCAAATTTTAGAAGGGGGGGGTTCTACTGTCGTTCATAGTGATAGTTTTGTCATGAACGATAATGTCCATTCAGCATCAATGGGTTTGCCCTGTGCCTTACCAAGTTAGTTTTGAAGTTCTGAGTTGCATGTAGTGTGAAATCGTCCCCCATTTTTCAGATTGTTGAGTCGGTAGGCTTTAACATGGAGTTATAGGCTTTGTAAAGCTCAGTAATTTTAGTTCATATGTTTAAAGAAAAATTGAAAAGGGGACCATGTGTTCCTAAGGGTGTCTTTCCCATGGGAGTCATGTGATTCGGGGAGAAGGGCAAGCTTGGTCCTAGATATATCGGGCCTTTCGAGATTTTACAAAAGGCTGGTGAGGTGGCTTATCGACTTGCACTCCCGCCTGCTCAGTCGCATGTGCATCCGGTCTTTCACATCTCTATGCCCAGGAAGTATGTCCCGGATGCCCCACGTGTTATAGAGTATGGGCCCCTGGAGGTTCAGGCAGATCTGTCACAAGTGGAGCAGCCTAGCGAGATCATAGACTGGAAGGAACATGAATTGAGGAATAAAACCATCCGGCTGGTGAAGGTGTTATGGAGGAATTCTCATTCTGAGAAAGCAACATGGGAGCAGGAGGACAAGATGCGCAAGGAATACCCTCAACTATTCGGTGAGTAATTTTTCCTTAAAAAAAGAAAGAAATTTCTTGAGTTAATTTCGAGGATGAAATTATTTTTAAGGGGGAGAGGATGTTATGACCACCAATTGGGCACTGGCCCAATTGTGTAAAATTCGGGCCCATGAACTCAATGGGCTAGAAATCTAGATAGATCATTGAAAAACCCTTAGAAAATTCATAACTTAACATAGGAAAATTAGAATTAGGTGAAACCAAATCCCATGCGATGACCATTTGGTATGGAACAATTTTGTTGAAGAGTAAAACTTCTGAATAATAGGATTAATAGGAGATAATAATGAGTTAATGATAATGGGTCGAAGTAGTTGTAGAAAAATGCTCCCCCGTTGAAATAAGGATATCTTGGTCCACACTCAACAAAATGAGATGAAACTTGACCCATTAGAAAGGTTGGGCCCTTGACCCAAACTCTTCTGTTGAGGTGGAAACCTAATTTGCATCAGAACCCATGGTCCTGAGCCTATTGTTGCCAGCTATCATGAAGAGGTGTGACTGTTGAGCGAATTCACACGTAATTAATGAGAAATTCATAACTTCGTCCGTAATAAATGAAATGACCTGCAACCAAGGCCATAATTTTGAATTTGATGTCAGCCACATCTTCTATGTTGAGGTCGAGGTCAAATACTGCCTAGATGCTAGAGTTATACCCGGATTAACTCGGGCTACCGAAAGGTCACGACTGGAATGAGGGAGAATAAATGATAATATTACAAAAATCATAACTCGAGCTAGGAATGAGAACATTCAATGAAACCATGACTGAACGTTAGATCTGGAAGTCATTTTCATTTCATATGAAGACAACCCAACCTAATTCCCAATAGAAAAGCGCGCTCACAAACACTTATGATTAGCGGTTGAAGAGCCACACCTGTTAAAACCCGAAGGGATGCTTAGCATTAACCCCTCTTTAAGCCAGCGACCTTGGGGCTAGGCTGAACCTTGCTGGACATGGGAAAGGCCTTGGGAGGCTTGAAACCTATATAAAGAAGTGGGTTCCAAGGGTGATCAGCCTTTAGCAACACCTATCCTCAATACCCACCATCTACGGTCTCTTCTTGAGTAAGAAAGAAAGGTGAGGGACCGTGGCCCGGCAAAGGAGGGTGAACCTGCAGTTCCCAGGACAGCGAGCAAGAGTCTCGGGAGGGTCTGGGGTGTGGATCTCATCCCCGGACTGAAAGGATAAAGGTGAGGTGGATCTGGGGTGTGGATTTCATCCCCGGATCGCCGGTTAACATCTCAAAGGTAGGCACCTAATCTCAAACTTTAAGGGGTCAATAATGGATTAGAATGATTTCAAATATATTTTCTACACTTTAAAGAAGGGCTAAGGGCATGAAGGGACGACCACCATGTTCATTTTCAATTTTGTCTTTCATCAAGTTAGGGGCATTCATGAGTCTCCTATGAGTCACTATCAAGGTACAATCCCTAATAAGGTCAATGCACATATGGTAAAGCCTATAGTAAGGTCGATGCATATACACTTTAGCCTTTGGACTGGTCTGAGCAAGTCCCAAGGCAAGGTCGATGCACAATTGGTGTTGGCCATAGCAAGGTCTGAGCACATTTAGTGTTGTTCATAGTAAGGTCGATGCACGTTTTGTTTAGTTCATAGTAAGTTTGAGGCACATGTTGCACAGTCCAAGGTGAGGTCGAGGCACATTTGGTGTAGTCCAAGGCAAGGTCGATGCACAATTGGTGTTGGCCATAGCAAGGTCTGAGCACATTTAGTGTTGTTATAGTAAGGTCGATGCACGTTTTGTCCAGTTCATAGTAAGGTCGATGCACGTTTTGTTTAGTTCATAGTAAGGTCGCATGTTGAACAATCCAAGGCGAGGTCGAGGCACATTTGGTGTAGTCCAAGGCAAGGTCGGGGCACATTTTCCCCAGGCTAAGTAAGGTCGATGCACATCCTGTCTAGTACAAGGTAAGGACGATGCACATCCTATCTTGTGCAAGGTAAGGTCGAAGTACAATCTATCCAGTACAAGGTAAGGTCGAAGCACATTCTGTCTAGTACATGGTAAGGTCGATGCACATTTTGTCTAGTACAATGTAAGGTCGATGCACATAAGCTGAAGCCTTTGGACAGGTCTGAGCATATTGAGGGTAAGGTTGATGCACATCCTATTATTGCCTTTGGGCAGGTCTAAGTATGTCCAAGTATGGTCGATGCACATCCTGTTATAGCCTTTGGGCAGGCTATAGGGCAGGTCTAAGCATGTCCAAGTAAGGTCGATGTTATAGCCTTTGGGCAGGTCTAAGCATGTCCAAGTAAGGTCGATGCACATCCTGTTATAGCCTTGGGCAGGTCTAAGCATGTCCAAGTAAGGTCGATGCACCTCCTGTTATAGCCATTGGGCAGGTCTGAGCATGTCCAAGTAAGGTCGATGCACATCCTGTTATAGCCTTTTGGCAGGTCTGAGCATGTCTAAGTAAGGTCGATGCATATCTTGTTATAGCCTTTGGGTTGGTCTGAGCATGTTTAAGTAAGGTCGATGTACATTTTGGTCCAGGTCGATGCACCTCTGGGTCTGTCCCAATTTCCAAAAATATAGAAAAGGAGAGTTTTGGGAGGTCATTTTAATTTAGAACAATCTGAAAAATTAGAAAATGACAGAAGGCTAAGTTAGTAACCCATAGTAAAAATTTCATGCTTGCAAAAATTTTGCACTTGCAGTTATGAGTCATTTTCCATGAATGTGTAACCTAGAAGATAAACTAGTCCTCTCTTATATAGTAATCTAATCATGCTCATTATACTTTGATTAGTCTACTTAAACCATTGGGAAGTAAGTCTGTGATATTAAAGTATCATACTAGTATTTGTAAAATGAGTATGAATGCGAATACGATGTGAATGTTATGAATGGGAACAACAACATTCTGTGAGATAGGACTTCGGTACCTTTGTGGGGCGGCCCTTACTGTGGGACAGCCATACGTAACGCCGCGGAAGTAAAAGATCCCAAGGGACGACGATACGCAACACCCTGGTCAAATTTTCTATGATTTAGACTTTGGTCCCTATGTGGGGCGGCCCTTATGTGGGACGACAGTACGTAACGCCACTGGGCCTCAGGAATCTTGGTGGGAGTTTGCTCTCGGGTCTGCGTAGTACTTTTCGTTCGTTCGTTTATGTGTGTGGGGCCTCCTGTGTTTGCGATAGCTATTTTATTTCCATGACTAACGAAAATGTGATAATGTGTAATTACTCAATCACCGTAGTTTTAGCGCATGCATGGGTACCTTATATGTTAATTAAAGAATATGTATTTTCCTTATATGAGTTATTTTAAGTAGATGATAATGAATGGATTATGCTATTATTAACATCTGAACTACGTATATAATTTGGTTATATAGATGCGAGTTAACCCCAGTTTGTTTAGGCTGCCTACTGAGCGTCACACTCACCCCTTGTGACACATGTTTTCAGGAGACATATAGAAGCTGGTTGAGGTGGAGACTGCAATTGAGGAGTAGTGCTAGTTCATAGTTTGTCTGGGTATACTATGGATGAATGTCTCTCTTATATGTATGGTTATGGGGTGGTGAGCCTATGTGGACTTATGTTCAATCTGGAACAATGTAAATGTACTCTCTTTGGAAATTATGAATGGTTGAAATGCTAATTACATTTTGTGTAATTGTGGTTTCACTCTCTCTCATGTGAGTGTATGCATGTTCGTATAATTGTGCTTCTGCGATACGTGCGAAGTAATGTCTCAAGGTCCAATGGATGAAAATAATAATAATACCCATAAATTGGGGATCGGATCTCGGGGCATTACAGAGTGGTATCAGAGCACGAGAGACAAACCATGGTTACAACCATTCCAATTGTCCAAATAGTAGAAGAAGAGGTAGGCTAGAGTGAGAAAGGGTGGGGTGTTTTTATAACCCATTTTAAACAGACCTTCTCATGTAACAATTGAAACCATAAGAATTTATATTTATAACCCATTTTAAAACAGATCCTCACAGGTAACAATTGAAACCATAAGGATTTAAAAGGCATATTAAGTTAGGTTCTATTGAATATCTATGTATAGGTTCGCCAAGGAGCAGAAGACGATGGGCAAAAGACCTTGGCGGGCAGAGGGAAGGCAGGACAAGGAAAAGGTGGCATGTCAGGAGCCAGTACCAAGGAATAGGCCGGGGGTTCCAGTCTGTGTCCATTGTAGGCGTGCCCATCCAGGGCAGGAGTGCTGGAGGGCAGAGGGCAAGTCCTATGGATGCGGCGAGGCCGGACATTTTGCAAGGGACTGCCCTAAGAAAACTCCCCAAAAGCCAGTACCACCACGAGAGAGGATTCGGTACAGAGGGCGAGTTTATACACTACTACAAGAGGAGGCAGATAGTAACCCTACCGTGATTGAAGGTACAAGAGCAATGACCCATTGTAGTTTGCAAGTCACATAACAAGCTGAATCTTAAAATTGAACTGATAAAAAAAACACAAAGCATACACTGTAGCATATGTTGTAGGTTACAACTATTTTAAGTGAGATGATATTCGATGAGCCCTTAAAGCACAGCTTGCGCATTACACGTGTAAGCCTCTTCTCCAGAATAGAAGGAGGTCAACTGATCATTTATGTCTGGATTAGGAAGTAAGACAAGCAAGCTTAAACTTCCAAGAGGCATGGTAAGAAATGAACAATCCTGCCTGACATGGTTGCAGCAAGGAGGACTATCCAAGATACCATCAAGGTCTGGTTAGGATATTTGTCAGCCCTAAACTTTAAGAAATTGATATCTTGGGTCATACCTTTCCTATCTCTGACACATTAAATGCCTATTAAGATATCTCGTTATGTTGATGCCATGAATTCTAGGCAACAATACTCATTTGCATACTTTAAACTGATGACCTTGATCCTCAACTAGCTGTAAAATGCTTATCAAATTTTAGAAGGGGGGGGGGGGGGGTTCTACTGTCGTTCATAGTGATAGTTTTGCCATGAACGATAATGTCCATTCAGCATCAATGGGTTTGCCCTGTGCCTTACCAAGTTAGTTTTGAAGTTCTGAGTTGCATGTGGTGTGAAATCGTCCCCCATTTTTCAGATTGTTGAGTCGATAGGCTTTAACATGGAGTTATAGGCTTTGTAAAGCTCAGTCATTTCAGTTCATATGTTTAACGAAAAATTGAAAAGGGGGCCATGTGTTCCGAAGGGTGTCTCTCCCATGGGAGTCATACGATTCGGGGAGAAGGGCAAGCTTGGTCCTAGATATATCAAGCCTTTCGAGATTTTACAAAAGGCTGGTGAGGTGGCTTATCGACTTGCACTCCCACCTGCTCTATCGCATGTGCATCTGGTCTTTCACGTCTCTATGCCCAGGAAGTTTATCCCGGATGCCCCACGTGTTAAAGAGTATGGGCCCCTGGAGGTTCGGGCAGATCTGTCACAAGTGGAGCAGCCTAGCGAGATCATAGACTGGAAAGAACATGAATTGAGGAATAAAACCATCAGGCTGGTGAAAGTGTTATGGAGGAATTCTCATTCTGAGAAAGTAACATGGGAGTATGAGGACAAGAAGCGCCAGGAATACCCTCAACTATTCGGTGAGTAATTTTTCAAAAAAAAAAAAGAAAGAAATTTCTCGAGTTAATTCCGAGGATGAAATTATTTTTAAGGGGGAGAGGATGTTATGACCACCAATTGGGCACTGGCCCAATTGTGTAAAATTCGGGCCCATGAACTCAATGGGCTAGAAATCTAGATATATTATTGAAGAACCCTTAGAAAATTCATAACTTAACATAGGAAAATCAGAATTAGGTGAAACCAAAGCCCATGCGATGACCATTTGGTATGGAACAATTTTTTTGCAGAGTAAAACTTCTGAATAATAGGCCTAATAGGAAATAATAAGGAGTTTATGATAATGGGTCGAAGTAGTTGCAGAAAAATGCTCACCCGTTGAAATGAGATGAAAGTTGACCCATTAGAAAGGTTGGGCCCTTGACCCAAACTCTTCTGTTGAGGTGGAAACCCAATTCGCATCAGAACCCATGGTCTTGAGCCAATTGCTGGCGGCTATCACGAAGAGGTGTGACTGTTTAGCGAATTAGCATGTAATTAATGAGAAATTCATAACTTCATTTGTAATTAATGAAATCACCTGCAACCAAGGCCATAATTTTTCATTTGATGTCAGCCACATCTTCTATGTTGAGGTCGAGGTCAAATACTGCCTGGATGCTAGAGTTATACCCGGATTAACTCGGGCTACCGAAAGGTCACGACTGGAATGAGGGAGAATAAATGATAATATTGCAAAAATCATAACTCGAGCTAGGAATGAGAACATTCAATGAAACCATGACTGAACGTTAGATCTGGAAGTCATTTTCATTTCATATGAAGACAACCCAACCTAATTCCCAATAGAAAAGCGCGCTCACAAGCACTTATGATTAGCGGTTGAAGAGCCACACCTGTTAAAACCCGAAGGGATGCTTAGCATTAACCCCTCTTTAAGCCAGCGACCTTGGGGCTAGGCTGAACCTTGCTGGACATGGGAAAGGCCTTGGGAGGCTTGAAACCTATATAAAGAAGTGGGTTCCAAGGGTGATCAGCCTTTAGCAACACCTATCCTCAACACCCACCATCTACGGTCTCTTCTTGAGTAAGAAAGAAAGGTGAGGGACCGTGGCCCGGCAAAGGAGGGCGAACCTGCAGTTCCCAGGACAGCGAGCAAGAGTCTCGGGAGGGTCTGGGGTGTGGATCTCATCCCCGGACTGAAAGGATAAAGGTGAGGTGGATCTGGGGTGTGGATTTCATCCCCGGATCGCCGGTTAACATCTCAAAGGTAGGCACCTAATCTCAAACTTTAAGGGGTCAATAATGGATTAGAATGATTTCAAATATATTTTCTACACTTTAAAGAAGGGCTAAGGGCATGAAGGGACGACCACCATGTTCATTTTCAATTTTGTCTTTCATCAAGTTAGGGGCATTCATGAGTCTCCTATGAGTCACTGTCAAGGTACAATCCCTAATAAGGTCAATGCACATATGGTAAAGCCTATAGTAAGGTCGATGCATATACACTTTAGCCTTTGGACTGATCTGAGCAAGTCCCAAGGCAAGGTCGATGCACAATTGGTGTTGGCCATAGCAAGGTCTGAGCACATTTAGTGTTGTTCATAGTAAGGTCGATGCACGTTTTGTTTAGTCCATAGTATGTTCGAGGCACATGTTGCACAGTCCAAGGTGAGGTCGAGGCACATTTGGTGTAGTCCAAGGCAAGGTCGATGCACAATTGGTGTTGGCCATAGCAAGGTCTGAGCACATTTAGTGTTGTTCATAGTAAGGTCGATGCACGTTTTGTCCAGTTCATAGTAAGGTCGATGCACATTTTGTTTAGTTCATAGTAAGGTCGATGCACATGTTGCACAATCTAAGGCGAGGTCGAGGCACATTTGGTGTAGTCCAAGGAAAGGTCGGTGCACATTTTCCCCAGGCTAAGTAAGGTCGATGCACAACCTGTCTTGTACAAGGTAAGGTCGATGCACATCCTATCTTGTGCAAGGTAAGGTCGAAGCACATTTTGTCCAAGACAAGGTAAGGTCGAAGCACATTCTGTCTAGTACAAGGTATGGTCGTTGCTCATTCTGTCTACTACAATGTAAGGTCGATGCACATAAGCTGAAGCCTTTGGACAGTTCTAAGCATATGGAGGGTAAGGTCGATGCACATCCTATTATTGCCTTTGGGTAGGTCTAAGTATGTCCAAGTAAGGTCGATGAACATCCTGTTATAGCCTTTGGGCAGGGTATAGGGCAGGTCTAAGCATGTCCAAGTAAGGTCGATGCACATCCTGTTATAGCCTTGGGCAGGTCTAAGCATGTCCAAGTAAGGTCGATGCACCTCCTGTTATAGCCATTGGGCAGGTCCGAGCATGTCCAAGTAAGGTCGATGCACATCCTGTTATAGCCTTTTGGCAGGTCTGAGCATGTCTAAGTAAGGTCGATGAATATCTTGTTATAGCCTTTGGGCAGTTCTGAGCATGTTTAAGTAAGGTCGATGTACATTTCGGTCCAGGTCGATGCACTTCTGGGTTGTAGATTATGAAAAATCCACTCAAAAAATAAAGAAAATAGATATGATCAATATATGAAGAGAAAAGAAGAGGGGAACAAGGGAGCACGTGGTGCTATATGGGATGTGATCGCCAGAGACGCGAGTGCCTCAAAGATATAACAATGATAAAAGGGAGGGATCGCGAATATAAATACCTCAAATGCGGGGGAGATAGTGAGTGCACCTTTCTCTTCCGATCGGTCGGCCGATGAAGAGAGTTCTTCTTATAGCTTGATTACCCTTGCAAAGATCAAAGACAACAACCAATGAAATGGAATTAGTAAACCCAAGGTGTAGTATCAAATCCACAATATGAATATAAACATGAAAATATGGACTAGAACACACCTTGTGGGTGTTGCCCTTTTAAACCCCATGCAATGGGTAGGATATAATATGATGAATGATATAAAAATAGAATAAGTGCAAGTGTTGCACTGGAGGAGGGAGGTTCTCAACGGGGTTGAGGTGATAAGATTAACAACAGATGGTTTGATAAAAAAAAGAGTATGATGCATGAACTAATGCAGATAAAAAGAAAGATAAATAGAGAGAATAGAGGAGAAAATAGAGGAGCCTGAGATTTCTCCTTTGGCTTTGATGGTCGTTCGGGAGGAAGACTCAATGGGGATGAAGCTTTGTACACAGAGCTTTCTCCTTCAGCCAAGCAATCAGCAGCACCTCCCTGTAAAAAAAAATCTCTCTCTCGAACAAGAGCCGTATGGCTCTATTTATAGGGAAGATTGGATGGGTTTTAATCCGATAAAGATTAGGAAAATTAATTTTAGCATGAGACAAATATTGGAAGGGGTCCTCCCAATCATAGAAAGCCATTGGGGTCCATTCCGAAGTGAAAATGGGCTCAAAATGAGGAAAGAAGAGGTTTCTGGGAAAATTCGGAATTCAACACGAATTGACGACCTGGAGACGGTCGCTTCTTAAAATGACGCCCGCGGAGGAAACGTCATTTTAAGAATTGACGACTTGCAGAGGGGCGTTATTTAGAATTTAACACGAATTTTGGTCGGATTTAAACTCACAAAATATAGCAATGAAAATGACGACCTGCCTAGGGGCGTTAATTGAAAATGACGACTTGCACATCGTCGTCAATCAAAATAATAAAAAGCCAAAAGGAAATGGACGACCGGGAATTCGGGCGTCAATTAAATTGACGTCCGATTTAGGGTCGTTCTTTCGAAATATGTAAAACAGAGCCATTTTTTATTTCTCAATATTATTTTCTCATTTTTTAGGTGAACGTGCATCCAACTGTGCTGATTCTAATGACTATTTTTTCGTATTTTTCTGACACCCGGAAGGCCACCAAATCATCTCTAGAAGAGGGTTGAAAATAATATTCAAATAATTAAATTGAAAATGACGACCGTGCAAATGTCGTTAATTCCTTTTTTTTAATTTTCCTTCCATTCAAAATCAAACAAACGCCCCTTGCTAAGTCGTTTATTCATAAAAAAATCTGAAAAATTCTCAGATAAATTCTGAAAAATGGGAAAATAAGTGGAATTGACGCCACTATTGATAGTCGTCAATTTTCTTTTTATTTTCTTAAAAACAAATGGCGCCCCCCATCACGCCGTTAATTCTGAAAAATTCATAAAAATAGTGAAAAATGCTCAGAAAATCCAGAAAAATAGGAAAAAATAAGAAAAGGGAGAAAAAATAGAGAAAACCAAGAAAAGTGATAAAAATCACTCAAACAAAGTTAATTTGAGGGTCAAATTGGGGCATTGTGAGGTAATACGAGATGCACTCACAGTAACGTCAATTTTGGCGTGTGTACAGCTACCCCGCCTTGGCGTCTACTTTGCAAGGGAGTAGAGCGAACTGAAAAGTAGATGTCAAGGTGTGATGAGACACGCAATCAACATCACTTGATGAGAATTAAATCAAAAGCTCGAGATGAAGCAATCTCGGGAAATTCAATGAAATCAACGATGTTTGGATAAAAGAGGGAGTGTGCACGCGGGCACGAAGGAGAATGATCAACTTCCAGCATGGTTGAAGTACCCCAGGTCACAAAGCTGTAGGTTTCACCATTGGGGAGCGGTTACCAGTCAATGTGGACGTGCTGCAGCCAATGTGGATCAAGGGAAAGGATTGAAATAAGAGGATAGAAAAACAAGGAGCTTTTGAGAAAATGACCCAAAACAACGACAAAACGAACTGAGGATTCCATTCAGCAATGAATATCTCATATCTGGAAAGATTAAGATCAATTTGACTCTTATAGAATGATTTTCCAACGTTGATTCAAATTCCTATATGAATGCATGCTGGGTTTAAAGGAAAAATTAAAACAAATGAAAATATAAGATAATCAAGGATAATATTGCTAAGCTGCTCAGAATGGGTCAAGAAACTGATTTCGCGAGCTGATACTAAGTCGAAGCCCGTTTATCCATGCATCAACTCGCAAAAGGGAACCATCGTCCCCAGTCTTGGACGGCTCAACGGTCTATCCGTGTGACTAAGACTCCTCTGGAATCTTCATTGTTTTTGATGAAGGGGAACTCAAATTCCAGATTTACCCAAACCACAAGGTCCTTGATATAATCTAGTAGCGTATGTAACATATAGTAAAAATGCATACAGGAAGATGGTGATAGCAATGAGCATGAGGGAGCTGAGAAATGAGGTGCAAACACCGTGGGGCTTGGATGATGATGCCCAGTCGGTGGGACCAAGAGCTTCTTATCTTGCGCTCAAAATTTCATTAGCCAAGATATAAAAGATAATAAGCAATGAATAATTCATTTAAGCATGAATCAAAGCATCAATAATCAATCATAACATAGACATCAAAACGATCAAAGCTTGGTGTGGATAGCATTCAAGCATGTATTAGCAAGGTAAAACATGTTTAGCATGAATAGCATGAGTTAAATCATAGCATTGCAAAGCATCATTGTTTGTTGTTTTGTCATGAGGATGACAATCTTGGCATGCGAGATTGAGATTGGATGATTAGGATCAAGTAATGTCTAGTGGCAGAGTGATCAAGTGAAATCAGTAGGAGTTTATTAAAAGATTTTGAAATGAACGATCAGTTAATGCTTAGCAAATCATGAAGATGTGATATGGGGAGAGTCAAAAGGTAGATGACAATGAATGGAGAGGACTCATCCTGTGCTCTTGGTCCTGCGAGAGTTGTTGTCCCTGCAAAAGCACCATCAACAAAATACAATACATTTTTTTTTGGGATTTTGAAATATGCAAATTTTTATGGGTTTTGGAAATGATATTCAAATTTTTATGGATTTTGGAAAATATTTGAATTTTTTATGATTTTTAAAAATATTCATTTTTTTGGATATTGGTTTAGGAAATATTCAACTGTTTTTTGGATTTTGGTTTAGACAATATTCAACCTTTTTTGGATTTTGGTTTAGACTTTGTTAATGCAGCATCAAAGGGTGTTTTTGAACCACTGGCTAGAGGTCCTTGTTCCTTCCCCTTTCGCTAAAAACTACCCAAAGCTGGGCGTGCATTGAAGGTGGCGCCCTATAATCGACTACCCTTGATTAACGGTGCCCCTACTAAGGCCATACCCGAGAAACATTTGGTCTTAGAGGGAGAAGAGAAGAATAATCGAGGATAAGCTTTATGCAGGATGGGAGATGTCGGGACTTGAATTCCTTCAAAGGTATTTCCCCTCAAAGAGATAGTCTGTTGCGCTGGGACTTTGTGCCTTTGATTTTTAGACCCTTGACATGCATACGACCAGGATTTTCCCTGCGGGGACTTTGCCTCTCTTGACATGCCATAATTCATACTTTTGCAGTTATCAAAAATTTTGACTTGATTTTCATAATAGCCCTTTTGGCGAAATGTAGATCATGAAATTTGATTTTAGTTTGGGTCAAGACTGCCCCTATTTGAGACTTCTCTCGTATTGGGGATTACCTAGATTGGTCATCTCATCCGTCAACCTCTTGCCCCTGCATGCGGCCGAGTAAAGAAGAGAAAAGACTTTCAGGTATACTCATGACATGGCCAAAGTAGCAATGGTGTTTAACCAAAGGAGCCAGCTAAGGACGCCGTGAAGTGTGTGCGGTGCCCAGCTGAGGGTCGCTCTTAACAAGTGGGAAGAGAACGTCATACTCCCAACGCGGGGTTCTTATTAACCAAAGGTGCTGCAGAAGCAAGACTAAAGACTCTTTTGTGAGATTTAACAAAAATCTAAGATAAAGGTCTAAAACACCACTTTTAATCTTGTTAAGAAGTACTTTATTTTGAAAATCATGCGTGAAGCAATGAGATAATGATATCATAAAAATGCGTACTTACGCGAACATATTACCTTGCAACCTTTCTTGAAATAGTTGCCGCGAGAGGCGGGGTTGATCATCGTGGGATAGTCCACTTTTGGCGAATAAAAGGAGTGGAAGCAAAGGATTTGGAAGTGGCTTAACAAGAAAGAGTGGTGCTCAGACCAGACTCAGACGAATAAGGAGAAAAGAAAGCGAGGCAAGGGCTAGAACTCCCTTGCTAAGGCGCGGAGACCCTGATTACACGAAAGGTCTACAGAAGAAGTGAAATATCAAGAAGAGAGGTGAGGACTAAAGCCTCGGAAGCAGTGGGAGAACGGGCAGATGCCCAAGGCAGTGGATGTGGGAAGAAGTTAGGTCGGACCCGTGATTAGGAGGAATTAGAAGAAGAAATTGGTAGATGGAAAGAGGTGGATCCGGAGGTAGAGGAGGAGAATCATGAGGGGAAGAATAATCTGGAGGCTCCGGAGGGATAAAGCATCGAGGGACGCGATGCCCTTGGAAGAAATAGGGAAAAAGATGATGGAAGAGGAGGAAGAAAATGAAGGACGCGATATCTTGGAAGAGTAAGAAGATAAATCAGAAGAAAGATGGAGGGTCCGGAGGTTCCGGGGGAAGAAGATGCCGAGGGACGCGATGCCCAGGGAGGAAGAGTGGATGAAAAGGGTCAGGAGGGTCCGAAGGTTCTGGAGGGATGGAATCAGAAGGGTCGGGATGCCCCGAAAGAAGATAGAGAGAATAAGATGGAGAATCCGGAGGTTCCGGAGGAGGAAGATAGAAAAGGGCGTGATGCCCTGGGAGGAAGGAAAGAGAGTTCGGCGGTTCCAGAGGGGGAAGATACCATGGGACGCGATGCCCAAGGAGAAGAGAAAGATCCAGAGGTTTCGGAGGAAGAAGATGGAAAGGGGCGCGATGCCCAAGGGATAAAGAGAGGGATCCGGAGGTTCCGGAGGGGGGCGATACCATGGGACACGATGCCCAAGGAGAAGAGAAAGATCCGGAGGTGGAAGATATCATGGGACGCGATGCCCGGGGAGAAGAGAAAGATCCGGAGGTTCCGGAAGAGTGGAATCAGAAAGGGCGAGATGCCCTAAAAGGAAGGATAAAACACCTGGGGGTTCCAGGGAAATAGCAAGAAAGGGGACGCGATGCCCCGATGAGAGTGGATTAGAAGAGGATGAAGGATCTGGAGGTTCCAGAGGAATGAGACACCATGGGGCATGATGCCCCAAGAGGACAAGAAAGAAATTTGGGGAATCCTGATGCAATAGTTGGAAAGGGGCGCGATGCCCTGAGAGAAGATCGGAGGGGGCACAATGCCCGGCGAGTGCAAGGGGACCTGGAGATCCCGAAGATAGAGGCGGAAGATATAGGAAACGTGAGAGATGCAGAGATTCTAGAAGGCGGGGAAGATACGGGTTTGGAAACCCAGGAAGGAAGAAGTGTAAATGCATGTGGATGCAATAGAATGGATGCGATGAATGCATGGATGCAATAGAATGCATGAGATGCAAATAATATGAAGAACATGAAGGGCGAGGGGATGAGATCCTCCTCCTTACCCTTGGAGTGGCCCATGAAGAAAATGTGATAGACAAGTGATGGGAATCGACATCGAGCCAGTACTTTTCATATTGCATTTATATCCTTTAGTTTATTTTTATATCCACGGGAAAGTATACGCGCAATTGTACGGCTTTATCGACCAATACGTCATTCCCACGGATTGTGTGGGTTTCTATGTAATTTGTCAGTAGGACCAGCAAGGGGGCCCCCAGCCCTTTCCCATTGGTCCATATCATCCATGTGGGGCTGGTCAACCATCTTAGGTGGCCATCTAGAAGGGTTGAATGCCATTTGACCACATGGGAGACAAGTGGCTTAATTAGTCCAAGGTGGGTTACCTACCTCACCTACCCATTCAACCCCATTAACCATGGTCAAGGGGGCGCCCCTCTCCCCTTGATTTTTTATTAGTTTTTGTGTTGTTCAAACCACATCCCAGCCCTTCAATCCCAAGCCCTTGATCCAAGGGTGTACAATTGATTAGATACCTAGCATATAAAACCATGTATTTTCCTTTGAAAATTAGTGAAATGTTAGAAAAATTTGTGAAGCTTGAAGCTAGCTGCGCCCCAGCCCTCTCTCCTCTAGTTCTCCTCTTCCCAAAACCCCATTCTAGAGTGGTACCATCTCTATCCCTCCTCTCTATCTCCGGTGATTGTCGGTGCCGCCGCCGCCGCCGTTCGTGCCGCCCTCGAGCCGCCGCGAATCCGACTTCGGTTTTCTGTCCTGCTGGACAAAGGTATATTCAAGAAAATCCTGCTATCAGCCACGGCCTCTTCGTGGATTAAAATTTTTATGGTGTGTTTCTACCTTCTATCCTCTCCTCCACAAAAAATTCCAGGTCCAAAATCCATCGTTTGTTATTTTTACATTTTCGGTCTTTAATCATTCCCAGATCTGTCCTGTCTCTGTCTACAGTGACAGCAGCCCTGTGTTTCCCACCTCCGGCCATCTTTTTGATTTGTCCAAACCCTCCCAGTTTTACTGAGAGTTCTGTCCATCACCCCCTACATCCACAAATTTGCTTAAGTTTTTATCAGCCTTCTATCTATTTTTAAAAATTCATGTTCTTCCTCAGCTACAGTGTTGTCAGCTAGATTCCAGATCCGACCCACTGCTAGTGCCAAAATCATAGAAATTCGTAGCCTTCCCCAAATCCAGATCCAAAAATATTCTTGGTTTCGTAGCTTGATTTCCCACAACATTTCTGAAGAACACAACCCCATATTCGGACGTCTAACTCATGGTCAAAGGCAATCCATAGGAAAGTTCTCTGCTGACCTGAGATTTCAGGAATTGTACAACAGGAACTTGGAAATTCCATAAGTCCTGATCCGTGCATATCCAGGCCAGATATTCAGGTCTAGATTAAAGGATTTGAAGTTATCTTTCCAACGGCGCTAGTCTCGTGTCGATCCGACATCGGAGCTGATCGCAGCGCCCGTTCTCGCCAGGACGCGCGCTGAAAACCAGAAGTTGCAGATCCGTGGCCGGTTATTCCGATCGGTGCCGATCGGAGCCGCCCGGCCTCCGGCTGGCGAACCAGCTCACCTCCACTACAGGGAGCGCTCATCCAGGCATCCACCACCACAGCGGTGCCACCGGGTCCCACACGGCCCCTCCGGACAGCACGTGGGCCCCACCGTCACTAGTTCGGGTGTTGCCGAATCAACGCGAGAAGCCGCCCGTCAACCCGAATTCGGTCCTCCCGGGCCCAGTTGTGTATCCCTTTACCTCCCTGCGTGGAGTGGGTGATATTTCATTGCTGTCATCATTGTGTAATATTTATCCCGGGAGTACGAGTTTCGGCCGGGTCCGCCTTCCCCACGCCGAGCGCGTGGAGGTATCGCATTCGCTCCCTTACTTGGCATTTTGCTTACTTCATATATATTTGTTTATACCGCTGCTAGAGAGCATGTGTAGGGATATCTAGCTCGCTTTATCTATTCATTACCGCTGTTGCGAGAGAGTGCGAGACCGTCCCGTGACCCGATCCGGGCACGAAAGAGAGAGCCAACCACCCTAGCTCACTGCCGGTTTCTCAACCGCGCACGTCCGACGCTTCCCTCGTTAAGGGACGATCGCGAGCTTGTCGTGTCCGTGGTCCCGTCCCACATCAATTTGGTATCAGAGCAAGGTTGAGTCTAGGGTGTTAAAAAAAAAAGAGAGTCGTTTAAGTCTAAGTGTCTAAGTCGGTCTTAGGAGTTGCATTTGCATACCATTAATCGGTATATAAAAGGTGTTGTCCGAATGTTAGGCTATGCCTATCAGGAAGACCGCACACTTGTGCGAGTGATCTTCGGATCGGTTAACTCCGCCATGTACCGAGTCTTGGTTTACGTCTAGGGTCCTTAGTGTGCATGCATTCCAAACTTGCATAGTCGGTCTAGTGTCTTGTCACCGTGCGTATGCATGTCCTTATCCGCTACCCATGGCCGTTCTCCAAGACCACACATCCGAGTGGTCAACCTTTGTGGCCAAAGTCAATGTCCTCATGGACCGAGCCCTTGGTTTTACCCCTCTCACTATGAAAGTCGCTCTACCCAATGGGTCCACAACGGAACTCCATTTCACCGTTAGGGAGTCGGATAATTGGGTTTCTCTTGACATCGTGGAGTCTCTCTCCAAGACAGGCGAGATTGTCCGCGATGGTGATTTTGCTTGTGTTGAGTTCTATAAGAGGATCGGCTCTGTTCTCTACACCGATGGCGCATGGTGTAGGATCGGCACACTTGCTGGTTCATGCATCATTTTAGGACAAACGTGGTTAGGAGAACGAAGAGCCAATCTTGACTGGGGCAAGAGGACTTGCACCTTATACCCACCTTACCTACCCGACAAGATCACCCTCACATGTCCAGCCACCCAACCCCGGCAGTCCACTCCACATTCGGAACCATTATGCTTGGAGCCGTCTCACCCCGAGCCACCCGTGTTTCTTACGGGAACGCTATACATCACCGAGCCGCTTTTTAGTTGGCTCAAGGATGACTTGGTCCCACCTCCCTTTCCATCCATGGACCCCATCCTCCCTTTAGTGCCGGTCAACTCCATCCATACCACATTTCAATCTAGTCACCATGTCGATACTTTGGATGACCTTATTATGGGATTAGATTCACAATGGAAGTTGACGCATCTTTTGGCCCGAGGCTTTGACCAACCCGCTAGTCTTAGCTTCACCCATCCGGCCATAGGATCCATTACCTCCGTGTGCACCGTGGGGTATGTCACCACGGAGATTCTTCTACTCCTCCTGATGTCGGCCGAGTCCGACTTCATTCCCTTTTGCCCAAGGGAGGAGTCCTATTTTCTACACATGTCCGTCGTCCCACCGATCATAATGTATGGCGGTGATTATGAATTCCAAACTTGGGACCATGTCATGTTGGAACCCACCTCACGGGGTCATACCTTCTTCGACCCTTTTGCCCCCTCACTAGTGAATCTCCCGAGCCCCCATCTTCACTCCACTTCCTCCGCAGAGTTCACTATCACACCTTTTCCACTCGGGCCAAGCAACCTCCACATAGCCATAGGTCCGAATTTTCATATGGTGGTAATGAAAACTTTGGTTTCTCCGATCCATCCAAACCACCCGCACCTCCCGAACTTCCCACATCCAAGCACAATGTCCATGATTGGTGCATCGTAGGGTGTCTAGGAGTTCCCCATGACGTCAACCTCCGGTTACGTCAAATGCATGCATGGCACACGTTTGGGTGTCCTGGTCCGCCGTCATCCATGTACGGGTCGGACTAACATTAGGTGTGTCTAGGGTCATAGATGAGTCCGTGTGTTTTCCTTGTGTGGTTTGTTTACATGGTTTGTGTGTAGTTTGAGAGTCTGCATGTGTCTTGTGTAAGCTCGTTGTCGTTCTTTTATGAGTAAGAGGTGATTGGACTCCTTCGATGAGTATGGGATCGGTTCTACATCTATACCCGGATCAGTCACCTACAGGGACTCAGCGGTGATTCCTAGTGAGTCTTCGAGCTGCTTCCTTCCCTTTGAGAGCGCCCCACCCGGAGTGTCCACCTCTAGCCCATGGCAGCTTGTGCATATCGAGTATATATGGAATGAGCAGGTGACGGTCACTTGGAGTGGAGCATACCCGCGCTACTTGGCACGGTGACGGATCCGCCGGAGTACTCGAGCATCCATACCCCTACTCGACGGGGTCGAGTTCCTCCCACCCGGAGAGAGTTGATGGGAATCGACGCCGAGCCAGTACTTTTCATATTGCATTTATATCCTTTAGTTTATTTTTATATCCACGGGAAAGTATACGCGCAATTGTATGGCTTTATCGGCCAATGCGTCATTCCCACGGATTGTGTGGGTTTCTATATAATTTGTCAGTAGGACCAGCAAGGGGGCCCCCAGCCCTTTCCCATTGGTCCGTGTCATCCATGTGGGGCTGGTCAACCATCCTAGGTGGCCATCTAGAAGGGTTGAATGCCATTTGACCACATGGGAGACAAGTGGCTTAATTAGTCCAAGGTGGGTTACCTACCTCACCTACCCATTCAACCCCATTAACCATGGTCAAGGGGGCGCCCCTCTCCCCTTGATTTTTTATTAGTTTTTGTGTGTTGTTCAAACCACATCCCAGCCCTTCAATCCCAAGCCCTTGATCCAAGGGTGTACAATTGATTAGATACCTAGCATATAAAACCATGTATTTTCCTTTGAAAATTAGTGAAATGTTAGAAAAATTTGTGAAGCTTGAAGCTAGCTGCACCCCAACCCTCTCTCCTCTGGTTCTCCTCTTCCCAAAACCCCATTCTAGAGTGGTACCATCTCTATCCCCTCCCCTCTATCTCCGGTGATCGTCGGTGCCGCCGCCGCCGCCGTTCGTGCCGCCCTCGAGCCGCCGCGAATCCGACTTCGGTTTTCTGTCCTACTGGACAGAGGTATCTTCACGAAAATCCTGCTATCAGCCAAGGCCTCTTCGTGGATTTAAATGTTTATGGTGTGTTCCTACCTTCTATCCCCTCCTCAACAAAAAATTTCAGGTCCAAAATCCATCGTTTGTTATTTTTACATTTTCGGTCTTTAATCATTCCCAGATCTGTCCTGTCTCTGTCTACAGTGACAACATCCCTGTGTTTTCCACCTCCGGCCATCTTTTTGATTCGTCCAAACCCTCCCAATTTTACTGAAAGTTTTGTCCATCACCCCCTACATTCACAAATTTTCTTAAGTTTTTATCAGCCTTCTATCTATTTTTAAAAATTCGTGTTCTTCCTCAGCTACAGTGTTGTCAGCTAGATTCCAGATCCGACCCACTGCTAGTGAAAATATCATAGAAATTCATAGCCTTCCCCAAATCTAGATCCAAAAATAGTTTTGGTTTCGTAGCTTTATTTCCCACAACTTTTCTGAAGAACACAACCCCAGATTCGGGCGTCTACCTCATGGTCAAAGGCAATCCACAGGAAAGTTCTCTACTGACCTGAGATTTCAGGAATTGTACAACAGGAACTTGGAAATTCCATACGTCCTGATCCGTGCAGATCGAGGCCAGATCTTTAGGCCTAGATTGAAAGATTTGAAGTTATCTTTCTAACGGCGCTAGTCTTGTGTCGATCCGATATCGGGGTTGATCGCAGCGCCCGTTCTCGCCGGGACGCGCGCTGAAAACCAGAAGTTACAGATCCGTGGCCAGTTATTCCGACCGGTGCCGATCGGAGCCGCCCGGCCTCCGGCCGGCGAACCAGTGCGCCTCCACTCCAGGGAGCGCTCATCCAGGCATCCACCACCACAGAGGTGCCACCGGGTCCCACACGGCCCCTCCGGACAGCACGTGGGCCCCACTGTCACTAGTTCGGGTGTTGCCGAATCAACGCGAGAAGCCGCCCGTCAACCCGAATTCGGTCCTCCCGGGCCCAGTTGTGTAGCCCTTTACCTCCCTGCGTGGAGTGGGCGATATTTCATTACTGTCATCATTGTGTAATATTTATCCCGGGAGTACGAGTTTCGGCCGGGTCCGCCTTCCCCATGCCGAGCGCGTGGAAGTATCGCATTCGCTCCCTTACTTGGCATTTTGCTTACTTCATATATATTTGTTTATGCCGCTGCTAGAGAGCATGTGTAGGGATATCTTGCTCGCTTTATCTATTCATTACCGCTGCTGCGAGAGAGTGCGAGACCGTCCCGTGACCCGATCCGGGCACGAAAGAGAGAGCCGACCACCCTAGCTCACTGCCGGTTTCTCAACCGCGCACGTCCGACGCTTCCCTCGTTAAGGGACGATTGCGAGCTTGTCGTGTCCATGGTCCCGTCCTGCATCAACAAGAATGTGGATGGCGTTGAATAGAAGGTGGATAAAATAGTGGAATGCCCTTTGGCACCAAGGTAACCGCCCCTCCATGGCTGTGAAAGTGTATAGTCAATTGGCCCAATGGATAAAGTACAAGCCCATGATGAAGCTTCAATGGTAAATGACAACTCCCTTGGGGAGTGAAAAGTAATAGTGTGAGAGAGTTGGAAAGTTGGGATAGGAAGCATTGTGTTTCCCCGAGGTTGTGGCGTATAGGGAGTGTTGAACAGAATGGTCATTCGCCCCTTGTATGGAAGAAAAGGTTCGAGATTTGAAAGTTAGAACAAGGGGTGCCCTGCCCGGCCCTTGGGCACAAACTTACACGGCATCAAAATTTGACATTCTCTCTTAGTGAGCAGTGGCGGGGACTTGGCCTCTTCAACCATGCTCGGCACGATAACACGGATTGGTATCCGGAAAATAAACTCTTGCATCTTGAACAGCATGGCCGTGGCCAAATCTTTCTTTCCCGGCTCTTGATCATCTTCGGCACAAGTACTTGCAGAAGGACGCCCGTTCCGAGTAGTAAAGGGGGGTGAAGCGGAGGCGGAAGGTTCTATAGATGGTGGAGGTATAATGGAAGGTGTTGGAGAAAGGGTGAGTGGAAGCGAAGGTTCAAACACGTCGAGCTTCTCCCTTTGCTCAGAAGCAGTCAGGGTTGGCTCGAGTGCAAATAGGGATGGATCCTGCTCAGGATTAGCCACGGGTAAGGGTGATAGGTTAAGTGGTGGAATAGGGGTAGTTGGGTTTGGTATTATAGGCATAGTGGACGGCTGAGGTGGCGAACAAAGAGGAGGAGTAATAGAAGGCTCGGCAGAGACCGGCGTAGTGGAGGGTGATGGAGGCTCGACAGAGGCCGATGGAATGGAGGTTAATGGCGATTTGGGTGGAGGTTTAGTGGAAGGCTCGGCGGAGGCCGGTGGAATAGAGGTTAATGGCGATTTGGGTGGAGGTTCAGTGGAAGGCTCGGCGGAGGCCGGTGGAATAGAGGTCGAAGGTGTAAAAGGAGAGGGTTTGGTGCGCTGAAAATGCCGGATGGGGCGAGAGGTGTTAGGTATAGGGTAAGGCGCATGATGCACCGGTGTGGGTGACTGGAGTGTCGACCCATCATCGTAACACCAAGTATCGGGGAGAGGAGGAGACTCATGGTGCGGCGGTATGGGTGATTGGAGTATCGACCCATCATCGTAACACCAAGAGGTCTCATGAATGGGGGTTGGATCGGGGACTGTGGCATAGTCCTGAGCATAGGGGTCTTCTGGCAGTGGAGGAAGGGGACGGCGAAGGAAACTCGGAAGGGGTGCATCTCGAGGAGCTTCAAATTCTTGTACCATCTCCAAATCTTCATCATTAAATAAATCCAGTAGACGCCGTGGTGGTGGTGAAATGATAAGTGGTGGAGTATGGTGTTGTGGGGGATTTTGAGGAGGCGAATATGTGTATGGAGGCGGAGGGGCATGTAAATGCGTAGTGCGGAGGAGTGGAGGGCGGACGGCGTCCACAAAACTTGTAACATCTTCTCGCTCACATATATCGTTGATGCCATTCTCCCTTATCTCCTTCCAATTTTTATCTATCTTAGCGATGTTATTCATGAGATCATGAAAGGGATTGACTTGAGACGGTGGAGGAGCGGGCTGTGGGCTGGTGAGCTTCTTAAGTTGTTCCTCCATGGAAGCAAGTCTATCAAAGAGGCCTTGCTGGAAGGGTGTAACATGAGCAACAGAAGGTTGGCAAGATTGCCTTGAAGGAGGGGCTTGATATAACGGCCGTGGAGGAGGGTTAATAGGCCGACCCGCTAAAGGACCCGGACGGGCCGGATTAGAAGGAATAAATGGACCTTGGGGCCGTGAAGGATGAGAAATAGAAGGAGGCGGGTGATGGGCCACCCGAGGAGTATGTGTGGATGAAGGAGACGGGTGATGGGCCACCCGAATAGGAGTATACGTGGAGGGAGGAGGGTGATGGGCCACCCGAATAGGAGTAGGTGTGGAGGGATGCGGATGATGGGCCACCCGTGGGGGAACAGAAGGAGGATGAGAAGAATGAGATGTACCCTCGACAATAGCCTGAAGGGCTTGGATTTGTTGAGGGGTGAAATGATCTAATGCACGAATGATTTGAGAGAACTTCTCGTCGTTGGGAGGAGACGGTCCCAAAGGAATAGTGGCGCGTGATTGAGGCGAGGGAGCATGAGATTTGACATTGCCCATGGGTCGGGCAACACCATAAGAATGAGGGCGTGGTCCCTTAAAAATATGGTGAGAATTATGATGAACATGTTGAAGTTGAGGAGTATTGGATGTGCTAGGTTGTGTATCCTCATTAACACAATTAAGATTAAACATGTTATTTGTCTATCAAGGTAAGCCATTATGCAATCAAAGTTCAAGCAAAATAATTTGCAGAGAAGCGCACAAGTTTGAATGGTTACCGTTGATTTTTTATTTGAACCTTGGTGAATTAATGACTTTTAACAAATTGATGTGATCACTCAAGGGAGGAACTTAGTTTCAAATGTGGTTTTCTCCGGTGCCAACTAGGAACACTCTCTCACCATGCATAGGCCAACTAAACTCGGAACTTCAAAGGTACAACCTGCCCAGTGTCCGTGAGGGGATCCACGGGTGCGGGGACTTATGGATGCTTGGTTTAGGAATTTCTGGTCCAATGAGACGGAATGCTCAAAGGAGGGTCCTTCCTTCACCAAGAGAGTGTTAGATCTCCTAACAATGTGGGGAGAGGAGGTCTCCCAAACCAATGCAAAGATGAATGCAAGCAGTCAGTATGAAGCGGATAACAACACATAACAAAATGACGACCTGGGAAAGGTCGCTATATCACGAAGCAGTGTCTGAGTGTCAGTCGCTAATCACTGTGAATAATGCAAGCAGGGTAAAATAGCGCCTTAAGGTAAGGCGCGGTATCTAGAATGGACGCCCGGGAGCAGGGGCGTCAAATGGCAGTAATCAACATGAATAAACAATGATAATCAAAATGACGCCTTACAGTAAGGCGCTGTACAAGTGAAAGACGCCTCTGACAGGGGCATCAGAATGTAATGCCAAAGAAAATGACGCCTTGGTGTGAGGCGTTATACTGGAAAATGACGCCTCTGTGAGGGGCGCTAATTCCCAGAAACAGTCCAACGGCCAGAAATCTCAAACAGTGATAGAAATACCAATAGGAAGGAATGACACTTACAATCACAATATAAGAGTCATGGCAATCAATAAACATATGAACTAGGATATAGCATGCTCATCATTTTTTTTAAAGAGATGGATAAATAGAATTTCTAAAAATCTATCAAACTAACCAATCACATAGGGAAAGTGCTACGTGGAGCACAAAGGGAGGCGCACCGTGGGTGCAAAAGGGGAGATGGCACACGTGGGTGCCCAAGGGGAAGGGTAATCAGAAGAAAAATAAAAGGAGTCCCACCGTGATCGCCAATTTGTAGATTATGAAAAATCCACTCAAAAAATAAAGAAAATAGATATGATCAATATATGAAGAGAAAAGAAGAGGGGAAAAAGGGAGCACGTGGTGCTATATGGGATGTGATCGCCAGAGACGCGAGGGCCTCAAAGATATAACAATGATAAAAGGGAGGGATCGCGAATATAAATACCTCAAATGCGGGGGAGATTGTGAGTGCACCTTTCTCTTCCGATCGGCCGGCCGATGAAGAGAGTTCTTCTTATAGCTTGATTACCCTTGCAAAGATCAAAGACAACAACCAATGAAATGGAATTAGTAAACCCAAGGTGTAGTATCAAATCCACAATATGAATATAAACATGAAAATATGGACTAGAACACATCTTGTGGGTGTTGCCCTTTTAAACCCCATGCAATGGGTAGGATATAATATGATGAATGATATAAAAATAGAATAAGTGCAAGTGTTGCACTAGAGGAGGGAGGTTCTCAACGGGGTTGAGGTGATAAGATTAACAACAGATGGTTTGATAAAAAAAAGAGTATGATGCATGAACTAATGCAGATAAAAAGAAAAATAGAGAGAATAGAGGAGAAAACAGAGGAGCCTGGGATTTCTCCTTTGGCTTTGATGGTCGTTCGGGAGGAAGACTCAATGGGGATGAAGCTTTGTACGCAGAGCTTTCTCCTTTAGCCAAGCAATCAGCAGCACCTCCTTGTAAAAAAAAATCTCTCTCTCGAACAAGAGCCGTATGGCTCTCTTTATAGGGAAGATTGGATGGGTTTTAATCCGATAAAGATTAGGAAAATTAATTTTAGCATGAGACAAATATTGGAAGGGGTCCTCCCAATCATAGAAAGCCATTGGGGTCCGTTCCGAAGTGAAAATGGGCTCAAAATGAGGAAAGAAGAGGTTTCTGGGAAAATTCAGAATTCAACACGAATTGACGACCTGGAGACGGTCGCTTCTTAAAATGACGTCCGCGGAGGAAACGTCATTTTAAGAATTGACGACTTGCAGAGGGGCGTTATTTGAAATTTAACACGAATTTTGGTCGGATTTAAACTCACAAAATATAGCAATGAAAATGATGACCTGGCTAGGGGCGTTAATTGAAAATGATGACTTGCATAGCGTCGTCAATCAAAATAATAAAAAGCCAAAAGGAAATGGACGACCGGGAATTCGGGCGTCAATTAAATTGACGTCCGATTTAGGGTCGTTCTTTCAAAATATGTAAAACAGGGCCATTTTTTATTTCTCAATATTATTTTCCCATTTTTTAAGTGAACGTGCATCCAACTGTACTGATTCTAATGACTATTTTTTCGTATTTTTCTGACACCCGGAAGGCCACCAAATCACCTCTGGAAGATGGTTAAAAATAATATTAAAATAATCAAATTGAAAATGACGACAGTGCAAATGTCGTTAATTCTTTTTTTTTAATTTTCCTTCCATTTAAAATCAAACAAACGCCCCTTGCTAAGTTATTAATTCATACAAAACTCCGAAAAATTCTCAGATAAATTCTGAAAAATAGTAAAATGAGTGGAATTGACGCCACTATTAATAGTCGTCAATTTTCTTTTTATTTTCTTAAATTTTCTTAAAAACAAATGACGCTCCCCATCACGCCGTTAATTCTGAAAAATTCATAAAAATAGAGAAAAATGCCCAGAAAATCTAAAAAAATAGGGAAAAATAAGAAAATGGAGAAAAAGGGAGAAATCTAAGAAAAGTGAGAAAAATCACTCAAACAAAGTTAATTTGAGGGTCAAATTGGGGCATTGCGAGGTAATACGAGACGCACTCACAGTAACGTCAATTTTGGCGTGTCTACATGGGTATGTCCCAATTTCCAGAAACTTAGAAAATGAGAGTTTTGGTAGGTCATTTTAATTCAGAACAATCTAAAATATTAGAAAATGGCAGAAGGCTAAGTTAGTAACCCACAGTAAAAATTTCATGCTCATAGAAATTTTGCACTTGCAGTTATGAGTCATTTTCCATGAATGTGTAACATAGAAGATAAACCAGTCCTCTCTTATACAGTAATCTGATCATGCTCATTATACTGTGATTAGTCTACTTAAACCATTGGGAAGTAAGTCTGTTATATTAAAGTATCATACTAGTATTTGTAAAATGAGTATGAATGCGAATACGATGTGAATGTTATGAATGGGAACAACAACATTCTGTGAGATAAGACTTCGGTCCCTTTGTGGGGCGGCCCTTACTGCGGGATGGCAATACGTAACGCCACGGAAGTAAAAGATCCCAGGGGACGACGATACGCAACACCCTGGTCAAAATTCCTATGATTCAGACTTCGGTCCCTATGTGGGGCGGCCCCTATGTGGGACGGCAGTACGTAACGCCACTGGGCCTCAGGAATCTAGGTGGGAGTTCGCTCTCGGGTCTGCGCAGTACTTTTCATTCGTTCGTTCGTTTGTGTGTGTGGGGCCTCCTATGTTTGCGATAGCTATTTTATTTCCATGACTAATGAAAATGTGATAATGTGTAATTACTCAATCACCATAGTTTTAGTGCATGCATGGGTACCTTATATGTTAATTAAAGAATATGTATTTTCCTCATATGAGTTATTTTAAGTAGATGATAATGAATGGATTATACTATTATTAACATCTGAACTACGTATATAATTTGGTTATATAGATGCGAGTTAACCCCAGTTTGTTTAGGCTGCCTACTGAGCGTCACACTCACCCCTTGTGACACATGTTTTCAGGAGACATATAGAAGCTGGTTGAGGTGGAGGCTACAGCTGAGGAGTAGTGCTAGTTCATAGTTCGTCTGGGTATACTATGGATGAATGTCTCTCTTATATGTATGGTTATGGGGTGATGAGCCTATGTTGACTTATGCTCAATCTGGAACAATGTAAATGTACTCTCTTTGGAAATTATGAATGGTTGAAATGCTAATTACATTTTGTGTAATTGTGGTTTCTCTCTCTCTCATGCGAGTGTATGCATGTTCGTATAATTGTGCTTCCACGATACGTGCAAAGTAATGTCTCGAGGTCTGATGGATGAAAAAAAAAAACCTAGAAATTGGGGATTGGATCTCGGGGCATTACAGAGTGGTATCAGAGCACGAGAGACAAACCATGGTTACAACCATTCCAATTGTCCAAATAGTAGAAGAAGAGGTAGGCTAGAGTGAAGAAGGGTGGGGTGTATTTATAACCCATTTTAAATAGACCTTCACAAGTAACAATTGAAACCATAAGGATTTATATTTATAACCCGTTTTAAAACAGATCCTCACAGGTAACAATTCAAACCATAAGGATTTAAAAGGAATATTAAGTTAGGTTATATTGAATATCTATGTATATGTTCGCCAAGGAGCAGAAGACGATGGGCAAAAGACCTAGGTGGGCAGAGGGAAGGCAAGACAAGGAAAAGGTGGCACGTCAGGAGCCGGTACCAAGGAATAGGCTGGGGGTTCCAGTCTGTGTCCATTGTAGGTGTAATGCCCCAGATTTTTTAGATATTTTTTGGATTATTTTAGTGGGCCTCGGAGTGTATTTTGTGCTTTACACGTGTTTTTCCCTGATGTGCCTTCGGAACTCTGTGCAGGGCGAACCGTGGCGTTCTTCGACTCCGGGATAGTACCACAGCGTTGTGTTCCTTCCGAGGGTTGCGGAGGTAATTTTTCGTAATTTTTTGAATTTTTGGGTTTTTCTATATATATTAACCCTTTTCTCTCTCCCCCTCTCATTCTCTCTTTCTCACTCTCTCTCATCTCTTTCTCTCCCCCTCTCCCCGGGCGGCCGACGGTGGCGGAGGAGGGCGAGGCGACGATGGCGGGAGGCGAGGAAAGGGAAGTGGGTCGAGGATCGAGGGCCGGTGGCCCGTGGAAGCTCGGCCGCGAGTTCGTGGAGCGGCGAGGGTTTCACGGCATTTTCTTCGTGGATCGGCGTCCACGGCGCGTCGTTTCTTCGGTGGAGGTAGGGAGATGGACCCCCAGCTCGTGCTCTTCCTTTCCCACGAGTTTTGTAGGCCGTGGTGAGCCGAGCGGGCTAATCGGGGCGATTTGGGGAAAAACTCCATGTTTTGGGGTTGTGAGCCGATCTACCATTTCATTGCGTGTTTGGCCAATCCGAGGCCGTAGATGCATGCTAGGGGTTATTTTGGGGCTTCCCCCTTGTTTTCCCCTTCTCCCGTGGAGGTATGGGGGCGTGGTGAAGTTTTCGGGTCGTGTCCCGCTGTTTCACGCTCGGACGGGTGTAACCGTCCTTCCAGTGACCGTCACAGCCTGTGACGCCCCAGGGTGGGTGCGTCACAGGGCCCGTTAGCCTTTTGGTGGTTTGTGGGTGTGACGGTCCCACGATAGACCGCCAGGGCACTGTGACGCGCCTGGGTTGGACCGTCAGGGATGATCTGACCGTTGGCTTCCGTTCGGGGTCAAGGCCTGTGACGCACCAAGGCTGGTGCATCATAGCCTTGTAACGCCCCTGTGTGGGTGTGTCAGAGCAGACACATTCCCACCTTGTAATGCCCCAGGAGTGGTCCGTTACAGCCTGTGACGCACCGAGCGGGACGCGTCACTGTTGGTTTCATCCTGTCTTGTGACGCATCAGGGCTGGCGCATCACAGATTGTGACGCACCAGGGCTGGCGCGTCAGAGACTATGATGCACCAGGGTAGGCGCGTCACACTCAACTTTGCACCAAGCATCTGACGGCCCTTTGTTGGTGCGTTAGAATGGTTGTGACGGTCGAGGCTTGGACCGTTACAAACTGTTACGGCCAAGGTTAGACCGTCAGGATCTGTGTGATGCCGAGATGAGTTTTCATGTTCTCCGTGATCATTTCGCATTGTGTCGGTCCCTAGTCGACCCGGTCGTGACCTAGTGGTCGACTTGCGGTCTTGTGAGTGCCCCAGACACCCGTGGGATTCTGTGTCCGTGTTTCGAGGGTGTCGGGAGGACCGTGCTACCTCGTTTAGCATGCCCGTGGGGTTGAGAGTCTGGGTGACTTCTCGCGTGTCGGGCTTTCACGTTATGCTAGACCGAGTCACCGTGTGTCGGTGGGGGTGTGGTGGGGTCTCCCCTGCATGCCGTGAGTTTTCCTGGAAGATGATTCCTGAGTGGGCCATGTGTTTGGCCTTCGATTGTGAGTCCAATTATCGGCGTGGCAGCTTGTGCGTTGCCCTGTGAATCATGCTTCTGTGCTTTCTGCGTAGGCCACGCGTATGGCCTTGGACTGCGAGTCCCGTTGCCCGGCGTGGGGCTGGAGGGTTCCTGCCTTTCCCTGAGAGTGGGATTTGGTTTGGCGGCCTGTGAGCTACCTTGGGAATCATGTTTTCACGTTTCTGCGTGGCTGGGCGTGCGGCCCGTGGACTGTGAGTCTCGTTTCTTCTCCGACTGTGGTCACCGTGCGATGGTGCCGGTACGTGGGACGGTCCCCGTACTTCGTCGGGTTCGGACGTTGTTTTCCCTTGACTTGAGAGCCTACTCCTTGACCCTCCACTAGTCGTAGCTTCCTGCGCACGAGGGTGCGGACCCACCTGGGAGTGGTGGAGAGCGAGACCCGGTGAGAGGCGGTTTTTAGGCTGTATACCGTAGGGCCCCTTGCCTTTGCCACTAGAGTCCGGTGCGGGGGGAAAACCAGCTAGAGGACCCGACCTAGAGCAGATGGTCTGTGTGTGCACACGTAGTTTGGGGCTTAGGACACGCGCTGACGAGCGTGACCCCTGCTAGTCCTTGTTGTGGTACTTGTTGCGTGTCTGAGTCTCACGCCCGGGGCGTTGTAGCTAGACACTTGTGACGCGGTGTAAGACGTCAGGGGACGCTTCCAGTCGTTCTACTAGTGGGAGGTTCTCCTGTCGAGTCGGGAGTGTCAGACTGTCAGTTTCCGTGACTTTGACCTTCGGGTTTTTGGTCGTGTCGACCGTTGAGTTTTCTGTTGTTTCGCCGTGGGGCGTATGTTGGTTTCACGCTGTGAGACTAGTGCCAGTGACTTTACCGAGGTTGCGTCTTGTCGTGCGGTACTCGTGACCAGGTGTCAGGGTTGCACTTTGGACAGCGTGTCCAAGTTGGTCGTGTCCTGGGAGACAGGCCTCTATGGCGTGGTTACCGTGGGTTTTTACTTTGGTAAACGGTACTAGTGTTGTTCGGTAGCCCCATACCGTGAGTCCGGGGTGTGTTGCTGGTACAGTAGGAGTAGCTGTAGTGCCGAGTTTTGACCGGCCACCGGTTTGCTGTTCCTACTGTGGTTGTAGCTTTCCTTTCCGCTACTGACATGGTTTCCGGTTGGGGTTCCGCTGGATCCCTATTGAGTCTCTATTTTGGAGACTCATTCCCTACTTTTCAGGTGTGGCGGTTCTTCCCTGGGGTGCGAGGTTGGGGTTCGGAGGTTCTTAGTTGCCAGCTCGCCGGGCCGAGTGTTCACTTGGTATGTGGTACGTTTTTACTACTTTAGACTGTACTTTCTGTTGGACTGGACTCTGTTGTAGTAGTTGTTTATTCATTTCTGTTAATTGTTGAATCATCCTGCTTTGTTTCCTATTTCTCTATGCCTCCACACTCCTTTTAGCCCTTCCGAGCCCTCCCGGCTCGTGGGCGGCGGTTCGAGTCTCGGGTTATCGGGCCTTCTCGGTAATCAGATTCTCGGGTCGTTACAACTGGTATCAGAGCAGTGGTTGTGGACGTACATGGGAATTTGAGATATTACAGAGATCGGAGTCCAAAAGTCCAGTACAGTCAGTAGCTGGCATAGGGTTTTGTGTTCGCTTTCCACCTAGCTTCTCGCTTGAGAGCTTGAGTGCGCTGTGCGGCGCTATGAAGGTGGTTGTTGTCCACGGCTTTCGTGCCAACATGGGGTCTAAGGATCAAGGTTGAGAGCCTTCTCCCTCATCGGTGGTGGCCCTGGTCGTGCTGCGTTGGGCAGAGGTTGCTGGCAGGCGTGAACTCACGGTGCTGCGTTCGAGGAATTCGCAGTGTGGTCAGGTGGCTGGAGAGGATTGTCCGTGGTTAAGTGGCCGTGAGCGTGCTTCGAGGGAGCTGCTGTCAGTTCTGGCCACTCCAGCTTGAGGTTTATCCAGCCCCTGAGGCGCTGAGGTCGTGGTTTGAGGCGTTGGAGCGGGTGCTTTGGTCGAGAAGTGTGCTCGGGTGAGCGGAGGATCTTCTCGGTGAGCTACTGTTTCGTCGAGCCTGATGTTCTTGTCGTGCTCTGTGGCGTCAGAAATGATGTGTCGGTCTCGATTATTCTTACGGATTTCGAGGCAGGATTGGGCTGTGGTGTCCTAGTAACTCTTTGCCCCTGCGTTTCTGTCAGTGGATGGGTGGTGTCCACCTTGGAGTTGGCTTGAGATGTGAAGGCTCCGCGGAGAGTTTCGGGACTCGAGGATGAGCGTCGACGGTTGTCGTTATGGCTCGTGTTGCGGCTCTTGGCGTGGTGTGTTGGAGTTCGAAGAATTGTAGCAGTGGTGCATCGAGAGATGCTATGATTGTGGTCCGACGTGACACTCGCTGAGTGTGTCGGAGGCGTTGACCTAACATGGTGATGGTTTTCTCGGTGTTGGAAGGTGCTGTTCCTAGCATGCACGAGGTTTGAGGTCAGGTCGAGCGTGGAGTTCTTACGTTGGTCGGAAGTGCGTTTGGTTTCTCCTTTGGTTGGAAAGATTGTGTTGGGCTAAGGTTTGCCGTCTTGCAGTGTGTTCGGATTGGTTGGCCTTGTGTGCCATTAAGTCCGTGCAAGACGTGCTCCTTGTCATGGCAAGGTGGTTGCCTGTGAGAAGTCGTGCCCATTCCCTTGTCGTGCGTGGGTATGTTGGCGCTTTTCTGGAAGGACGAGTGCCGGTTGGGCGATGTTTCTGAGAATTTGCGACTGTGCGCGCGTGGATCAACGTGCGCAACGGAAGCGTGGTGGGCTTGTGACCCACTAGTTCAGGATCGTTGCGTTGGTTGCTATGGGCGGATTCCTGAGTTTGTGTTGAGCATCGGAGGATTGGTTCCTCGGTGTGAAACGTGTTGTTACCGTGCCGTTGCTCGAGGTATTATGGTTCTTGGCACTGGCAGGATGGAGTGTTGGGGAATATGTTGGCAGGTGTGCTGCATGAGTACCCTATTCCTGTGATGGAAGCCGTGTTAGGCGTCGGTGTTAGACCTAGATGGAGTTGTTGAGGATGTCGCCTGACGGAGGTCGAGGACGTGTTGGTCAGAGTCGGTGGCTTGGTGCCCAACTTGTGTTCCCAGTCGTGTCCTCGGATGAGATCATTTTTGGAGAAGTGATCTCTGGCAGGCTGTGGGTTCCTGTTGGTAGATGCGAGTGACTGGTGAGGCTAGTCTCGTAGCCGACCACGCTGAGATGTATGTTGCTTGGGGACTCGTGAGCATTGTTCAGGTGGTGTCCCGTGGCTCTACGGTAAGGGCGTAATCGGGATTGGCAAGTGTCCACTTGGATTGATCAAAGGATTTGATGAGACCAGATGGAAGAGTGACGCATGTGGGCGGAGGCCTTTTTGTGAGATTGGCATCGGAGGGTGGTCCTTGATGGGATGTTGGTGTCGCAATGGTTATCCCTGGTTTGGTGACCAGCATGGGATGGTTCCCCTGTAAGTCTGAGTCGAGTGAGGTGATGTCTGAAGACACCAGGATCATGTCATTTGGTTTCATCGTGATCCCCGAGAGGGTCGAGTTGGTGCGATGATCGAGATCGGATGCAGTGTTCGAGAGGAGTTCAGCTCGAGATGTGGCATCGATCTGTGTGTGAGTTAGTGGATGACCTGCTGTGGGGCTAGATCGTGCCCGTTGGGCAGGTGGAGGTTTCCCGTTGACGTGTGTCTGGCGACCAGTATATGGTCTTTTCATAGACAGAAGATGCTGTTGGTTGTGCATCGTGAGCGGTGAGAGCCGTGTGCCAGCGAGACCTTTGGTGGTCGTTTCTGTGATGTGCCTTTCCGGACAGGATCTGGGCTTTGTCGAAGTTTGTCTTCTGACAAGAGTTGGCTCAGTGATATGTCTGGCTTTCAGCTTGCCAGGCGTGAGGTGATTCTTGGTGCTGAGCCGATGTCCTAGTTGCGGTCTGTCGGGATGGCTGCGTGAGCCAATGGAGGCTCTGTGTTGGTTGTTCCCTTGTGAAGGGTGTGCGACCTGTCAGCTGGTTGTGAAGTTGATGTGTGTTTTGTCTGCCAACCATAGGATGGATCGGTAGTTGTTTCTCGTGTCGAGGGTGTGTTTCCTCGGTGGGTGAGATGGTGGCAGCGGTGCCATGTTGGTTTTCATGGTGTCTGAGGTGATGCCAGACTGTGTCCTCTGGTATATGCCTGCTCTAATGGCCGATGTGTGTGGCGCACGGAGCGAGATGTTGTTTGTGGTTGGAAGTCTGGCTGTGTCCCTTAGGTCCAGAGCTTTTCATGCGAATCGAGGTTTTCTGTGCTGGGGCTCTGACGGCGTTGTCAGTTGGTTCAGTGTTCTACCCTGTGTTCCTGTCTTTGTTCTGAATTTCGAGGAAGAAATTCCTTTAAGGGGGGAGGGCTGTAATGCCCCAGATTTTTCAGATATTTTTCGTATTATTTTAGTGGGTCTCGGAGTGTATTTTGTGCTTTACACGTGTTTTTCCCTGATGTGCCTTCGGAACTCTGTGCAGGGCGAACCGTGGCGTTCTTCGACTCCAGGATAGTACCACTGCGTTGTGTTCCTTCCGAGGATCGTAGAGGTAATTTTTCATAATTTTTTGAATTTCTACAACTTTTGGGTTTTTCTATATACATTAACCCTTTTCTCTCTCCCCCTCTCATTCTCTCTTTCTCACTCTCTCTCATCTCTTTCTCTCCCCCTCTCCCCGGGCGGCCGACGGTGGTGGAGGAGGGCGAGGCGGCGATGGCGGGAGGCGAGGAACGGGGAGCGGGTCGAGGATCGAGGGCTGGTGGCGCGTGGAAGCTCGGTCGCGGGTTCGTGGAGCGGCGAGGGTTTCACGGCATTTTCTTCGTGGATCGGCGTCCACGACGCGTCATTTCTTCGGTGGAGGTAGGGAGATGGACACCCAGCTCGTGCTCTTCCTTTCCCGCGAGTTTCGTAGGTCGTGGTGAGCCGAGCGGGCTAATCGGGGCGATTTGGGGAAAAACTCCATGTTTTGGGGTTGTGAGCCGATCTACCGTTTCCTTGCATTTTTGGCTGATGCGAGGCCGTAGATGCATGCTAGGGGTTATTTGGGGGCTTCCCCCTTGTTTTCCCCCTCTCTCGTGGTGAAGTTTTCAGGTCGTTTCCCACCGTTTCGCACTCGGACGGGTGTGACGGTCCTTCCAGTGACCGTCACAGCCTGTGACGCCCCAGGGTGGGTGCGTCACAGGGCCCGTTAGCCTTTTGGTGGTTTGTGGGTGTGACGGTCCCACGATAGACCGCCACGGCGCTGTGACGTGCCTGGGTTGGATCGTCAGGGATGATCTGACTGTTGGCTTCCGTTCGTTGGTTTTGACCATTCGGGGTCAAGGCCTGTGACGCACCAAGGCTGGCGCGTCACAGCCTTGTAATGCCCCTGTGTGGGTGCGTCAGAGCAGACGTGTTCCCACCTTGTAACGCACCAGGAGTGGTCCGTTATAGCCTATGACGCACCGAGCGGGACGCGTCACAGTTGGTTTCATCCTGTGTTGTGACGCATCAGGGCTGGCGCGTCACAGACTGTGACGCACTATGGTAGGCGCGTCACACTCAACTTTGCACCAAGTGTCTGACGGCCCTTTGTTGGTGCATTAGAATGGTTGTGACGGTCGAGGCTTGGACCGTTACAAACTGTGACGGCCAAGGTTAGACCATCAGGCTCTGTGTGGTGCCGAGATGAGTTTTCATGTTCTCCGCAATCGTTTCACGTTGCGTCGGTCCCTAGTCGATCCGGTCGTGACCTAGTGGTCGACTTGCGGTCTTGTGAGTGCCCCAAACACCCGTGGGATTCTGTGTCCGTGTTTCGAGGGTGTCGGGAGGACCATGCTACCTCGTTTAGCATGTCCGTGGGGTTGAGAGTCTGGGTGACTTCTCGCGTGTCGGGCTTTCGCGTTACGCTAGACCGAGTCACCGTGTGTCGGTGGGGGTGTGGTGGGGTCTCCCCTGCATGCCGTGAGTTTTCCTGGAAGATGATTCCCGAGTGGGCCATGTGTTTGGCCTTGGACTGTGAGTCCAGTTATCGGCGTGGCAGCTTGTGCGTTGCCCTGGGAATCATGCTTCTGTGCTTTCTGCGTAGGCCACGGGTATGGCCTTGGACTGCGAGTCCAGTTGCCCAGCCTGGGGCTGGAGGGTTCCCGCCTTTCCCTGAGAGTAGGATTTGGTTTGGTGGCCTGTGAGCTACCATGGGAACCATGTTTTCTCATTTCTGCGTGGCTGGGCGTGCGGCCCGTGGACTGTGAGTCCCGTTTCTTCTCCGACTGTGGTCACCGTGCGACGGTGCCGGTACGTGGGACGGTCCCCGTACTTCGTCGGGTTCGGACGTTGTTTTCCATTGACTTGAGAGCCTACTCCTTGACCCTCCACTAGTCGTAGCTTCCTACGCACGCGGGTGCGGACCCACTTGGGAGTGGTGGAGAGCGAGACCTGGTGAGAGGCGGTTTTTAGGCTGGTTACCGTTGGTCCCCTTGCCTTTGCCACCAGAGTCCGGTGGGGGGGAAAACCAGCTAGAGGACTCGACCTAGAGCAGATGGTCTGTGTGTGCACACGTAGTTGGGGGCTTATGACACGCGCTGACTAGCGTGACCCCAGCTAGTCCTTGTTGTGGTACTTGTTGTGTGTCTGAGTCTCACGCCCGGGGCGTTGTAGCTAGACACTTGTGACGCGGTGTAAGACGTCAGGGGACACTTCCAGTCATTCTTCTAGTGGGAGGTACTCCTGTCGAGTCGGGAGTGTCAGACTGTCAGTTTCCCTGATAAAACCTTCGGGTTTTCGGTCATGTCGATCGTTTATTTTTCGATTGTTTCGCCGTGGCGCATGTGTTGGTTTCACGCCATGAGACTAGTGCCAGTGACTTTACCGAGGTTGCGTCTTGTCGTGCGGTACCCGTGACCAGGTGTCAGGGTTGCACTTTGGACAGCGTGTCCAGGTTGGTCGTGTCTTGGGAGATAGGCCTCTATGGCGTGGTTGCCGTGGGTTTTTACTTCGGTAAGCGGTACTAGTGTTGTTCGGTAGCCCCCGACCGTGAGTCCGGGGTGTGTTGCTGGTACAGTAGGAGTAGTTGTAGTGCCGAGTTTTGACCCGCCATCGGTTTGCTGATCGTGCTATAGTTGTAGCTTTCCTTTCCGCTACCGCCGTGGTTTCCGGTTGGGGTTCCGTGAGATCCCTGCTGAGTCTCTATTTTGGATACTCATTCCCTGCTTTTCAGGTGTGGCGGTTCTTCCCTGGGGTGCGAGGTTGGGGTTCGGAGGTTCTTAGTTGCCAGCTCGTCAGGCCGAGTATTCACTTGGCATGTGGTAAGTTTTTACTACTTTAGACTGTACTTTCTGTTGGACTGGACTCTGTTGTAGTAGTTGTTTATTCATTTATGTTAATTGTTGAATCGTCCTGCTTTGTTTCCTATTTCTCTGTGCCTCCACACTCCTTTTAGCCCTTCTGAGCCCTCCCGGTTCGTGGGCAGTGGTTCGAGTCTCGTGTTATCAGTCCTTCCCGGTAATCGGATTCTCAGGTCGTTACAGTAGGCGTGCCCATCCAGGGCAGGAGTGCTGGAGGGCAGAGGGCAAGTGCTATGGATGCGGCGAGGCTGGACATTTTGCGCGGGACTGCCCTAAGAAGACTCCGCAAAAGCTAGTACCACCACGAGAGAGGATTCGGTACAGAGGGCGAGTTTATACACTACTACAAGAGGAGGCAGATAGTACCCCTACCGTGATTGAAGCTAAAAGAGCAATGACCCATTTTAGTTTGCAAGTCACATAAGAAGCTGAATCTTAGAATTTAACTGATAAAAAAAACACTAAAAGCATACAATGTAGCATATGTTGTAGGTTACAACTATTTTAAGTGAGATGATATTCGATGAGCCCTTAAAGCACAGCTTGCGCATTACACATGTAAGCCTCTTCTCCAGAATAGAAGGAGGTCAACTGATCATTTATGTCTGGATTAAGAAGTAAGACAAGCAAGCTTAAACTTCCAAGAGGCATGGTAAGAAATGAACAATCCTGCCTGACATGGTTGCAGCAAGGAGGACTATCCAAGATACCATCAAGGTCTGGTTAGGATATTTGTCAGCCCTAAACTTTAAGAAATTGATATCTAGGGTCATACCTTTCCTGTCTCTGACACATTTAATGCCTATTAAGATATCTCCTTATGTTGATGCCATGGATTCTAGGCAAAAATACTCATTTGCATACTTTAAACTGATGACCATGATCCTCAACTAGCTGCAAAATGCTTATCAAATTTTAGAAGGGGGGGGGGGTTCTACTGTGGTCCATAGTGATAGTTTTGCCATGAACGATAATGTCCATTCAGCATCAATGGGTTTGCCCTGTGCCTTACCAAGTTAGTTTTGAAGTTCTGAGTTGCATGCGGTGTGAAATCATCCCCCATTTTTCAGATTGTTGAGTCGGTAGGGCTTTGTAAAGCTCAGTCATTTCAGTTCATATGTGTAAAAAAAAATTGAAAATGGGACCATGTGTTCCTAAGGGTGTCTCTCCCATGGGAGTCATGCGATTCGGGGAGAAGGGCAAGCTTGGTCCGAGATATATCGGGCCTTTCGAGATTTTACAAAAGGCTGGTGAGGTGGCTTATCGACTTGCACTCCCGCCTACTCTGTCGCATGTGTATCCAGTCTTTCACGTCTCTTTGCCCAGGAAGTATGTCCCGGATGCCCCACGTGTTATAGAGTATGGGCCCCTGGAGGTTCGGGCAAATCTGTCACAAGTGGAGCAGCCTAACGAGATCATCGACTGGAAAGAACATGAATTGAGGAATAAAACCATCAGGCTGGTGAAAGTGTTATGGAGGAATTCTCATTCCAAGAAAGTAACATGGGAGTAGGAGGACAAGATGCGCCAGGAATACCCTCAACTATTCGGTGAGTAATTTTTCAAAAAAAAAGAAAGAAATTTCTCGAGTTAATTTCAAGGATGAAATTATTTTTAAGGGGGAGAGGATGTTATGACCACCAATTGGGCACTGGCCCAATTGTGTAAAATTCGGGCCCATGAACTCAATGGGCTAGAAATCTAGATATATTATTGAAGAACCCTTAGAAATTTCATAACTTAACATAGGAAAATCAGAATTAGGTGAAACCAAAGCCCATGCGATGACCATTTGGTATGGAACAATTTTGTTGCAGAGTAAAACTTCTGAATAATAGGCCTAATAGGAAATAATAAGGAGTTTATGATAATGGGTCGAAGTAGTTGCAGAAAAATGCTCACCCGTTGAAATAAGATGAAACTTGACCCATTAGAAAGGTTGGGCCCTTGACCCAAACTCTTCTGTTGAGGTGGAAACCCAATTCGCATCAGAACCCATGGTCTTGAGCCTATTGCTGGCGGCTATCACGAAGAGGTGTGACTGTTTAGCGAATTAGCATGTAATTAATGAGAAATTCATAACTTCATTTGTAATTAATGAAATCACCTGCAACCAAGGCCATAATTTTTCATTTAATGTCAGCCACATCTTCTATGTTGAGGTCGAGGTCAAATACTGCCTGGATGCTAGAGTTATACCCGGATTAACTCGGGCTACCGAAAGGTCACGACTGGAATGAGGGAGAATAAATGATAATATTGCAAAAATCATAACTCGAGCTAGGAATGAGAACATTCGATGAAACCATGACCGAACATTAGATCTGGAAGTCATTTTCATTTCATATGAAGACAACCTAACCTAATTCCCAATAGAAAAGCGCGCTCACAAGCACTTATGATTAGCGGTCGAAGAGTCACACCTGTTAAAACCCGAAGGGATGCTTAGCATTAACCCCACTTTAAGCTAGCGACCTTGGGGCTGGGATGAACCTTGCTGAACGTGGGAAAGGCCTTGTGATGCGGGATGAGACCACGGACACGACAAGCTCGCGGTTGTCCCTTAGCAAGGGAAGCGTCGGACGTGCACGGTTGAGAAACCGGCAAGAGCTAGGGTGGTCAGTTCGCACTTTCGTGCCCGGACCGGGTCACGGGACGGCTTCACTCTCTCTCGCAGCAGCGGTGATATGAAAATATATGGCAAGCTAGGTCCTAAAACATGCTCTCTAGCAGTGGCATAAACAAGTATATAGGAAAATAAGCAAATGCCGAGTGTAGGGAGCGAGAACGATACCTCCACGTGCTCGGCGTGGGGAAGACGGACCCGGCCGAAACTCCTACTCCCGGAACAATAATACACAATATTACAGCAATACACGTCGCTGCCCACTCCACGCAGGGAGGTAAAGGGCTACACAATGGGGTCCAGGAGTACCGAATTCGGGTTGACAGGCGGCTTCTCGCGTTGATTCGGCAACACCCGAACACGTGACGGTGGGGCCCACGTGATGTCCGGAGGGGCCGTGTGGGACCCGATGGCACCGCTGTAGTGGAGGATACCTGGACGGGCGCTCCCTGGAGTGGAGGCGCGCTGGTTCGCCGGCCGGAGGCCGGACGGCTCCGATCGGCACAGGTCGGAATCACCGGCCACGGATCTGCAGCTTCTGGTTTTCAGCGCGCGTCCCGGCGAGAACGGACGCTGCGATCAGCCCCGATGTCGGATCGACACGAAATGGATGCCGTTGGAAATCTAACTTGAAGTACTTCAACCTAGGCCTAGAGATCAGACCTGGATCTGCTCGGATCTTGGCCTTAATGAATTTTTGATTTGCTGTTGTATAGTGACCGGATTCTCAGATCTGTAGATAACTTGTCTGAGAACTGCCTTTGACCGATATGTGAACGTCCGAATCTGAAGTGGTGGTCTTCTGTAAAGTTGTAGGAAATCAAGCTAGTAAAACGGACATAGTTTTTATGAAAGGTTTGGAGGTGGCTGTGATTTGTTCTTATTTTTGAACTGGAAGGTGGTCGGATCTGGAACTTGGCTGAAAGCACTGTAGAAGAGATAGAACACGAATTTTGAAAAATGGATAGAGGGTGGATCAAAAATCAATAAAAATGGTGGATGTAGGGGATGATGCAGAGAACTCCCAGTAAAATTGGTAGCCCTAAAAAGAATAAAAAAGATGGTCGGAGATAGGAAACTCAGAGCTGCTATCACTGTAGATAGAGACAGGACAGATCTGGGAGTGATTGAAGACTGAAATTGAAAAAATATCAAACGAAGGATTTTTGACCTGAATTTTTTTTTGGATGATGGGATGGAAGATAGAAACACACCATAAAGATTACAAACCACGAAGAGGCCGTGGCTAGTATCAGGAATTTTGGGAAGACACCTCTATCTAGCAGGATAGAAAACCAAAGACGGATTCGCGGCGGCTCGAAGGCGGCACGAACGGCGGCGGCGGCGGCACCAATGAAGATCAGAGGTTGAGAGGGGGAGATAGAAGATTGAAACACTCTAGAATGGGGGGTTTGAAGAGAGGAAACCAGGCGGAGAGGGCTGGGGCGCAAGAGCCTTCTTGGCTTACACACAAAATTTTCTGATTTTTCCTTAATTTTCACATGAAAATACATGGTTTTATATGCCTCCAACCAAATCTAACCTCCACCCTTAGATCTAGGGATGAGAGATAGATGGTCTGGATTGCATGTGAATAACACACAAAAATTAATAAACTAATAAGGGGAGAGGGGCGCCCCCTTGACCAAGGGTAGAAGGTTGAATGGGGGTAGGTGGCCAACCATGGAATCTTGACCCATTTAACCCCATGTGTCCATATGACCAGCCCACCCTTCTAGATGTCCACCTAGGAAGGTTGACCTGGCCCACAAGGTGACATGGACCAATGGGAAAGGGCTGAGGGCTCCCTTGCTGGTCCTACTGCATAATTGCATAAAAACCCACACAATCCATGGGAATGACTCCTTGGCTTATAAAGCCTTACATTTGCATACATACTTTCCCAAGGATATAAACACAAACTAAAAGGACATAAATGCAAAAGAAAAAGTACAGGCTCGGTGTCGATTCCCATCACCTTGGGAGGCTTGAAACCTATATAAAGAAGTGGGTTCCAAGGGTGATCAGCCTTTAGCAACACCTATCCTCAACACCCACCATCTACGGTCTCTTCTTGAGTTAGAAAGAAAGGTGAGGGACCGCGGCCCTGCAAAGGAGGGCGAATCTGCAGGTCCCAGGATAGCGAGCAAGAGTCTTGGGAGGGTCTGGGGTGTGGATCTCATCCCCGGACCGAAAGGATAAAGTTGAGGTGGATCTGGGGTGTGGATTTCATCCCCGGATCGTCGGTTAACATCTCAAAGGTAGGCACCTAATCTCAAACTTTAAGGGGTCAACAATGCATTAGAATTATTTCAAATATATTTTCTACACTTTAAAGAAGGGATAAGGGCATGAAGGGACGACCACCATGTTCGTTTTCAGTTTTGTCTTTCATCAAGTTAAGGGCATTCATGAGTCTCCTATGAGTCACTGTCAAGGTACAGTCCCTAATAAGGTCAATGTACATATGGTAAAGCCTATAGCAAGGTCGATGCATATACACTTTAGCCTTTGGACTGGTCTGAGTAAGTCCCAAGGCAAGGTCGATGCACAATTGGTGTTGGCCATAGCAAGGTCTGAGCACATTTAGTGTTGTTCATAGTAAGGTCGATGCACGTTTTGTTTAGTTCATAGTAAGGTCGAGGCACATGTTGCACAGTCCAAGGTGAGGCCGAAGCACATTTGGTGTAGTCCATGGCAAGGTCGATGCACAATTGGTGTTGGCCATAGCAAGGTCTGAGCACATTTAGTGTTGTTCATAGTAAGGTCGATGCACGTTTTGTCCAGTTCATAGTAAGGTCGATGCACATTTTGTTTAGTTCATTGTAAGGTCGATGCACATGTTGCACAGTCGAAGGCAAGGTCGAGGCACATTTGGTGTAGTCCAAGGCAAGGTCGATGCACAATTTCCCCAGGCTAAGTAAGGTCGATGCACATCCTGTCTAGTACAAGGTAAGGTTGATGCACATCCTGTCTTGTGCAAGGTAAGGTCGAAGCACATTCTGTCCAGTACAAGGTCGATGCACATTCTGTCTAGTACAATGTAAGGTCGATGCACATCCTGTCTTGTGCAAGGTAAGGTCGAATCACATTCTGTCTAGTACAAGGTAAGGTTGATGCACATTCTGTCTAGTACAATGTAAGGTCGATGCACATAAGCTGAAGCCTTTGGACTGGTCTGAGCATATGGAGGGTAATGTCGATGCACATTATGTTATAGCCTTTGGGCAGGTCTAAGCATGTCCAAGTAAGGTTGATGCACATCCTATTATAGCCTTTGGGCAGGTCTAAGCATGTCCAAGTAAGGTCTAAGCTTGTCCAAGTAAGGTCGATGCACATCCTGTTATAGCCTTTTGGCAGGTCTAAGCATGTCCAAGTAAGGGCGATGCACATCCTGTTATAGCCTTGGGCAGGTCTAAGCATGTCCAAGTATGGTCGATGCACTTCCTGTTATAGCCTTTTGGCAGGTTTGAGCATGTCTAAGTAAGGTCGATGCATATCTTGTTATAGCCTTTGGGCAGGTCTGAGCATGTTTAAGTAAGGTCGATGTACATTTTGGTCCAGGTCGTTGCACCTCTAGGTCTGTCCCAATTTTCAGAAACTTAGAAAAAGAGAGTTTTGGGAGGTCATTTTAATTCAGAACAATCTAAAAAATTAGAAAATGGCAGAAGGCTAAGTTAGTAACCCACAGTAAAAATTTCATGCTCACAGAAATTTTGCACTTGCAGTTATGAGTCATTTTCCATGAATATGTAACCTAGAAGATAAACCAGTCCTCTCTTATACAGTAATCTGATCATGCTCATTATACTGTGATTAGTCTACTTAAACCATTGGGAAGTAAGTCTGTTATATTAAAGTATCATACAAGTATTTGTAAAATGAGATGAATGCGAATGCGAATACGATGTGAATGTTATGAATGGGAACAACAACATTCTGTGAGATAGGACTTCAGTCCCTTTGTGGGGCGGCCCTTTCTGCGAGACGGTGATACGTAACGTCACGGAAGTAAAAGATCCCAGGGGACAGTGATACGTAACACCCTGGTCAAAATTCCTATGATTCTGACTTCGGTCCCTTTGTGGGGCGGCCCTTCTGTGGGATGGCAGAACGTAACGCCACTGAGCCTCAGGAATCTAGGTGGGAGTTCACTCTCGGGTCTGTGCGATACTTTTCGTTCGTTCGTTCATTCGTTCGTTTGTGTGTGTGGGGCCTCCTGTGTTTGCGGTAGCTATTTTATTTCCATGACTAACGAAAATGTGATAATGTGTAATTACTCAATCACCGTAGTTGTAGCGCATGCATGGGTACCTTATATGTTAGTTAAAGAATATGTATTTTCCTCATATGAGTTATTTTAAGTAGATGATAATGAATGGATTATGCTATTATTAACATCTGAACTACATATATAATTTGGTGATATAGATGCGAGTTAACTACGGTTTGTTTAGGGTACCTACTGAGTGTCACACTCACCCCTTGTGACATATTTTTAGGAGACATAGAGAAGGAGGTTGAGGTGGAGGCTGTAGTTGAGGAGTAGTGCTAGTTCATAGTTCATATGGGTATACTATGGATGAATGTCTCTCTTATATGTATGGTTATGGGGTGGTGAGCCTATGTGGACTCATGTTCAATCTGGAATAATGTAAATGTACTCTCTTTAAAAATTATGAATGGTTCAAATGCTAATTACATTTTGTGTAATTGTGGTTTCTCTCTCTCTCATGTGAGTGTATGCATGTTCGTATAATTATGCTTCCGCGATACGTGCAAAGTAATCTCTCGAGGTCCGATGGATGAAAAAAAATATAATACCCATAAATTGGGGATCGGATCTCAGGGCGTTACAATTTAAGTCTAATGTGTTCATTAAGTTTGGATGTGAAAGACTTTAAAATATCTGAATTATTTTTTAATAAATTTTAACCGACTGTCTCATGTAATTTCATGCAAGACCTTCTGAAATCTAAAAATTTTAAAACCATGGCTTACTTTGGTTGAGATACATGTAGTAAGTATTGTTCTTAAACATTTGTGTGTTCTGAGAAATGTCTGAAAAAAAAATCTGAAAATGTTTAAAAGAAAATTATGGTCAGAGCAATGACTTTGGTCACTGAGAAACCTGTCCAAAGGACTGTGTCATGAAGTGCCTTAGTTAACTCTGCTAAACTTGTTAAGAAATTATGTTGATAGAGCAATGGCATGGTTGTGTTGAGTAACTGGGGATTCTTGTCTCTAACCAAGGTGTCTCCTCATGTAAAAAGACACATCTATTGCTAACTCTGTTCTCTCATTGAGAGGCAATACAGTTATCTCACTGAGTAACTGGGTCACTTCACCTAAGAATTGTTGTGCCTCACGTAAAAAGGTGTTGATTTAACCAAAATTGCTCACTGAAAAACATGTTAATGAACAAAATAAAATTGCTCATTGAAAAAGTTCAGATACTTTCTTGAGTGTTTAATCTCAATACTACTTTGTGTAACTCCTAATGGAGTCATTGAAATTGAATGTGTAAGATAGAAGGAGGTTAAACAAGAATGCCATATGAGTGATTGGTTCATCTTTATTAAAACTTTTTTCAAATATGGGTATTGAATTTTATTAACAAACTTTGCATACATCATGCTTAAACCATGCTGGCTAATTAAGACTCATTCATAAGTCCTTATAATAGAAGAGTCTAAAATTTTTACTTGGATTTATGAAATTGGTACCTTATTGAAAATCTTCTTGTCTTATCTATTCATTAGAAATTCACTCAAAATTTCTATGCTCAGATCCTGCTCACTGCCATTGATCATACTTTGTTCATATTCTGCTCATTGTTCTTGATGCTTTTTGGACACGACCTGAACTTATCTATAAATCCTGTGATTTTGTTGATACCATCTTTGATCTTTACAATTGGTATCAGACTGAACTCTGTATGTCTGATGATGCTTTTCCACTCCACTTCCTCTGTTTTGTCAAATGGGAAGATTATCTCATCAGCATTATTTTGGCTTTAATTTCTACATGCTCTGCTTGATATTCTCTCTTGGCTATCTCTGCACTTTTTGCTAAAATTTTTCATGCCTGTCCTTTGTCATACCCCTATCCTCACCTTAATTCATCTCACACTTTCAGGGGGAGTAGGATACATACTTTGCATTGTCTGGTAGTCTCGGTTACTTTAGTAAGGGGGAGAATAGCTAGTGACTCAACCCCATCATGCATGCTTTCTATTTGTCTCTACTGATTTTATCAAACTATTATTTACTTTTTGATGAAGTCAAAGAGGGAGAATAGTTTGATATGAGTCAGCATGTTGTTTTATGACTCATTGTGTTCTCATAGTGTTGCCATCATCAAAAAGGGGGAGATTATTTTACCCCCGTGATTTTGATGATGCCAAACACTATGACTTATCTAAGCATGATGACATATGTGTTGATGCTGCATTTATGAGGTTTTTTATGATGTCATGATATCAATATGGTTTAATGATGCCAAACTCTGTTGATGTTGCATTGGTGCATTGCTTTAAATGTTAATCAACTTAATGCAATTGCTTGTTCCCATTACTTATATTATATGAGTCAGCATGTGTAAAAGTCTATGTCTGAATGCTATGGTTGACAACAAGGTCGGTGCATGTTTTGCCATCACTGCCACAAGGTCGGAGCACCTCCTGCTAGCACAAGCCAAGGTCGATGCTACTTGCTAAGGTCGGTGCACATCAAGCCAGCACAGAGTTGAGGTTGGTGCACATCTAGCCAGCGCAAAGCTAAGGTCGGTGCACATCAAGTCTGCACAGGACAAAGGTCGACGCTACATCAAGTGAGTGCAGATATAAGGTCGGTGCACATGAGTACCTAAGGTGAACAAAAGTCGGTGCACATTTTATTTTATCTTATATAAGGTCGGTGCACATTTTATTTCATGACATATAAGGTCGGTGCATGTTTTGTTTCATGACATATAAGGTCGGTGCATGTTTTGTTTCATGACATATAAGGTCGGTGCACATTTAGCTTTATGTTATACAAGGTCGAAGCACATTTGTTTACAAGGTCTGTGCACATATATTTTGTGCATAAAGGTCAGTGCACATCTGAAAGGAAGGTTGAAGCACATTTGTTTACAAGGTCTGTGCACATATATTTTGTGCATGAAGGTCGATGCACATTGGCTTACAAGGTTGGTGCACCTATAAGGTGGCTCGAAGTAGAATACCAAAGCTCCATTTAACAAGGTCGAAGCACATATTGTGGTTAAGCTCAATCAAGTCAATGCACATATTGAGAAGCTCCCCAAGGTCGATGCAGCTGCTGGGAACTGAGGTCACTATAGCAGAAGAAAGTGTTTGATGAAATGCCACAGAGAACCTGAAGTTAGCACAACTGTGGATCTGAAGAATCCACAAGCCATAATGTCAAAGATTCAAGGTCGATGCAACTTCTTATTCTCCTACCAGTGAGGTCGATGCTTCAAGATTTACTCAACTCCCAACTTAACTCCAGACCCATTAAGGGAGTTCGAACCACTTAAGTTCTTCTCTGTCACGAAGAACCCAAGAAAGCTATAAATGGCACGTGATCCCAGAATGGCGAGAAGAATGGCACGTGATCCTAAAAAGTTCATGATTGGGCACGTGCTCCAAGACTCAATGATTGGAAAGAATTTTCTCATCTGTTGGGGTCCCGTAGTGCAGGAACACGGATCTAGAGGGGGGGTGAATAGATCCCTCTACTAAAAATATGTCCAATTAAAAACTTAAACCTACTCGCAGCGGAATTTGCAAGTGTAGCAAGATTAAGGAATTTAAACTAAACAGAATAAACTAGATTCACTCAATCTTACTGAGCGCACATGATTGCGTAAATAGATTAAACGGTCAAGCACACAATCACACAATTCAAACCATAAGACAATGGGATTTTTAAGGTGGTTCGGGACCACGACGGGCTCCCTACGTCCACCCCTCACCAAACCGATGAGGTTCCACTGCTGTATAAAACAGCCCGGAGATAAATCCCCACACACACACGGAGCCAAGCTCCAACACACATACGTAGGGCGACGCTTACACAACCACACGGGAGTAAACTCCCAACCACACACGGGGAACACACCCCAAGTTATGCCCAAGCACACACGCAGATATGCTTCGCACAAAACGACGCACACGTGTCAATCCCAAACACTCGGAGATCAAATCTCCGAACACCCACACAAGATATCCTTCCAGAAATTTATGAAGTAAAGACAAATAGATACATTGAGCCCCAAACAAACTCGAAAGACTGAAATGAAGTAGATATATCATGTATAAAGCTTCCCCTTCTCAAAATGATTCGGCTCTTCTTGGTTCGGAGTCGGATGATCACGATTCCGGCATCATCTTGTTTTTCTCCTCGAGCCACTCCCTTTCCTCTTCTATCATGAGCTTCAAATCTTCATGGATGGAGATGAAAACCCTTCCTCAAGATCTCCTCATTGCTTTGCCCCTTTTCTTCACCTACAAGATAGAACAATATGGGCATTAGGGTTCTCTTTCACAAATTCGGAGTTCACATATATATATAACAAATAGTGGGGAAAAGACACATAAAACCCTCCAAAACATGTTAGTAACACCCTAATATATTTAGGAACCAATGGGAAGTAGTATGGTAAAGTTTCATGGCCTAAAGAATGAGTTTTCAAGACTTCCGCAATTTCCGTGCCGTAAAGTGTCGACTCTTAGAGTCGACACTCGCACCCTGTGCATGCCAAAAACACAAAACTAGAAAACTGCCAGAAAAGTGTCGAATATGAGAGTCGACTCAGAACAGAACTGTGTCAAAAAAGAGTCGACTCTTCTCTGCTCACTTGCAAAAACACTATTTTTAACCTGTTAAACCTATCCAAACCCAATGGTGATAATGAGACCAAAGTCCCTTGATTCCGAAAGAGTTATTTTGATGATTTGAACCTACAAAACCATAGAAAAACTAAATTAATATTGATTTGAAAATGAAATGAACTTCTCTCTTGAAAATAGCATTCTTTGAATGAGAGTGAACAAAATGGCATGCAAATCACTCCGGAACACTATCAACTCAAATGTTGTGATCTCAGGAGTGGGATTTGAGTTCAAGATATGAAAGGTAATTTAACATTTCAACCAACCCATGCATACCAACTTGTATTGACAAAACCAAGGACATGAAGATATCATGCTTCCATGAAAACCCAATCAAGCTAGTTTCACACAATCCATCTTCTTAAAAATTCTTTCACTCATATCAAATGAAGCTTAATGAAATATACTAATATCATGATGAGGCTCATATTCAACTTGTCATCCCACAACTATTTGACATCTGAAACTCCATAAGCATAGTGCATTTCCATACACCATAGAAAGAAAATAAGGATATTCAAGCATATGAACTTGGAAGCCACAGTAATGCATCACTTAGAAATCTTTTGACATACAATAAGGAACATTTTGTAATCAAGCCATTCAACCACAAGGCCAAGCAACAAAGTTATTTTGTAATCATTAAAATCACATACACAACAATCTGCCCCATTTTGATGATGACAAAATGTTATGCATTAATGCTCTCTCCCACTTTGACATAATCATAAATATGGATCATTATGGGGAATTCATGATAGCAGTAAAATCAAAAATAACATTGCTTTCTCCCCCTTGGGCCTAATCAGAATAGACATGCGCAACCAAAACTTGGGCAGGAGAGTATCATAGCTATTTTCAAAAACTATGCACATGGTTGTAGTTCAAAGAAAATGCTATGATCATGAATTATGCACATAATTACAACCTCTCCCCCTTTGTCATTGACAAAAACCGATGAGCAATGGGGTTATTAAGAGAATCAAATCCACAATATGTTCAAAAAGATGCAATTCAAAATATGCACATGTGAATGCTATAAATGCCCAGTATGCACAATATGCATGAACTAATTGCAAGGTTTGAATTGCAAGTATAATGATTAAGTATGATTGACCTCCAAGTAAATAAATGTATATATATGCAATATAGCTCCCCCATTTTATTTAAAGTGAAGGGATAGGTGTACGAAAAGTGCAGGTGAGTCAGTAAAACTAGGATGCTCATGTGTACACCTAGGGGATTGTGCAATCATATAGGAGAATTAAGCAAAAGCCGATGCAATCAATCAATTTTCTGAATACATATTAAATCAAATTTTCATATGTGTAAGTGAATAACATGAAAATAGATTGTTGCAATATGGCTATTCAGATTTTAATATCAATACAATGAGGGATTATACAAACTGCACTTCAATTAATGAGAACAACGTATTGGAGGCTACGCTATACCACAATGAGATTTTTAGAATTTCTTATTTCAAAATTTTTTACAAAGACAATCAGAATTTTTCCCTGAGTGATCAAGTTCAAATATTCCTTTTTACACGAGGGGACACAAGGAGCACATGCCAGACTCCCCGGTTACTCAGAACATTGACCGTCTCACTTCACATTGAGTAGAGATACTCTGGTACAACACCTTTCTGAAATGAATCACATCACGTCTCATGTGACATGTGCCCAATTTACTCAGTGAGACTAAACATTGCTCTGCCTTTCATTTTTTATTTTCTTTCAACAAATAGGCAGGCAACTTTTTCCTCAACTGTCTCTTTAACATACATGCAGCAGGTTTAATATCTCTAGAGTGTTGAAAGAAAATTCCTACATCCTTGTGTTTAACACTCATTTTCACATTTAGTGCATGAAGTGTGCAAATTTGATTTAGCATGTATATCAAAAATATTATGAGCATATAACAATGTAGCTCCCCCTATCTAGTTGCACTTATCAAATCTTTACTCCCCCTGAGTGTATGACATGAAACACTCCAGTGATGACTCAGATGTAAATTTATTTATCAAGGGAGTATGAGATCTTAGAGTTTTCAAGGAAGGAGTTGTAACATATAATAACATACAAGCACACAATGGAAACATGTAAATATACAGTCCAGAAGGCAACAAGGGTGCGGTTTGTAAGATTTCAGATTTCACATGATAACTCTATATGCATCTAATGCATGAAATGCATTTTTGCAAATGTGAGAACATAATTTTATTTTGAACAGAAGATTTAGGAGTTTCAAATAAAGCCTCACATCTTTCACCACACAATAAGCAACCACAAAGCAATATCATCATCCAAAAGAGAATGGAATAGCATGAATCTTAAATTTTTCTGCTAACAAGACTCCCCCTTAATCAAATACATGATTTCAGAAAATTCATTTAAGTTTGATCCCATATGCATAGAAGACTCATGGTACCGGGCGGAGGCACATTCTCACGCATGGTGATAGCTTTCAGATAGGCTTGACCTGTCCTTCCACATGTCACCATTTTATATACTATGAATTCATTCAATGAAAGCATGAATGTCTTGTAAAGAACTTGCAATTTAAGGCATAACAAAGTAGCAGAGGGAAAACATCAAAAATACCAATTTGACAAAGAAAAAGTAAAGTCGGGGTATTACCAAATGAGTGTGCCTTGTTCCCCTTTATTGGAACCCCCTTATTCTCTATTTATCTCAAGGCACACCTGCATCAAAGCCAACTCATTTGACAAATTTGAGAACCCAAGCCTTCATGGGTCCCTTTTGATAAGTAGCACTGCCACCAAACAAGGTTGTCTTCTTTTTCATTACTTCCATATCGTCATTTTTCATGATCCTGCAGTCCTCAATCACATGTCCATGATTTTCACAATAAAAATATTGAGGAAGTGTAATTTTAGTAAAAGATTTCCTTTTGGGAGCAAAAATATTTTCAAAAGTATTCCATCTCCTATTTCCAAAAGATCTAGGTCTAGCAAAATCAAACCTAGCATTCATTCCAGAAGTATGAAGCTTATCACTTTTTAAAAACCAACAGTTTTTTATTACATGACCGTATTTCTCACAATGAAAACAACAAGGAGATGTGGGTTTACGGAAAGATTTTTCATTGTTTGCATGAGTTTTTGAAAAGAAGTTTCTCTTATAAAATGAAAACTTTTGAGCATGAAAAGCATAGTTACCATTGAACTTTCTTTAAAAATTAAACTTAGCATTGTTAGTATGAAGTTCATCTTTTTGCTTCACAAAGTAATTTTTCATCACATGGCCAAGTTTATGACAATAAAAGCAAGTAATATTTCTTTTTCTCTTGAAAGCATATTGTTCATCTTTCTTCATGACAATGCATTCATCCATGACATGTCCAAACATACCATAATAGAAACATACAACATTAGACTTCGATTTTTAAAATCTATTTGACATGGTTGGTTTTGTGTTAACATTTTTCTTCTTTTCAAAACCTTTTTAAAAACTTTCATTTGTGCATTTGGAGGTGGTGCTTTAGAAGTGCTCGGAATATCGGATGCATGAACAAAAGAATTTTTTAATTTAGATTCAAAAGACTTTTTGTTGACCGGGGTGTATCCAAGACCCTCTTTTTGAAAGTTCACCTTGACACCCAACACTTGATCCAAATTTTCTTTCCCTTTAACAAATCTAGACAAATCATCCTTTAAACTTCACACTTCTTCTTCAACAGCAGAAATATACAATTCGGCACTCGTGATTTCTTCTTCGCATGCACAAACTTTATCATTCAATATAGAATTCACAGATTTAAAATCTTCATTTTCTTCCTTGAGTTCTTTGTTTTCAACATTTATAGAATGTAATTTTTCAGTCAATTTTTCAAGGACTTTCTCAGTTTCAACAAGCTTTGAGATCCTAGCAAGCAACTGTTCATTCTCATGTTTCAACATTGAGTTTTCTTTTTCAAACTGATCAAAGCATTTCAATCTACCTTCAAGCAAAACATTCTCGATTAACATGGCACTATTTTTCTTTTTAAGTTCCTCATTTTCATTCATGATGCTCTTGCTATCAATTTCAGAATCAAGAAGTTTTTTAAATATTTTATCATTGTGAGACTAAGAATCCAACTTGTTTCTAAGATATTTTTCTATTTCTTCAAGCAATGAGATCTTAGACAACAAGAGTTTGTTCTGATCAAGCAAATCATAGGAATCATTATCAATTTCAAGAGCAATATTAGATTTTTTAAACATCTCAAGCTCTTCATTCATACAAGACATCTCATCTAAAAACAATTCAACTTTGGATTCTAGAAGTTCATTTTCATATTCTAGGTTCTCAATCTTTGACTCCAAAGTTTTACAATTTTCACAGGAAGGATTATCATGCACATTCTCATTAATCTTTTTTTTAAAGTTTTATTTTCAGATTTGAGTTTCTTGCATTTATCATACATTTCAGCATATGCCATTTACCATTCCTCAATAGAAAGTTCTTCAGATTAAGAATTTACCTCATCATAATTTTCTTCATTGAGTTGATCATCATCGTCGGCCATGAGATAATTTTGTCCTTCCATCTCTTGAGCTTTGATCAACTGATCCATAAGCTCCTTTGCCGTTCTACAAGAAGAAGCAAATGGAAACATGTCAATGTCTACGACAGCTTGCAATAAACTCAAGACAACAACATTTGCATGATTCTTCAATTTATCCTGATTACACCACTTGGTCTCATCTAAAGGCAATATGTGAGGACCATTATGAATCAACTTCCAAAGATTTGGATTAACAGAGTTTATAGTCCTACATAATCCGCCCAACCACAAGGAAAAATCAGAACCATTAAAAATATGTGCAGAATTCATCAAAAACTATTCGACAGAAAAATTCATGATTGAACAAGCACTGGGATCACTCTGTAGATCGTGAGATCTAGGGACAATAGAGCCACGCTCTGATACCAATTGTTGGGGTCCCGTAGTGTAGGAACACGGATCTAGAAGGGGGGTGAATAGATCCCTCTACTAAAAATATGTCCAATTAAAAACTTAAACCTACTCGCAGCGGAATTTGTAAGTTTAGTAAGATTGAGGAATTTAAACTAAACAGAATAAACTAGATTCACTCAATCTTACCGAGCGCACACGATTGCGTAAATAGATTAACGGTCAAGCACACAATCACACAATTCAAACCATAAGACCACGATGTGCTCCCTACGTCCACCCCTCACCAAACCGGTGAGGCTCCACTATTGTTTAAAATAGCCCGGGGATAAATCCCCACACACACACGGAGCCAAGCTCCAACGCACACACGTAGGGCGACGCCTACAGAACCACACTGGAGTAAACTCCCAACCACAGACGGGGAACGCACCCCAAGTTATGCCCAGGCACACACGCAGATATGCTCCGCATAAAACGATGCACACGTGTCAATCCCAAACACTCGGAGATCAAATCTTCGAACACCCACACAAGATATCCTTCCAGAAATTTATGAAGCGAAGACAAATAGATACATTGAGCCCCAAACAAACTCTAAAGACTGAAATGAAGAAGATATATCATATATAAAGCTTCCCCTTCTCAAAACGATTCGGCTCTTCTTGGTTCGGAGTCGGATGATCACGATTCCGGCATCATCTTGTTCCTCTCCTCGAGCCGCTCCCTTTCCTCCTCTATCACAAGCTTCAAATCTTCTTGGATGGAGATGAAAACCCTTCCTCAAGAGCTCCTCATTGCTTTGCCCCTTTTCTTCACCTACAAGATAGAACAATATGAAGATTAGGGTTCTCTTTGACAAATTCGGAGTTCACATATATATATAACAAATAGTGGGGAAAAGACACATAAAACCCTCCCAAAACATGTTAATAACACCCTAATATATTTAGGAACCAGAGGGGGGCAGTATGGTAAAGTTTCATGGCCTAAAGAATGAGTTTTCAAGACTTCCGCAACTTCTGTGCCATAAAGTGTCGACTCTTAGAGTCGACACTCGCACCCTGTGCAGGTCAAAAACATAAAACCAGAAAACTGCCAGAAAAGTGTCGACTCTGAGAGTCGACTCTTCTTCCCTGCAACACATACAACACTCAGAACAGAACTGTGTCCAAAAAGAGTCGACTCTTAGAGTCGACTCTTCTCTGCTCACTTGCAAAAACATCATTTTTAGCCCGTTAAACCTATCCAAACCCAATGGTGATAATGAGACCAAAGTCCCTTGATTCCGGAAGAGTTATTTTGATGGTTTGAACCTACAAAACCATAGAAAACCCAAATTAGTATTGATTTGAAAATCAAATGAACTTCTCTCTTGAAAATAGCATTCTTTGAATGAGAGTGAACAAAATGGCATGCAAATCACCCCGGAACACTACTAACTCAAATGTTGTGATCTCATTAGTGGGATTTGAGTTCAAGATATGAAAGGCAATTTAACATTTAAACCAACCCATGCATACCAACTTGTATTGACAAAACCAAGGACATGAAGATATCATGCTTCCATGAAAACCCAATCAAGCCAGTTTCACACAATCCATCTTCTTATAAATTCTTTCACTCATATCAAATGAAGCTCAATGAAATATACTAATATCATGATTAGGCTCATATTCAACTTGTCATCCCACAACTATTTAACATCTGAAACTCCACAAGCATAGTGCATTTCCATACACCATAGCAAGAAAACAAGGATGTTTAAGCATATGAACTTGGAAGCCACATTAATGCATCACTTAGAAATCTTTTGACATACAATAAGGAACATTTTGTAATCAAGCCATTCAACCACAAGGCCAAGTAACAAAGTCATTTTGTAATCATCAAAATCACATACACAACATCGTCCTGCCACGTGGATAAATGAAATATCAAGATCAAAAAGAGTTTATCCAAAGCATCTCTGGAACCCCTGTTCTGGGTATAAATAGGAGGTATCCTCCTCCATAAAGAAAGGGGAGAAGAAAAAAAATAGAAGAAGGAGCCGCCAGAGAAGAGAGTAGAAAGAAGAGCCGCCAAAGAGTGAGAGTTGAAGAAGAAGAAGAGAAAGAGTAAGCCAGCAGATAACAAAGAAAGAGAAAGAGCTGGTATGAGAGCCAGATTTGAAATCTGTGAGCCATTTTGTGAAGAGAAAGCCAGAAAAGAGAGAAAGAGAAAAGAATCTGAGAGAAGCCTACTAGTGACTAAAGATTTGATTCCATCAGTTCAAGGATCAGATCCTAAATTGTTTTGATCTATTCAAAGCTACATCTTTTACTTTCCTACTTGTATTTCTTCTTTGTTAATTTTCCTCTTTACCGTTGTTTTGTGATTCTCTGCTTTGGGTGTTGGGTTCCTCCTGTGTGTTCAGGAGAAGGGAGATTTGTTCTCCGGCTGTGAGTGACTCGGTGTCACTCATGGGTTCCTCCTGAGGATTCAGGAGAAGGGAGTTTCAACTTCGGTTGCCTTCTGTAGATTCCGAGGAAGGGAGACTTAGTCTCCGGTTGTGAGTGACGGGTAGTTGCTCGTGGGTTCCCTCTGAGGATTCCGAGGAAGGGAGGTTGGACCTCCGGTTCTAGCTCTGTGGGTAGAGGAGCTAGGTGTCTGGTTCTGTGGTTTGCAGAACCAGGTTGAGGGATTTGTGTCCCTCGGGTAGTCAAGCTATTAGGCAACGTCCTGTTGCAGACTGAGTCTGCGTCTTGCTTTTGCAAGGGAATCTTGACTCGGGTTAGAGTGAGGGGTGGATGTAGACGGACTGGTGTCTGGCCGAACCACCTAAAAATCCTGTGTGGAGTGGTTTGCTTCGTGGGATTGTTCCTTATCTTCTTCCCTCTTCACATGATCTTATGGTTGCGTGGGTAATTGGTTTATGTTCGCTGTATGGTCAGACTGAACTGCATCCCCTTCAGTTTGTAGCTAGCTCTTCATTGATCTGCTCTTCATGCGCTAAGTGGTTGTCTGAGTGTCTAATAGAAACACTCTCTTAGGCTGTTAAATCTTGCGAGTCATGTGATTGCCTTGGTGTGATTGTTCCCTATCTCCTGCCTCCTTCACAGGTTTTGTTTACCGTTCGCTTTAAGTGCTAGTGCAGTTTTCATTTATTTCTTTGAGTGGCATTTGTGTTTTATTTGGTCAAAATTTCCAAAATATCCATTCACCCCCCCCTCTGGATCTATTTCCATGTACCACCTATTCTAACATGTAGATGATATAGTGTTTGGATCAACAAGATCAGCCATGTGTAAGGAATTTGTTGATTTGATGACTAGTGAGTTTGAAATGAGCCTAATGGGTGAATTGCAATTCTTTCTTGGATTATAGGTCAATCAAAATCCTGAGGGGTGATTCATAAATCAGTCAAAGTACAAGATGGAAAATGCAAAGTCAATTGCAACTCCAATGGGTACAAATGCAAGTCTAGATGCCGACGAGAAAGGTAAAATGGTAGATTGTGGACTCTTAAAATCTGCCATCAAAAGGCCAAGTAGGGTCAGCCACAAAAGAGAAGAAAGGTGCGTCGACACACCCACAGGGCTGCGTCGACCCCACAACACTGCGTAAACTGAAAAGAAGCCCCGGACAACGAGCTGCGTCGAGGCATCTGAAGATAGAACAAAAAGCCCACAGGTGATCAAACGTTGCATCGACGCATCTCGCATCCCGCGTTGATGCATTAGAACCTGAAGATGAAAAGCTGTCTGCGCTAGTAGGCTGCGTCGACGCACCCTCAGCGGCGCAAGAAGAGTGTACCCGTTGTGAACTCGATTGCGGCACGTGCTCTCCCCTCCGTACGACGGCGCTGGCTTCCATAAGGCGCGTGGAGGCTGTGCGGGACACGTGGCTAGGAAATCTCCAATGATTGGAGATTATTCCTGGCTTCCCTTGCCTTGGGGAAAAAAAAAACCCCTATACTTCTGCCATAAAATAGGGGCTCCCCCCTGAAGAGAAGCCCCCCCGCTAGTGTGCTATTCGAAGGCTTCCTAAGGGTGCTCTCCAGAGTGTTCTGCTACTGCTCCAGTGCGTGAAGAGAAGAGAGGAAGTGAGAGAGAAGAGGTGCTGTCTGAGGAGGGAATCGAGTCAATGCTCCTCCCTCCCCCTTCTTTCCTCTTTCTTCTTCTATGCGATTCTGCAATATTTTTTATTTCCTGTTTGATTACTTCCCAGACGAACTAGTCTTGGGATGATGTATTCCTTTTATGCAATGAAATGAATGGAAGCATTCTCTTTTGGTATTCAAATATGAATGTGTCCATCTGCTGATTTTCATTCCTATCCCGTTCTCATGGTTTCACTATGATTATGGTGTATCTTTTGCTTTTATTTTGCTGTTTGGGGAGGAATGTTGTGTCACGAAAGGGGTTCAGGCCAACCTATCCAATTGCAATAGGTTAGGTTGGTGATTCTGCCCCACCTGATTTGTCAGATGAGGGTTTGTTCCCAGACCTCATTCTACTATTTGGGTAGAGGCTAGTATCAATGCGCTGTCTTAATCCCCCTCAATGGGTTAACGCCCCCAGTGGGCAATATTGACTATGTAGGCCCTTCCCCAATACGCCAGACGGGTCCCAGCCATTTGCGTCTATTTAGATTGATTTTGTGCATCTGAACTGCATGCTTTCTGTCTGTTGTAATGCTCCCAGAGGAATGGCCACTTGCCTTCTCACCCATGTCTATGGGTTGTTGGGGCCTTGGCTCAGTCCGAGAACTACAGGAATCTACATTTCCTTGCTTTTCCTTTCATGTAATTCTATCCCTTCAGGAAGCTGTAGTCCATCACATGAGAATCTCCTTGGCTTCTAAGCCAATCACATACGAGCACCAACTTTTTTGCTTGAATGCCCAGCGGAGTTCTATTTGAAGAGTCTCCACATTTACACATCTGCATCATTTTCTCTCTGCGTGAAGGTGGCAGCAAGCTCCCTTGCACTCTCTGCATTTCACGGGCATGTACTCCATGTGAGTCCCATCTCGGCCCCATTCACGTGTTTCCACAGTCTATAGCATACCAATGCTCTGAATATCGCAGTTTCAGGTCTCCACCTGGGGCATAGATTCGCTAATATCCTAAGCGTGATCCATGACCTCATGCACCGAAGCAACAATTCCTATCTTTAAACTCCGTAAGAGCTTTCTCTTTATAATCAGGGACCTGCCATGGGGAAGGGATACATTAGGGTTTTACACCGATCGGAGTCTCATGCAACCACCCTTACATCCCCAAGGATTTGCTTCTCTATAGCATGATCTGTGGAGGACGCTTCATCGAAGGGATGGATATTGATGGCCAGGAAGCCAACAACAATCAAATGCACACGGCAGTTGGAAATACAGCAATCCCTGGGTCAATAGAGTTCCCCTTGTAGGCTAGTCCTTGGGTTCTCTCTACCCAATTTGGGATATAGAGTAGTCATTCTTGGCTTACTCTAATTTTAGGGGCCATCTTGGGACTTCCGTAGATGTGCTTCCAATTTTTCACCCCCAAATGCTCTGGTCTAGGGGAGGTGTTGCCCAATTTTTGTCAGGGCTATGGAGTTAACAAAAATTGAACTAATGACAATAACATGAACAGACACACGAACAACACTAATAAAACATGCATGAACATGACCAAATGCGAATGCTGTTCTGGCAGCAAAAATAGAAAAAAGACAATTTGCTTCAAAGAAATAAAAAAGAAGAAAGGAAAAAAATAAATAAAACAAATAAGTGGCAGTCAATGAAATGGCCAAACAGATAAAAAGATTCATTTCATATGGCAAACATGCATTATGCATTTATACTCACAATGATTTTCTGAATGCAGGATAATTTTGGGCCATGCTGTGGGGAGAGTCGACTCCCCTTTGTCCGGGCTTTGCCCGCTGTCTGAGGCCACAGATCTGACCCAAGAGTCGACTCTCAGGGTCGACTCCCCCTAGTCTGGCCACTGTCCAGTAATTGTGTTCTGCTAAGGAATAAACCAAACACGTTAAAGTGCATGATTAAACACGTAGAAACTGTTGCCAAATCTTCATGAGCATAATCAAACTAATTCCCCCATGCACTCCTTGGCATTGAGCTGTTCATTAATATCCCAATGGATCATGCATGCATCATGTGTATGAGTTGAACCCCCTACATGTGCCGACTTCAAATTTCGGTCGACCGAGTGCTAAGTGCGTGGACGCATGAGATAGGCCGGGCCGACACACTCGTTTACTAACTTGCTAACTGCCTTTTGGTAGCTTCCGCTTGATTACTCTTCCTTCTATGCTATGCGCATATGTGTACACATACCACCCATGCATGTTTGCATGCCACGTGTAGTGCCCCAGAATTTATGAAGAAAATTCTAGAATTATTCAATATTTTTTTTGCATTATTAGTAGATAAATGGGTTAATTTGAAGTTATTAATCAAAATAAGGCCAAATGATGTTAATCAACTAACCTAAACCACTGAATTAAAGTCCAAAAGGTTTTAAAACCAGGCCCATTTAGTTTGGCCCATATTCTAGAAGGTTATTAAGCCTATTCTCAGATTTTTAAGGATAAACACCACTTAATATAGATAATTATATGGATAATGAACAATAGAGTTTTATTAATCTAGAACTCTATCCACGTTGACTGTAACGGTCCATCTGGCAACCGTCACAGACATGTAACGCATAGGAGCTCGTCCGTTACTCTATGAATCCAGAAAATTGAAGAGTTTGATTTCTTTTGAACTCTGGGAACGAGTAATGTAACGGTCTATCGCGAGACCATCACAGGCCCCTAACACACCAGCAGCAGACCGTTACACGCTGTTAGTTCCGTGAAGGAAAGAACGAGTACAAAGAACCAAACTTTAGACTCTTATCCACTAAGGATCGACTTGGGAAGAGTTATAATAATACTAAGGACTCTTAGAGCTTTGATTATGACCAAACAAGGACTCTAGAAACGATCTAATCCTCAAACCCTAGCTAAAATTCTATAAATAGGACCTAGTTCTGAACTGCGCGACCCCTACTTTTGCTCGCGTGGAATCAAGGTAAGGAGTCATTATCTCAGGTAAGTTCCTTAGAAGTATTTGTTCACAATACTATAGACTAACTCCTCTCCAAATTTCACATCTTTAGGTCAAGAGGTCGTGGAGATAGAACCTAAGGAAGTTGCTGGAAAAGTCACAGAAGAAGGGAACTAGGGCTCGGTGTTCAGACCAAAATTGGAAGTTAAACCTTAAGGAAAGAGGTAGGTTATCTCATGAATGGCAAAAAACAACCTGATAGGACTAAAAGCCCTCTGGTTTGATTGAATTTCATGCATAGTAGAGCATTAATTTCATGTTTTACTAGTTATTATACATGTCATGCATCTCTTAGCCCTAATAGAGAAATTAAAGCATGTTATTCATCTAATCCACTGATACCCATGGATATAGATAGCCTATACTTCGTCATCATGCCTAGAATAGATATGATGTTTGATTTACAGACATGATGTGAGTTGATCTCTTAGTGTTTTACATGTTTTCTGTTAGCAGACTCTCTGACGCATCAGCGTAGGACCGTCATACTCATATAACGGCCCTACGACAGACCGTCACACACCCTGTTGTTTTTGGATTTTCACTGTTGTCTCTAACGCACTAGGACAGGCGCGTTACGTTCAGGTAACGGCTGGTTCCTGACCGTCACAATCACTGTGACACCCCATCTCTAGACCGCCAGAGTCTATGATCTGTCAACCCTAGATAGAATATAACTTGCCAATATTATTTATTGTTAAGCCTAGTTACCTAAGTTTTAACCTGATCATGTGATTTTAAGGTTATTTGATTGTTCATGATAGGTATTGCATGATTTGGTGTCTCATTGTTATTTTAAGTAATGTTAGTTTAATGAGCCCAATTCTATAGTTTGTATTATAAAGCATGACGTTTCTTTTTAACCTTGTATTGACAGAGTTTTCATTAGGATTTTCACATTGATTATACATATCTCTCTCTGTCAATAGAGTCATTTCTATAAGTGCATGGCACATATTCCGGTATGTTGTCATTAGTTCACACTTTGCACTATAGGAACACAATCTTAGACTTGAGGACCTCTCTATTGGATACTCCTTCCAATGGACTAGAAAATCATTGTTTCAAGGCCTCCGTAATTCTCCGCGAGCCTGGGATTCCCACTAGGACACCGAGTTGGTTGTACCATTAAAAGCCTATTAAATAGAATACACTATCGTTGTTTCTGATTCTAGTAATGTAACGGCCTTGCACTGGACCGTCAGGCTCACGTAACGGCCCAATGAACGACCGTCACATTCCTCTGAGTCTATTTTCATTTTTTTGGACTCGGATCACTGTAACGGCCCATTACTTGCGCGTCACATTATGTAACGGCCCGGTAAACGACCGTCACACTACTGGCATATGTTAACCCAAGGTTTGACCAAGGGTTGATATTTCAATGATTCTAGATAACCGTTGATGATCTAGAACTTATCATATTACTTAATAGACTTAATGTAATGAATGGAAGAAAAATACCGTTATGCTGTCGATTTATTTCTAAGAGTATGACATTGTTTAAGTCATTTCCTTGACTCATTCTTGCATCGAAACATTCATTTATTAATTCTAGTTATCATGAAATTATTGGAAGTACCACATTCTTGGCCATACTTTACTGTTATATTGCGTGGAAGTAGCTTAATTTATACCTGAAGATGCGATCGAGCACTGATTGTGGTCAAGGGCTCTATGCTAGTCCCCTCGGCTGATTGCCGGAAACATACTATTTTACAAACCATAGGGTATGATGCTACTAGCGTCGCATTGCGCTGGGAGTATTATTTCTATAAATAAGTGAAGATCCACGATACGACACGGCATGACATTCTTGCTTGATATTCCGCAGAAATTCACGAAGCACTTGCTCATAAGCATAAGATGCTAAAGTGATGAATATGTGGCTTGCTAGTACATTCTCGATATATTCTTGCTCGTGAAAGGCCAAATATCATGTTCATGTTATATTCTTACTAGTTCATTCTTGATCATTCTATCTTATCTTGTTACTTTGGTTTGATCGCATGATTGATTCACATTCGCATGATTTTACCTTATTCTTTAGAGCTAAAATGTTAACTACTTTAATAGTGCCTTCATGTTAATGCGAAGATACCTACTGGGCAAGTGTGCTCATTACCTATTTCCAATGTTTTACAGGAGGTGGAAGTAGTTCGGATTCGGATTCAGGCTATACTAGTAGCGGGTCCGGAAGTGAGTGAAAGTCTTGTAAAGCTACGAGTGAAGACTTAGGAAGTTTATCATGTTTAGATTGAGTCAATGTAATTTTCCTTTTTCTTGAGTCTAGTAGAAGGAAAAGATGATGAAAAGTGATTGTATTATGAATATTGATCATTTATGAAATAAAGTTGAAGTTTGATTAAATCCTGTGCAATTGCATTTATGTGTGTGATTGTCTTGCGCTCTGATTGTTCTTGCTTGCAAGAGGCTTACCATGCCGGCTGTTTGCGCTCCCCGAGCGAGTCTTCCGCTGTCAATAAGGCTCGGGGCATGACAGTTAAGTTGGTATCAGAGCCTAAGTCTTAGGACTTAGGGAAAAGAATCATGTCATAGGATAAGTCCAAGGGTTAAGGACCCACACCTATGAACCAAGGAAGGAATTTTCATGCCCATGTGAGAATTGGGTAGAGCCGAGATGAGATAGTTATTAGCTTTAAGATTGATTTTCTTTCGGTCTCACGAGAAATAACAAGCTGTTATATTTCTCTCAGGTACCTTATTATTCTTATCATGTCTCATCGCATAGACTGGAATGGCATGCAACAAACCGTTGCCGGCCTTACGCAGGCATTGCAAACCATGGCCCAGGCAGGGGCAGGAACACGGGCTGGTGACCATCATCTCAATTTTCGGAGTCTAAATCCTCCGCGTTTCTATGGATCTTCCGCTCCAGACGAAGTAGAAAATTGGATCGATGGAATGAATCGTATCTTTGATGTCATTCAATGCACTGATCAGGAGAAGGTCCGTCTAGCAACATTCCAATTAAATAAGGATGCCCTTACTTGGTGGAAATCGGTCCCGGCACCTCTGACCGATGCACCTCACACGTGGGATGGTTTTCTCACTTTATTTCGTGCCAAGTATTTCTCCGAACATGTGAAGGAAAGGAAGGCCATGGAGTTTGCCTCCCTTCGTCAAGGGATGATGTCAGTAGCAGAGTATGACCTGCAGTTTTCAAGATTAGCACCATATGCACCACACCTTATTAGCACAGAATTATTAAAGGCAAATCAATTTATGGACGGGTTACAGCCCGGGTTCATTCAGCAACTTGGGACACAAAATATCCGCACTTACGCAGAGATGGTTCAGAGGGCATATCTATGCGAGAGGACCTTAGAGAAGGTCGAAAAGTTGAAAGGAAAGGGAGAGGAATCTAGCCGGCGCTCAGATCGGCATTATAAGAAGGAGAAGTTTAGCATCACGGAACCCTACAAAAGCCGTGATAACAAGAAAAGATCAAGGAGCGGGAACGGTGGAAGTTCCCAAAAGAATAATAAAAGGGTTATGGAAGAGAAGGAGCAAGTTGCCGCGGCGTGCACTTTTTGCGAGAAATTCGGCCATTCGGCGGAAGAATGTTGGAAGCACCTCGGTGCTTGTTTGCGTTGTGGAAGTAGGGAGCATCGTGTGCCAGATTGCCCCCTTATGAAAGAGCAATCAGCTAATGGAGAACGCAGGAGGCAGGCTCGCGTCAATGCGGTTATAGATGAAGATGAAGCACCCAGGGATTTAAATGATGGGCTTATGGAAGGTACTCTTCAAATCTGTTCTCGCCCTGCATTCGTGCTATTCGATACTGGTGCCTCTCATTCTTTTATCTCCACCACTTTTGCAAAAACCTTACCAATTACATCAGTTTCCTTACCTTCAGATCTTGCTATTACTACACCTTTAGGATCTGGAACTAAGCTTACCAAGCATTATCCTGATTGCGAGGAAGTGGTAGAAGGACACAATCTCCCCGCAAACTTAGTATGCCATGATATGAAAGGTTATGACGCCATTTTAGAGATAGATTGGCTTGTAGACCATGATGCTTATATCAATTGCCGAAACAGGATAATATCTTTTCGAAAGCCCGGTCTTCCAAGATTTTCTTTTCTTGGCATCAAATACAAAAAGCATCCTACCATTATATCTTCTCTTCACACTTGCAAGCTTATCTCGCAAGGATGCGAAGCTTTCCTTGCTTCAGTCATTATTATCGAATCTAAGGAGATTGTCCTAGCTAATATTCCTATTGCAAGTGAGTTCCTAGACGTGTTCCCATCTGAACTACCTAATTTACCGCCCGAAAGGGAAGTAAACTTTACCATTGAACTCATTCCTGGTGCGGCACCTGTTTCTATAGCCCCTTACAGGATGTCCCCCACAGAACTCAAGGAATTAAAGAAGCAGTTACAAGAACTTCTAGACAAGGGTTTCATTAGACACAGCACATCCCCTTGGGGTGCGCCTGTTCTATTTGTCAGGAAGAAAGATGGTTCCCTCAGGCTATGTATCGATTACCGGCGATTGAATCAGCTTACAATTAAGAATAAGTATCCGTTGCCGCGTATTGATGAGCTCTTCGACCAGCTTTCGGGAGCTGAGTACTTCTCTAAGATTGACCTCAGAGCTGGTTATCATCAACTTAGAATTAAAGAAGAAGATATTTATAAATCGGCTTTTCGAAGTCGTTATGGCCACTATGAATTCGTGGTGATGCCGTTCGGGTTAACTAATGCCCCAGCAACATTCATGCAACTTATGAACAGTGTCTTCCAGCCATACCTAGATCGATTCATTGTCGTCTTCATCGATGATATCCTGATATACTCAAGGACAAAACAAGAACATGAAGAACATTTGAAAATAACTTTGCAAACACTTAGAGAACACAAGCTATATGCCAAACTCAATAAGTGTGAATTCTGGCTCGAGGAAGTCTCATTCCTAGGCCTCAAAAGAAGGTATTACTGTAGATCCTTCTAAGGTAGAAGCTGTCAAGAATTGGAGTCGGCCTACGACTGTGTCTGAAGTAAGAAGCTTTCTGGGTCTAGCTGGTTATTATAGAAGATTCATTAAGGACTTCTCAAAGATAGCAGTCCCTTTAACTAGACTCACCAGAAAAGAAAATCCTTTTGTCTGGTCAGAGGAATGCGAGAAGAATTTCCAAAGTCTCAAGAATCATCTTACCACAGCCCCTATTTTATCACTACCAATGGAGGGTGGTGGATTTGAAGTGTATACGGATGCATCTGGTATTGGCTTAGGATGTGTCCTCATGCAGAATGGCAAGGTAATATGCTATTCTTCAATGCAACTGAAACGGCACGAAGAAAATTATCCTATACATGATTTATAATTAGCAGCGGTTATCTTCACCTTGAAAATTTGGCGTCATTATCTTTATGGAGAAAAGTTCACGATCTACACAGACCACAAGAGCTTGAAATATTTATTCTCTCAAAAAGAGCATAATATGAGGCAAAGGAGGTGGTTAGAACATCTTAAGGACTTTGATTTTGCTATTCAATATCATCCTGGCAAGGCAAATGTTGTAGCAGATGCACTCAGCAGAAAACCAATGGGTATGTTATCAAGTCTCATGATTAGTGTAACTAACCTTATTCCTCAATTTGCTCAGTTGAATTTAGATGTTGACATTAAGGAAGAAGATTGCTTCATAGCGAATATCCGAGCTCAACCTACATTGATTGAGGATTTGGCCAAGTTACAAGAGGATGACCCAGTTTTACTGGAAATTAAGGCCAATATTGAACAAAGGCCGGATTTTTCTATTTCTGATGATGGCAGATTGCTATTTAAGGGCCGAATGTGTATACCGGATCATGAAGATACAAAGAAATTGATCTTAGAAGAAGCACATAAATCAAAGTACACCATTCATCTAGGAGATACAAAAATGTATCAGGACCTCAAAGGAAACTTTTGGTGGCCCAATATGAAGAGGGAAATAGCTGACTTCGTGTCTCGTTGTCTAACCTGCCAACAAATTAAAGCTGAACATTTTAGACCCGCAGGTAAATTACATCCCTTAAATATTCCCGAATGAAAATGGGAGAGCATAGGAATGGATTTCATCATGGGATTACCTAAGACAAGAGGTGGACACAATGGCATATGGGTAATCATAGATCGATTGACTAAATCTGCACATTTCATACCAATAAGGAGTCGATGGTCTGTGGATATCCTGGCAGCATTATACATGAAAGAAATTGTTAAACTACGTGGTGTCCCTGTCTCTATTGTATCAGATAGAGATTCTCGATTTACATCACAGTTCTGGAAAGGTCTACAACATTCACTAGGGACCAGATTAAATTTTAGCACAGCCTTTCATCCACAAACTGATGGTCAGACGGAAAGAAAAAATCAGGTGGTAGAAGACATGCTCAAGGCTTGTATCATTGACTTTGGAGGAAGTTGGCATGATCACTTGTCTCTGGTGGAATTTGCATATAATAACAGCTATCAAGCAAGCATACAAATGGCACCTTTTGAAGCTCTATATGGGAAAAATTGTCGATCACCAATATGTTGGAATGAAATAGGGGAAAGACAATTTCTAGGCCCTGACCTTATCAGAGATTCTACAGAGAAAATAAAGCTCATCCAAGAAAGAATGAAGATGGCACAAGATAGGCAAAAGTCTTATGCTGACAATCGAAGACGTGACTTAGAGTTTCAGGTAGGAGACCATGTATATTTGAAAGTTTCTCCAGGTCGAGATATTCGAAGATTTGGCATTAAAGGAAAGCTAACTTCAAGATTTATTGGCCCATTTGAAATTCTTGAAAGGGTCGGTGAAGTGGCTTATAGATTGGCTTTACCTGCACAGTTAGCAGGAGTTCATGACGTATTTCACGTCTCCATGCTAAAGAAGTATGTATATGATCCAGATCACATTATCACTTATGACAACATAGAAATTCAGAAAGACTTGACATATGAACAAACACCAATAAAAATTCTAGAACGAGAAGTGCGTCAACTCAGAAATAAGGTCATTCCTATGGTTAAGATTCAATGGAAGAAAGCATGGCCTTATGAAGCAACATGGGAAACCGAATCAGCTATGAAGAAAAGATTCCCGAAATTGTTTGACTGTAAGTACACTCTCCACAATCCATGTATTGAATTTGGGGACCAAATTCTTCTAAGTGGGGAAGGGTGTAGTGCCCCAGAATTTATGAAGAAAATTCTAGAATTATTCAATATTTTTTTTGCATTATTAGTAATTAAATGTGTTAATTTGGAGTTATTAATCAAAATAAGGCCAAATGGTGTTAATCAATTAACCTAAACCACTGAATTAAAGTCCAAAGGTTTTAAAACTAGGCCCATTTAGTTTGGCCCATATTCTAGAAGGTTATTAAGCCTATTCTCGGATTTTTAAGGATAAACACCACTTAATATAGATAATTATATGGATAATGAACAATAGAGTTTTATTAATCTAGAACTCTATCCACGTTGACTGTAACGGTCTATCTGGCAACCGTCACAGACATGTAACGCATAGGAGCTCGACCGTTACTCTATGAATCCAGAAAATTGAAGAGTTTGATTTCTTTTGAACTCTGGGAACGAGTAATATAACGGTCTATCGCGAGACCGTCACAGGCCCCTAACACACCAGCGGCCGACCGTTACACGCTGTTAGTTCCGTGAAGGAACGAACGAGTACAAAGAACTAAACTTTGGACTCTTATCCACTAAGGATCGACTTGGGAAGAGTTATAATAATACTAAGGACTCTTATAGCTTTGATTATGACCAAACAAGCACTCTAGAAACGATCTAATCCTCAAACCCTAGCTAAAACTCTATAAATAGGACCTAGTTCTGAACTCGCGACCCCTACTTTTGCTCGCGTGGAATCAAGGTAAGGAGTCATTATCTCAGGTAAGTTCCTTAGAAGTATTTGTTCACAATACTATAGACTAACTCCTCTCCAAATTTCACATCTTTAGGTCAAGAGGTCGTGGAGATAGAACCTAAGGAAGTTGCTGGAAAAGTCACAGAAGAAGGGAACTAGGGCTCGATGTTCAGACGAAAATTGGAAGTTAAAGCTTAAGGAAAGAGGTAGGTTATCTCATGAATGGCAAAAAATAACCTGATAGGACTAAAAGGCCTATGGTTTGATTGAATTTCATGCATAGTAGAGCATTAATTTCATGTTTTACTAGTTATTATACATGTCATGCATCTCTTAGCCCTAATAGAGAAATTAAAGCATGTTATTCATCTAATCCACTGATACCCATGCATATAGATAGCCTATACTTCGTCATCATGCCAAGAATAGATATGATGTTTGATTTACAGACATGATGTGAGTTGATCTCTTAGTGTTTTACATGTTTTCTGTTAGCAGACTCTCTGACGCATCAGCGTAGGACCGTCATACTCATATAACGGCCCTACGACAGACCATCACACACCCTGCTGTTTTTGGATTTTCACTGTTGTCTCTAACACACTAGGACAGGCGCGTTACGTTCATGTAACGGCTGGTTCCTGACCGTCACAATCACTGTGACGCCCCATCTCTAGACCGTCAGAGTCTATGATCTGTCAACCCTAGACAGAATATAACTTGCCAATATTATTTATTGTTAAGCCTAGTTACCTAAGTTTTAACCTGATCATGTGATTTTAAGGTTATTTGATTGTTCATGATAGGTATTGCATGATTTGGTGTCTCATTGTTATTTTAAGTAATGTTAGTTTAATGAGCCCAATTCTATAGTTTGTATTATAAAGCTTGACTTTTCTTTTTAACCTTGTATTGACGGAGTTTTCATCAATATTTTCACATTGATTATACATATCTCTCTCTGTCAATAGAGTCATTTCTATAAGTGCATGGCACATATTTCGGTATGTTGTCATTAGTTCACACTTTGCACTATAGGAACACAATCTTGGACTTGAGGACCTCTCTATTGGATACTCCTTCCAATGGACTAGAAAATCATTATTTCAAGGCCTCCGTAATTCTCCGCGAGCCTGGGATTCCCACTAGGACGCCGAGTTGGTTGTCCCATTAAAAGCCTATTAAATAGAATACACTATCGTTGTTTCTGATTCTAGTAATGTAACGGCCTTGCACTGGACCGTCAGGCTCACGTAACGGCCCAATGAACGACCGTCACATTCCTTGAGTCTATTTTCATTTTTCTGGACTCGGATCACTGTAACGGCCCATTACTGGCGCGTCACATTATGTAACGGCCCGGTAAACGACCGTCTCACTGCTGGCATATGTTAACCCAAGGTTTGACCAAGGGTTGATATTTCAATGATTCTAGATAACCCTTGATGATCTAGAACTTATCATATTACTTAATAGACTTAATGTAATGAATGGAAGATAAGAAAAATACCATTATGCTTTCGATTTATTTCTAAGAGCATGACATTGTTTAAGTCATTTCCTTGACTCATTCTTGCATCGAAGCATTCATTTATTGATTCTAGTTATCATGAAATTATTGGAAGTACCACATTCTTGGCCATACTTTACTGTTATATTGCGTGGAAGTAGCTTAATTTATACCTGAAGATGCGATCGAGCACTGATTATGTTCATGGGTTCTATGCTAGTCCCCTCGGCTGATTGCCGGAAACATACTCTTTTATAAACCATGGGGTATGATGCTACTGGCGTCGCATTGCGCTGGGAGTACTATTTCTATAAATAAGTGAAGATCCACGATACGACACGACATGACATTCTTGCTTGATATTCCACAGAAATTCACGAAGCACTTGCTCATAAGCATAAGATGCTAAAGTGATGAATATGTGGCTTGCTAGTACATTCTCGATATATTCTTGCTCGTGAAAGGCCAAATATCATGTTCATGTTATATTCTTGCTAGTTCATTCTTGATCATTCTATCTTATCTTGTTACTTTGGTTTGATCGCATGATTGATTCGCATTCGCATGATTTTACCTTATTCTTTAGAGCTAAAATGTTAACTACTTTAATAGTGCCTTCATGTTGATGCGAAGATACCTACTAGGCAAGTGTGCTCATTACCTATTTCCAATGTTTTATAGGAGGTGGAAGTAGTTCGGATTCGGAATCAGGCTATACTAGTAGCGGGTCCGGAAGTGAGTGAAAGTCTTGTAAAGCTACGAGTGAAGACTTAGGAAGTTTATCATGTTTAGATTGAGTCAATGTAATTTTCCTATTTCTTGAGTCTAGTAGAAGGAAAAGATGATGAAAAGTGGTTGTATTATGAATATTGATCATTTATGAAATAAAGTTGAAGTTTGATTAAATCCTGTGCAATTGCATTTATGTGTGTGATTGTCTTGTGCTCTGATTGTTCTTGCTTGCAAGAGGCTTACCATGCCGGCTGTTCGCGCTCCCCGAGCGAGTCTTCCGCTGTAAATAAGGCTCGGGGCGTGACACCACGACTTACGGTATATCAAATGGTGGGTTGAGGATGATTGGGTTATGCCTAGTTGGATACTCCCACTATGCACGAGTACATAACTCTGCCATGTACCAAGGTCACACTGCATAAATGCATCGATAAAACCCTGCATGCTACCATGTAGATGTTTATAATAGCATTCCCTGCATTAGCAAATCATGCATTGATGCATGCTATACACAAAGAAGAAACAAAAGAAAGAAAATTTAAAGAATAAAGAAAGGAACTAAAGAAAGAAAACCATAAAGGTGAAATAAGAAAGGAAACTAAAGTTTAACACCCCTTGAGCTTCCAGGATAATTCTCTAGCATGAATAAACAAACAAATAACAAGCGATAGAGGAGGAGAAGGTTGGAGTGGGCGCTGGCATCGGTTGCGTCGACGCAGCCAGAAAGTTGTGTCGACGCAGCCTTCAATATGCTTCCCTCGTGCGTTGACGTTGCCCCTCATGGCGTCGACGTGATTGTCGTGTTAGCCCCTAGTGGGCCTTGTGCATTGACGTAGTGCCTTCCTGCGTCCTGCGTCGACGCAATGGTTCATGTCAGCCCCCTGGATGGGCTTTGTGCGTCGGCGCACTGAGAGCACGTGTTGACTCGATGGCCCCTTGCGGCTCCCTTTGTGCAAGCATCGTGCGCCGACGTAGCTCAGGCCCTGCCTCGATGCAGCGGCCTTTGGCCCTTTGCGCGATAAAAAAAATAATAATAAGAAGAAGAAAGAAAGAAAGGGAAAAGAAAATAATAAAAGAAATGATAATAAGAATAACAATAGTAATGATAATATTAAAAGAATGAATAAAATAACCATCAACAAACACCAAAACCTTCCTTAAAGAAGCTAATAACATTTAACCTAGGGCTCCTCCCCTCCCTAGACCCTATGCGAAGGGGACATTAATGAGGCCTCTACAGGTCATGCTTGAACCTTGGCGTCACCCCATCATGGTCATGGCTTGACTATGCTCTGGGCCAATAGCCCGCTACGTTTAATATGTCTCTATTGGGATCCACTCCTAAATATCAAACTTGCCATACTCTTGGCAGACATTGGATTCATAAACTAGGACTCTTGTCTGAATATGAATTTGTCAATTAATGACCGACTTTGCTCAAATATTTGCCCCTCAATGGGGGGATGTTTTCACTGAAATTTAGAATTCTCATTCCTTTCTTTAATTAATATCAATTTTAGGCCCAGGGGCCCATTCTCCTGGCATTTAATCAACGGTTTTCTCCCCTCCGGGTTGATGTAATTAACACCGTGACCTTTATGGCACGGCGAGATTTAGTCCTGACCCGATACCAACATCATCTGGTTAGTCAGACGGAACGCACCAGTGGTTCAGGATTACCTTGGTCTTCATAACCCGAATAGATTGTCACTTTGGTGACTGGCATGCTCATGCACTTAATAAAACCAAAGAAACCCAAGAACAAAAAGAATGAATAAAATGAATAAAAAAGATGAATAAGTATCAAGAGTGCGCCCAACAGGTTTGGAACGCCTGGTGGGACTTAACCTCCTTTTATCTTCTGGCCAGGATTAGGAGCCCAACGTCCTCCTCCTAAAATACTCACTCTCTTTAAATATGAAATTATAGGTTGCACCTTGATTAGCTCGATGGCTGTGCCATTCGGACCACTTGTGGTTGCTGATCACGCCAGGTAAGGCTACCTGGCGGTTCCAATAAAGTTTGGTGACTTCCCACCAGTGGTGGGCTTCCCCAACTTTTTGGGGGTAGCCTTCGTTGAGCTCCTGGATGTCCAGGAGATGAAGCTGGTCACTACTGCATAGGCGATCCCGACTGATACTGCTGCGGTGGGCTGCTACGTCCACCACATCTACTCCCACGCTTCCCACAACAAGAAGCACTCACTGGCTGCCAGAAGGCGGCCAGAAAGAATACCGACATACTGCAAGGCCTGCTATCGACATCGGGCAAATCCGTTCTGATCGGAGGCGTCTGCATATTTCTGAATGGCCTACCGGCCAGGATTTCACCCGATAGGGTGGTTGCCAATGTACCAGTGCAGGACTCATTCCAAGCACTGGCTAAAGACAAGACGGACCATGTGTGGTCCGGATCAAGGGGAGGTTTGGCCTCGAATCCAACCAAGTTTAAACAAGTGTGGGTGCCTAAGCAGATGCGGGACGCGGCTGCTGCTCAACTAGAACCTGTTCAAATTGTCAGGTTCGATAGAGAAGAAGAAGAAGAAGGAGAAAGAATTAAGGTGCCAGCTTCGATGCCTCACAGGCCAGCCTTCCAGGCCTATGGCTGGCAGGTGAATGTTTATGTTCATAGCAGAAGATGCGGCAAGATAGCCGAACAACGGCAGCTCGCTTACAGGCCGCCAGCTCAACACAAGATGTCATCATCAGCACTCTGCCCCACAGATGGGTAAGATGGTATTACCCAGGCTGTTCGGGGATATTTTCGGGGCCTTGGGAACACCTATCAAGGGACGCATCGGCTCTTGGAAGCTATGAGCGCTGCGAAAGATGAAGACCGGGGAGTTCAAGTCGACCCGGAAGAGATCACAGATGAAGGGTCCGGTTGTTACGAACCACCCCTCCATGAACAAGCTACACCGAGGGTCTCGGTGTTCGATAGGCTAACCTTCCCTGGGCAGTGAGCTAGGAGGGTGATGCGGAGGAACAAGCCCCTCCAAATATTCAGCTGCAACATGACCAGAGTGGTTGGCCGCTATGGGTCTCTACCCAATGAACTTGAAGAGGTGACTAGGCTTGCCGAGAGGCCCAGTCCTGTCACCAGAAGGAAGAAGGCTGTAGCTGATGCAGTGCAAGCCCTTGCCAAAGAAACAAGCGCGGATGTGGTCACCATGACTGCAAATGTGATCACCACTGAAGACGAGGGTGAGAGGCCAACACTTGCTTCAGATACTCCATTGGAGGGAGGAGGCTAGGCACCTAGCCCTTCCACCCCCGATCTGACAATGATGATGTTGCTCCTGAAGTATCAACGGGAGATTGAGATGCTGAGCATGAAAGCGTCAGCCTCGAAGCAGGTGGAAGCCCCTCCTGAAACATCATGGCGTGGCGCCGATGAGCTCGAGGGTTCACCTTAGATGACGGCTTCTCGGTCAATACACAACTGTGATGGGGGCATGGCCCCGATACCACCACTGGCTACTCAACATGAAGGGGCTGCCGCTACTATGCCTCAGGCCACGGTGTTGGCGACACCTCAAATGCAGCAAGCACACTTATATCCAGATCCGGTGGATCCGACGATGGTGAGCAAGCTGATGGTTGAACAGATAATAGATATGAAGCTGGCAGATCAAGGCGGTGATGATTATGCGTTGTTTGATATATACAAGGTGCCGTATCCAGCTTACCATGCTGCTAAAAGACTCCCTCCTGGCGTCAATAAGCCGCCGAAGTTTGACAAGTTCAACGGGCAAGGATCCCTGAAGGAGCACATAGCCTATTACATGAATGTGATGGGTGATCTAGCAGCGGACGAGTCCTACGTGCTGAAGTTCTTCAGGTCTTCCCTCACGGGACTCGCTTTTGAGTGGTACTTGAACGTGTCGGCTGGGTCCATTAAGGGCTGGCCCGATATGCAACGGAAGTTCCAGGAGCGATTCTACGTTGCTGAAAGGGAGGTCACCATGGCCGAATTGTATGCTTCTAGGCAGAAAAATGATGAAACAACCCTGGAGTAGATTAAAAGGTGGCGAAATCTTAGTATGAGATGCAGGCGTCCGCCACATCAATAAGATGCTGTACAGATTTGCAAGCGAAATCTGAAGCGGGAAGTCCTTGAGAGGATGATAGGAATGGAAATTAGGTCTTTCGACCGATTAAATAATGTGGTGGCGAAAATCGAGGCTTTCCTCTCAAGATATTCTTCTGCCCCTGCTACCTCCAGTCAAAAAGCCAAGGCAACTGATAAGCAGCCTACGCCCAAAGAAGTGCATACTGTAGACTTCAAGGCGTTTGAGCAGCAGAAATATAAAGACAAGGGAGTTGCTGACCCTCCTCCCTGCAGAACAAAATGAAGAAGCTGTACTCCTTCCCCAAGGAGAAGACCCGGGTCCCGTTTGAATGGGCTACCCGCTACAACAAGATTACACTACCAGACCCAAAGAGGCCAGGTGATGCTAGGAGGAAAGATGATCCTCGCTTCTGCCCGTACCATCAAATGCTCGGGCACCCCATTGAAGACTGTTACGTCTTTAAGGATGTGATTTAAAGTTTGATTAAAAAGGGGGAGCTGCAAATGGGCGAGTACAAGGTGGATCCTCCACCCCCGCATGAAATGCCCGCACTGGGGGCAACCATCAACATGATATCATTATATCAACAAATGCCGGAAGAGGTGGCAGAAGCTTGCACAAAGCACACCTATCAGGCTTTTGTGCTGTCCCCAGCCAAAGACCAGGAAGACTGGCAGATGGTACCTACAAAGGCAAAGAGAAGATCGGCATCCCGCTCTGCTCCGAGAGTCCGAATTCATGGCATTACACCCCAGCCAGCTTCACCTACTGTGACCCCAGTCTGGCATGATACGGCCCCTCGATTGGTCATCAGGAGGCCAACTGATAATAAGAAGAAACAAGCCCCATTGCGGATACATCAAGAAGGCAGCCTAGCAGTCAAACGGCTGCAGAAGATTATAAATAGGTTAGATGAATATGAACAACCCAAGCTCCAGCCAGTGCAACTAAAACAATGTCTCTTGGGAAGATCTAGAGTCCCTCGGGCTAGAGCAAGAAGCTGAAGATGAATTTTGGGGAGGGATTGCCCCGAAAGATGCCCCACCCGAGCAGATGCCTACAGAGAAAAGAAAGAAAAAGAATAAATCAAAGAACAAAAAGAAAGGTAGCAACGTCTCCTGCAATACTTTGTCAGCTTTGTTCAACTTAGCCCAAAGCTCTGAAGAAGGTGATGAGGAAATATGTTTCACACTGGCTGAAATAAACCAGGGTGAAACTTCCACCTCCCAACATGCCACTAGGTCTAGGTGGAAGTGGGGATGCTTGCCCCCGGCTAATCACAATATCATGTTCAGGGGAGAACAATCGTACCAGATCCCTGAACCTGAGATAAAGGGTGCAAGAGTCCCACCTCCACCGGGCCTCTACCTTAAAGATGCAAGCGGCCAGGAAGTCTGATGCGGGACAGACACGCGACCTGGGACTCTAGCTCGCGATCGTCCCTGAGCGAGGGAAGACATTGTTGTGACCCCTCTATGTTGATGATGTTGACACTTGCTTTATTTCATTGGCAACATCCTTGTTTTGATTGATTGGCAACTGTATTGATTTGATGAAATTGCTCTATCAGATTGACTATGTGTTCTTTGCATTTAATACACTGCTATTTGCATTTCTCACTGTCATGGGTCGACGCATCCTCTGATGGGTCGACTCCTTTAGAAGACTTGTTTAGATTGAGTCTATACACTGGAAACTCTTCAATCGATTGAGTCTATACACTGTGCATGTTAGATAAAGTCTATACAGCGTCAGTTCATGCATGTCTTAGGCTAAGTCTATACAGCGTCTTAGGCTAAGTGTGTACAGCGTCAGTCGCTTACATTGTCTTAGGCTAAGTGTGTACAGCGTCTTAGGCAAAGTCTGTACAGCGTCAGTCGCATGCATGTATTAGGCTCAGTGTGTACAGCGTCAACGCATTTCACTGGCTCATGTTACAGCGTCAACGCACTAAGTCTGTACACTTGATTCGCCTTTGAATTGGGCAAGTGTGTACATTCCTTCACTATAGCTTTCACGTATCAAAGTCTACACATCGTGAAAGTCTATACATTCATCACTTACCTTTCGCTCAAGGTAAAGTCTATACACTGGGGTTTTCTCCTACATTTCTTATGTGAAGTCTATACATTCGTTTCTGAAGCTTAAAGTCTATACAGTCCAGCCTATTCCTACGATCAAGGCTTTAGCTACACTCAAGTCTGTACATTGGCTTCGCTTCATCAAGTCTGTACATTGAATCGCCAACTTTTTTGAAGTCTACACATCGCTTGATTTCCTGAAGTCTATACATCCACAGTGATATTTGAAGTCTATACATCCATCGTGGAGCTTCAAGTCTACACATCGCTTGATTTCCTAAAGTCTGTACATCCACAGTGAAACTTGAAGTCTGCACATTGGTCTTCAAATCCAAAGTCTGCACATTGGTCTTCGAATTCAAAGTCTATACAATGGTCTTCACACTTGAAGTCTATACATTCGATGTGCAGAGTTGATGTCTATACTGTGCCTTATGCTGATCGAGTCTACACATTGGTCGGTGGCAAGTCTGTACACTGGCCTCAGCTATTCAAGTCTATTCACTGGACTGTTTGGTCAAGTCTATACACCCTTCAGTTGAAATTCCAAGTCTGTACATCGGACTGTGTTAAGTAAAGTCTATACATCCGATTGTACAGTGTCTTAGCCATTGTCTCACTTCTTCAAGTCTACACAATGGTCGGTGGTAAGTCTACACATTGGTGTTTCATTCGAAGTCTGTACACTCACCAGTGAACGACAAGTCCACACATTGGACTGTAGCTGCTTGTTCTTCAAAGTCTGTACATTGGGCTTTCACATGAAGTATGTACATCCGTTAGTTCTGCATCGTTATCAAGTCTGTACAGCCACTCTTTGAGCATCAAGTATATACATTGGTATTGGGTGAGCATAGTCAAGTCTGTACACTGCACTCGAGTCCGTTGTCTTCAGTAAAGTCTATACATTGGCATCGGTCTTCACCTTCAGTATGTACAGTGGCTGCTTCATATAGGAAGTATGTACAGCCGTTGCCTCTTGATATAAAGTCTATACTTTGGGCAAGTCTGTACACTGGTTTTCCTTCTTATGAAGTCTTTATATTTACTAAGTCTATACACTGATTTCCTTCTCATGAAGCCTTTACGATCATTGAGTCTATACACTACGTTGTGCATACTTTGCATTGCACTCGTGGTTGCAAAGCCTGTACAGGGTTTACAGTTAAACTGAATATGTTCTTGTCTGTCTGACAGGGAATGCAGAGACAAATGAAGGGCACGTGATCCGAGGTACCTGGCTCGTGATCCGAGAAGAACAAGGTATCCAGATGAGGACACGTGTTCTGACACTCCATTGGATGCTGCCACGTGGTCCAAATGATTTAGGCGGGAAACGTGGAGAGCACACGCCTGCTGCTGCTGTTGCTGCTATATATATATGGCCCTTCTTCCACAGAAGAAGAAAGATTGAAGACAGAAGGGAGAAAGTCTATACAGCCACAGCAAGGCTCCTTCGATCCACAGAGAGAAAAGAGAGAAGAAGAAGATACAGAGATGAAGAAGAAATAGAGAAGAAGAAGAAAAAGAGAGAGGAAGAGATCGAGAGAGATTGAGTTGAGAGAGAGCTGATTGAGAGTAAGAGTGAGAGAGTTTGTATCTCAGTCTCGTGGTTCAAAACCAGAGCCGAGCTTTGCTCTTTAGAGCTACATTGCTTTTGGGTTTTGCTTTTTCATTTTGATTCTGTCTTTTCAATTCCGAACATTGTTTCTTCAAGCTGTGTGTCAGCGGTTGCAGTGGTAGTCTTCACTGGACGGGTTAAGCTGTATTTCCCTAGCGGTTGCAGAGGATCAGATCCTCTGGTCGGCAAGCTGTAGTGCCCAGCGAAGCTGTGTATCAGTGGGTTGTTTGGCCAAGCTGTAAAGCCCAACGGACGCAAGCTGTGTTGTGCAGCAGGAAGCCATACTCGGTTGAGTGTGGGGTGGACGTAGGTCGTTGATTGAACCACCTAAAAATTATGTGTGCAGTGTGTTTGTGTTTTTGTGTGATCTGTGTGCAATGGGAATTCTTGCTTAGCTTATTTGGTTGCATCGCTTATGCTCATGTCTAGCTTTCGATATATAGATATGGTGAATGGCTTTCATGGGTCGACCTTTTGCTTAGCATTCTTCCTTTAGCTTAACTGATGTTTGCCTAAATTCCGCTTTAGAACTTACAATAGTTTTAAATTAGGCAAGTTGATCTATTCACCCCCCCTCTAGATCCACACTTAGTGGAGATAGGCTGCGTCCATCTAACCCAACAGACATGGGACCGTGCGCGGTTAAGAAATCGGCAATGAGTCTTGGGTATCGGCCTTTCCGCGTTAACTCGGGTCGAGTCACGGGACGGTCACTCACTCTCGCTCTCGCAGCGGTGATAAAATGATAACAAGCTAGATAATCTATCACTCTTGCAGCGGCATATACAAAAATATACGAGTAAAGCAATGCCTACGAGGAGGGTGGTGAGTATACCTCCACGCTCCGGGCGTGGGGAAGACGTTCCCGGCCAAGTACGGTAACTCTCGGTAACAACGTTAAAAGTTAATTACAACAGTGAATTTTATTGCCCACTCCACGCAGGGAGGTAAAGGGATACAAGTGGGGCCTGGGAGGATTGACCCTGGGTTGACGGGCAACAAACTGGAGGTGCGTTCGGGGTGAACTCGGCCTGCTGGTCCGACTCGGCACTATTCCAACTCGGTGCTGCGCCGACTCGATTGCTGACTCACTGGACAGCAAGCAACGGTTTCCAAAGGAACGTCGCCTTCCTGAGATCTTCTGGAGACGCTGCTTGGCTGGGACGATGGCAGGGTGTCCCTAAACGACTCCCTAAAGGGGCGGCTCCTGAAGTTGATTTTTGATATTTATTTCTAAATATCTTCTGGACTGTAATTTCGGACCTGCACAGGGAACATATCTGTAGGCCTCGGCGACACAAATTACGATGCTCAGATCCGGAGGCCGATCGAGGCGTGGCTGGTACCATTGGAAAGAGAACTCATAGATCTACAACGTACAATTTTGACAGCTCCATCCACCAAATGGATTGAAAATGAATATGACTGTAATACTATTTTTGTTTCTGACCTGGACTGACAGACACATAGGGCAGCAAGGGATGTGCTTGAAACTGACCTTTGACCGAAGGGGAAATGCTTTTTCTAGACTCCACGAAAATTATGGTGGAAGGGGGTATATGTGAGGAACACTGAGGAATGTTTTTGATTTTTTTGGAAATTTATAGGTGGGTGGGGAAAATACGACAAGGTGACACTATCCTGTAGATCTGCAAAAGGGCAGATTACTGAGAGGAAAAACAAAAATATGGGAAAAATATCAAACTAAGGCCAAATGGCACGAAATTTGAACTGGAGATTAGGAAAGATAGGGAGAACAAACCCTCAAAATTAGGGCTCGAACAGAGAACAAATAAAAAATATAAAATTTTAGAGATGCGGTTCTGTCTTGATTTGGACAAAACTCCGACGTAGCGGCGGTGGCGGCGCATTGGCGGCATGAACGGAAGGCGGTGGCCGGAAGTCGCATCCAGCAGAGGTTGGAGATCTTGGAGTCACACCAAGATGAGGGCTTCACACCCTAGAATGGTAGAAATCCATCTGCCAGAGGGGAGGAGAGACACAAGGGGTGCCCTTGGACTTGCTCTTGGCAAAAATGCTTAATTCTTCATTAATATCTCTAATGACACTATACATGGGCTTATATAGAGAATGGCAAGGGGTGGGGGGCTGGGAATTTCATGGGAGAGAGGGGATTTTCTTCCCCATGTGGTCAAATGACGTAAAAAAATAAAAAATACAACATGGGATAAACTATATTATAAGGGGGAAGCATCTTGGACTTTAAGGGTTGGAATATTAGACTTTTTAATCCAATTGTCCCCTTGAATAGTCAAGCCATCTAGAAGCCCACCTTGGACCTTTGACTGGCCCCACATGGGCCCTAAGACTTAGGTGGACCAATAGGAAAGGAGATGGGGGCCCCTTGCTGGTCCTACTGGACTTTTGCACAAAAACCCAAAGAATCCTAGGGAATAACACATTGGCTTATAAAGCCTTACAATTGTGAACATACTTTCCCAAGGATATAAAAATAAACTAAAGGATGCAAATGCAAATAAAATGTTAGTGCTCTTGATGTCGATTCCCATCAACTCTCCCCGGGTGGGAAGACCTCGACCCCGTCGAGTAAGGGGTACGGCTGCTCGAGTAGCTCCGGCAGATCTGTCACCGAACCTAGAAGAGCGGAGTACGCTCCACTCCACGTAATCGACACCTGCTCATCCCGTATAGATTCGATATGCGCACGCTGCCATGGGAATGAGGTTAGAGGTGGACACTTCGGGGTGGGGTCGCTCTCAAATGAGGGAGGTGGCTCAAAGACTCACTAGGAATCACCGCGGGTCCCTTATGTGACTAGATCCGATATGTGGAGTAGAACCGATCCCAATAGTTCGATAAGTCTCATACTCGAAAGGGACTAACAACGCGAGCGTACAAAACCGACTCGACTCAACATATGCACAGACACACAATGCACTCGATAAACAAATGAAACAAAGACTCACAAGGACCCTAAACAAACCTAATGTTAATCCGACCCGTACATGGGTGATAGCGGACCAGGACATCTGAATTTGTGCCATGCATGCATCTTATGTACCTGAAGGTTGGTGGTATGGGAAACACCTAGACACCCAAGTATGACCCAATCATGCATGAACGGCCCTTTGGATTTGGGAGACTTGAGAGGGCTAGGAGAGCCGGGTGTGGGTGTATCGAGATTGGGCTTGGTGGGTATAGATGGCCCGGCCCGTGGGGTAGGGGTGTGGTAGTGGACTCCCTCGAAGAAATGAAGTATATATGGAGGGTCAAGGGGCCCACTAGGGAATGGGTCAAAGGGATCAAAGAAGGTATGACCCCTTGTGGTGGGTTCCTACAAGTCACTGTCCCATGTATGGAAGTCTTGAAGGTGTGTATGGTCACCTTCATACATTGTGGTAGATGGGACAGTGATCATATGTAGGAAATAAGATTCCTCCCTCGGGCAAAAGGGTATGAAGTCGGGCTCGGCCGACATAGAGAGGAATAAGAGAATCTCCGTGGTGACACAACCCACGGCGCACACGGAGGTAATGGACCCTAAGGTCGGATGGGTGAAGCTAAGACTAGTGGGTTGGTCGAAGCCTCGGGCCAATGAGTGCGCCAACTTCCATTGCGAATCTAATCCCAGAATAAGGTCTTCCAAGGTGTCAACATGGTGACTAGACCGGAATGTGATATGGAATGAGTTGACCGGCACTAATGGTAGGGTGGGGTCCATTGATGGATAAGGAGGCGGGACCAAGCCATCCTTGAGCCAACTAAGTAGTGGCTCGGCTATGTAAAGTGTACCCGTTAGAAACATGGGTGGCTCGGGTTGAGGTGGCTCTAAACAAGACGGCTCCGGATGAGGATTGGAAAGTAAGGGTTGTAACGGAGCACTCATGGGTGGTGAAGGAGGGGTCTCCATAATGGGGAGAGGGATTGGGGACTCCTTAGATGGGGCCGGGTAGGGGCTACGGGCCATGGCCTCCCTAGGCTCGAGTATGGCTACCTCCGATCACGGAGGTGGGCAAGGGGAGACTTGCGACTCAAAATAAGCGCACCTCCTATCCACCCGATCCGAAAGCATTTGCACAAGTTCAAAAATGGTGTGGGTTGGAGTAGGGGTATCGCGGTGGACATGCCCGTAATCAACCGGCCTCGGCTTGGGTCGGGGCTCGTCAAAGTGTGGGGCTCCTTGCCTCCGACTAGGACCCACTTGATTTGAAGCGCTTGGGTAGGATGGGTTGGGGGCGAGTGGGTGCGGTTGGTTGGAGGTGTGGCCCACTGTCTTGGGGGTGATGTAGTGGGGTTGGCTGGTGGCATGACCCCCGTGGTTGGAGGTAGGTGGGTGGGGCGCGTAGACCTTCCTAAGCTCTCTCTTCATGTCCCACCATGATTCGAGGGGCCATTGCCTCCTAACCTGCCTTAAGCCTTCGATGGTTCTCCATTTTTCAGCAGCCCGATCATGAAGCCTATCCTTGGCAAAATAGAATTGTCCGGCCTCGGACATGGGATAACAATCAAAGTAGGTATCCATGGTGGCCTCCCACTTGAGGTAGATGCCCGGGTCATTGGAGCCATAAAAATCCAAGGCTTCGGGCCTACGGAAGTGGAGAGGATGATTGCCAAGCCCATGGGTGGACCAACAGCCATATCGCCTGGGCGACCGGGAGTCCATTGGAGATTGAGGGGACAACTACATGCTAGACATGCCGACACTTGGGCAAGACACTAGACACGACCCTAAGTAATGCAAAGTTGGAATGCCGACTCGACTACCAACCTAGACACGACCAAGATTCGGTATGTGGCGGAGTCAATCGATCCGAAGATCACTCGCGCAAGTGTGCGGCCTTCCCGATAGGCGTAGCCTAACGTTCGGACAACACCTATTTATATACCGAACAATGGTATGCGGATGCGACACTTAGACCGACTTAGACTTAGACTCGACTTAAACGACTCTTTTATATATATATTTTATTTTTAAACACCCTAGACTCAACTGGCGCTCTGATACCAAATTGATGCGGGACGGACACGCGACCTGGGACTCTAGCTCGTGATCTTCCCTGAGCTAGGGAAGACGTGGGGCCGTGCGCGGTTGAGAAACCGACAGTGAGTCTCGGGTATCGGCCTTTCCGCGTTAACTCGGGTCGAGTCACGGGACGGTCACTCACTCTCGCTCTCGCAGCAGTGATAAAATGATAACAAGCTAGATAATCTATCACTCTTGCAGCGGAATATACAAAAATATATGAGTAAAGCAATGCCTATGAGGAGGGTGGTAAGTGTACCTCCACGCTCCGGGCGTGGGGAAGACGTTCCCGGCCAAGTACGGTAACTCTCGGTAACAACGGTAAAAGTTAATTACAACAGTGAATTTTATTGCCCACTCCACGCAGGGAGGTAAAGGGATATAAGTGGGGCCTGGGAGGATCGACCCTGGGTTGACGGGCAACAAACTGGAGGTGCGTTCGGGGTGAACTCGGCCTGCTGGTCCGACTCGGCACTATTGCAACTCGGTGCTGCGCCGACTCGGTTGCCGACTCACTGGACAGCAAGCAACGGTTTCCAAAGGAACGTCGCCTTCCTGAGATCTTCCGGAGGCGCCGCTTGGCTGGGACGATGGCAGGGTGTCCCTAAACGACTCCCTGAAGGGGCGGCTCCTGAAGTTAATTTTTGATATTTATTTCTGAATATCTTCTGGACTGTAATTTCGGACCTGCACAGGGAACAGATCTGTAGGCCTCGGCAACACGAATTACGACGCTCAGATCCTGAGGCCGATCGAGGCGTGGCTGGTACCGTTGGAAAGAGAACTCATTGGTCTACAACATATAATTTTGATAGCTCCATCCACAAATGGATTGAAAATGAATATGACTGTAACACTATTTTTGTTTCTGACTCGGACTGACAGACACACAGGGCAGCAAGGGATGTGCCTGAAACTGACCTTTGACCGAAGGGGAAATGATTTTTCTAGACTCCACGAAAATTATGGTGGAAGGGGGTATATGTGAGGAACACTAAGGAATGTTTTTGATTTTTTTGGAAATTTATAGGTGGGTGGGGAAAATACGACAAGGTGACACTATCCTGTAGATCTGCAAAAGGGCAGATTACTGACAGGAAAAATAAAAATATGGGAAAAATATCAAACTAAGGCCAAATGGCACGAAATTTGAACTGGATATTAGGGAAGACAGGGAGAACAAACCCTCAAAATTAGGGCTCGAACAAACAACAAATAAAAAATATAAAATTTCAGAGATGCGGTTTTGTCCTGATTTGGACAGAACTCCGACGTAGCGGCTGTGGCGGCGCGTTGGCGGCACGAACGGCAGGCGGTGGCCGGAAGTCGCATCCAGCAGAGGTTGGAGATCTTGGAGTCACACCAAGATGAGGGCTTCACACCCTAGAATGGCAGAAATCCATCTGCAAGAGGGGAGGAGAGACACAAGGGGTGCCCTTGGGCTTGCTCTTGAAAAAAATGCTTAATTCTTCATTAATATCTCTAATGACACTATACATGGGCTTATATAGAGAATGGCAAGGGGTGGAGGGCTGGGAATTTCTTGGGGGAGAGGGGATTTTCTTCCCCATGTGGTCAAATGACCAAAAAAAATAAAAAATACAACATGTGATAAACTATATTATAAGGGGGACGCATCTTGGACTTCAAGGGTTGGAATCTTAGACTTTTTAATCCAATTGTCCCCTTGAATAATCAAGCCATCTAGAAGCCCACCTTGGACCTTTGACTAGCCCCACATGGGCCCTAAGACTTAGGTGGACCAATAGGAAAGGAGATGGGGGCCCCTTGCTGGTCCTACTGGACTTTTGCACAAAAATCCAAAGAATCCTAGGGAATGACACATTGGCTTATAAAGCCTTACAATTGTGAACATAATTTCCCAAGGATATAAAAATAAACTAAAGGACACAAATGCAAATAAAATGTTAGTGCTCTTGACGTCGATTCCCATCAAAGTCCCCTCATTCACTGAATTTTTTTCGGCAAAGAAAGGCAAGCAGCTATGCCAGCCGTCCTAGTCAAAGGTTGAGAACACTTCTACCCAGGCCTCGGGTATGCCATTTCCGGTAGATGAAAGTGGCGAGGGCATCGCCCCTATTGCCAAACCCATCCAAATAAAGGAACCAACCGATCAGATGAGTCGGGATCAGGTTACTCCCGAAGATAAAGATAGACTACCTTTTGAGCCGACGGCTCCGGCACCAGGCTGCAGTAAGCACAACAAAGCTGAAGAAGCAAGGCTGCCCAATGTAAGAGCCGGCGCTCGGATTTTGAAGCAACTGAAAAGAATTCCAGCAAGATTCAATGTTTGGGAGATACTCTCCCTGGATGAAGAAACTCGGCAGGCCGTCATTGCAGCCTTGCAAACCTCGGCGCACTTCGAGAGCTGCTTTGTCTAGATGTGTTCGGAAGCTATTGTTACAGTTGCAGATGAGGATATGCTCCTGCTAACGACCAGCCACAATAGACCCTTGTACATGATGGGGCAATTAAATGGCTAGCCCATAAATAGAATTCTAATTGACCCAGGGGCAGTAGTAAATTTACTCCCTTATCGGGTCTATCAGAAGCATTACTTTAATGTGCACCTGATTGAGGTTAGAGATATGAAGATTGCTGGTTTTAACCAGAAATTTGAAGTCCCCATGGGTGTGGTGGAGTTCAAGCTTTCATTAGGAGATTTCGCAACCAAGGTGCAGTTCCATGTCATCAACTACGACACCTCATACAAGGCGCTGCTTGGCCGGCCATGGTTGCATTAGAACCGGGTGGTGCCGTCTACTCTGCACCAATGCATCAAGTACCCCCCGGATGGAAAAGAAGAAAGAATCTTTGCTGATTTGCACCCCTTTGAGGTGTTTGAGTGCCATCTGCTCGACGCCTCGCTTTATATGGAGAAGCCGAAGCAGACTTTCTGGCCAGCTCATAATAAAGAAAAGAACCTTGGTGAATGATTTTTGACAAAATTTGATATGATTCACACAAGGTAGGAACCTAGTTTTAATGTGAGTTTCTCCAATGCCAACTAGGTACACTCTCTCACCACGTATAGGCCAACTAAACCCGGGAAACTTCAAGGTACAACCTGCCCGGCGTCCGTGAGGGAATCCATGGGTGCAAGGACTTATGGAGGCTTGGTTTAGGAATTTTCGGTCCAAAGAGATGGAGTGTTCAATGGAGGGTCCTTCCTTCACCAAGAGGGTGTAAGATCTCCTAGAAAGTGTGGGGTAGAGGAGGTCTCCCAAGCCAAATGCCCTAGATGCAATACTAATGCAAAAGAATAGAAATATGAATGTATGAATAGAAATATGCAAAGATAATATAAAAGAAATCATAGAATAAGGGAATTCTGTGAAAACACAGAGAATGGGCGACTGTCACAGTAAGCGCCAAATCAAACATTCGCATCCACTGGCCTGGTCGCTCAAATTTTTTTTTAACAAAACATGAACGCGTCCAAGCTCTCAGACACGTTTAAAATTTTTTTTATTTCAGGGGACAACGCCTGTCACAGTGGTCGCTAATTCATGAATTGCGCCCCCTGTGATGGACACAAAATCCTTTCCTCCCAGAAATGATCTCAACAGCTAGAAAAATAAGAAAAAAAATAGACAACTGATGGACAAGGAGATGGATAACACTCACAACATATCAATCTAACTCCTGGAAATCAATAGAACATGAAGCATGAGATCCACTTTTTTTATTTATTTTTATTTATTTTATTTAGATGGATAGATAGATAGATAAAAGGAAATTTCTAAAAATATAGCAAATCACCAATCACATGTGGGGGGTGTAAAAATAAAAAGGGCCCTACGTGGAGCCCAAAAGGAGGTGCACCATGGGTGCAAAGGGGGAAAGGGTGATCAAAGAAAAACAATGGTGGTCCCACCTGATAAATCACACAAAACGTGAGCTAGAAGGGGGGGATGAATAGATCACGACCTATTCCGAGAATTTTAAAAAAAACTTAAGTAGTTCTGAAACGCAGTAGAGAAACTTTCCTAGTCTGGCAATAAAGTAGACAGAAAGATAGAATCTTATCGAGAGAGATAGTTAAGATGAAACAATAATCGAACAACTGACATGCTAGAGCCAAATCGAGAGAACAGCCAAGCAAACCACACAGATAGAATAGAGAGTTTTTAAGGTGGTTCGATTACGATCCGCAATCAACATTTACCCCTTACTCCACCAGAGTAAGGCTTCCTTGCACTAAGTAATTAAGAACCGCAGACTCAGTCTGCTAACACCCGCTGCCTGACTGCTTGCCCCGAGGAACACTCTCCTCACTCTTCTGAAGACCAGAAGAGTCACTGGAGGTCCAACCTCCCTTCCTTCGCAATCAGCAAAGGGAACCCCGTGAATTGCTCCCAGCAACTCGCGACCCAGAGGATCGTTCCTCTCTTCCTCCATAAACGCTAGAGGGAAACCGGAGTACCTCTCCCTTCCTCCAAGCAAACTTAGAGGGTAATAAGATAGAATTAAAAAGGTGAAAAGCTCGAAGGTGGAAAATAAAATGAAGAAGAAAAAACACACCCAGAAATAGTGACAATGTAGCTTCCGTAGAAGCAGACTTTCAGACTCAAACATGGATGATCAATCAGGCTCTCCTCTTTCTGAAATGGTTCTCTCTCTCGATTTTCTCATGAATTTTTCTCTCGTCTCAAATGGGGGAAATTTTAGCACTGGCAATGGCTTCAGATATTCTCTCTTGATTTCCTCCTTTATTCAGCTCTTCTCTCTCACCTTTTCTCCCAGCCTTTCGATCCTCTTTTATAAGTAGACGATGGGCGCGTGGACACCTCGTTTCTTGCCCAAACTTTCACGCAGATCTGATCTTTCGAGGTTCCACGTGTCAGAATCGTGGTACTATAGCAGTCTATGTGGCAGGATCTTCTGGTCCTCTCCTTATCTTGGATCACGTGCCATTAACCTGGTACTTTAGATTCCACGTGAGGTAAGTTCGCAGGTTGCTCAATAGATGCTCGACCATATGGCTGACCTGGCAATGAAACAGCCATGAGTGTTAGCTGTTTCGTGATATGCACTGACCTTACCTTTCAAAGACTGAGATGTGCACAGATTCTAGATAGTGGAGTGCACGGACCTTATCTGCATAGAACTAAAAGGTACACTGACCCATGCATGCGTATGGCAAAATATGCACAGACCTATATATATATGCACGATGGAAACATTGCACTGACCTTTATACGCTTAAGGAAAATCATTGCACTGACCTTCTATATGCGTAGGTAAAATATGCACCGACCTTAGCATGCGTATGGCGAAACTTGCACCGACCATCTATATGTGCAGGCATAATGTGCATTGACCTTAACAAGACTAAGGTGGATGTGCACCGACGTTCTATGCTAAACAACAAAATGTGCACCGGCCTTCTAACGAAGAAACAGTAAAGTGCTCCGACCTCATATGCAGTCTGGAAAACATGCATCGACCTTAGACAGTTAACACAAGCATGTACCGACCTATATGCTGGTGACATAGACATGCACCGACCACATCAGCAAGTGGTCTTAACTAGCATCGATGACATATATGCTAAGGCGGAGTGTGCATAGACCTTATATGTGTCTAACAAAGTATGCAACGACCTTGGCAATGTAGTATAGAGAAATGTTGCACTGACCTTAAAAGTGAGTATGCAATTGTGCACCGACCTGGCAAGCAAATGTGCTTGGGATTTATATGCGAGCAGTAGAAGATGCATCGACCTTATATGCGTTGAGCTGATATATGCACCGACTTCATATGGCCTGAAGCAAACGATGCACGGACCTGGTGCTTTTGACATCAAAACCTGCACAGTCTCCAATGCACAGACTCTTGAGGGCTTCTAACAAGTTATGTCTGACTTAAGGTGTTTGACTTATGACTTATGGTGTCTGACATCATCAAAACCATAGGGATACAACAGTCTCCCCCTTTTTGATGATGACAACACTATGAGCCAATCACAATTAATGCAGTCAATAAAACATGAGTCTGAACAGACATACATGCAATGTCACATACTGACTCATGCAATGTCACATATTGACTCATGCAATGTCACATACTAAATCCCTCTGACACGCTGACATTACTCATGATACATTAGCTCCCCCTAACATACTGACCTCCAACCAGAACATAAGTCATGCTCTCAAATCCATTCTTTCTCTTTGACATCATCAAAAGGAGTGTAAGGAGAACCAAGATACTGCTAAGCTGGTGAGACCAGAGACAATGAATTCACATGGTAGAAGAATCTCAGATGCAACCCTTAAAGATCCAAGTAAGATAACTGGATTGAGCTGAAAGACCTCATGGCTAATAAGTAGGAAAGACAAAGAATAAGAGTGAAGATTATCATCGTACAGAAGAAAGAATAAGGACCAAGGTGAAACAGTTATGCCAAGAGAAAGCTGTCTAAATGCTATACTAATCAAGTAACTGGAGGCTCATCTATTGTTAAATGGTCCAAAGGTATTGAGGACAAACAGTCTACAAATTATTTCAGGGGGGTGGAAGATTTTTTCTTGCTGAGAAGCGAAGCTGCCATTGAGTAATTTTGGTAAATCACACATTGGCATATGAGAAGACACCTTGATCAGAGGCCAAAATTCCTAGTTCCTCAGTGTGATAACCGTATTACTTCTCTTTAGGGAACAGAGTTAGCAATAGAAGTGTCTTTTGACGTGAGGAGACACCTTGATTAGAGGCCAGAATCCCCAATTACTCAACACTTTAATGCTATTGCTCTACCATGAATTTTAAATTTTCAGAAACTTTTTAAACAGAGATATTTTGGCACTTCATGACATAGAGTATGATTCATTTCTTTGATGGAGTGTCTAGTTTCTCAGTAACCAGAACATTGCTCTGAAAATTTGATATTCCCCTAAACAAATTTTATTTTATTTGGCATATGATGTTTGAAAACAATACTAAATGTACTGATCCTCAGAGAGTTTGCTTCCAGAAATTTAAGTTTCAAACATTTAGGAGATTTCATGACATAAAAATGTCAACAATGATCCGTGTTCATTAATGATGTAGGAAGATAGTCTTTGGGTTCTCTATCTAGGTCTTTGCAGGATTATTAGAAAGAGGCTTTTTAACTAAATTTTAGTTAATCAAATTTGAAAATTTAAGAGAGTTGAGAGCTTCTAGCTTTTGTGAAAAAAACTGCTTAAGGTTCTCAATGAGCTTTGTGTAGTGACAAGATCTCTCAAAATCCTTTTGAATCAGTCTCCTAAGACCACAAACTGACAAACAAGCAACTCCCCTTGTCACCTTGACTGTCTGATGAACTCAAACCTATCAGCTTAACACATGCAAATGCCTTCTACCCAAGGCATACCGAGAATACCTCCCCCTCACAATATGAATCAGATAAACAGACAGCTGGAAATGCAAAATGTATTGAAATGCAGAAAAGTAAATTTATGGACATTGAACCTGATCTATATGTAAATGAGCCTGTGGTACCAAGTGGAGAACGTAGATCAGAAGACCTCCTCACACATGATGTGGGTTTCTAGTCAGAAGAAGTCTGACCTTCTCCCAGCTTATCATTTGATATACCAACAAGTTATGCATGCCCATTTTATTTACTAAAGTATGACAGACACTAGATGAACATTTATGCAAATGAGGACTGTATGCAGCTCAATATGGACACAGAAGCATGGATGCATTTTATTCCAGGATTTCAGAATTCAGGGGGTTTTAAAGATCCCCAGTTCTCTCCTCAAGGTTGAGAATTTTTCATTGTCCAGAGGCTTAGTAAAGATATCAGCTATCTGATGTGCAGTGTCTACATGGATTAATTCAAAAGTATTTTTAGAAACCTAATCTCTGATAAAATGATGTCTGATTTCAATATGTTTGGTGCGAGAATGTAAGACAGGGTTTTTTGCAAGATTAATGGCACTAGTATTATCACAGTATATGGGTGTGTAGCCCAGGTCTACTTGGTAGTCCTGAAGCTAGTTTTTAATCCAGATCACCTGTGTACCACAGCTCCCTGCAGCTACATAGTCAACTTATGTAGTGGAGAGGGCCACAGAGTGTTGTTTCTTAGAAGCCCAAGAAACTAAACACCCACCTAGAAATTGACAGTGACCACTAGTGCTTTTCATGTCTAGCTTACACCCGGCATAGTCTGCATCTGTATATGCAATCAGATATATGGTGTGTGATGCAGGAAACCATAATCCTAGAGTGTGTGTAGCATATATGTATCTGAAAATTCTTTTCATAGCAGTTAGATGCAATTCAGTAGGCTTAGATTGGTACCTAGCACACATACCTACACTGAATTGCATATCAGGTCTCGAGGCAGTCAAATAGAGTAGAGATCCAATCATACCTCGGTATAACTTTGCATCAACTTCTTTACCTGATTCGTCTGCATCTAATGATGTATTGGTACACATTGGAGTTATGATGTGCTTCAAATTATTCATGCCAAACCGCTTGAGGATGTCCAATGTGTACTTGGCCTGGTTGATGAAGCATCCATCCTCCAGCTACTGTACCTGCAAACCAAGGAAGTATTTTAATTCACCGACCAAACTCATTTCAAACTCAGCAGACATTAATTGAGCAAATTCATTGCATAGTTCAATGCAAGTTGAGCCAAAGACTATGTCATCTACATATACCTGAACTATGATGAGATCTTTACTCAAACTTTTGGTAAACAAGGTTTGATCAACTTTACCTCTGTTGTAGCCCTTGCTGATCAGAAATTCTGTCAGCCGTTCATACCAGGCCCGAAGAGCCTTCTTTAGACCGTACAGAGCTTTATTTAACCTGAAAACTTTGTTAGGATGTGAAGACAATTGAAATCCGGGGGGTTATTCTACAAAGACTTCTTCTTTAATGAAACCATTTAAAAATGCACTTTTGACATCCATTTGATGAAGTTTTATGTTTTTAGAACATGCAAAAGCCAACAAAATTCTTATTGCTTCCATCCTAGCAACAGGTGCATAGGATTCATCAAAATCAACCACATATCCCTGACGGTAACCCTTGGCTACTAGTCTGGCTTTATTTCTTGAAATTATATCATCCTCATTCATTTTATTTTTGAAAACCCATTTAGTCCCTATAACATTTGTATTTTCAGGTCTCGGAACTAGTTCCCAGACATTATTTCTTTCAAATTGACCTAGCTCATCACTCATTGCATTAACCCATGATTTATCATTCAAAGCCTCATCAACAAATTTGGGTTCAATCTGTGATACTAAAGCAACTAGGTCTTGATTATTTACATTTCTGAGATAAGACCTTGTCCTAGGGGGATCTCCTAAGTTGCCTATGATGTTATTCACAGGGTGATCTTTCAAGAATCTAACATTAGTTGAGGACTCACCTGTTTCGACTAAGCTTACTTGATTTGGAGCATTTAATGCTTCAGGTGATTCGGATGCTTCCTCCACCATTTCCTCTAGAAAGTTTCCATCATTCCTTGAGCTCCTGTCATCATCATCCAAGTTAGTAGCAGTGTTTGTTTCATCGAATATAACATGAGGAGATTCTTCTACTATTTGGTATGAAACATTGAAAACCCTATATGCCCTAGTTGTTTTAGAGTATCTTAGAAAAATTCTTGGGGTACTCCTTGCATCAAATTTATCTATGTCCTTTTTATTATTGTTATGAATGAAGCATTTTGAACCAAAAATCTTAAAGTATAAAACATTTGGCTTCTTACCTTTCAAGAGTTCATAGGGGGTTTTCTTATGGACGGGTCTCACCAAGGCTCTGTTGATGGTGTAGCAAGCGGTGTTAGCTGCCTCTGCCCAAAATCTTCTGGGTAGCTGACTCTCCACCAGCATAGTTCTGCCCATTTCAATGATTGTCCGATTTCTTCTCTCCACTATGCCATTCTGTTCTGGAGTCCTGGGAGAGGAAAATATGTGAGTTAGTCCTTCATTGTTACAAAATTCAGAAAAAATGGAGTTTTCAAACTCTCCTCCATGATCAGATTGAATCATAAAAATTTTATGAATTCCTTCTTGTTTAACTTTATTGAAAAAGTGTTCAAATTTTTGAAAAGCATCACTTTTATTTGCTAATAAAAATAACCATGAAAATCTGGTAAAATCATTTACAATCACAAACCCAAATCTCTTCCCATTTAGACTCTGAGTCCTGGTTGGGCCAAAAAGATCCATATGCAGAAGCTCCATTGGCTTGGAGGACAAAGGCTCAGATATGAGCTTAAAGGATTTACGAGTTTGTTTGCCTAGAGAACAGGCATCACAAATTTTTGAGATGGAATTGAATTTAATCTTGGGCATGCCTCTAACTAAGCCATTATTGACCAATTTATTTAATGTAGAGAAACTAGCATGTCCTAAGCGTCTATGCCAATGAAATGCATTGTTCTCAAGATCAGCAGACAAGCAAAGAACTGACTAATACTAAGCAAGTTGTGTTGAAGACCCTCTACAAGAAAACTTTTTCAACAGAGTTTGTGGAAGACTTACCAACTGTTCCTATTCCAACAATCTTACCTCTATTCTTTCCTCCAAATTTGACCAGACCCCCTACCTTCATTTCCAGTTTGCTGAGTTTGGATCGATCGCCTGCCATGTGCCTAGAGCAGCCACTATCTAGATAGCACCTATTGTGCTCGGCTGCTAGGCTAACCTGCAGAGGGACATATCAAGCAGAGTAGTTTGGAACCCAAGATAGATTGGGTCCAAAGATATTGTTCAAAACTCTAAGCAGAAACTTCGGAATCCAAAACAGTTTGAAGGTATTTTTCTTTTGCATGTTGTTGACAATTTTGTTGAATTTTTTACTAGAATTCTGTCCACCTGGCCTAATGAAGTGGAATCTGTTCCTGTTGTTAGACTGTTCATTCCCCGGGTATCTTTTGTACCCATTCTGTCTAGGATAGATAAATTCATTAAAGAGTTTCTATGGAAGAACGGGATTTCCCCAGTTTTTCTTGTTTGACCCATGTTTTTGTAGAAAGATGAGTTTCTGTTCTGGGTCATATGCTTTGACCTGTGAACATTCTTGTTCTGGGGAATGCGCACAGGAGCTTGCCTAGTTGAGTTCTTTCCAGTTTTAGATTGTTGTCCAACATGGTTTGATGAATTATTCCTTGGTTGCTGGACACTCTGAACATTGTTGGAGCTAGATGGTATGTCTAGATTTTCCTTCCCTTTTTCTGGACAAAATGTCACTGTTGTGAATTCAAAGGGTTTCTTGTGTGTTGGGTTATAGCCTAAACCTTCTCTGTTGAAGTTAACCCTAGCACCTAGCATGGTATCCAAGTTCATTTTTCCTTGAACAAATTTTTCTCGAGTTTTTTGTTTGTCTTCCAGTTCTTTTTGCAATGTTTCACAATTTTCCTGAAGTTTAGAATTCACCTTCCTAACAGCTTCATACTTTTCAGTGATTAAACTATTTTCACTTTGGCTTTCTTGAAGGTTTAACTTGAATTCATCAAGTTATTTTTGAACTACTTTATTTTCATACTTAAGGTCTTCATTTTCCTTTCTGAGAGAATTCATCTCTTCTAATTCTTCCTTGACCTTCTGATTTTCTTTGTTGGTTTGAATTTGTTCTTTAGTAGCAGCATTCAGTTTTCTCTTTAACACCCTATGCTCTTTACTCAAAGCATTAAACTTATCTAACAGTTCAGCATAGGCATCTTCCCAGTCATCAATTGAGAAATTCTCAAAAATGTTGGTTACCTCGTCATCACTGTTGGCCATAAGGCATATTCCTTTATCATCTTCTTCTGAAGAGTTAGCCTCAGGGTCTTCCTCCTCGTCACTCCACGTGCAGACCATAGCCTGAGGTTTCTTATTTTGCACCTTGGAGCTTTTCTTTTGGAGATCGGGGCAATCCCCCTTCATGTGTCCAGTCCTCCTGCAATGAAAGCATGTGATCTTCTTAGCATTCTTATTTTTATCATTGTTAGAATCAAAATGCTTACCAGAAGTATGTGAGCTTTTTCTTCTAAATGTTTTTCCCTTAGTTCTTAAGAACTTCAGAAATTGTTGAGTCAGCATAGCTTACTCCTCTTGATCAAGGTTTGAGAACCCGTCAGACTCCCCACTACTACTGCTATTGCTACTCCCACTACTACTACGGGACACCTTGAGAGCAATGTTCTTGCCCTTCTTGTCACTTCCTTCACCATTTCTTTTAAAATTCATTTCATAAGTCATTAGGGATCCTATCAGCTCAGTGACTGTCAGTTTTGACAGATCCCTAGACTCCTCTATCACAATGGCCTTAGTGTGCCATGCGAGGGTTAACGACCTAAGGATTTTCCTGACTATATCCCCTTCTGAAACCTATTTCCCAAGCCCTTTAAGATTGTTAGTGATCAGCGATAGCCTAGCATACATTTCTGTAATAGTCTCCTCAGATTTCATCTTAAACAATTCATACTCAGAGGTGAGCATATTTACCTTGGTGACCTTGACTTGGGATGTACCTTCGTAGATGAGCTCTAGTTCATCCCACATTTTCTTAGCTATTTGGCAGGCTGAGATCCTGGCGTACTCTTCTAGATGTACTACGCATTGAATTATGTTTAGAGCCGACCAGTTGACGATTGAAAGCCTGATGTGATCCTTCGTCCACGCATCTTCATTTGGTGGGAGGTTGTATGGTCCTATGGTGATCACTCTCCAGAGTTCGTGGCTCTGCGCTCTCAGGAATACTTCCATCCTATTTTTCCAGTAAAAGTAATTATTACCATCAAAAAAAGGAGGGCGACTAATGGACTCTCCCTCAGCCAAGAAACTGCGAGGAGTGCTAGATCCAGATTTACCCTGGTCGTTGGACCACATGTTGGGTAACCTGCTCTGATACCAATTGATAAATCACACAGAACGTGAGCTAGAAGGGGGGGGATGAATAGATCACGCCCTATTCCGAGAATTTTTTAAAAAAACTTATGTAATCCTGAAATGCAGTAGAGAAACTTTCCTAGTCTGGCCACGGAGCAGACAGAAAGACAGAAGCTTATCGAGAGATATAGTTAAGATGAAACAATAATCGAACATCTGACATGCTAGAGCCAAATCGAGAGAACAACCAAGCAAACCACACAGATGGAACAGAGAGTTTTTAAGGTGGTTCGATTATGATCCGCAATCAACATCTACCCCTTACTCCACCAGAGTAAGGCTTCCTTGCACTAAGCAATTAAGAACCGCAGACTCAGTCTACTAACACCCGCTGCCTGACAGCTTGCCCCGAGGAACACTCTCCTCGCTCTTCTGAAGACTAGAAGAGTCATTGGAGGTCCAACCTCCCTTCCTTCGCAATCAGCAAAGGGAACCCCGTGAATTGCTCCCAGCAACTCACGACCCAGAGGATCGTTCCTCTCTTCCTCTAAAAACGCTGGAGGGAAACCGGAGTACCTCTCCCTTCCTCCAAGCGAACTTAGAGGGTAACAAGATAGAATTAAAAAGGAGAAAAGCTCAAAGGTGGAAAATAAAATGAAGAAGAAAAAACACACCCAGAAATAGTGACAATGTTGCTTCCGTAGAAGCAGACTTTCAGACTCAAACATGGATGATCAATCAGGCTCTCCTCTTTCTGAAATGGTTCTCTCTCTCGATTTTCTCATGGATTTTTCTCTCGTCTCGAATGGGGGAAATTTTAGCACTGGCAATGGCTTCAGATATTCTCTCTTGATTTCCTCCTTTATTCAGCTCTTCTCTCTCACCTTTTCTCCCAGCCTTTCGATCCTCTTTTATAAGCAGACGATGGGCGCGTGGACACCTCGTTTCTTGCCCAAACTTTCACGCAGATCTGATCCTTTGAGGTTCCACGTGTTAGAATCGTGGTACTGTAGCAGTCTATGTGGCAGGATCTTCTGGTCTGCTCCTTGTCTTGGATCACGTGCCATTAACCTGGTACTTTAGATTCCACGTGAGGTAAGTTCGTAGGTTGCTCAATAGATGCTCGACCATATGGCTGACCTGGCAATGAAACAGCCGTGAGTGTTAGCCGTTTGGTGATATGCACTGACCTTACCTTTCAGAGACTGAGATGTGCACAGATTCTAGATAGTGGAGTGCACAGACCTTATCTGCATAGAGCTAAAAGGTACACTGACCCATGCATGCGTATGGCAAAATATGCACAGACCTATATATATATATGCATGATGCAAACATTGCACTGACCTTTATACGCTTAAGGAAAATCATTGCACTGACCTTCTATATGCGCAGGCAAAATATGCACTGACCTTAGCATGCGTATGGCGAAACTTGCACCGACCATCTATATGCGCAGACATAATGTGCATCGACCTTAGCAAGACAAAGGTGGATGTGCACCGACGTTCTATGTTGAACAGCAAAATGTGCACCGACCTTCTAACGAAGAAACAATAAAGTGCACCGACCTCATATGCAGTCTGGAAAACATGCATCGACCTTAGACAGTTAAGACAAGCATGCACCGACCTATATGCTGGTGACACAGACATGCACCGACCACAGCAGCAAGTTGTCTTAACTAGCATCAACGACATATATGCTAAGGCAGAGTGTGCACAGACCTTATATGTGTCTAACAAAGTATGCAACGACCTTGGCAATGTAGTATAGTGAAATGTTGCACTGACCTTATAAGTGAGTATGCAATTGTGCACCGACCTGGCAAGCAAATGTGCTTGGGCTTTATATGCGAGCAGCAGAAGATGCACCGACCTTATGTGCGTTGAGCTAATATATGCATCGACTTCATATGGCCTGAAGCAAACGATGCACGGACCTGGCGCTTTTGACATCAAAACCTGCACAGTCTCCAATGCACAGACTCATGAGGGCTTCTGACAAGTTATGTCTGACTTAAGGTGTTTGACTTATGACTTATGGTGTCTGACATCATCAAAATCACAGGGATACAACACCACCATGATCGCCAATTTTTAGATTATGAAAAAATCCACTAAAGGAAAATTATTTTACAATATGGTATGAATAAGGGGAAAAGAAGGGGAAAGAAATAGAAAAGGGGGAGCATGTGTGGATGCTATAAGGAGAGTTATCGCCAGAGGGGTTACCTCAAAAGATATAAACAATAAACAAAGGAGTGATCATGAGTATAAATACCTTAAAAGAAGTGGGGGAGATTGTGAGTGTGCACCTTCTCTTCCAATCGGCCAGCCGATGAAGAGAGCCTCTCTTGATTGATTACCCTTGCAAAATGAACAAACACCAATCAAAGATTAGATTAGTACCAAGGTGTAGCATCAAGTTCATAATAGAAATAAACAATAGAAGCATGAAATAGAACACACCTTGTTGGTGTTGGCTTTTAAACCCCTATGCAAAGGATAGGAGATGATGAATGATATGTAAATAGGGAAGGAGATGTGCAAGTGTTGCACTATGGGAGATCTCAATGTGGTTGAAATGATAAAAATAAAAGGAGAAGAGGGAAAAGATGCATACGATGCATGAGCATGGATATAATCTAATAAAAATAAAAGTAGGATAAGAGAAAAGAAAGGGCTTATTGGCTTTTTTCCATGGAAGAGGGCTTCAAATCCGCGAGAGGAAGAAGAGCTCCAACGTATGTAGCCTTGAGCATGGGCCCTTAGTCCGGCGGCACCTCCCCTTGAATTGATTGAGCCACCTTATGAACAAGGGAGAGAGGGGTCCTATTTATAGGGGTGAAATTCGGAAGTTAATCCTATAGAAAATAGGAAAACCAATTTCAATGGGATTTAGAAAGAGATATTCATTGGGTAAGTGTCCTTTCAACCTCAGAAAGCCTTAGGACCCCTTTCCCAAGTTGAAAGGGAGCTCAAAATGGAGAAACAAGGAGATTCCGCCGGACACGTAACTCTGCCCGAAATGGCGACTGACGCAGTGGTCGCCCATTAAATGAACGTCAGTTCACAGAGTCGCCCATTTTGAGTCATTTTAGGAAGGATTGAGAATTTTTAAAATTAGAAAAGAATTGTCGTCCAGGGCATGGGTCGCCAATTATGAATTAATACGAATTTTGGATGGAGTTGGAAGCTCAAAATAAGGCAAGTATGAACGCATCTGGGGTCCTAGACGCGTTCAAGAATGGGCGACAGACTGGACAGACGTCGTTTCTTCAATATTTTAGAAATTAGGAAATTACCAAAAATCGAAAAAGGAAATCTCGTCCAGAGGGACAAACGTGAATTCTTGAATTTTATGGAAATTAGAAAATTACCAAAAATTAGAAAAGGAAATCGCGTCCAGAGGGATAGACGCACATTTTTGAATTTTATGAATTTGGTAATTATTAAAACAAAAAGGCATCCACCGGATTAGATGCGTTCTTAAAAAATTGTGACTTTTGCAAAGTCGTTAATTCAATAAATAAAATGATTTAAAGAATCCGCGTCTGGGGTCCCAGACGTGTTCACGAATGGATGACTTTCCGGACTGACGCTGTTTCAATAAATATTTCAAGCCAAAAATAGGTGGAAAAAAATAAGAACGCGTCTGGTGTCTCGGACATGATTTTTAAAAGGTTGACTCATCACAGGTCTTGTGTCGACTCAAAAGAATTGGCATCAATTTGAAAAGGCGCTCATTATTTCAAAAAGAAATAGGCGTCCAACCGACTGTCGCTAATTTAGAAAAGTTCCGAAAAATTGGTGAAAATTCAAGGAAAAATCAGAAAAGATAGGGGAAAATGGGGGAAAGCTGAATTTTCAAGAAAAATGGGGAAAACCACTCAAATAAGTCGACTTGAGGGTCAAATTGGGGCATCGCAATGCGAAAGGAGATATGCTCAAAATGATGTCAATTTTAGCGTGTCTACAGCTGTCCCGCCTTGGCGTCTGCATTGCAAGAGAGTGAGATGGAGTGGAATGAAATGGAATGGAGTGGAGTGAAATGAAAAATAGGCGCCAAGGTGTGATGAGCCACGCAATTAACACCACCTGAAAAGAATGGAACCCGAAGATCGGAATGAAGCAATCTTGAGAAGGTTCAATGAAAGCGACAATTGTTTGGATAAAGGAAGGAGTGTGCACACGGGCACAGAGGAGAGAATGTAAAGAAGGCGATCAACTTCCAACGCAGTGGAAGTACCCCAGGTCACAAACCTATAGGTTTCACCATTGGAGAACAGTCACCAGCCAATGTGGACGTGCTACAGTCACGGTGGATCCAAGGGAAAGGATTGAATAAGAGGATAGAAGTCCAAACAAAGGAGTTTTCAAGGAAACGGCCCAAACTGGCAACAAGGCGAATTGATGACACAATTCGACATAGAATATCTCATATATTGGAAATTAATGATCAATTGGCTCTCAAAATTGATTTATTAGAAGGGTTTCCCAAAGTTAATTCAAAGTCCTACATGAATGCATGCTGGGTTTAAAGGGAAAAATTAAAACAAACGAAAATATAAGGTAATCAAGGATAATAGTGTTAAGCTGTCCAGAATGAGTCAAGATACCGATCTCGTGAGCTGATACTAAGCCAAAACCCATTTATCCGCGCACCAACTCGTAAAAGGGAACCATCGTCCCCAGTCTTGGACGGCTCAACGACCTATCCGTACGACTAAGATTCCTCTGAAATCATCATCGTTTTTGATGAAGGGGAACTCAAATTCTAAATTTATCAAAGCCATAAGGTCCTTGATATAATCTAATAGAGTAGATAACATATAGTAAAATGCATATATGGGAGATGGTGAAGGCAGTAAGCAAGTGGGGAGCTGAGAACATGAGATGCAAGCAAGCACCGTGAGACTTGAGTGATGATGTCCGGACGGTGGGACCAAAGAAGCCTTTTCCTGCGCTTAAAAGTTGATTAGCCAAGATATAATGGATAACAAGCAATGAATTAAGATGATGAAGCATAATACGAGAAGCAAGCAATGAATCATAGCATGGATAGTTATAGCATCGAGCATAAATCATATAGCATGAAGGCACAAAAGCATACAAAGCATCATTGTTTGTTGTTTATCATGAGGATGACAACTTGGCTAACCATAAGATTTGAAGTTGAATGATCGAGATCAAGTAATGCCCAGTGGCAGGAATAATCCAGTGAAAAGAGTAAGAGTCATTTAGAAAGATTTGGAAGGGATAGCTGAAGATGCCCAAAGTAGTCAAAGCATGAAGATGTTGATGTTAAGAACATAGGGAAGAATAGAAAGATTGATGACAATGAATGGAGAGGACTCATCCCGTGTTCTTGGTCCTTCGAAAGGTTGTCCCTGTAGGAAAACACCATCAGAAAATACAATGCAATTTTTTTAAAGATATGCAAATTTTTATGGATTTTGAAAAGTATTCAAATTTTTATGGATTTTAGAAGATATTTGATTTTTTATGATTTTTTTTGAAAATATTCAATTTCTTATTGATTTTCTTTTTTTTGGAGAAAATATTCAATTTTTTTAAAATTTTAGTTTAGACACTACTAATGCAGCATCAAAGGATGTTTAAACCACTAGCTAGGGGTCCTTGTTCCTTCCCCTTTCGCTAAAAACTGCCTAAAGCTGGGCGTGCATTGAGGGTGGCGCCCTATAGTTGGCTGCCCTTGATTAACGGTGCCCCTACCAAGGTCATACCCGAGAAACACTCGATCTTGGAGGGAGAAGAGAAAAAAAATTAGGGGATAATCTTGATATAAGTTAAGAAGATATCGAGTTTTGACTTCTGTCCATAGTACAACCCCTAAAGATTCGGTATGTTCTGTCGGAGCTTTGTGTCATATCATCGAACCTTAATTCTTTTGGAGGCATACATACGACCGGGCTCATGACGTCCTACGGGGAAACTTTACTGCCCTCTTGCCATGTCATTTTCTTTGAATTTTTCTTTCTTCTTACTCATATATTTTTATTTCATTTGATCATCATTTTGCTCTTTTGTCTTCTTTGGACTTTGAGAGAGATTACAATTAAGCTCGAAATTTTAAGAATAAGGTCATAATTGACTACCCCTATTTGAGACTTCCTCGTGTCAGGGTGTGCTTAGGTTGGTTGTTTTGCCCAGAATATCTCTTCCCTCATATTTTGGCGGAGTGGAGAAGAGAAAAAGACCTCGTGCCCTCGAGCATGGCCGGAGTAGCAACGGTGTTCTACCAAGGGAGACGGCTAAGGACGCCGTGAAGTGTGTGCGGTGCCCAGCAAAGGGCTACCCTTAATGAGTGGGGAGAGAATGCCGAACTCCCAGCGTGGGGTTCTCATAACCAAAGGGTGCTGCATAGCAAGCCTAAAGACTCTTTTTTTTTACATTGAATGAAACAAAGACCTAGGATAATGGCTTAAGACACCACTCTTAACCAAGTTAAGAAGCACTTCATGTTGAAAACCGTGCGTGAAGATGAATAAGATAATGACATCATAAAAATGCATACTTACGTAAATATGTTACCTTGCGACCTTGGAGAAGAAGCAGTTGTCGAAAATTCTCTTGGGATTTGTTGTCCTCTTTTGGCAGATAAAAGGGAAGGAAGGTAAGGAGTTGAAGTGGCTTAACAAGAGGGAGTGGTGCTTAGACCAGACTCAGACGAAATAAGGAGAAAAGGGAAGAGAGGTGAGGGCTAGAACTCCCTCACTAAGGTGCGGAGACCCTGACCACATAAAAGGTCTACAGAAGGAAAAGGGAGTTAAGAGGAGAAGTGAGGACTAAAGCCTTGAAAGTAATGTGAGAACGGGCAGATGCCCAAAGCAGTTGATGTAGAAGAAGTCGGGTCGGACCCGGGATCGGGAGGAATTAAGAGGAGAAATTGATAGATCGAGAGAGGTGGATCTGGAGGGTCCGGAGGCAAAGGAGGAGAATCATGATGGGAAGAAGAATGAGAATCCGGAGGTTCTGGGGAGATAAAATACCGAGGGACGCGATGCCCAGGGAAGAGGTATGGAAGGAGGCAATTTAAAAGAAGAAAAAGAACCAAGGACGCGAGTCCTGGAGGAGTAGGAAGATGAATCAGAGGAAAGGGAAGAAGAGATTCGGAGGTTCCGGAGGGATAAAGTGGAAAGGGGTGCGATGCCCTAGGAGGTCTGGTGGTTCTGGAGGGGAAAAATTGGAGAGGGTGCGATGCCCTAGGAGGATAAGGGAATGAAAAGGATCCGGAGGAGGAAGACACCATGGGACGCGATGCCCAAGGAAAAGAGAAGAATCCGGAGGTTCCAGAGGACAAAAGTAGAAAGGTTCACGATGCCCTCGGAGAATCAGTGAGAAGTCTGAAGGTTCCAGAGGAGGAAAATTGGATAGGGCGTGATGCCCTAGGAGGATAAGGGAATGAAAAGGATCTAGAGGTTCTGGAGGAGGAAGACACCATGGGACACGATGCCCTAGGAGAAGAGAAGAATCCGAAGGTTCCGGAAAGGAAAAAGAGGGGGTGTGATTCCTGAAAATGATAAGGGAATGAAAAGAAGGGTCCGGAGGTTCCGGAAGAAGAGAGTGAGAAAGGGCGTGATGCCCTGGGATGAGAGAAAGAGAATCCAGAGGTTTCAAAGGGATAAATTCGAAAGGGGTGCAATGCCCTAGGAGGTCAGAAGGTTCCAAAGGATGGGGAAGATGCGGGTTCAGAAACCCGAAAAAGAAGGAATGCAAATGCATGCAATGCAATGAATGCAATGGATGCATAGAGTGCAAAGAATGCAAGGAATGCAAAGAATGCAAGGAGTGAGAGGATGAGAACTCCCTCCTCACCCAACGGGCGGCCCATAAGAAGAAAGTAGTGGTGGATGGAATAGAATAAAAAGTGAGTAAAGTGGCGGAAGGCCCCTTAGCAAAAGAATGTCCGCCCCTACATGGCAAATAAAGTGCCCAGGCAAACGGCTCAAAGGATGGAAATAATGCGCAAATGCTATCATTGGCAGCAAAATGTGTTATGGAAATGTAAGAGGAGAACCCCTTTTCTTTGGTAGGAACTTGTACAATGACCGAACAAGGGGTAATGAGAGCTTTAAAAGAATGTCGACCAATGAGCAAGGTGATTTTGATAATGGCCTTAGGCCGACATGGCATCAAATCTTGACATTTTTCTTCAGTGAGCATCAGCGGGGACTTAGCCTCTTCAAAGACGCCTGGCAGAAGAACACGGATCGTCATCCGAAAGATAAAGTCTTGGATCTTGAATAACATAGTCATAGCCAAATCCTTCTTGCCCGACTCTTGAATATTCTCGGCACAGGTGCTTGTGATTATACACCCACTCCAAGTGGAAGGAGGCGAGATGGAAACTGTAGGCTCAATGTATAATGAAGGTTTAATGGATGGTGTTGATGCAAGTGTAAGTGGAAGTGGGGGTTCTAGCACGTTGGGCTTCTCCCCTTGCTCGGAAGTGGATGGGGTTGGCTCGAGTGCAACAAGGGGTGGTGTAGACACCTAATTTCGGACATCCCGCAGATCCCCAATGGACCTTCGTGTGAACCACGCACAATTATTGTACCTGGTTTATCATTGTTGCAAGCTTTAAAGCCCAGCCCGTAGCAATAGATCTATTGGGCCTCGTCTATTTAGGGGGCCCAAAGACCATGGTCTGGGTGGCCAGAGAGCTGGCCGCCCTTGATCCTGGGTGACTGGGTCGATGAGCGCCCTCCTCTACTGGGTGGCCATCAGTCTGGCTGCCCTCCCCTTCAAGGAGGCCAAAGTAGATGGACGCCCTCCTATTTTTACTTGGTCAGAGAACATGGCTCGGTTCGTGAACACGTTCTCCCCCCTTATTTTGCACGATTTTCCCCACGGTCTCATGCACTCCGACCTCAATGACAAAACCACCAATCTCCAAAGGGAGAGGGGGGATTTTGGCATTTTGGGAACTCGGGGAGTCGAGGGATTTGTGAGAGGGAGTTTGCCTACGGAGGTTCTCTCAGACGGTGAGGAGGGAGTTGCGCCTAGTCTCCTTCCTCCTTCATCCTCGATCCTGGTTTGAACTCCGGAACCCCACGTCCTCTGCTTCTTGCATCATGGCTTCCTGGTAAGTACATTCTGCATATCATAATCTTCCTAGCTCCTACACTTAGAGGGTTTTTTCCCCCCAAAATAAACGGGAAGGTGGGTGGTCGAAAGTCTCAGCCATCCCTCCTTCCCACCACCCCCAGGTAATTACGCCGCCACTATTCCCGTTATATTAATTTTCATTAGAGTAGATACTGCACTTCCCTGTTACTAATGGTCTTCTTCTATTTTCTTCTTTGAGCTTCACTGCTTACAGGACTTCAACATCAAGGAACTACGTAAGGCTCCTTGCCCTTGGCCGGCCGAGGACGAGGAAGAGGGACCCTACCTTCTCCCTGTTTTAACATCTCCATGCGATCATCATTCCTGTGAGGTTTAGGTAAACACCTCCAGAGATCACGATTACTTAATCTTTAATTTGTTCCTTTATAGGTACTCAAGGCCCAGGAAGGTTGAGGAGACAACCACGCATGGCACATCTCCAAATCAACCCACTCCATCCACCGGAACCTACAAGCGAAGTGGCGATCATGGTGGGACACTCTTATGCCTACTGTGAGTTCCTGATGCTTGAAGTCCAAGATAAGTGAAGCATGTGTTTACATTAGATTAATTTATGTAGCTTTATTTTTGTGTTTTCTGAAAGTCAGACAGAAGGAGGCCAACCCCCTGGCCGCCTAGGCCCCTGGGCAACCCACCCAGTGGCCGCCTAGGCCATCTCCTAGGCGACCAGGAGTCTGGCCACCCAGAACCCTGGATGGCCCTCGACCTGGCCGCCCTCTCCCCCTTTCCAAGAGGCCAGCACTCTAGCCTCCTTCTCCCCTGAGCGCCCCTCGACCTGGCCACCCAGGTCTTTGAGCGGCCAGTGACTTGGCCGCCCTCTGCTCTCTTCTTGTGCTCTTCCGTAACTAGTTGTTTTCTTTCTTGTTTTGCTTGTACATTGTGTGATCTCTCTCTACAGGGTTGGATCATGGTTGGGTTTAGGCAGAGCCATCATCACCCCTTGTTAGGAACCCCTCCCGTTGGAATTGAACCCTTCATCTGAGGATTCTCACTCGGGTGTAATTGGTTCGGTCCAACCGGGAACCTCCGTGAGTCCTCGCGAACCGTGGGTTCCCACACGATCACCAGGCAGGTTGTACCACCGGAAGAATCTATAGTAACCCTGGGCTTTGAGTGAGGTTTCTGCTAAATCCCCCCGAGTTCACCCTTCACCCACTTAGTTCCCTTCTCTCCTCCAAGTGAACAAAAAAAAGAAAAAAAAGAAGGAAATGAAAATTGTAGGACATTGCTTGTGGTCACCCCCTTTGGTGTGCTTGGAAATACTTACCCCTCCCCCTAAATTTCATTTTCTCTTTTCTAAACCAATTAAAATTGGTTTAGAATGGAGCGGGTTTTCACGAATCCGGGTTTTGAGGAGGAATTCCCTCCCCAATATGAATCCGGGATTAGGGGCAATCCTCTATTTCAAATAGAGAACGATTATCTGGATGCCTTTATAGGCATGTTCTCGGCCACGCCAAATGAGGCCATCCATGCCGATTCGGTTTCTTCACCAAGTGATCATGACCGCGGTAGCCCGAGGGCTCCTACACTCTCTTCGCACGAGGATCAAGAGTTGATTAGCATGCTATCCCGCTACACTCCCGTGCACTTGGCCATGGTGGCTTCCCGTGGGAAGGCTCCAGCCATCCCACACATGTCTCCCCATATCACATCCCCCCGCGCTCAAACTCCCTTTCAAAGGTCCATGAGCCGACCCATTTCCGAGAATCCACTCCAATTCAGCTATCCAATGGCTCCACAAAGGGTCCCTTCACCCCCAATTCCATCAACCATGGGTGTCCCGTTGAAGGGGATAGACCCGTCACTCCGGCAGGAGATTCAAAGCTACATTCGGCAGGCGGTGGCCGAGAGTATGCCAAATTCACGTCCCCATTCGCTAGCCCAGTATTGCAAACTCCCTAATGCTCATTTCCCGCCTGGGTTCAGGGCTCCTAAGTATAGGAGATATGATGGTACCACCGACCCCCATCATCACCTTTCGGGTTTCCTTATGGACTCCCATCAATGGCTCTACGATCGGGTCCTATTGGTCCATCTATTTCAAAAATCCCTTGAGGGCGAGGCCCTACGTTGGTTTTCCTCCCTACCAGCTATTGATCTCATCAACTTTGATATAGTCTCCGAGCGATTCCTCACTCACTTTGGTCATATGTCCTCTATTTCCCCTACATTGTTTGACCTAGTTATGGAGAAAATGAAGCCCGTCGAGGACTTCATTAGTTTTGCAAATCGATGGAGAATCATGGCTTCTAGGATAGAGGTCCTCATCCCCGAGTCTCAGGCCGTCACCATGTTGGTGAATAATGCTACTCCTCAGCTAAGGGCCATTTTAATGCTCAGTGAGCTCCACACTTTTCGGCAACTATATAACCGAGCTCGGATAGTTCAGGCCCAGGTAAGGGATTCCACCTTGCCTCCTTTCTTTGAGCCTTGCACCAAGAATAGGAAGACCCCAGCCGTCCCCACCACCGAAGGCGTCACGGTAAATGAGCAAGTCCATGCGGTTGGCCAACCTTTCAGGTCTAACAATCGCCAGGTCTCCCATCCTACTCAGGCTAGTGCAAACCAGGGGCAAGGCAATCCCAAGCCTTATGCCAATGTCCCTCCACCTCAAAGCTACAATCACACTGGGCCAAAAAGGGCTTCTTATCCTCCATTGCCTGAAACTTTGGGCAACATTTTCTTTGCCCTTATGTCCTCCGAATCCATTCAGCTTCCCCCTCAGCGGGATCGGGTCCATCCCAATGCTGATACCTCCAAGTATTGTCCTTATCATCGCACTCCCGGGCATGATATATTCAATTGCTTCCAATTCCGGGACTGTGTGTATGATATGAATGAGGAGGGGAGGATTAACTGGGCCTATGTGAAGCTGGCCATTGCCAACCTCAATAAGCCTAATCGGGATCTCGGAATTGTGCAAAACCCATTGCCAGCTCATCAATCAACTAAAGATCCCTCGAGTTCGAGGCAAAATGAGCAGGTGAATACGATAATTGGAATGCAGCCATGAGTGCTCAAGAGGACGCAGATGTAGGGCATCGAAGGGTTCCCAGGATGGTATGGGAAATTAGAAGTGGAGGCCAATGAACCATGGACGGATATCAACATGTTCACCCAATCCCGATTTCCAAACACTACCCAAAAACCACTCACCTGGATCAACCCTCCTCAGGCAGTGGGTCAAGAACCTCATGTCTTTTCAAAAGCTCAGTCAGTGCATGAGCGCCCTTTGGTCCTCCTTAAGCCACCTCAATCAAAATGAATCGCTTCTCCTTCTCTTGTCAACCCTGGAGCTGATTCGGCTTCCCTTTCATACATCTTCGGATCTCCAGCTCCCTTACAGCTAATCCGCCCAAAACCTTCAGAGTCAGGAGACCCGAAAGAGGCCTCGGTGAATGTCACTCTCCGCAACCGCATCATCCCCCCATCCCAAAGGCAGTCCCAGCCTGAGGAAGGGGTTAATTCTCAAGGTCCCCCTGTGGAATATGACATTCTCCAACACCTAGACAGGACCCCTACCAAGGTTTCCATCCTGGAGCTCATTAGGAAGTCTCCATCACACCAAGCCACTCTATTGCAATTCCTTCAAAAGATCATGGTTAATGAAGACCTTCCGACAAGTGGTGTGATCGAGGCCATCATGGCCCTTACATGTGAACCATCCATCTCATTTTCTGATAAGGACCTCGCTTTGCCAGAAAGCAGGTCACTCACGTTGTGCCTCACAGTCTCTCTCAACATATTCAAGGTCGACTCCGCCCTCATTGACATGGGAGCTTCAATATTAGTATGTCCCATGAAGACCATTCATAAGATTGGTCTCCAGGAAGAGAACCTAGAAGAGGTGTGCATCACAATATCAACTTATGACAATTCGAAGAGGTGTGCGAAAGGAAAGGTGACCCTACAACTCGGCTTAGGTCCAATGGTCATGACATCCGACTTCTTTGTCCTTGATGTCGGCCCTGCATACAAGGCCATCTTAGGACGGCCATGGATTGAGCAAACCCTCGGAATCCCATCAACATCCCATCAATGCTTCAAGTTTCCTTACAATGGTAGGGTGATCAAAATCAAGAGTATCCCACTGGTGGAAACTCTCAATGCTATCACTTCCGATCAGATCCCATTCATGACCATTCCAGATAAGGGCAAGAAGCCCGTCCTCTCCATAGAGGGTGCCGTAGGGCCCTCCGCCTTAAGTCCACCCGATTCTCCCTTCCTTCCTCGGCCAATCACACATTCCAATATCCCTCTCCGTAAAGGATGGGAGATCATGGCCAGAATGGGCTTTACCATGGGTAAGGGTTTAGGTCAGCTCGAACAAGGTCCCACGCATAAAAGAAAGCTTAAAGTTGCTAAAGGTCATGCAGGTTTGGGTTACTCTCCAGAGGAGTCGTCTAAGGCTACTCAAGGCAAGGGTTTGGTTACGGTCGCTTTGTCATAGGACCAGTTCAGCCAGGAACTCGGCCGGAGCCGAGAGAAGAGTTTGAAGTCTCTCAAAGAAAGGAAATCCCACCCAATTCATCACTCGAGGAGGACTTTGGTCTCCTCTCCCTCTTCCATCTTGATAAACCCCCCGATGAGGTTTTCCCCTTGGGTATCTTCCTTGCTTTAAACAGGCCCGCGCCTGTCCTTTTTATTCCCTTCCTATTCCACCCACCGTTGCCTCCGCTCCTCACTTACCCGGCCATGGGGTAACCCGCCCATAGGGTTTTCACATTCACCCATGACCACCAAAAAAAAAATGCCGATTCTCAAACGTGGGCCTGCGAGCTCACTATTGAAGAAACGACCTCTTTTGGAGATGGATCCCTCGGCCAAGGGCCGACACTTTCCACCTTGAACTCCTTTCCACAAACTCCCTTTATACAAAGTAGGGTAGAGTCTAAATCGAGTCAGGGTTTGTATATATCGTCCGTCCCTTCAAGAAAATCTAGTCTCCGTCAGGTTCCCGCGCGCTACATCAGCCAGTTGGCCGATAAGTGCGCGCAGCTCTATCATGTCTCTGAATTCACGTCCACTCCCATTCTCCTAGGGGCAGTTGAACTAGAAGGATCTTCAGTAGATGACGGTCTAGGGGTATATATCTTAGAAGAAAATGACAATGCTGAAGAAGAAGAAGAAGAAGAGCCGTTAGAAGATGGTAGTGATCCCATAGCTTCCTTTATCAACGGAACCAAGAGATTTGATGAGCCTAATGTTTTCGTTGATGAATCTACCAAGGAAATTAACCTCGGCACCAAGGATGATCCAAAAACATATTGATACGTGCCAATTTGAACAGTGAAGAGGAAGCTTCCCTTGTGGCGGTTCTTAAGGAGTTTTTCGATGCTTTCGCTTGGTCCTACGAGGACATGCCGAGTCTGGACCCATCATTGGTTGAACATCGTTTGGTCCTGAAACCCGATGCCCGAGCTGTCAAACAAAAGCTAAGGTGACTTCACCCGAAGCTCGCACTCAAAGTCAAAGAGGAAGTGGAGAAGCTCCATAAGGACAAGTTTATCGGGGTAGTTTTATATCCACAATGGGTAGCCAACATCATCCCTGTTATGAAGAAGGATGGTAGGGTTCGTATCTGCATAGATTTCCATGGCCTCAATCGTGCTTTCCCAAAGGATGATTTTCCTCTTCCACACATAGATGTCCTGGTGGACAACACTGCCGGCTACGAGATGCTCTCCTTCATGGATGATTTCTCGGGGTACAACCAGATCCGCCTAGCAGAGGAAGACTAGGAGAAAACTTCTTTCACCACTCAGTGGGGGACCTACTGCTACGTCGTCATGCCCTTCGGACTCAAGAACGCAGGGGCAACATATCAAAGGGCGATGATGCCCATCTTCCACGGCATAATGCATGTTTATATGGAGGTATACGTGGATGACATTCTGGTTAAATCCAAAACCAGGAGTGACCATGCAGAAGTCCTCCGAGTAGTTCTCCAACGGTCTCGGGAGCATCGGCTCAAAATGAACCCCAAGGAATGTGTATTCGGGGTCTCTTCAGGTAAGCTTTTAGGGTTCATAGTCAGCAAGAGGGGGATCGAGATCGACCCTAACAAAGCTAAGGCCATTGCCGAGATGCCTCCTCCCAAGAATATCAAGGAAGTCTGTGGTCTGATCGGGCGTTTGGAATTCATTAGGAGATTTATATCTCACCATTCTCAACGATGCAAGCCCTTTTACGACATGTTAAAAGGAAAGGCTAAATTTGATTGGAATGACAAATGTCAAAAGGCCTTCGATGACCTGAAGAACTATCTCCTAAATCCTCAAGTTCTGGCACCCCCGGTCCCAGGTCAGCCTTTGCTGCTCTATGTCTCCACCACGAAGGAATCTGTCGGAGCAGTGTTGGCTCAATACGACGATGCCAAGAGGGAACACACGATCTACTATTTGTCCAAACTGTTCAATGAAGCTAAGCAAAGGTACATTGCCATGGAAAGGACTTGCACGTTCGTCATTTGGGTCGCCCAAAAGTTGAAACATTATTTCCTCGCACATGAAGAAAAGCACTTGGCGCGAATGGACCCAATCAAAATACTTATTGGAAAAGCTCGCATTAACTGACCGTTTGGCGAGATGGCAAAGTTTTCTTAACCAGTTTGACATCACCTACGTTAGTCAGAAGGCGGTCAAGGGGCATGCCATCACCGAGCACCTTGCCCATCATCCACTTCCTATGTTCTCCCCAATCGACGAGAGTTTCCCGGATGAAGAGTTAGGAGCCATCATAGATGGTGAACCTTCGTGGATACTCTACTTCAACGGTGCATTCAATTCCAAGGGTTGTGGAGTTGGAGCCGTTCTCCAATCCCCGGAAGGTATCATCATTCCTCATGCCTGTCAGCTAACCTTCCTTGCCACAAACAATGTAGCGGAGTACGAGGCGCTCCTCACGGGCTTAAAATTGGCATTGGCACTCGGAGTTAAGGAGCTCCGGATTATCGGATTCCTAGCTTATACTCCGGAAATCCCTCACCAAGTACCAAACCCGGGATCCAAAATTGAAACTGTATCAAGACCTGGTTGGCAGGGTAGTCTGGCGGTTTAGGAAGCTAACCCTAGTACACACTCCGAGAGCTCAAAACATTCTAGCTGATACTCTAGCTTCTTTAGCATCTTCTCTCCCGATTCCTGGCGAAAAGCCGTCAGCCACTGTCATTATGCAGAGAATGCACATTCCTTCACATTCAGATCCCTGGTTCCAACAGTTCTCTGAGTCTTCTCCCCAAGTTCATGCCATCTCTCAAGAGCCTGAAGTTGACCTCGAGGACGGCAATCCCTGGTTCTTCGATATCGAGAATTATCTCCGGGATGGTTCCTTCCCTGATTATGCTACCGCCCCAGATCGGCGGGCCATTCACCGAGCCGCGGAACGCTTTGCTATCGTAGGTGGTCTCCTACACCGCAAGTCCCTTAGTGGAGTTTACCTCTGCTGCCTCAATGAGACCGAATCTGGTGCAGCTGTTGAAGCTGCACACTCTAGTGAATGTGGTGGCCATGTAAACAGCCGCATGCTTGCTCAGAAACTCCTTCGACAATACTATTGGTCTACCATGAACGAGGATTGTGCCAATTATGTCCGCTTTTGCACCAAATGTCAACTCCATGCTGACAAGGTCCATGCTCTCTCATCCTCGCTCCACCCTCTTATAGCTCCTTGGCCCTTCGCCATGTGGGCGTTTGACGTAGTTGGTCCCCTAGAGAACAGAACTAGAGAAGTCCGGAGAAAATCCTTCATCCTCACCGCTATGGAATACTTCATGAAATGGGCAGAAGCTGAGGCGTTCATAGAAGTCAAGGCATCAACGGTGGTGAAGTTCATCAAGCGCAACATCCTCGCCAGGTTCGACGTTCCTCGTGACATCGTCATCGACAACGGACCACAGTTCACATCCCAGGAACTCCACGACATGTGTGGTAAATATGGTATCAATTTGCATCATTCATCTCCGTACTACCCACAAGGAAACGGACAAGCTGAAGCTACAAACAAAACTCTCATCAGAATTATTAAGAAGACTTGTAAGTCTCATCATTATTCTGATTGGCCAGACCACCTCGTTGAGGCCCTCTGGGCTTACCGCACTTCTGTCCGAACTCCCACGGGTCAAACCCCATATGCACTTACCTTTGGGACATAAGTGGTACTCCCATATGAAATATTCATTCCCTCACTAAGAGTGCAACTGGATCCCGAGCTCGACCCTGAGCAACGCCGAGAAAACCTTTTGGCCCAGCTGGAACTATTAGATGAGAAAGGAATGATCGCGGCCGATCACGCTCAAGTATATCGCAAGAGAATTGCACGTTATTATGCCAAGAAAGTTATGGAGAGAAAATTCAGGGTAGGTGAACTAGTTTTAAAGAGGAAAATTACTAAAGCCACCGGTCTTAGAGCAAAATTCCAAGAAAACTAGGAAGGCCCTTTTGCGTCAAAGAAGTCTACTCAGGCAATGCTTACAAGCTAGTGGATTCCGACGGAATAGAACTCATATATCCATGGAATGGGGTATACCTTAATAAGTTTTATTCATGAGACCTAGTACATAACTATTCAAAAAAAAGAACTTCTTTGGTTTTTTGTATAGAGAAAATTGTAAACGCCTGGTGACCACCATGAAGTCCAACAGTTATTGCATCGACCCTTCATGTTAGAAAGGGACCGTCTAGGTGTGGTAGGTATCGAGTCTTGGTCTGTCATAGCCGTGGAGATCCATGTCCGGCCATGTAGGCCTATGCCCATTACAAGGAAGACAACGTACACGTGCACATGTTTTCTCAAAATGGGTAGCATCTCCTCTGGTGGGGTTCCACCCTGAAGGCCTCCAGAAAAGCGGTAATCTTTGTTCTCTTCCTTGTCGACCAAATGAGACAGTCGGTGCCCTTAAAATGCTGAGCATGCGAGGACCGAAGCACAAGATCCTTAAGGCAATAGTAGGATCCATCCCCTCGAGCCCGGCTCAGAGCACGAGAAGAGGGCATTGTCCCTGCAGGCACGAAAAGGGAATTCGAAAGCAAAATGATGATATTTCCCTCCCCAAGAAAGAAAAAAGAGAAAAAATGGGGGCACAAAAAAAAAGAGAAAGGTGTGGCAAAGCTACACGAAAAGCCTGGTCGTGGCCGTGCCTGACCCTAGTAGATGAAACCCTTCTCAAAGTCCAAAGCCAAATTCTACAAAAGGGGCATCAAAATGTCAAACGCTTTAGGATTGGTCTGAAATTACCTGAAAGGAGAAAGTCGAGTAGGTCCCCAGCCAGCTCACCGAGTTAACGGTTTTGCCAGTCCTCTCAGGAGGTTTATCCCCTACATTCTTCCTTCTCCCTCCAAAAGATGAAAGCTCAACGGAAGTCCTGAAGGGAGAGTCCTACCAAGGGTACAACCTTACTTTTAAATACATATATGTACACACAAGTTGTCTACTTTGAAAAGCAAAAGCCCTTACTCCGAAGGGGTCTCTGTGTTTCTGGCCAGTCAAGACCCCTATTTACCACCTTTAACGCTTTCTCATATTACCTCGGGCTTAGGTCAATGCAAGTGCGTCACCAATGGGTGTGACGGCGTCTGATTCAGGGTCAGCGTCGCGCGGTTGACCATTTGGGTTCCAAGGTGTTCCATTATATACCATCTAGGGTTGTGAGGAAATAGACCCGGGTCGGGCAAATCATTTACCTCGAACGCTTTTTGGGTGTATCCCTATGGTCGGAAGCAACTGAGAGCCTAAGTGTGGCATGACGGTATTGTCATCAGGGTAAGACTTAACCGGAGGGACTATCATTTGAGGAGTCTAGAGGCCCAAATCAACCTAGATGTGTGCTTAGGATACTTGGGAGGTAATATAGAAAACCCCTATCTCCATACAGGTCAGGTGCCCCATGGGTGGTCACCAGGCGTGCAAAAAGCCCAAAAACAATATAAAAGCACAAAACAAAAAAAATTGGTATACTCAAAATCAATAAAAAAAAATCAGATATATATCTTCAAACAAAACAACAAAAAATGCGAAAAAGCCCAAAAGCCAAAAACATGTCTTGCATCCGCATGTGCATTCACATGATCATATTTCCCTTTCTGTTTGCATTCTGCTTGCTTGCATGCGCATATCACGTTTTCTTTTCTTTTATTTTTCTCAACCTTGTTAATAAAGGTTTAGCCCTCTGACCCTGCATCGAGAAAGGTACTATATACTTTCGGCAGGGGGCTAAAATCATACTACACTAACCTTTTCCCTTTGAGTGTGGTTGAAACAGGTAAAAAGGGAAGACGACGTCAAGCCAAAACAAGCCAAGTACACTGAAGAAAGTTCACTTCATTTCCAAAATATGTCCATTACATTCTAGCAATATAGCATTCTAGGGGCATACCCCAAGTGTACAAAATAGCTACTACCCAACTATCCCTCTCTCTATCTCTATCTCTCTCCCTAACGCCCGTCAGTGCGAGGTCGGGTACGCCAACTATCAGCCTCGTCTCCATCTCCACTCCCCCTATCTCGTAGCCTCGATGGCCGTGAAGCTCTCGAACCTGATGTAGCTGGCTGGATCGCCCCCTGCTCCTCAGGAGACTGCGTCATGCCCATAAGTTCCTCCATCGTAAAATGCAAATCTCCTATGGTCCGCAGTGACTCGGAAGGAGTCGCAGGTATGGTTCCCTCTCCTGGGGCACCTCTGCCCTGGTATCTCCATAGCACTCGCCGTCTCAAAGTCTCTAGCTGATCGAGGGCTCGCTGCACCCGGACCGTCATCGCCATCTCTCGGGCACGTGCCTCGGCCTCCCTCTCCTTCGCCTCGGCAAGGCGACCCTCGATTCTCTCGATGGAGCTCACCTCTCCAAGGTGGCGTGTCAGCTCCTCTATATGGACATCCTGCTCCCGACGAACGGTCAGGGTAGCCGCTAACTCCTTCCTATGCAAAAAATGGACCGTCAGGTAAAACAGACAAAGATGTTAAAAAGGGAGTTGTTCTCAACCAAGGTGTCCGGTTCTCACCACCTTGGCTAGCTCAGCCTCTCGCTCTTCAGCACGCTCAATGGCCCCTGCTAGGCGATCCTCCAGCTCCTCTCTGGCATCTGCTCCGGACGAAGGGCCAGCCTCCCCACCTGCTCCTGCCCTCATCCGGACATACACCAGCTCCCCTCGCTATAAGTCAAGGGGCAAGTGGTCAGTCAAATTTTAGTAGTCCCCAAAGAATTCAAATCAACCAAGTTAATTTTGGCTTACCAACTCTCAGATCTCGTGTCGCAAGTTCACGATCGTCTGGTTAAGGACGACCATCCGATCCTTGAGAATCTTCACAGCCTCGGTCTCAAACATCTGCACATCAAATCACAAGTTTATGAAGTTTCATTGGCTAAATGCAAACGTCACGGCTTGAAAGCTAAAGAGTAACTCACCGCTTGGGTGTCGAGGCGGAGCCGTCCGGCATACCGGTCCTGATAATCTGTCAAGTAAGCCTCGCTGCTCCTCACAGTCCAATCCTGCTCCAGCGAGGGTCCCCTCTGTAGTGCCTCTGCCTCAGCGCGGTAGCGGGAGGCCCAATGCTGATCACTCGTCGAAGTCCGTCGGCGTCCCCGGTCTGACTCGTGCTCGGCTGGAACCGCCACAGGAGGTTGATGCCACCCTAGCGTCCTTTGCACTAGGCGAAGGAAGAGCGGCTCCCTCAGGTTCACGCAAAACAACATTGTATCTCTGTGGAACCAAGCTCGCCCATCCCTCACACACGATTGGGGGGTGGCGTCCTCCGTCGCATAGGGAGTCCAGATCACCTGCCTCATAAAAATTGAATGTTTTGCTAATTTAAGTACATATAACAAATGCTGAAAAAAATCACGACTCTTTAGCCAAAACACTCACCCAGTGGGGAGGGAACTCATCCAGGGCCATCCTAAGATCAAAGAGTCTAGTGGCCACCAGGCGTCCGTCCCGGACCATCTCCCATCTAGCCATGAGAGGGACCGCCTGCATCAGGGCTCGTGGGATCGTACTGTGACCTAGAGGGAACCGAGTGTACCCCCAAATCTGGAAACACAAGAAAAGAAACATCAGTCAGTCAATCAAATTTATAATCAACATGTGTAAAGGGGTAGACTCGTACCTGTAAGAAGGGTGTGAAACCACCCAAGTTACCCGAACCAGGGCGCACATGATCTAGGTGGGCAAAGATGTGCACCAGCATCGCTCTCCCCCACGCGAGTTGGGGTCCCCGCTCGAGATCCCGTACCAACAAGAGATACTTGAGATTCACCTTGTTCGAGGCCGTAGCGAACAACAGCCTCCCGAAGAAATATTGGAGGAAAAGCCTCAACTCCTACCGCTCACTCCTCCCTCGGGCTCGGAATCTCTCTCTCACTCACCCTAGGTATGCATCCAAGTCCTCTAGTTGTCCCCGTGCCACTCTCGCGAGCCCTATCGCAGTGCTGATCTTCCCGAGGGGAAGAGTGGTCACCGGTCTCTCGGATCGAGCCAACTGTGGCCCAAGCAGGCTCTCCACCTCCTCCCAATAATTTCTGAGCTCTCTGCCAAGCACCGGGTTCCCTGCTACTGGCAACCCCGTCAAGAAAGCCACATCCTTAAGGGTGGGGATCATATGTCCTCATGGCATCACGAAATCTCTGCAACTATCCATCCATCTCTCCCGTAGCGCCGCCAGAAAGGTAGCATCGACAGGGAAAGGTCGGATCTTGATGAATGGGCCAAAACCCATTCGATCCACCCTCCCTCGCTGCCCAAGAGGTAAGGCATGGTACCAAGCCCACACCAAGTCCCATGAAACCCGGGCTCTAATCCTTCTCGGACCCTGCACACAACGGAGAAAAAAACACAAGGAATTTATTAGATCTTCCAATCAATCCACCCTCATTTTATTTATTGCCCTGAGAAGCGGACGGCCAGGGCCCTGGCCGCCCAGGCCTGTCGACGGCCACTAACCTGGCCGCCCACTGGCTTCTCTCCCACAAACCCACACTCCGATGCTCCATCTTTCCATCAAGCCTATACACACACCAAGTCTAATGAATGGAAGAGCAGGGCCATGGGACTTACCCTTTCACGTCGTCCTCCCTTCTCTTGGTCGGCTTTGCCTCATCCGGACCATCTTCTTCCTCACCTTCATCTCCATCAGATGTGAAACGACCTAGGAGGGTGGTGGAGACCCGAACACCTAGTGGTACGAGGCGAAGGACGAGCCTGAAGGCTTCCTCGACGCTAGAAAGGCCGTGATCCGGGCCGGCGTGACCGGACCTTCCCACGACGTCTTTTGATATTCTACTTTGATGAAGGGGTACCACAATGGGATGACACACTAAGGGAATGCAGCGACTAGACTGACTCTAGGCCAATGAACATTGGACCTAGGAATGCAAGCACAACCACAAGGCAAGGAGGCCTACCGAAGCGGACACTCGTTGGCGTGCACACTCAACCCGGGGGTGACTCGGGGATGCCGAATCGAGGGTGTGGGACAAGACCCTTGCTGGTAGAAGGCTAGCAGGGTTCAAGGCTAACCTCATGATGCGGGACGACTACGGGACTTGACTCGAACTGGTTGCGACCTTGGACTCTATAGGACGACATGAGTAATAAGACGACGCGACCAGCAACAACACTACAACGCGGCACCGAACGAGCTCCAGAAGAGGTGATCATGCCCCAAAAAAGAAGCGCTAAACCCACGGTCTTCCCCAGCGAGGGAAACGTGACGATCTGCATGGTTGGGAAACTGGCTTTGAGTCTCGGGTGGTCAGCTCACTCTCGTGCTCGAAATGAGTCACGGGACGAGTTTCGCCCTCACAACTCACAGCGGTGATTAACCTATGAACTAGCTAGGAAAATAATCTACTCACTAGCAGCGGCAGTAGAATCTATACTAGCTAAGCAAATAAGATAAGGTGGGTGGTGAGTGTACCTCCACGCTCGGGGCGTGGGGAAGACTTCCCGGCAGAGAGCCGTCACTCCCGGTACAATAAGTGAATTAATTATAGCATGAAAAGTACGGCCCACTCCATGCAGAGAGGTAAAAGGCAACAACAGCGGTCCGGGAGCGCCGTTCCAGGGTTGACGGCCAGCAATGCGGCGGGTTCCGGGCGGTGGCGGGCAGCGACTCTGAATCTGCAATTTGCTGGCCAGCAGGACATCGATCATGGACGTCCAAAGAGACGTCGGCCTCCTGGGATCTTCTGAAGGTCTTGGGACGTCCAAAGGGGTGTCCTGGGATGGTGGCAGCGGGTCCCTGGTCGATCCTCAGGAGCGGCGGTCGCTGAAGATACCCCGGCGTATTTACTTGGGAATTATCTGGCAGCCCCTTTTGCTGCCCTGGCTCGGAGCAGAATCGCACACCTCCACGAAAATGGCCGGTACGTCCAGATCCGATGTCGGATCGATACGCAGTGGGTACCGTTGGAAAGAGGACTCAAAATGCTACCACATACGGGAATTTCAGATCCATCCAACGGCTGCATTTGAAATGAACACAACTGCTAAATGACTGAGTTTTCTGACCCGAAACTCAGAATAGGCAGGGCATAATGGGATCTGCCTGTTCAAGGGCTTTGACCGAGGATCAAAAGAAAGATTTAGGACCTGATATTTTTATGGTGGATAGAGGGGAGGGTGTTGGTTATGGACATAATTTTTGGATATTTTTCTGACAACGTTTGAGGGGGTGGAAAATTCGGTTACCAGGATCTATCTCGCAGATCTGCACACAGGCAGACTGTGAGGGGGGAAAACAAAAGGCTGGGAAGGGGGGTAAACAGGCTCAGATCGCCGTGAAAATTAAACTGGGATTGAATGATGATAGGGGGAACCTAACCTCAAAATTTCATCACGATCCAACGGTTGGATCTCCCGTACCAGCCCTTTTACCAAGCTGCTGTCTAGCAACTCCAAGTTTTGAGACAGCAGGAGGAAGCCGGCTTGTGGTGGCTCGACGGCGGTACGAACGGTGGTGGCAGCGGTGGTGATCGATCACAGCAAGTAGAGGAAGAGGGGAAGAGGAATAAATTTAAGAAATCTGGAGGATTTAGATCTAGATATGAAGAAGAGGGGGGGAGGAATGGGAATAACACCAAGAACAAGAGGGGAGAGAGGGGGGTGCGCCCAATGCATTTACCACAATAATTGTTCATTAATTTTCTCCAAATACAACAAAAGACATTATATATTCAAACTCTAGACCTAGATAAATGACCTAGGTTACCCTTGGTCAAGGGGGCAAATTGGGGAAGGGAGATTAAACTAGCATAAAAAATTCTTCCATAAGGGGACAAAAGAGGGGGCGCCCCTCCCTTAATGTCAACATAAGGGGCTTGCATTTAAATAATCCCATTGGACCATATTAATCCCCCCTTAGACCAAAATAAATCAAAATTACAAATACATGGTCAATTATTCTACCATTGACCCAATATAAAAACTCAAGATAATACAAACCAAATACAACACCAAATACATGCTGAATACACACCAAATATGACCAAATACGTATAAAATATGAATACGTATAAAAATACGTACTGAAGTATTAAAGCTCCGGTGGTGACTCCAGACTGTCCCCCAGCCACAAAGAGGTCGGTGTCGACCGAGTCGTGCTGCGGGTCCGGTACTGACGGCTCGCTGAGTCGAGCCGTACTCGTGCTCTGGTGTCCTCACCAATTCTCCCCGGGTGGGAGAAGCTCGACCCCGTCGAGTAAGGGTCCGGGTCGCTCTGGTATCGATCCAACAGATATGGATCTATCCTCTGTAGCTCGTCCCGGGTGATCCAAGTGTCGTCGTACGCGGACCGTCCCCTCCAACGCACCAAATAGCGCTGGTACACTCCGCCTCGAGTAGTCGTTACCTACTCGTCTAGTATACATTCTATCTGCTCTCGCTGCTGAAGTAACAAGGCTGGAGGTGGACACTCTAGGGTGGTGTCACTCACAATGGGTGGAGACGGCTCAAAGGGCTCACTGGGTATCACCGTTGGGTCCCTATAAGCCACGAAATCCGAGACGTTCAAAGTGGAGCTGATCCCGTAATCCCCTGGAAAGTCCACATTATATGCGTTTGATCTGACTCGCCTCACTACCCGAATGGGACCGGCACCGCGAGCATGCAACTTCTTCACGGCTCCTGAGGGAAACCATTCAGGTCTGACCCTGATCATGACATAATCGCCCTCCTGAAACTCACGGTGATGCCTATGGGCGTCAGCCAATTCTTTGTATCGTGCGTTGTTGGACTCAATGTGACGACGGATATGCTCATGCAACTGTCTAATATGATCAAAAAAAGACTCGGCTGACTCAGACACACGGGACTGGATAGGAGATGGGACTAGGTCTATGGGCTTCCTAGGTCTACGGCCAGTGACAATCTTGAAGAAGCTCATACCTGTAGACCTATTGACCGAATCGTTATAGGCAAACTCTGCTAAGGGTAAGACCAAATCCCAATCCCTGACTCGATCTCGGACCAGACATCTAAGAAGATCCCCCAAACTCCTATTGACAACCTCAGTCTGACCATCGATCTGGGGGTGATAAGCAGTGGAGAATTTCTATTGGGTGCCCATCATGTAACATAAGGTCTTCCAAAAGTAACTAGTGACACGTACATCCCTATCAGACACTATAGTGCGTGGGAGTCCGAACCGGGAGACACAGTGCGAAATGAATAGATCGGAAACTCTAGAGGCATCCGACGTTTTGGAGCACGGAATGAATAATGCCATCTTTGAGAACCTATCTACAACCACAAAGATGGAGTCGTGCCTTCGGAGGGTGCGGGGCAATCCCAACACAAAGTCCATGCTAATGTCCTGCCATGGACTATCCGGGACAGGGAGGGGAGTATAGAGGCCGATATTCTGCTTCCTTTGCTTGGCCATAGCGCAAGTGTGGCACTGTGCCACGATGCGACATCCCTCTTCAAGCTAGGCCAATAGAATCTTTGCTCAACCGACTCTATGGTCTTGTTCCGGTCGAAGTGGCTAGCAAGACCTCCCGCGTGCATCTCCCACGTGAGGAAGTCACGAACAGAAGTCCATGGAATGCACAACTTGTCACCCCGGAATAGGTGACCCTCCTATAGCACAAACTCGCTATAATCATGCAAGGGACCGGCCTGAAGGGCTGCATAGATTGGACTGAAATCCGGACAATCAACATAAGCATTCTTCAGCCTCTCTAAACCTACCACCTCTACACTCATGGTGGTCAACAGCATCATCCGCCGACTTAGTGCATCGGCTACCTTGTTCTCCGCCCCTGCCTTGTGCTAGAGCACGAAGGTATACTCCTAGAGATACTCCACCCAATGACTGTGGCGAGCGTTCAGCTTCTTCTGGGTATGGAGGAATCATAAGGCCTCATGATCAGAAAAGAGGACAAACTCCTGGTGCGACAGATAGTGCCTCCAATACCGCAATGCCTGTACAACTACGTAAAATTCTTTATCATAAGTGGAGTAACGCAGTTTGGCATCATTAAGCTTCTCGCTAAAGAATGTAATGGGGTGGGACTCCTGGCTCAACACGCCACCAATACCCACTCTAGAAGTGTCACATGTGACCTCAAACACCTTAGAAAAATCTGGTAATGCAAGGACAGGTGCCTAGATCATACGCACCTTGATGTCCTGAAAGGCTATGGCTGCAGCCTTAGTCCATACGAATGCCCCCTTCTTTATGCAATTAGTGATTGTGGCGGTGATGGAACTGAAGCCACGTATGAAGCGGCGATAGAACGTCGCTAAGCCATGGAAGCTCCGGACATCGTGGAGGGTGCGGGGCTCGGGCCACTCCCTGATGGCCCTAATCTTCTCCGGATCAGCGGAGACTCCATCTCTAGACACAATGAACCTGAGGAAGGTGATCTGATCAGTCATGAAGGCACACTTCTTCGGGTTGGCGAATAAGCTCTCTCGCCTCAAAACGACACAGACCTGCCTAAGGTGATCCAAGTGGTCCTCCCTAGTGCGGCTGTAGATAAGAATGCCATCAAAGTAGATGACCAAGAAGACTCCTATCATAGGGCGTAAAACCTGGGTCATCAACCGCATGAAGGTACCAGGGGCATTGGAAAGCCCGAAGGGCCTAACCAACCACTCATAAAGACCATCCTTGGTCTTGAATGTCGTCTTCCATTCATTCCCAGGCCTGATCCATACGTGGTGATAGCCACTACGAAGATCTATCTTTGAAAAGATAGTGGCTCCCGACATCATGTCTAATAAGTCATCCAATCGGGGAATGGGAAAGTGATACTTCACCGTGATCTCGCACGGCTATCAACGCACATCCTCCATGTGCCATCCTTCTTCGGGGCCAATAATGCGGGAACATCGCAATGGCTCTTGCTGTCCCTAAGAGATCCCTGACTCATCGACTCCTTGACCTGCCTTTGAAGTTCGGCATGGTCCGTGGGACTCATCCTATAGTGGGGAAGGTTGGGCAAGGATGAGCCCGGGACAAGGTCGATCTCGTGCTGGATGTCCCTCATAGGCAGAAGGCCTTTAGGGAGATCCTCCGGGAAGACATCAGAAAACTCCCGTAAGATCGCATCTATCTCAGGGGGGTGCTCATCATCAGTCCCAGGAGTGACATCCTCCACTCCTCGGACAATAACGGCAAGGACAGGGCTACCCCCGATCACCTCTTGCTCCATCTCTCGCAGGCTAATCATCATTAACCTCCGGGGTGGGAGGCCTCCTGTGCTAGGAGCAGTTGAAGCGGTAGTAGCCCGCGCCGAGGATGAGGTGGAAGGTCTGACCGTCCCCTGACTAGGTGGGGTCGAAGAGCTGGGACCGGCTGGTCCTCGGACAGAAGGATCTTTCGGCTGAGTGGGATGGAGGGTGATCCTATGACCACCGTGATCGAATGTGCATGTGTTCGACCGACCTTGAAGGGTGGCATCCCAATCAAAAAGCCAAGGCCTACCTAGAATAATGCTACCCACCTCCATAGGCAACACATCACACCAGATCTCATCATGGTAAGCCTGGAACTGCAGTGGCACCAGACATCGCAGTCTGACCGGGATGGAAGTAGAATCCACGTAAGAAACTCTATAGGGTGCGGGGTGATCCATAGGTGTCAAACCCAGACGCCTAATAGTGCCCGTAGAGATAGCGTTAATGCAACTCCCGCTATCTATGATCACCTTGCAGGCCATTCTTCCCAGCCTACAAAATGTATGGAAGATGGTGGTACGACGCCAGTCGTCACTCACCTGAGGCCGGGTTAGGATGCACCTGAGTACACCCAACTGTACATCACTCTAATGCTGGGTACCTGAGACATCAACTGGCTCTCCCTCCATTAGTTCATCAAAGAACTCCTCCGTTAAATCCTGATCAGCCTCATAACTAATCGGCACTAGCTCAGGTGTGGGGTCGCTGGCAGAGGGATCAGAGATGAGAAGCGACTCCTGAGTGGGACACTTGGCCGAATAGTGGCCAACCCCACCACACCTATAGAAATTTCCTTGTGTCCCGAAGCCCTGGGATATTCCACCAACCATCGGCCCCTTACCCTTGTCCACAGGATGGATTGGGGGTGTAGGAAGTAGGGGTGGTCGAGTCCGCATGGCGGGTTGGGCAGGTCTAGGGGCAGGGACAGGTGCCTACTGGTGAAGGGGAGGATCCCTCAGATGGAGGAAGTGCCTAGGAGCAGTAAGGTCCTGGCGAGGAGGTTCCTGGGGGTGGACCATAGGCCACCGAGTGTAGGAACCAGGCGTGGTCCTAGGGTCAGACACACGCGGATATGGGACCCCTTGGCGCGGAGTAGGAGCAAACTTCACCTCAAATTGCTCCACCTCGAGGGCAACCTGGTACGCATCCTCCAACTTGTCCACTTTGCGGCGGAAAAGCTCATACTGTAGGTGTGGTTGCAGACTATGTCAAAAAAGAGAAACAGTTTGGGAGCTTTCCTCCGTGGCATCACATCGCAAAAAGTATTCATCGAACTCGGCGATGTAATCGGAGACGGACCAATCTCCTTGGGTGAGACTCTGCCATTTGTCTATGAGACGCTGGCGGTAAGAGGTAGGAAGGTACTTCTTCCTGCGTTTGGACCTCATGTCACTTCCCGAGCGGGGAAGATACTCGGATGCGTGACGCGTATATATAGATCGTGTCATTAGAGCGATAAATTTTTTGACATAAATATGGAGGGCGCAAAAGACTAATAAAATCTAAATGATCTCAATAGTCCAAAGTGATAATTTTTTGATTAACCAAAGCAAAAAAAAGCTAGTCCATGAGAATTCCAAATTAAAAATCTAAACACTAGGCTACATGCCTTAACAAGATCTTGACAACTACACTGACATAACTGGAAGTACAAGGTAAGGACTCAAATAAATTCAAAAGACGCGACTAGCTGATGGTTCAACGGGCGGTGATTCTAGCACTCTTCACTCGGTCTCATTCCCATTCGGGTGGATGTCGCTATCCGAATTACCTGAAAAATGTTAGGAAGCAACTGGATGAGTGAATCGCTCAGTAGGAATTACATCTCAAGTTCGAGCAACTTTAAGTGATTTACAGTTTACATGTATTACCAGCATAGCTATGCATGATGTACAAGTAAGAAAATCTGGTATACAAGTAAATCTATGCATGATGAATAATAAGAGATCAAGAACTATATAAGGAGAGTATCGCGTGATTTCAAGTACAGGATATCAAGGAATGTAGATGCCACTTTTCGGGCAAGCAGGAACTCATGTACAAGTAAGAACTCATATACAAGTAAAAATTTCATGTACAAGCAAGTAAAATTATGTTCAAGTAATATCAAGTACGTGTCAATAGAATTGGCTATTTCAATCAAGCAAGTATTTTGCCCTTTTTCGGGCCACGCAAGTCAAGTATCGCCCGTTCCGGGCCACGCAAGTCAAGTCAAGCAAGTAGAGAGAGTACGTGTGGAGTGTCTCAAGTCAAGCAAGTCAAGCAAGTACTTCGGTGCAATGCCAAACACCGTGGTCAATAAACTCCCATGGGCACAAGTACCTTCGGGTGCTCCTCCTAGGACCAGACCGGGCCCCATACGCACAGCATTTCATGTATTACTTTTGACATCCACTCTCATTTATAACCAATATAGAATTTCAAGGGGTGACTATTATAAGAACATAAGGTAGATTTCAAGAATGGAGTTCAAAAATATATGATGCAGGAACATGAACTAGGGTTATATCGGTATAAATTTCGAGACAAATCAGGAATCGGAACAAATGCCTCTGTCACTGAAATGGCGCCTGGGGGTTAGCCCCTCTTTTAGTCAATTGGCACCCTGGGGTCAGGGGGTCTTTTATGTAATTGGTGCCTGGGGGTTGGCCCCTCTTTCAGTCAATTAGCGCCCTGGGGTCAGGGGGTCTTTCAAGTAATTAGCGACTGGGGGTTGGCTATTCTTTCAAAAATTTTCATTTTTCAGAAATTATATATACAGAAGGTAATTGGCGCCCCCTTAGAGAGTCTTCAATTAATTGAAGACATCCTGGCTGTCGCTGTTCAGTGCGTTGATTAATAATTGCTGGAAATTGCTGGAAATTGAATTGACGACACTGCATGGTCTCTTCAATTAAATGGCGCCCTGGCTTGGGGCGCCCCTTCAGGGAATGGCGCCCTGGCTGGGGGCGCTATTCACCTGAGGGCTAGACTTTTCGGGTTTTTTTTTAAAAACAAGTTTGTATCTTATGTAACAGAGGTTATATACTAGGGCTAAAACATGATTACTTAAGGCTGTAAAACTAGTGTAATAATATATGTTCAAAACTCATAAAATCAGTGTAACATATTGGGTATAAAACCATATATAATAGATGTAATAGGCTATGTAAAAATCTGTGAAACATGTTATATACTTGGTCATTTTTGATCACAATATAGCCAGGTAATATAGCATGGAAGATGAGTTATTCTAACTCTAAGCATGCATGTTACGTTAACCTATTTAGCTACTAGTTAGGCCAGATCTTGAGAACACCTACCTTTTGACGTGATTACGAGGTACAGAATAAAGAAAACCACTTTAGGATTGCAGCAAGATGTAGACTGCGGGAAGAAGACGCTCCTTCAGTACTGATGATGGCAGTAGCCTCTGCTAGTGCTACGGAGGGGAATAGTTATAGGAAATCTAGTTGCCCATGCAAAGCATGGGTTTATTTCCTTGTGGGTCCGGTTGAGGAACAAGATCCTAGAAATGGTTCTTTCCCAACTAAATGAGGTTGTTCGTGCCTCAACCTTCTAGAAGCACAGATGAAATGACGCCCTTGTAAGGGGACGTCCATTAATCTAGGTGGCCCTATTCAAGAGAATGACGCCCTTGCAAGAGGGTGTCCATTTTTAGATAAAACTGCAACCTTCACGTGTTGGCCTTCATGGTGTATATATATATTAAGGCAATAGTGGGATGGTGGCGCCAAGGGAAATGGCGCCTCCTGTGGAGACTTCATTTTGGTGAATGGCGCCCTGGTAAAGGGGCGCCCATTCCATTTGTGTTGGAAAAGGAAACCCCACTTACGTACTACCCATGTGTCGGCATAAAGTGATGTTGGCTTGTACATTTATATAGTAGTCTTCCTAAGATATGGTTCTTTATATAAGGACTTCATGTAGGATTCTTTAGGAAGAAGTTTAATTTCTCTATTGCTTTATTGGGGGTGCTACACCTCATCTCATCCCACGTCTATACCTGGGACTCCTGATGGTGAAACAGTAGGTTCTCCATGTTCCTCAAATAAGTTTGTGCCTGCCCTAGCAGTTTCATTTTGGCAAACTTGACTTTTCGGTGGTCCGTCATATCAAACCACTCGAAATACCGGTCCATGGCGGCCTCCCAATCAAGATAGACCTTCGGGTCTAAGGACCCGTCAAAAGTGGGACGGTCTGCTCGCACCGTCCTGAGGACCCGCTCGTCCTCATCATCCCTCTATGGTCGGTGACCACGACGACGTCGACCATTTCCCCCATAATCATTTTCGGACTCGTAGTCCTCAACATCGGGGGCACGTGGCTGTCGCTCCACAGCCCTAAGTGGGGAGGGCTGGACACCAGGCGCCTGAGGGGGCGCTTGAGGGGCCGGGACTATAAGACCCCAGAAATTTTATAAATTATTTTAGGAATATTTAATTATTTTCTGGAATTTATAAAGGCCTAAATAAATTAATAAATAGAATATTGGATCAATAAGTCATTATAAGGCCCAATTAGGTTAAATAATTAACCTAGCATATTTAAAGATAATTCAAAAAGTTAATGGACCAAGCCCATCAAGTTTGGCCCATATTCTAGAAGTAATTAGCTTATTCACGTATTTTAAGGATAAATACTATTTATATAAGATAATTATGTGGATAAACGAATAAAAGAGTTTTATGAAAGTGAAACTCTATACACATTGAATGTAACGGTCTATCGGGCGACCGCCACAGCCCTGTAACGCACCAAGCTGGATGCGTTACACTCTGTTAGTTCCGTGAAAGGAAGAACGAACAAAAATATTAGAACTTTGGGATCTTATCTACAAGAGATCGACTTGGGAGAGCTTATAACATTACTAAGGACTCTTAGGGATTAGGTTCTGGCAAATTAAGGACTCTAGAATCGATCTAATCTTCAAAACCCTATAAATAGGACCTAGTTCTGAACTGAGCAACCCTTACTTTTGACTCGTGAAGAATCAAGGTAAGGAGTCATAATTTCGGGTAAGTTTCTTACGACTTTTTGTTTATAATACATTAGACTAATAGCTCTCCAAATTTCGTGCTAGGAGATCAAGCAACCAAGGAGATAGAAGCTTCCAAAGTTGCTGATTCAACCTTAGCAACCCAGGAATCTAAACGCAAGTTCCCTGAAGATCCAGAGATTATGACGTCTAAACGAGGTAATTAGATTTCAATCCTTTAGAACTTTTTGTTCCCAATAGTTTCATCTTCTTACCCTCAAAATTTCACATCCTTAGGTCAAGAGGCTGAGAAAATAGAGCAGATTGAAGTTGCTGATTTATCACAAGAAGTACAAGGGACTAAGGGTAGCACCTAGCAGCAAATTCGAAGTTTCAAGGTTTTAGAAGAGGTATGTTATCTCATGATTGGAAAAAATAACTTGTTAGGAATAAAATCCCTCTGGTTGTGCTTGATTTCATGCATTCTAGACTTGGAATTTCATGATCTAATAGTTCTATACATTCATGCATCCTTTAGCCCTAAATGGAAATTAAAAGATATTATCCTGTCTATTCACTAAACCCATGCATATAGTTGGCCTATACTTCGTTATCATGACAAGGACAGTGGTAGTATTTTGATTTCCAGGCATGCTATGTTTTCATAAACCTTTACTTAGTTTACTGCCAGCAGATTCTCTGACGCACCAACGTAAGACCGTCACATGAATGTAACAGCCTTACGATAGACCGTCACACCATGTTGTGTTTTATTGTTCTATTGTCTCTGACGCACCCTAGCAGGAGCGTTACACCACTGTAACGGCCCCTCGATAAACCGTCACAAGCACTGTAACGCACCTATCCTAGACCGTCAGACCCCTGTGTTCTGCCAGCCCAAGGCAGAATAATAACCAGTTAAGTTTACTTATAAATAAGCTTAGATAGCTAAGTTGGATCTGTTATCATGACTTCAAGTTTAGTTACTGATTCATATTCAAATTATATGATTAATGTGTCTTAGGTTTTTTTAAGTTATGTTAATTTTATGTGCCAAAATTCTATAGTTTTGTATTTTAAATCATGATTTTTCAAATGTTGTATTGACGGAGTTTTCTCATGGTTTCACATCGTTACACGTTCTCTTTATCAATAGAGTCATTTCTTTAAGTATATGGCGCATATTTCGGTATGTTGTCCATTAGTTCACATTGCACTATAGGGACATTATTCTTGGACATGAGGATCTCTCTATTGGATATTCCTTCCAATGGACTAGGAAATCTTGTTGCAAGGCCTCCGTAATTCTCCGCGAGCCTGGGATTCCCACTAGGACGCCGAGTTGGTTGTACCATTAAAGCTCATTGATTAGATTACACTATCGATGTTTTTGATTATCAGCAATGTAACGGCTCTATATTGGACCGTTAGGCACAAGTAACGGCCCAATATACGACCGTCACATTCAACTGAGTCCGATTTCTTGCGTCTGGATTCAGACTAATGTAACGGCCCAATACTGGAGCGTCACATCATGTAACGGCCCAGTACACGACCGTCACACTGCTTGAGTATTTTAACCCAAGGTGGACCAAGGGTTGATATTCCAAGGTTTCTAGATGGGCTATTGATGATCTAGAACTTATCATATTGATCAAGAAACCTAAAATAATGAATGGAAATTAAAGAATGTACCGTTATGCTGCCGATTTATTTCCATAAGCATAACCTTGCTTAAGTCATTCTTGATTTCTCATGATTCTTATTAAAGCATTCATTCATTGAATTATTGTTATCATGAGCTTATTGAACTTATTACATTCTTGGCCATACTTTATTGTTACATGCGTGGAAAAAGCTTGATTTATACTTGAAGATGCGATCGAGCACTGATTGTGTTCAAGGGCTCTATGCTAGTCCCCTCGGCTGATTGTCGAAAATATACTATTATAAACCATGGGGTATGATGCTACTAGCGTCGCATTGCGTTGGGAGTACTTTCTCTATAAATAAGTGAAAATCCACAATACGGCATGACATGACATTCTTGTACATGACTTTCTTGCTTGATATTTCATAAAAATTCATGAAGTACTTGCTCATAAGTAAATGATACTGCAGTGATGATTATGTGGCTTGCTAGTACATTCTCGATACATTCTTGTTCATGAAAGGCCAATATCATGTTCTTGTTACATTCTTGCTAGTTCGTACTTGCTCTCATTCTAACTTACTTGGTCGTCTTGTTACTTTGGTTTAATCGCGTGATTGATCGCATTCGCATAATTTTTACTTTATTCTTTAGAGCTAAATTGTTAATTACTTTAATAGTGCCTTCATGTTGATGCGAAGATACCTACTGGGCAAGTGTGCTCATTACCCATTTCTAATCTTTTCAGGAGATGGAAGTGATTCGAATTCGGATTCGGGTTATACAAGTAGCGGGTCCGAGAGCGAATGAAAGTATTGTCAAGATGAGAGTAAAGACTTAGGAAGGTCTATATTGTTTAGATTGAGTCTATGTAATTTTTCTATTTCTTGAGTCTGATAGATTGGAATAAGTTGAATTAGTGGTTGTATTTGAATACTTGATTATTATGAAATAAAGTTGGAGTTTGAGTAAATATTGTGCAATTGTATTTATGTGTGTGATTGTCTTACGCTCTGATCATTCTTGCTTGCAAGAGACTTAGCATGCCGGCTGTCCGCGCTCCCCGAGTTAGTCTTCCGCTGTAATAAAGGCTCGGGGCATGACAGTTAAGTTGGTATCAGAGCCTAAGTCTCAGGACCTAGGAAGAAGAGTCATGTCATAGGAAAACTCCAAGGTTTAAGGACCCCTACCTATGAACTAAGGAAGAAATTTCCATACCGATGTGAGAATTGGGTAGAGCCCGGGATAAGATAATTAATTAGCTTTAAGATTGATTTTTTTTTCATTCCAATTTCATGAGAAATAACAAGTTGTTATTTTCTCTCAGGTACCTTATCTTACGAATGGCTCATTGTGTAGATTGGGATGGCATGCAACAAACAGTTGCCGGCCTTACTCAGGCATTGCAAACCATAGCGCAAGGTGGCGCAGGGGCAAGGGCCGGTGACCTACATCGCAATTTTCAGAGTTTAAATCCTCCGCGATTCTATGGTTCTTCTAATCCCGACGAGGCAGATAACTAGATAGACGAAATGAATCGTATATTTGATGTTATCCAATGCACCGATCAGGAGAAGGTGCGTCTCGCAACCTTTCAACTTAACAAAGATGCTCGCACATGGTGGAAGTCGGTTCCGGCACCTCTGGCCGATGCACATCATACATGAAACGGTTTTCTTACCCTATTCAATGCCAAGTACTTTTCGGAGCACGTAAAGGAACGAAAGGCTATGGAGTTCGCCACTCTTCGGCAAGGAATGATGACGGTTGCCGAATATGAACTGTAATTCTCAAGGCTAGCACCGTATGCATCACATCTAATCAGTACTGATTTATTAAAGGCGAATCGGTTTATGGACGGGTTACGTCCCGGTTTCATCCAGCAGCTCGGGATCCAAAACATCCTTAATTATGCGGAGATGGTTCAGCGAGCGTATTTATGTGAAAGGACCTTAGAGAAGGTTAAAAAATTGAAAGGGAAAGGAGAAGAATCAAGCCGACGCTCAGATCGGCGTTATAAGAAAGAAAAGTTCAGCATCATAGAGCCTTACAAGAGCCGTGATAGTAAGAAGAGATCCAGGAATGGGAATGGTGGAAGTTCCCATAAGCAAAAGAAAGTCAAGGAGGAGAAAGAGCAGGTCGCCACGGCTTGCACATTTTGTGAAAAATTTGGCCATTCGGCTGAGGAGTGTTGGAAGCGCCTTGGCGCTTGTTTATGTTGTTGAAGCAAGGAGCATCGCATGTTGGAATGCCCCCTTATGAAGGACCAGTCATCTGGTAATGGACACAGGAGGCAGGCTCACCTCAATGCTATTCTAGAAGAAGAGGAAGCGCCCAGGGATGATGGGCTTATGGAAGGTACTCTTCAAATATGTTCTCGTCCTACATTTGTGCTTTTTGATACTGGTGTCTCTCATTCTTTTATCTCCACTACTTTTGCTAAAATATTACCAATCGCATCAGTTCCCTTACCTTCAGATCTTGCTATTTCTACACCCTTAGGTTCTGGAACAAAGCTTACCGATTATTATCCTGATAGGGAAGTGATAGTAGAGGGTCACAATCTGCCCGCAAACTTAGTATGCCTTAACATGAAAGGTTATGATACCATTTTCGGGGTAGATTGGCTTGTAGATCATGATGCTTATATCAATTGCCGAAATAGGATTATATCCTTTCGAAAGCCCTGTCTTCCGAGATTCTCTTTTCTTGGCATCAAGTACAAGAAGCATCCAACTATCATATCTTCTCTTCACGCTTGCAAACTTATCTCGCAAAGATGTGAAGCTTTTCTTGCTTCTGTCATTGTTGCCGAATCCAAGGAGATTATCTTAGCAGACATCCCTATTATAAATGAGTTCCCAGACGTGTTTCCATCTGAATTACCCAGTTTACCGCTTGAGAGGGAAGTGAACTTCAATATTGAACTCATTCCAAGAGCAGCACCTGTTTCTATAGCCCCTTACAGGATGTCCCCCACAGAGCTTAAGGTATTGAAGAGGTAGTTGCAGGAATTACTAGACAAAGGCTTCATCAGACCTAGCACATCCCCTTGGGGTGCGCCGATTCTATTTGTCAAGAAGAAGGATAGTTCTCTCAAGCTATGCATCGATTACCGGTGACTGAATCAGCTTACAATTAAAAACAAGTATCCATTACCGCATATTGATGAGCTCTTCGATCAGCTTTCAGGAGCAGAATATTTCTCTAAGATAGACCTCAGATCAGGTTATCATCAGCTTAGAATTAAAGAAGAGGACATTTATAAATTGACTTTTCGAAGTCGTTATGGCCACTATGAATTCGTAGTGATGCCGTTTGGGTTAACTAATGCCCCAGCAGCATTCATGTAACTTATGAACAATGTCTTCGAGCCATATCTGGACCAGTGCATCGTCGTCTTCATTGATGATATCTTGATATATTCCAAGACGAAAGAGGAACATGAACAACATTTGAAAATAGCTTTACAAACACTTAGAGAACACAAGCTTTATGCCAAACTTAATAAGTGTGAATTCTGGCTCGAAGAAGTCTCATTCCTAAGCCACATTATTTCAAAAGAAGGTATTGTTGTGGATCCTTCTAAGGTAGAAGCTGTCAGAAATTAGAACCGGCCAACGATTGTATCAGAAGTAAGAAGCTTTCTGGGTCTAGCTGGTTATTATAGAAGATTCATTAAGGACTTCTCAAAGATAATAGTTCCTTTAACTAGACTCACAAGAAAAAAAAATCCTTTTGTCTGGTTAGAGGAATATGAGAAGAGTTTCCAAACTCTTAAGAATCATCTTACCACAGCTCCTATTCTATCACTACCGATGGAAGGTGGTGGATTCGAAGTGTATACGGATGCGTCTGGCATTGGCTTTGGATGCGTTCTTATGCAGACTGGCAAAGTAATCTGTTATTCTTTAAGACAATTGACACGTCACGAGGAAAACTATCCCGTACATGATTTGGAAATGGCAGCGGTTATTTTTGCCTTAAAAATTTGGCATCATTATCTTTATGGAGAAAAGTTCACGGTCTACTCGGACCACAAAAGCTTGAAATATTTATTCTCTCAAAAGGAGCTTAACATGAGGCAGAGGAGGTGGTTAGAATATCTCAAGGACTTTGATTTTGCTATTCAATATCATCCTGGCAAGGCTAATGCTGTAGCAGATGCACTCAGCAGAAAACCAATGGGTATGCTATCAAGTCTTATGATAAGTGTAACTAACCTTGTTCCTCAATTTGCTCAGTTGAACTTAGATATTGACATAAAGGAAGAAGATTATTTCATAGCTAATATCCGAGCTCAACCTACATTGATAGAAGATCTGGTCAAGCTGCAAAATGATGATCCTATATTACTGGAAATTAAAGCCAATATTGAACAAAGGCCGGATTTTTCTATTTCCAATGATGGAAGATTGTTATTTAAGGGCCGAATATGTGTACCAGATCATGAGGCTACGAAGAAACTAATCCTAGATGAAGCGCATAATTCCAAATACACAATTCATCCAGGAGGAACAAAGATGTATCAAGATCTCAAAAGAAATTTCTGGTGGCCCAATATGAAGAGAGAGATAGCCAATTTCGTGTCCCGTTGTCTCACCTGCCAACAAGTAAAAGTAGAACATTTTAGACTCGCAGGTAAATTACACCCCTTGAGTATTCTCGAATGGAAATGGGAGAGTATAGGGATGGACTTTAGTATGGGTTTACCTAAGACAAGAGGTGGATACGATGGAATATGGATAATCATAGACCGGTTGACTAAATCCGCACACTTCATACCAATAAAGAGGCGATGGTCTGTGGATATTCTAGCAGCATTATACATAAAGGAGATTGTCAAACTACATGGTGTCCCAGTCACTCTTATATCTGATAGAGATCCTCGATTCATATCACAATTCTGGAAGGGTCTACAACATTCACTAGGGACTAGATTGAATTTTAGCACAGCTTTTCATCCACAAACAGATATTCAAACGGAAAGAATGAATCAGGTAGTAGAAGATATGCTCAGGGCTTGTGCTATCGACTTTGGAGGAAGTTGGTATGATCACTTGCCTCTAGTAGAGTTTGCATATAACAATAGCTATTAGGCTAGCATACGAATGACACCTTTTGAAGCCTTATATGGAAGAAGTTGTCGATCACCAATATGTTGGAATGAAATAGGGGGAAAGCAATTTCTAGGCCCCGATCTCATCAGAGATTCTACAGAGAAGATCAAGCTTATTCAAGAGAGAATAAAGATGGCACAAGATAGGCAAAAGTCTTATGCTGATAATCGAAGACGCGACTTGGAATTTCTAGTAGGAGACCATGTGTATCTCAAGATTTCTCCAAGTCGTGGTATTCAGAGATTTGGCATTAAGGGCAAACTAACTCCAAGGTTCATTGGTCCATTTGAAATTCTCAAAAGGGTCGGTGAAGTGGCTTGTAGACTAGCTTTACCTCCACAATTAGCAGGAGTTCATGACGTATTTCACGTCTCTATGCTGAAGAAGTATGTATATGATCCTGACCATATTATCACTTATGACAATCTGGAGATTCAGAAGGATATGACATACGAACAAAAGCCAATAAAGATTCTGGAACGAGAAGTGCGTCTACTACGAAATAAAGTTATTCCTATGGTCAAGATTTAATGGAAGAAAATATGGCCATATGAAGCAACTTGGGAAACCGAAGCAGTCATGCGGAAAAGATTTCCAGAATTATTTAACTGTAAGTGCACTCTCCGAAATCCATATATTAAATTTGGGGACCAAATTCTCTTAAGTGGGGGAGGGTGTAAGACCCCAGAATTTTTATAAATTATTTTAGGAATATTTAATTATTTTCTGAAATTTATAAAGGCCTAAATAAATTAATAAATAGAATATTAGATCAATAAGTCATTATAAGGCCCAATTAGGTTAAATAATTAACCTATCCTATTTAAAGATAATCCATAAGGTTAATGGACTAAGCCCATCAAGTTTGGCCCATATTCTAGAAGGCTTATTAGCTTATTCACGTATTTTAAGGATAAATACTATTTATATAAGATAATTATGTGGATAAACGAATAAAAGTGTTTTATGAAATTGAAACTCTATACACGTTGAATGTAACGGTCTATCGGGCGACCGCCACAGCCCTGTAACGCACCAGGCTAGATGCGTTACACTCTGTTAGTTCCGTGAAAGGAAGAACGAGCAAAAAGATTAGAACTTTGGGATCTTATCTACAAGAGATCGACTTGGGAGAGCTTATAACATTACTAAGGACTCTTAGGGATTACGTTCTGGTAAATTAAGGACTCTAGAATCGATCTAATCTTCAAAACCCTATAAATAGGACCTAGTTCTGAACTGAGCGACCCTTACTTTTGACTCGTGAAGAATCAAGGTAAGGAGTCATAATTTTGGGTAAGTTCTTTATGACTTTTCGTTTATAATACATTAGAATAATAGCTCTCCAAATTTCGTGCTAGGAGATCAAACAACCAAGGAGATAGAAGCTTCCAAAGTTGCTGATTCAACCTTAGCAACCTAGGAATCTGAACGCAAGTTCCCTGAAGATCCAGAGATTAGGACGTCTAAACGAGGTAATTAGATTTCAATCTTTTAGAACTTTTTGTTCCTAATAGTTTCATCTTCTTACCCTCAAAATTTCACATCCTTAGGTCAAGAGGCTGGGGAAATAGAGCAGATTGAAGTTGCTGATTTATCACAAGAAGTACAAGGGACTAAGGTAGCACCTAGCATCAAATTCGAAGTTTAAAGGTTTTAGATGAGGTAGGTTATCTCATGATTGGTAAAAATAACTTGTTAGGAATAAAAGCCCTCTGGTTGTGCTAGATTTCATGCATTCTAGACTAAGAATTTCATGATCTAATAGTTCTATACATTCATGTATCTCTTAGCCCTAAATGGAAATTAAAAGATATTATCCTGTCTATTCACTAAACCCATGCATATAGTTGGCCTATACTTCGTTATCATGACTAGGACAGTGGTAGTATTTTGATTTCCAGGTATGTTATGTTTTCATAAACCTTTACTTGGTTTACTGCCAGCAGATTCTGTCACGCCCCGAGCGCAGAAGGAACTCGGAGACGCGTGACAAGTTTATATCGATCATGTCAATCAGAGCGTTAGTGTATTCAACACAAAGACAGAGTGCGCAAAAGTAAAGATAACCCAATCCTTTATTCAATCACAACCTCAAAGTACTTCTATTACAAATGAAAATGCCAAGACTCAATAAAAGGAAAAAGTACAATGATTGACTCAAGAAATTAGAAAGATAAGATTAGTAAACGCTTGGATAGACGGAGAGCTCTAATCTCTTCACTCTTGACCTTCCCCATCCGATTGAGTCTCATCATCGGACTTACCTGAAAAATAGGGAAAAATACTGGATGAGCGAACGCTCAGTAGGAATTATATCTCAAGAGCTAGCTTGCTTTAAGTAAATTACATGTTACATGAATGCAATAAAGCTATGCATGTTTGCGTAAAACGACAAGAGAGAGAGAGTATAAGAAGAGATAATTGAGTGAACTAGCATGTCTTTCAAGAACTTATATCAATAAATGTCAAGATATTCAAGCAAGTATATTCATCATGTCATATCGGGAATTGGCTATCACGTTTCAAGCAAGTATATAAATACATTTTTCGGGTCACGCAAGTCATGTCATGTCAAGTCGAGTATGAGATTGTGGAATTTCTAATCAAGCTAGTCATGCACTTCGGTGCAATGCCACACCGTGATCATTACAACTCCCATGGGCACTAGTACTTTCGGGTGCTCTCCCTAGGACCAGATCGGGCCCTATATGCGCAGGCATTGATCGTGTATTTTTCGACATCCACTAAAGTTATAGCCAATATGGAGTTTCAAGGAATAAACTTGTATAACTTTAAGATAGATCTTTGTGGAATAGCATTTCAAGGACTTGAACATGTTGTATAATGACGATAGTAACGGTATAATCATGATCAACGATAAAACTAAGTGGAATTGGCTCCCAAACTTGGGTGCCATGACAATAAGAGTAAGCGCCCACATGAACATGGTCGCTTATTCTTGTACATGATAAGGTGGATAGAATTAGTGTCCACAAGTACGGCACACTTTTCTTAAAGGATATAAATGGTATGGATTACCCATCCCCTTATTTCAAGAATATTCTCATGGCATACAAACAACATGCCGGTACACCATGTTTCTTTAGAGTGACATGGCGATTAAGTAGTGTCATGGGTTTTAATGGTACAACTAGCTCGGCTGCTTTGAGGGAATCCAAAGCTAGCGGAGTCTTACGGAGGTCTCTATGATAAAGTCACCAGTCCGAAGGAACGGAATGTCCCGCGGAGGGTTCATCTATCACCGAGAAATAGTGGGTAATCGAATAAAAAAAACAATGTGAAACGTGGGACTATATTCACAGAATGGAAATATAGTGCCTTAGCAATTAACTCACTCACAGTGGGTTATAGAAATCCGTGAAACCAGTAAATCAATAAATTGACGCATGTGATTAAGTCTTCATTTTAGGAATTGACGCCTTTGGATAGGTCGTCAGTTCCAAATATGACGACTATTCACGCCGTCGTTATATTGTTAACACAATGATTTTTAAAACATTCAAAAAATTTCAGATATTATATAAATGACGACTTAGATCAAGTCTTTATTTCAGTGAATAACGCCTTAGTTGTAGGCATCTTATAGAAAACTGACGGCATGGTCTATGTCGTCATTTCAATAATCAAGTAGATTTTACGATATGAAAATCCATGGGGTTTTCACTAAGTTGACGCCTGTGGGTGAGGGCGTCCGTTTCAATTGACGGCATCAGCACGGTCATTATTTATAGTCATATGTCATTAACATGGATTTTGGGGTATTTTCAATCAAGAATCTAGAGATATGGATATATATATAGAGACAAATAGCACGAATTTTCTAGGATGCTCATGCATTAATTCAGATTTGAAGGTTCATAGTTATTGAATTTTAGACGATGTGTGATCATAGTGTTTGACTAACTAAAAAGTCGTTAAATCAAAGCAACGGATTAAGATCAAACTATATATATGCAATTACTTGTTATTAACTAAGTTTTGCATGAATCTTGAGAAAACCTACCTTCTGGATTGATTTGGTTGACTGAACGTGAAGAACGATTGAAGAACAAGAACCTCAAGAATATGAAAATAGGAAGAAGGTGTTACAAGTTCCCTCTTTGTGATGGCCACAGGATGACGACGTTGCAGCAGAGGTGCAGAAAGATAATAACAAGAGCAGCAGCTCTTGATTCTTAATAGTGGCAGCGAAGGCAGCAACGGCCTTCACCCTTGTGCAGTAAGGAAGAAGAGGAAGAAGAAGTCGACGATGGAATTCCCCCTCTCTCGCATAACCAGCAGGACGAGGATAAACTTCTTACTTGGATGATAGAAGAGAGGAAATACGCAGCAGCAGGTTGCACGAGAGAAAAAAGTAGTAAGGATTTAGCAAAGGGGTTGGTATTTATAGGGTTCTGGAGACCCTATAGGGTTGGAGTTCGATTGGGAATAGCATTCCTAGTAGCAATCCTAATGGTATTAGTGTTCCCTTTATTAACAGTTCGAAACACATAATAACTTATGTGTTAGAATCTTCCAAGATTTTTATGTTTTTTTTTTCGGGATGTGATCTAGATGGGAAATTTTAGGAGTATTAATTTTTCATTTGTCACTATTTTTCCATATAATTATTTTTCCAAAATTCTTTAGTCAAAAAAATGGCACTATTCATTTTTTTTAATTGACGACTTAGTTTAAGTCATCTTTTATGCAATCCACGCCCATGACCATGGCGTCTTTTACATTTTGTTATTGCCTCACGCCCCTGAAAGAAGCAAAATCGTGGTTATATCCTAGAAATCTTTATTAATATATCCTTTCTTATGCTATTTATACTTTAACTAATTAACGACATGCATTCTGTCGTCATTTACTTTGTACACGCCCATTGCGATGGGCGTCATTTGATTTTTTTTTTTGGCATTTTTACTTAACCTTCCAAAGACTAATATTATGTATATATCCCTATTATCTCTATAATATTTTCACTAATTTATAAACAACGACTTGTTTTAAGTCAATTTTCTTCTTGTATACGCCTGCACGAAGAGGCGTTAATTAAGTTTTGGCCATTTCTCATTGCCCTTGAAAAGATCGAAATTGTATATATGCCCATTCTTTTATCTTTCACATATCTTTAATGTATTTAACTCTTATATATATATATATCCCTCTTCCTTCTAATAAGATTAAAATATAGTAAATGTGGAATATTAAATTTTCTAAATTAGTAATAAAATATAAATTGACATTTTCTTCAAGATTTAATGATTCTTAATTTAATTAAAATTATTTGTGCATCAAATGGCTACTTAAAATAACATGTTATTCTTAAATTTATTATAATATAATGGTAAGGTATATGAGTCCATTTCGTAAGACTTTTCAGGATGTAAGAGGGTTATGTATAAGGTCCAGGCCTCGTTTAATTATTATATATTTATATATTTTCAATTTATTTGGACTTTCTAGTCCTTTAATTTACCAGGGTTACTACAGATTCTCCCACTTAAAAGAATTTGGTCCCCAAATTCAATCGCGTATAAACGTGGAGAGTGTAGAGTACATACCTTTTTAGAATAATTCGGGGAATCGTTTCCTCATAGACTCCTCAGTCTCCCATGTGGCTTCGTGTTCTGAGCTTTTACTCCATTGTACCTTGACCATGGGAATAACTTTGCTCCTTAATGTTCGTACTTCGCGATCGAGGATCTTCATGGGCTTTTGTTCATAGGTGATATCCCTTTGAATCACCAGGTCTCCATGATCGATGATATGTGCCGGATCGTGCACATACTTCTTCAACATGGATATGTGGAATACATTATGAACGTCAGACAATTGAGGAGGTAAAGCGACGCGGTAAGCAACCTCGCCAACTCTTTCTAGTATCTCAAAAGGTCCGATAAACCTTGGTGTAAGCTTGCCCTTAACACCAAATCTCATTATTCCACGTCCAGGTGATATCTTGAGAAATACGTGATCTCTGACTTTTTTTTTTTATCAAAAACCTTGCCTAGGTACATTGGGGGGTCCAATGCACAGCTAGGAGGCAAATTTTATTGATAATGAAAGATATAAAGAACTACATCAATCGAATGCTAGGCATGCCTAGCTTATCCAACCGGGCAGCACCTTTAATATGGCTGGGGAGTTGCTGCTGAGAAGAAAAAAATAAATTACATTTTGTATTGCAAGCAAAATTTGCTAAAGAATCTGCCACTTTATTCGCCTCACAAAAGATATGGGTAATTGAGTCATTTGCTGAAAGAAGGGTCCGAATTTGCCTCACAAATATTAGAATCTCCCAGGGGCATGGAATCTTGTTGTTGATAACTTGGACCAGAATCTTTGAGTCACATTCAATTTGGCTCGGCTGGGAAGTGATAGTTCTCAAGTATTTTAAACCATCCATAAGTGCTCTAGCTTCAGCCATTATGCTACTCGCTTGATCGTAGAAGTGAGAATAAGCAAATATAACAGTACCATGGGTATCCCTTATCACACCACCACCACCTGAAACTGCAGACTGCTTTGATGCGCCATCCATGTTCAGTTTTAGATATGGCCAAGGTGGTAGTTGCCATTTAATGATTTTCACCATTGGCCCATTGTTAGCAAAAACCTGAATACCACATGCAGAAAGAATTTCCTTTCTATTATACTTTCCTTCCTGAAGCTTGGAAAGGGAGAGGGTTTGCTTAACCTGTGATAAGATTTTGTGTATCATGCTATGTGGCTTTGAACTTTTATCCTCGTGAGTAGCAGAGTTTCTTGTAGTCCATATTTCCCACAGACTGTAACCAATCACTGCAATTGTGAAGAGTCCAAAAAGAGATTTGCCTGAGGCATTTTGTATTGCTTGAATGATTAAATCTCTGATTGTGCTGCCTTCAGTTTCCAATCCCTTGGACTGAAAAAAAGACCAGATGGCCACAGCCCAATCACTTTTAGCAAATAAGTGGTCATTATTCTCTGCTGAATGATCCTTACAGCATCTACATTTAGAGCATATTGGAATTCTTGAGTTCTGAATATTTTGATCAGTGGGCAGACAGTTGAAGAATACCTTCCAAATATGAATTGAAATTTTGGTTGGAATCCATTGGGACCATATACAATTCCAATTTGGGTTCATCTCCATCATCTGTGACGTTTGAGAGTGCATCATGTTTCTATATGCCGAAGAAACCGAGTAGGTCCCATTACCTGTTAGACACCATATGACTTGGTCTGGATATGGGGTCAACAAGGCCGGTGATATTACTTTTCTAATTTCAACTGGAAGAATTGATTCCATAGTTTGAACATCCTCCTGAGTAGGATTCAGAATGACATCCCTGACAGTCACATTTGAATTTGGTATACTAGGTATACTATCATTGGAAGCATATGAATCTAATGTCCTGTTTCCCAGCCAGATATCCTTCCAGAAGTTTGTTTCAGCCCCATCACCAAGAATGGTCCTCTGGTTTTGCAGGATCAGTGTTTTAGCTTTGATCCAGCTACCTCTGTTAATACCTTTCATGGCTTTGAAACTAACCTCTGTGAGATGTCTATCTTGAATGTATTTTACCTCGAAAAACTCAGCCCATAGTGAATTAGAATGCAGTCCATTCCAAAGCATTTTAATCCGCAAGGCAAGGTCCATATGTCTGTGATCTCCGACTTGGAATTCGAGATCTCTTCTTCTTGTGTCAGCATAAGCCTTCTGTATAGACTGAGCAACTTGAAGTCTTTCTCTAATCAACTGAATCTTTTCAGTGGTATCCCTTACCATGTCTGGACATAATAGTTGTTTCTCGCCAACTTCGTCCCAGCACAAAGGCGATCGGTAACTCCTTCCGTATAAAGCTTCGAAAGGTGCCATTTGTATACTTGCCTAGTAGCTGTTATTGCATGCAAATTCAACCAAAGGCAAGTGATCATGCTGTAGGATGTAAATGTAATCTACCCCGCCCCGAGCTAAACAATATAACCATGCATATAAGCGTGAAAGTGCATGAAACGAAAAGGGGTGACAAGGAATAGAGAACTAACCGTGATCGCCACCAAGGACTTACAACACCAAAATGATGAAGAAAGGATGAAGATGGCGCCGTGTACCTTGGAAAATATGGAGGAAGACGCGGCCTAACGGGAAGCCGCTACAACGTGTGATCGCGCTTAAAACGGGATGCGGGGAGCCGATGTGGGTGCACCTCCTCACTTCCTAGCCGGCTAGAAAGCAAGGGCCTCACGTTCTATCAATAGTCTCCTACAAAACAAAGCCACAAACATAAGAGAAAACCCATTAGAAACATGTGTAGCATGTGTCCCGAAATGATAAATTAACATGAAAGAATGGGGAGAATGCACCGGGGGAGGGTTTTTAACCCCTATAAATGGGTGCAAAAGCAAGGTGGGAGTGTTGTGCATGCATAGAATTTGAAATCATGGAATTTGATGGAGAAATGGGGGAGAAAAATGTTGTGAAAAACGGAGAAAAATGCACGAACGTGCCGAAACAGCGCAAAAAAAAACTAAGTGTAAAACTGTGATGATTTGTGAAAAGTAGAGGGAGAGAACTAAGCCTAGGTATGAAGAAAGAGAGCCCGAAGAGATGAAAAATGAAGAAGATACTCCCCTCTTCAAGATGAGACCAATGGAGGACGAAGAGGATGCCGGATGACTCCGCCCCGAGTCGACGAAGGGCGCCCCGTCGCACAGGTTCAAGAACTCGTGATGATTTGCAAAAAGTATGGGCGAAGTTAGGAGGGTAAACGAAGATGAAATCCAGCAAATAAGGTATCAAAATGAAGCCTATACTTCCCTCAATAGCCTGGGGTCGAAGGTTTGAGAGGACGATTTGGCATGGCTCCGCCCCAAGTTCAAGAAGAGCCCCCCGTCGCGCAGGCGAACTGGGCATCTATTTATAGAAAAAAGGGTGAAAACCTTAACTTTCTTCTGCGATTTCAGAGGATAGAGTCCACCAAATCTCGAGATCTATGGATCAATCTTGAGATAATAGATAGGATAAGAGGTAGGAACAAACGTGACTCTTTTTGGTTGAAGAGTCTGGAAGATAGAGTCCATGGAAGGTGGCCCCGGAGCCTAATCTGCATGGATTTTTGGTTGCACGAAATGAGTAAATCCTTAACTTGCGGCCAAGATTTCAGGAGATTCAATACATGAAAAGTCGTGCCCTATGGATCAAATTGAAGATAATACAAAGGGGCAAGAGATAGAAACAAACGGATGTCAATTTGGTGGATGATTCTAGAAGATAGAGCCCTAACAAAGAGGCCTCGTTGCACAAGTTTCGGCCTTAGAATCCGGCGGCGAAGAAGATAGAGTTCAGGACTTTTTGGACTCTCTGGTAGATGGATGGTCGCACGATAGACCGTTCATTGAATTGGACGGTCTAGGGGCAGACCGCCCAGACTTGGGGTCGATCGGGCGACTTTTGGCCAAAAAAGGGATAAACGGTCATCAACAGACCATTTTTTGACATAAACGGTCTCAAGAAGACCGTTCTTTGACATTTCAAAAATAATAAAAAAAATAAAAAATAAAATGAAATAAAAAAAGTTACTGTTCATGGACGGTCAACTGTTGACCGTTTTACTGTTGAACGGTCACCTTGTGACCGTTCAACTCAAGGAACGGTCAACTGTTGACCGTTCAGCTGCCAGGCTCGCGCAACTTTAGAAATTGAAGCGTATCTTGAAAACGGTGTAGAATTAGAGAAAGTGATAAACCTAAAAATTGTAGATAACTTAAAAATGAACAACTTTTATGAAAAAAGTAAGATGAGAAAATGATTAGAAGAGAGAGAAAATGGTGCTAGAACAGAGAGAGAAAATACCGAGACATAGGTGAATAGTGCAGTCTGCCGGAAAAACGTAAATAACTTGAAATCGGTGCAGAACTGGCCAATGACGTAGAAGAAGGAATTGTAGGGATTTGAAAGATGAACAACTTTTGTGAAGGACACATTTTGAAAAGAGGAAAGGAAGGGGGTGAAAAAGGAAAGTTTTCAAAACTGCGCAGCGAAAGGGGGCTGAATGCTTGAGGGTAGCCGGCCTAAATGGGCCGTAAGTTGACTTTGAAGGCCGGAAGGTGACAAGATAGGCTCCAGGGCTCCATGAAATAATGATCTCCAAGGCTCAAATAGAATGGAATAATGAAATGGACTTGAAATCCATCCAAGGAAGGGTCCAAAACAATGGGTAATTCGGGGCATCAAAATGATGAATAAGAGAAATGACTCAACTTGCAAGCTAAAAATTGGTGTCAACAGATGCCCCTCCTTGATGTCTGCTTTGCAAGGGAATGAGCGAAAGCGACGCGGAGGCGAAATGGAAAGGAGATGGAGTGAAAGTGACAATGACGTGAAATGGAGATGAAGCAGAGATGAAGCGGAGAGAACTGATAAGCGGGCATCAAGGTAAAAGACACCCGTTATAACCAACAAGCGACAGGAATTCTCCAGAAAACGCCGAACTACCCACCCGGAATGACTGATGCGGATGAAACATGTCTGGAGAACTAAACTAACAAAAGGAAATGGAAGCACGACCAACCTCATCGGGGACACAATCCACAGACAATGAGGGGGTCGGAAAGAGCACAACACAAAAAGCCGGAGAAATATAACTGAGATAAAATCCAGACAGGAATCACGCTGGCCAACCAGACCAAGCGGCAAGATCAGAGAAATCGTTCAAATTCAGAGTGGAATGAGAATCTCTTATCCAAGTGAAATGAAGTGCAATTGACCATTACCGAGGAACAACCTTGAATGGATCACGAGATGTTAATGCTCAAAATATGACATGATGCATGCTGGGCTAAAATAAAGAAATCATCAAAACGAATGCAAAGAAATCATAAAATAGAAAGTACTCGAGAATAGTATTGCTAAATTGGAACGATCAGGGTCAAGACACTATCCGCAACCACGGCGTGCGTGATAGAACCATCATTCCCTAATTTTCCCAACCTAACGGCCTATCCGATGATTAAACATGTGCACCTAGATCATCATCGTTTTTGTTAGAGGGGAACATCAGATCCTGGAACACGTGAATGACCAACCGGTTCTCGAGATAATATAATAATATAGATACCATATAGTAATGCAACAATGAGTAGGGATAGAAGGCCATACCTGACTTACCTGTGCAGGCGAAATGGCATTTTTTTTATTTTCATTTTTTGATTTCTTTTGATTTTTTCATGTATAAGATAAATATGATAAACAAGCAAGTGTAAACATAGAGAAAATAACATAACTATCAACTGAACAACAAACAACACGACATAACATAACGGTCAAATGAAATGGGAGACAATGCAACATAACATAACAAAGGCACACGAGCACATATGCAATGGCATGAACAAACAACATGCATGCATGGACACGGTGTGACAAGACAACAACGCAGTGGGACAACATACGGTTGGGACAAGAACATGACGGATGACCACACGGTTGGGATAAGAACATGGGACATAAAGAGGTGACTAACAACATGTGCAACATAACTAACAACACTCGGTGAAGGACAAAACAACATGTGTGGGACAACACGGTGGGACATAAACACGTGACAAGGATACGGCGGGATAAAGGACATAAACAGATACGCCCTTCAATCAAAACCCAAGATCAGAATGAAGCAGAACCGCCAGTTTCATAATCGTGAGGCAAAGCCCTCTCATAAAGATATGATCATTACAAACAAAAGTTGAGAAGGACATGAGCTTCAGAACAGATCGAGAGAGTGGATCGAAGAAGGAAAAAACAGATCAAAGATGTGGATAGGAGGCAGAGCACAAAGATATAGCAAGGAATGTCTGAGTACTTGCAACCTGCACACTTAGTAAACAGATTACGTATCTGTCCTTAAAATAAATGCAAATGTATGAAAAAGACACATTTTTTGGATTTTTGTAATCTTTTTTTTTATTTTTTTTTGAAATTTTCAATAGTATTTCATTTTTCTGGATTTCTTGAAGTATTTGATTTTTTAGGTTTTTTGAAATATTTGATTTTTTTTGAAATTTTGAAGTATTTGATTTTTTTGAATTTTTAACAATATTTAATTTTTTAGATTTTTTTGAAATATTTGATTTTTTTAGACTTTTGGTAATATTTGATTTTTTTTGGATTTTGACATAGCAATCCGCAGCACCGAAAGATGGGCTCAAACTACTAGCCAGGGATCGACGTTCCTACCCCTTTCACTAAGGGCTTCCCTTAAGCAGGGTGTGCATGTGAGGGTGGCTTACCACAACCAACTGCTTCTAAAGAACGGTGCCCCTACTAAGGCCATACCCGGGATACAACCCAGCCTAAGAGGGAGAAGCAGAAGATAAATTGGAGACAAGCTTCATGCAGGATGGGAGATATCAAGGCTCGAATTCTTTCCAGTGCACTACCCCTCAAAGAGTAGGTCTGTTGCGTCGGGACTTTGTGTCTTTGATTTTTAGACCCATATTTATCAGGCACGCATGCGACCGGGCTCATGATGTCCCGCGGGGAACTGTACTGCCACTCTTGCCATGCCTTTGATTCATAATTTTGTATTGATTCATTTTCTCATTTTGGTAGCCCTTATTGACCAGATATAGTATGAAAGCTCACTTTTGAGGGTCAAGACTGCCCCTATTTGAGACCTCTCTCGTATTAGGGAGTGCCTAGGTTGGTCATCTTATCCATCCATCTCTTGCCCCTACACTTGGCCGAGCAGAGAAAAGAAAAGACCTTTGTGCATACCCAAAGTATGGCCAAAGCAGCAATGGTGCGCCTCAGAGAGATCGGCTATGGCTTGCCGTGTAGTGTGTGAAAAACCCATACAAAAGGTCACCCTCAACAATCAGGGAAAGAAACTAAATTCCCAGCGCGGAGTTATCACCAGCCTAAGGATGCTGCAGAAGCTATCCTTTTATTTGACACAAAGTTAAGATCTAATTAAACAAAGACTCCTAAAGCCACTCAATCGTGTTGAGGAACCAACGTCATAAGCATGTGCAGGAGTAGTAGAGATAATAGCGATGATAACATTTTCTTGCACAAAATAAAAAAATACCTTTGCAGATCCGTGGAGTGATCTTGACCATCGAGCTTTGAGGAGTGCGAGCTTCACTTTCCTTGCTTGCCAGGATAAATGATGAAAGGAGAGCAAAGGATTGGATTCCTCGATATAGAGGAGTGGCAGACATCATACTGGACGAAGAAGGGATAAAAAGGAAGAGAGACGAGGGCTAGAACTCCCTCGTTAAGGCACTGAGGCCCTGATAACAAGGAACCAGATACATAATAAACAAGGATTAACTGAGATCAAGGCTGGCTAAAGCCTCGAAAACAGCAAGAAAAAGGGTAATAATCTTGAAAGGGTGAGACAGAAAGAACAGAAAGACGTCGAAAAGATAACTGTGAAAACAAGAAAGTAGGATAATGATCATCCGACACGGTCGGAGAAGAGGAATAGCGATCACCCGACAGAGGCGGGGAAGAGAATGTATGAACACCCGACAAGGTCAGGGAAAAGAAATGGAAACCACCTGACAAAATCGGGGAAGGATCAGAAAAATCACCCGACAAGGTCGGGGAACGACCGCAAGGGATTCCTAACAAGGTCGGGGGAAAGAGACGAGCAGTGAAATCCGGACATGTCCGGGAAGAAAAACTAGAAGATGCCCCTGACTCAGGGGAAGAGAAAGACATAGGCCGAGGCCTAGAATGGTGAGGATAGGAAAAGATGGTGGAAATATGGTCAGGTGGTGGAAGGTACACCACCCACGGATAAGAACTGAGCAACAGAAAAGACGAATGGACGGAAGAAGGAGATGAGGCAGTGGACCCCTGAGTGCACAACTGACGGCCCTTGAACTTACGTTGCCGCCTCTTCTTAGCCGCAATCTTCTTGAAAGAATGCCGCCTGGCGCGGGCTCGGCTTTCCGGGCTCCTCAATCTGTAATGTCTTCTCAAATAGCGGGCCCACCTAGCAGATGGCCTGGCCCGGTCATGAATATGCAGCTTCATTGGGGCGGCTGCCCCTAGACCCCCAGTGCTAACAAGATGCAAACATTCTTGGGCAAACAGCTTCTCAACTGAATGAATATCATGAAGCCACAAAGTTTTGTCTCTTGGCACTAGAACATAGAGGTTCGGCAACTCCACTCGGCAATCAGGCTCGAAGCATAACTCCCGTACTAGAAGAGCAGGACAAAGCTGGGAGAGATCAATACGCGGCGTTGACGTGGCCGGCATGCTAATAAATTGAGGGAGGTTGCACAGCAAGTGCAGAATGTCCTTGGAAAGTGCAGAAGATGCAGCCAATTTCCCCTTGAATAAGGAATCCATCAGGCTCCGGGCGGCCGTATGGGTTAGCATAATCCGAGCAGAGAACCCCTCTCGGCCAGTGAACTGAACATCAATCGAGCGAGGAGAAATAACAGCATCGATAGTGAATCCCCCGACGAGCGATGAGATTGTCATCAGCCTCGCTCGTGAAGAAACTGGCACTAGTGCGAGTGAACTCTTCTTTGCAACCATTTCTGAAAATGCAGGCTCATTATCCCGAAAATAGCCAGGGACCAGGACCCAGATTGGCATGCGGTAAATGACAACTTGAATCTTGAAATGCACAATCGAAACCTGGCTCGGCTCATTATCTCCCTGGGGACCAGACCCAAGGGGCACCAAAGGTTGCGTGTACTTGCTCTGTGAAGTGGGAAGTGGTAGAGGAAGGTTAGAAGGAGGAGGTTTGAAGGGCGCGGGTGGCGATGGTGCAAGTGATGGGGGAATAATGATGATGACGGGCATGGGTGGAGGTAAATGCAAAAGTGTAGGTGTAGGTTTGGGCTCGGCCTGCTCGGGCTCAGAGGATGATGGCGAAAGGGGGAGTGAAGGAAGTGGTGGCGGTGGTGGCAAAGGTGATGAGGGTGGCAAAGGGAGTGATGTGGTTGATGAAGATGGTGAAGGTGAAGGGGATGGAGGTGAAGATAAGGGTGGGTAAGAAGGAGGAGAGGAAGGTAGTGGCATGGTGGGGGAAGAGGCAGGTGGTGGCGCTCTTCGACGTATCTTCACGACTCGTCGAGAGGCGTTGGGGATAGGTGTGGTGGTGGAAACGGAGGGTGAAAGAGAGGTTGCCCGAGCGGAGGCTGGGGTAGGTAAAGGTTGTGGAGGAGATGGGATGGAGGGAGAAGTAGGTAACGGAGCATGTATCTTATTAACTGAAGAAACACTAGGGTGCCCCTGGTCTTGAAGTGGAGACGGTTGCCTAAGCGGCACGGCTTGCTGCTGCTGCTGCCTGCTGCTGAGATCCAAAATAACTTGGCGTATGACAACCCAATCAATCATCCTCTTGTCTTCCAAGCTGTAAATAAACTCCCGGAACTCGGGACAGTCCTCAATCAAATGCCCCTGCTGATGGTGGAATTCACAGAACTGGAGCAAATTCCCGACTGTGGGTCGGCAAGGCACAACCGGAGGGAGCTGCAACGCATGGGTGGCCATCAAAGCCCTGAAAACGTCTGTAAGAGATTCCGGCAATGGAGAGTGAGAAGCCCACTTCAGGCAAGGCGGATGCCGAGGGGTGTGAGAAGGTAGTGGGGATGGTAGCGGAGGTTGTGTAGGTAAGGGGGATTGCGTAGGCGAAGGCGGAGGGCTGGAATGATGTGGCGGTGTGGGGGGAGTGGGATTGTAATGGATGGCATCTACCCACTCACGGTGTGGTGTTTCCTTGACCGGAGGTGGAGGGGTGTGAGGAGATAAAATAGCGGAGGGCCGACTCGTGGATGGTTGGTATGCGGTGGAGCACATGGAGGTATAGGGGTGTGTGGGAGTGGACGGTCGACTCGTGGAGGGATATAAGGTGGAGGGCTGACTTACGGTGAAGGGCGGAGGGAAAGTGTATGTAGAAGGTGACGGTGGAGGAGACTCATGGTCAACGAAAACTAGGAGTTGTTGGCTAACGAAGCGGGCTCGATTGTAAAGCTGTTGCCAGGATGTGATATCGTTGAGGGCTAAGATACATCTGAGCTCGGGCATTGCGTTAGAAATAACCATCTTGATCTGCTCGCCCTCCGGAATATGCCCCGGAACTTGCGCGGCTAGGTGACGCCAGCGGTCGGCAAACGTGGAGAATTCCTCGTCGGGCGTCATCTTCTCTCGGGCCAGATCAACCAAAGAATGTCTGGGCCCAACCTGATCCTGGTACTGCTGAATGAATCTTGCTTGAACGGCTTGAAAATTCATCATCTGCTCTTGCGGTAACGTGAAGAACCAATCCTTGGCCGGACCCTCTAAAGATAGGCCAAACAAATAGGCCATCAAGCGTTGATCATGCTGGAACTGGGCCGACTCATATAAGAACTCCTTCAAATGCACGTAGGGGTCACCGACTCCACCATAGCGACGATAAGCCGGAATCTGTTGACGTGGGGGAAGCTGAAGACCTCGGAATGCAAATGGGATATCCAAAGAAGTTTGAGGACTGATTTGCCGTTGCAATTCATCAAGTTGGCTTTGGGCCTGAGCGATCATCTCCTCGGTAGGAAGAGTCCGAGAAGGATATGGGCCAGCTTGAGCAAGAGATGATGAATTTAGACCAGGATAATGTTGATGGGCCGGATAAGGGGATCCGACCTGAGAAGAAGGAAAGCCCGCTCCGAGAATTGAGGAATACATGGGCCTGGAAGAATTACGAAGGTGGGAATGAGAATTGATTGGTCCAACAGCAACACGGGTGGGACAAGAAGGCCCGTTAGAAGAATAGGGTCCAATGGAGGAATAAGGTGATGGGCCCGCATGGGAAGAGGAATCCACGCGGGGATAAGAAGACGAGGAGGAAGAAGGGTAATATACAGGAGAAAAATGATGCTCCATGAGGGCAAATGGAGACTTTATACAGGAAAATCAGGGAAATCCAATGAGGGAAGTAAGGGCTCAAAGGAGGGGGGCTGACTCAATAATGCAAAGAAAAAGAAAAAGAAACCTAGGACAATGAGACTAGACAAATGGACACACAGAATGGACTACCCTAAGTGGGCCTAACAACAAAACCTATATGGATGATGGGGGATGCGACACAAAATAACACAAGTGGGCATGGACAAGCCCACACAACACAAACAATATGAAGGTTTTCACCCAAGTCAAACAAGTTAATATGATGGGAAGTATTTTATTGTCAAAGTTTTGGGTGGACCCTTTAATGATTTGAATTGAGATTAATTCCCTCAAGATAGGTGTCCTATAGAGAATAAGGTCCAAACTTTGGTTTGACTAAGGTTAATTCCTTCACAACGTATGCAAATGCAAGCCTGAGGGGTGGAAAGATACAACCGGCCCGGCGTCCGTGTGGGAATCCACGGCTCGCGGGGACTTACGGAGGTCCCGGATAAGATCACCTAGTCGAGCCCAAGGAATATGGGAGCGAGAGGGTCACTTATTGAGGGGGAATGCAACTACAATATGCCAATATGCATGATCCTATGTGCACCGGGGTGCATGCAATTTCTAGCCTAAGTCTAACAAATCAAGACAATCATGAAATCATGCTAACATTACAAAAATGTATGAAAAATGTAAAACAATATGAATAACAATGATGCAAGACCTAAAATAGGGACAACTAGGCACTAAAAGATAAGAAAAATCATCAAAGGAAAATGTACCCTTGTGTTTGCCCAAAATATGCCTAAGACTAGATGCACAAAATGCAAAACTAGAGGCAACTTTTAAATATGCAAATGATGTCTAAATGATGCAAACTTTATATGTATGGAAAGACAATACAAAGGACATCACAATGCAACAAAAATCAGCTCAATCCGACATCGGGAGACAAAGTTATGCCCGAATGAACAAGGCCTCTATGAATCTATCCCAAATCTGCCTAAGACTAGATGCACAAAATGCAAAAATAGAGGTAACTTTTAAATATGCAAATGATGTCTAAATGATGTAAATGACCTATGGATGGAAAGACAATACAAAGGACAACACAATGCAACAAGAATCGGCTCAATCCGACATCGGGAGACAAAGTTATGCTCAAATGAATAAGGCCCCTGTGAATAGAAATCCTGCCAGGCCAGAACAATTAAAAGGTCCCTGGATGACCGTTTATACCCTTTGAGCGGTCTAATGGATGACCGCCCAAGTGTTGGACCGTCCAGGGAGGACCGTTTATCACCCCAGAGGGTTTGGGCGGTCCTGGAGAGGCCGTTTAACGTGTTAGGTGGCCCTACGATAGACCGTGCAACCCTGACAGACCCGAAAATGGACAAAATGATAGAGAAACGTGGAGAAGACTATCCAAACATGCATGAACATCGACCCAACATGCAAGAGACTAAAAATATAACGTGATGGGCACTAGGTGTCCCACCGTGATCGCCAAAAAACTGTAGGATGTAAACGTAATCTACCCCGCCCTGAGCTAAACAATATAACCATGCATATAAGCGTGAAAGTGCATGAAACGAAAAGGGGTGACAAGGAATAGAGAACTAACCGTGATCGCCACCAAGGACTTACAGCACCAAAATGATGAAGAAAGGATGAAGATGGCGCCGTGTACCTTGGAAAATATGGAGGAAGACGCGGCCTAACGGGAAGCCGCTACAACGTGTGATCGCGCTTAAAACGGGATGCGGGGAGCCGATGTGGGTGCACCTCCTCACTTCCTAGCCGGCTAGAAAGCAAGGGCCTCACATTCTATCAATAGTCTCCTGCAAAACAAAGCCACAAACATAAGAGAAAACCCATTAGAAACATGTGTAGCATGTGTCCCGAAATGATAAATTAACATGAAAGAATGGGGGTGAACGCACCGGGGGAGGGTTTTTAACCCCTATAAATGGGTGCAAAAGCAAGGTGGGAGTGTTGTGCATGCATAGAATTTGAAATCATGGAATTTGATGGAGAAATGGGGGAGAAAAACGTTGTGTAAAACGGAGAAAAATGCATGAACGTGCCGAAACAGCGTAAAAAAAAAAAACTAAGTGTAAAACTGTGATGATTTGTGACAAGTAGAAGGAGAGAACTAAGCCTAGGTATGAAGAAAGAGAGCCTGAAGAGATGAAAAACGAAGAAGATACTCCCCTCTTCAAGATGAGACCAATGGAGGACGAAGAGGATGCCGGATGACTCCGCCCCGAGTCGACGAAGGGCGCCCCGTCGCACAGGTTCAAGAACTCGTGATGATTTGCAAAAAGTATGGGCGAAGTTAGGAGGGTAAACAAAGATGAAATCCAGCAAATAAGGTATCAAAATGAAGCCTATACTTCCCTCAATAGCCTGGGGTCAAAGGTTTGAGAGGACGATTTGGCATGGCTCCGCCCCAAGTTCAAGAAGAACCCCCCGTCGCGCAGGCGAACTGGGCATCTATTTATAGAAAAAAGGGTGAAAACCTTAACTTTCTTCTGCGATTTCAGAGGATAGAGTCCACCAAATCTCAAGATCTATGGATCAATCTCGAGATAATAGATAGGATACGAGGTAGGAACAAACGTGACTCTTTTTGGTTGAAGAGTCTGGAAGATAGAGTCCATGGAAGGTGGCCCCGGAGCCTAATCTGCATGGATTTTTGGTTGCACGAAATGAGTAAATCCTTAACTTGCGGCCAAGATTCCAGGAGATTCGATACATGAAAAGTCATGCCCTATGGATCAAATTGAAGATAATACAAAGGGGCAAGAGATAGAAACAAACGGATGTCAATTTGGTGGATGATTCTAGAAGATAGAGCCCTAACAAAGAGGCCTCGTTGCACAGGTTTCGGCCTTAGAATCCGGCGGCGAAGAAGATAGAGTTCAGGTCTTTTTGGACTCTCTGGTAGATGGACGGTCGCACGATAGACCGTTCATTGAATTGGACGGTCTAGGGGCAGACCGCCCAGACTTGGGGTCGATCGGGCGACTTTTGGCAAAAAAAAAGGGATAAACGGTCATCAACAGACCATTTTTTGACATAAACGGTCTCAAGAAGACCGTTCTTTGACATTTCAAAAATAATAAAAAAAATAAAAGATAAAAAAAAATAAAAAAAGTTACTGTTCATGGACGGTCAACTGTTGACCGTTTTACTGTTGAACGGTCACCTTGTGACCGTTCAACTCAAGGAACGGTCAACTGTTGACCGTTCAGCTGCCAGGCTCGCGCAACTTTAGAAATTGAAGCGTATCTTGAAAACGGTGTAGAATTAGAGAAAGTGATAAACATAAAAATTGTAGATAACTTAAAAATGAACAACTTTTATGAAAAAAGTAAGATGAGAAAATGATTAGAAGAGAGAGAAAATGGGGCTAGAACAGAGAGAGAAAATACCGAGACATAGGTGAATAGTGCAGTCTGCCGGAAAAACGTAAATAACTTGAAATCGGTGCAGAACTGGCCAATGACGTAGAAGAAGGAATTGTAGGGATTTAAAAGATGAACAACTTTTGTGAAGGACACATTTTGAAAAGAGGAAAGGAAGGGGGTGAAAAAGGAAAGTTTTCAAAACTACGCAGCGAAAGGGGGCTGAATGCTTGAGGGAAGCCGGCCTAAATGGGCCGTAAGTTGACTTTGAAGGCCGGAAGGTGACAAGATAGGCTCCAGGGCTCCATGAAATAATGATCTCCAAGGCTCAAATAGAATGGAATAATGAAATGGACTCGAAATCCATCCAAGGAAGGGTCCAAAACAATGGGTAATTTGGGGCATCAAAATGATGAATAAGAGAAATGACTCAACTTGCAAGCTAAAAATGGGTGTCAACACATGCCAGCCTCCACCAAAATCAATGATGCAAGCTCTGAGCATATCTTCAACCACCTGATTGGTTCTCTCGGTCTGACCATCCGTTTGAGGATGAAAAGCTGTACTAAAGTTAAGTCTCGTCCCTAGCGAATGTTGTAGACCCTTCCAAACGTGAGAAGTAAAACGGGGGTCTCTGTCAGACACGATTGAGATAGGTACTCCATGTAACCTGACTATCTCCTTAATGTATAATGCAGTAAGAACATCAACTGACCATCGACTCTTGATTGGCAAGAAGTGTGCCGATTTGGTCAATCGGTCGATGATAACCCATATTCCATCATCTTCTCCTTTTGATTTAGACAGACCCATAATGAAGTCCATATCGATATCCTCCCACTTTCATTTGGGAATTTCTAGAGGGTGTAACTTACCGGCAGGCTTTTGGTGTTTTGCCTTGACTTGTTGACATGTGAGACAGCGAGACACAAAGTCTGCTACTTCTCTTTTCATATTGGACCACCAGAAGGTCCTTTTTAAATCTTGGTACATTTTGGTAGACCCTGGATGAATCGTGTACCTTGATCTGTGAGCTTCATCTAAGATTTTCTTCTTTAGCTCTGGACAATCCGGTATACATGTTCTATTCCTGAACATCAATCTTCCATCTAATGCTAATTTGAACTCCGATTGTTCTTCAATTTTGTCCTTGATTTCCACTAATAATGGATCCTTATCTTGTAGTCCTTGTATTTCTGAGAGTAGATCTGGCAGTATGCTTATATGGAATAGTGTAACACACTTGTTCTCCTTGTCCAGGCTTATATCAAGTTTAGAGAATTGTTCTAGCAACTTCCACTCCTAAATCATACAATTTGCTAAAATCGCTCTTGGCTTTCGACTGAGGGCATCAGCTACAGGATTACCCTTTCCAGAATGATATTGTATTATGAAGTCGAAATCCTTGAGATATTCTTGCCAACGTCTTTGCCTCATATTTAATTCCTTCTGAGAGAAGAGATACTTAAGACTCTTATGGTCAGAATATACTATAAACTGCACTCCGTATAGGTAATGCCTCCATATTTTCAATGCAAATATTACCGCGGCCAACTCCAAGTCATGAACAGGGTAGTTCTCTTCATGCTTCTTCAATTGGCGAGAAGAGTAAGCTATAACTCTTCCTTGTTGCATTAAGACACATCCGAGGCCAATGCCAGATGCATCAGTGTGTACCTCGAACTTCTTTCCTTCAACTGGTAGAGCTAAGACTGGGGCTGTAGTTAGGTGATCCTTGAGAGCTTGGAAGCTTCTTTCACATTCCTCACTCCATTCGTATCGGATCTCCTTGCGAGTTAGCCTAGTGAGTGGTACGGCGATCTTGGAGAAATACTTGATGAATCGCCGATAGTAGCCCGCAAGACCCAAGAAACTATGGATCTCGCTAGCATTGGTCGGTCTTTCCCAATCCTTTACAGCTTCAACCTTCGATGGATCTACGGATAAACCGTCTTTTGATATAACATGCCCCAAGAAAGATACTTCTTCTAACCAGAATTCACATTTACTGAACTTTGCATATAACTGATTCATCCTCAATATCCGTAATGCAATCCTCAAATGCTCCTCGTGCTCTTCCTTGGTCTTTGAATAGATCAGTATATCATCAATGAAAACCACTATGAATTGATCTAGATGAGGCTTGAATATACTATTCATTAATTGCATAAAGGCAGCAGGGGCATTTGTTAGTCCAAAAGGCATAACAACAAATTCATAGTGCCCATACCTGCTTCTGAATGCGGTCTTATAAATGTCCTCATCCTTGATCTTTAGTTGGTGATATCCCGACCTGAGATCAATCTTCGAAAAATACTTGGATCCAAATATTTGATCAAATAACTCATCGATTCTTGGCAGTGGGTACTTGTTCTTGATAGTGAGATAGTTCAACTATCGATAGTCGATGCATAACCTCATGGATCCATCTTTTTTCTTTACAAATAGCACAGGCGCTCCCCACGGGGAAGTGCTTGGTATGATAAATCCTTTCTTGAGAAGTTCCATCAATTGCTCCTTTAGTTCCTTGAGTTCGGCAGGGGACATCCTATAAGGTGACCTAGAAACTGGGCCAGCACCAGGGATCAAGTCGATGGTGAAGGCCACTTCTCTTTGTGGGGGTAATCCATGCAAATCTTCCGGAAACACGTCCGGAAATTCTTGCATAACTGGGATGTCTTCTAGCTTAGTCTCCTTAGTCTCCTTAATGGTGACAAACGCAAGGAAAGATACACATCCTTTCCTTATTAGCTTGCTAGCTCGGAGAGCCGAAATAAGAGGTGACTTGCTCCGACTCTTAGGGCTAGTGTAGACCAGTTCCGGAAAGTCTTTGAAAGTAACTTTGCTGTTACGGCAATCCACAGTTGCCTGGTACTTAGATAACCAATCTGCTCCCAATATGACATCATATTCCTTTAGGTCTAAACATATGAGGTCGATAGGAAGATTTCTTCCTTTTACCAAGACTTCACAGTTTTGATAATGGCGAGTAAGGTCAACTTCGCTTCCGAGAGGAGTTGAAAGAACTAATTTCATCCATTCCGGTTCCATGGGTAATGGATTAGCAAACTTCTTAGAAATAAAAGAATGTGAGGCACCAGTATCAAATAAGAAATATGCAGACTTGGAATAAACTTTCAATGTACCTTCCACTAGTCTGCCTTCATCTTGTTCTGTCTTCTTAATAGCTTGGAGACGTGCATTCTTTGTCACCGGGCACTTCCCATCACCTACTTGATCATTGAGTAGGGGCCAGTCGGGAATTCGATGATCACGGCTCCCACAATGGAGACACGCTCCAAGTTTCCTCCAACATTCTTCGGCCTTATGTCCGGCCTTGTCACAGTGTTTACACACCACTTTAGAAGGTGTGGTGGTGGTGGAGAACGGCTTGTTAATCTTTTTGACTTTCTTCTCCTGAGAAGACTCCCCTCTATTACTTGGCCTTTTCTTGTTGAAATTGGGTTTGAAAGTGCTAGAGCTAGTAACATTCTCCTTCTTGTCTCTCCCACGGATCCTATCAGATAGTTCTGTGGCATCCTCCAGTAGCTGGGCTCGTCGTACCATCTCCGAATAGACTTGTATGTCCATCGGAGCCAGTTGTGTGATAAACTGGGGCCTGAGCCCATTTAGAAACCTTCTAGCTTTCATTTTCTCGGTACTGACTAAATGCTTAGAGTATCGAGATAACCTCGAGAATTGTGCCTCATACTCGGCCACCGATAATGATCGTTGCTTGAGTGCGGCGAACTTGGCGGCCTTCTTCTCCTGGACTCGGTCCGAAAAATATTTATTGTTGAAATGTTCAACAAACTCCCCCCAAGTAACTTGTCCTTGATCTAATGTGGCTTCTACCGACTCCCACCAGCAACGGGCGTCCCTTTCCAATTGAAACGTTGCTAACAAGACCTTCTCTTGGTCCGTGCATTGCATAACCCGAAAGATACGTTCGGTCTCCCGGATCCAGTGCTCAGCGTCATCCGGATTAGTGGATCCCATGAACTTAAGAGGGTTCATGGTCTTGAAGTTTTGGTGGAGATTTCCTACTCCACGATGTGAACCTACTTGTGCCACTTGTTGAAGTGCCTGGGTCATGCCTTGCAGAGTGCGTTGCATGTTGCACCACTGGGCACGTTCGGCAGCCATTGTCCAACGATTACAATAACTATATTAATATGTGATGATGTTCAAAGGTTTTGATTCTAAGTTAACTTAACCCTTGGTTCTAACCAATCTCACCGGTTAAAGGTTTAAACCTATCCTTGGACTTGGGTTTCCTAGGAATTGAATATCCTAGGCTCTGATACCAAAAAAACTGTCACGTCCCGAGCGCGGAAGGAACACGGAGACGCATGACAAGTTTATATCGATCATGTCAATCAGAGTGTTAGTGTATTCAACACAAAGATAGAGTGTGCAAAAGTAAAGATAACCCAGTCCTTTATTCAATCACAACCTCAAAGTACTTCTATTACAAATGAAAATGCCAAGACTCAATAAAAGGAAAAAGTACAATGATTGACTCAAGAAATTAGAAAGATAAGATTAGTAAACGCTTGGATAGACGGAGAGCTCTAATCTCTTCACTCTTGACCTTCCCCATCCGATTGAGTCTCATCATCGGACTTACCTGAAAAATAGGGGAAAACACTGGATGAGCGAACGCTCAGTAGGAATTATATCTCAAGAGCTAGCTTGCTTTAAGTAAATTACATGTTACATGAATGCAATAAAGCTATGCATGTTTGCGTAAAACGACAAGAGAGAGAGAGAGTATAACAAGAGATAATTGAGTGAACTAGCATGTCTTTCAAGAACTTATATCAATAAATGTCAAGATATTCAAGCAAGTATATTCATCATGTCATGTCAGGAATTGGCTATCACGTTTCAAGCAAGTATAGAAATACCCTTTCCGGGTCACGCAAGTCATGTCATGTCAAGTCGAGTATGAGATTGTGGAATGTCTAATCAAGCTAGTCATGCACTTCGGTGCAATGCCACACCGTGATCATTACAACTCCCATGGATACTAGTACTTTCGGGTGCTCCTCCCAGGACCAGATCGGGCCCTATATGCGCAGGCATTGATCGTGTATTTTTCGACATCCACTAAAGTTATAGCTAATATGGAGTTTCAAGGAATAAACTTGTATAACTTTAAGGTAGATCTTTATGGAATAGCATTTCAAAGATTTGAACATGTTGTATAACGACGATAGTAACGGTATAATCATGATCAACGATAAAACTAGGTGGAATTGGCTCCCTAACTTGGGTGCCATGACAATAAGAGTAAGCGCCCACATGAACATGGTCGCTTATTCTTGTACATGATAAGGTGGATAGAATTAGTGTCCACAAGTACGGCGCACTTTTCTTAAAGGATATAAATGGTATGGATTACCCATCCCATTATTTCAAGAATATTCTCATGGCATACAAACAGCATGTCGTGAGGGCCGGTACACCATGTTTCTTTAGAGTGACATCGCGATTAAGTAGTGTCAGGGGTTTTAATAGTACAACCAGCTCGACTGCTTTAAGGGAATCCAAAGCTAGCAGAGTCTTACGGAGGTCTCTATGATAAAGTCACCAGTCCGAAGGAACGGAATGTCCCGCGGAGGGTTCATCTATCATCGAGAAATAGTGGGTAATCGAATAAAAAAAATAATGTGAAACGTGGGACTATATTCACGGAATGAAAATATAGTGCCTTAGCAATTAACTCACTCACAGTGGGTTATAGGAATCCGTGAAACCAGTAAATCAATAAATTGACGCCTGTGATTAAGTCTTCATTTCAGGAATTGACGCCTTTGGCTAGGTCGTCAGTTCCAAATATGACGACTATTCACGCCGTCGTTATATTGTTAACACAATGATTTTTAAAACATTCAAAAAATTTCAGATATTATATAAATGACGACTTAGATCAAGTCTTTAATTCAGTGAATAACGCCTTAGTTGTAGGCGTCTTATAGAAAACTGACGGCATGGTCTATGTCGTCATTTCAATAATCAAGTAGATTTCACGATATGAAAATCCATGGGGTTTTCACTAAGTTGACGCCTGTGGGTGAGGGTGTCCGTTTCAATTGACGGCATCAGCACGGTTGTTATTTATAGTCATATGTCATTAACATGGATTTTGGGGTATTTTCAATCAAGAATCTAGAGATATGGATATATATATAGAGACAAATAGCACGAATTTTCTAGGATGCTCATGCATTAATTCAGATTTGAAGGTTCATAGTTATTGAATTTTAGACGATGTGTGATCATAGTCTTTGACTAACTAAAAAGTCGTTAAATCAAAACAACGGATTAAGATCAAACTATATATATGCAATTACTTGTTATTAACTAAGTTTTGCATGAATCTTGAGAAAACCTACCTTGTGGATTGATTTGGTTGACAGATCGTGAAGAACGATTGAAGAATAGGAACCTCAAGAATATGAAAATAGGAAAAAGGTGCTACAAGTTCCCTCTTTGTGACGGCCACAGGATGATGACGTTGCAGCAAAGGTGCAGAAAGATAATAACAAGAGCAGCAGCTCTTGATTCTTAACAGTGGCAGCGAAGGCAGCAACGGCCTTCACCCTTGTGCAGTAAGGAAGAAGAGGAAGAAGAAGTCGACGATGGAATTCCCCCTCTCTCGTATAACCAGCAGGACGAGGATAAACTTCTTGCTTGGATGATAGAAGAGAGGAAATACACAGCAGCAGGTTGCACGAGAGAAAAAAGTAGTAAGGATTTAGCAAAGTGGTTGGTATTTATAGGGTTCTAGAGACCCTATAGGGTTGGAGTTCGATTGGGAATAACATTCCTAGTAGCAATCCTAATGGTATTAGTGTTCCCTTTATTAACAGTTCGAAACACATAATAGCTTAAGTGTTAGAATCTTCCGGGATTTTATCTTTTTTTTTGGGATGTGATCTAGATGGGAAATTTTAGGAGTATTAATTTTCCATTTTCTCTATTTTTCCATATAATTATTTTTCCAAAATTCTTTAGTCGAAAAAATGGCACTATTCATTTTTTTTAATTGACGACTTAGTTTAAGTCATCTTTTATGCAATCCACACCCATGACCATGGCGTCTTTTACATTTTGTTATTGCCTCACGCCCCTGAAAGAAGCAAAATCGTGGTTATATCCTAGAAATCTTTATTAATATATCCTTTCTTATGCTATTTATACTTTACCTAATTAACGACATGCATTCTGTCGTCATTTACTTTGTACACGCCCATTGCTATGGGCGCCATTTGATTTTTTTTTGGCATTTTCACTTAACCTTCCAAAGACTAATATTATGTATATATCCCTATTATCTCTATAATATTTTCACTAATTTATAAACAACGACTTGTATTAAGTCATTTTTCTCCTTGTATACGCCTGCACGAAGAGGCGTTAATTAAGTTTTGGCCATTTCTCATTGCCCTTGAAAAGACCGAAATTGTATATATGCCCATTCTTTTATTTTTTACATATCTTTAATGTATTTAACTCTTATATATATATATATATCCCTCTTCCTTCTAATAAGATTAAAATATAGTAAATGTGGAATATTAAATTTTCAAAATTAGTAATAAAATATAAATTGACATTTTCTTCAAGATTTAATGATTCTTAATTTAATTAAAATTATTTTGTGCATCAATTGGCTACTTAAAATAACATGTTATTCTTAAATTTATTATAATATCATGGTAAGGTCTATGAGTCCATTTCGTAAGACTTTTCAGGATGTAAGAGGGTTATGTACAAGGTCCAGGCCTTATTTAATTATTATATATTTATATATTTTTAATTTATTTAGACTTTCTAGACCTTTAATTTACCAAGGTTCCTACAGATTCTCCGACGCACCAACGTAAGACCGTCACATGAATGTAACGGCCTTACGATAGACCGTCACACCCTGTTGTGTTTTATTGTTCTATTATCTCTGACGCACCCTAGCAGGAGCGTTACAACACTGTAACGGCCCCTCGATAAACCGTCACAAGCACTATAACGCGCCTATCCTAGACCGTCAGACCCCTGTGTTCTGCCAGCCCAAGGCAGAATAATAACCAGTTAAGTTTGCTTATAAATAAGCTTAGATAGCTAAGTTGGACCTGTTATCATGACTTCAAGTTTAGTTACAGATTCATAATCAAATTGTAGGATTAATGTGTCTTAGGTTATTTAAAGTTATGTTAATTTCATGTGCCAAAATTCTATAGTTTTGTATTTTAAATCATGATTTTTCAAATGTTGTATTGACGGAGTTTTCTCATGGTTTCACATCGTTACACGTTCTCTGTAGCAACCCTGATAAAATATTAATAATAATAAAGATTTTAAAATAAATCAAATAAATAGATAAATAAAACAATATAAAATAACGCCTCGGATAAAGGCGCTATTTAAATTATAAACGCCTCTAGCAAAGGCGTGATTCAAGAAGGGACGCCCTGACAACACGGCGTCAAATTCTAAACGCCAAAAATGGTAAGGCCAAGAAACGCCCCTATCTTGGGCGTGTTTTAAACAAAGAAACGCCCTAATGAAAGGCGCTTCTTAAGAAACGACCTGAACCAGGTCGTCAATTCAAGAATCGACGCCCTGACCAAAGTCGTTAATTCCATTCGAGTTCCGTTCGACACGGGAGCTTATCCCGGGAAGGATTATGTTAATCTAGTAAGTATTTAAATAGGGCAAGGACTCTATATTGGAAGCATTACTTCCACTAGGACTCTAACCCTAATAGGACCCCCTAAATCCCTATAAATAATTTACTGCTCGAACCCTTCAACGCTATTTGGCGTTCAGAATCTGCAAGGTACGTGAGAGAGGAATAGTTCCTCTGATTTTCTCTACGTCTGTTACATGAAGAACTAACAGTTCTTCATCTTCTTCTGTTATAGGTTAAGAAGGCGGCGTACGCGAAGAACAAAGGTATTATTCTTTTTCCCTTTTTACTTTCGGTCAGGTAGTATGAAGAAATACTAATGTTTCTTCTTCTGTTCTTGTAGGAGTTACAGAACCGAAGAACAAAGGTTCTTCACCAAAGCCTTCTCTTCCTCCTACTGTGGTTATTGTTGCTGTGAAGCAACAACGTCCCCCTTTTCATATCAATCTTCAAGTCTTCAGGTAGGTTTTCTCAAGTTACTGTAGCCCAAATGAAATTAATGCAAGATATATATATACAAGCATGTCATGCATACGGTTATTATAGTTTCCATGCATTTTCTACAATATTTTGAAAGAGACGCCCCTGTCAAGGGCGCTAATTCACATGAAACGACCCTTCCCAGGTCGTAAATTTCATGTTTAACGCCCCGTACTCAGGCGTTAATTTCTTTAAACCGTTAATCACCCATCTTAAGAACTGATTATCTAAGAAATCATGATTATAAATATATGCATGATCCTATGTCTTCAACCTGCTAACTTTACTGTCATGATATTACATTCGTTCCTCTATTATCCTGAAATTATTACTGTCCTTAAAGTTTCTGAAGGAACTTGAATTAACGACTTGGACAAAGTCGTTTTCCACATATTAGTGCCCCCTCATAGGGCGTGAATCTAAAAGATAACGCCCCTTCCTAGGGCGTGTATCGATTAAAATCCTGAAATTTATATATTCTAAAAAATAGAATTAAATAGTAACGCCCCTTCCCCGGGCGCGTTTTGATAATTCCTGAAAATCAATTATATTCTGTCAAATATGTAAACAATAAGACGCCTTCTGGTGTAGTCATCAGATCTTGAAGAAACGACCCTGACCAAGGCGCGTTTTAGATAAATTACTGAATTAATAAAAATTCTGCAAAATGGAAACACGTGTAAACGCCCTTATGTTAGGCGTTATTTACTTGAGAAACGACTTGACCTAAGTCGTTATTTTCTGTAAACTGATTTTTATCCTGATTCTGTTAACCGATGGTTTCATATTATACATATACGTATATATCGGCACTATTCTCCACTCCGTGAGTATAGTCCCACTTTTCACGTTGTTTTATCGATCACACTCAACTCTCATTGACATACAAGCTCTCCATTGGACATTCCGTTCCTTTGGACTAGCGAGTTAGTCATAGAGACCTCCGTAAGACTCCTCGTACCTTGGATTCCCTCAAGGTCGACTGAGCGGGTTGTACCCTAAAAACCCATTACACCATTGATGCCATGTCACTCTAAAGAAACATGGGATACCGGCCCTTATGATTATACAAAGAGTATATCATAAGAAATTCTTAATGGGATGATGATATCATGCCATATCATGTCGTTCTTGTAAAAACCTCAATTCTATGATAGGAATGAGGGTATCTTACCTTTGATATACTGTTCATGTGGACCTCAATTCTATATAAAGAATGTCCATACTGATTTGTCATAGTACCCAAGTTAAGGGAACCATATTCTACCTAGATTTTTATCGATATCGTGATTATACCGTTATTATCGCCATTCTATGTCCTTTGTCATATTTTGGACTCTATTCTATCAAAGTTGTCATACGTGTCTACAAGCTTGATTATTGAAATTCTACGTTGGCTATAAACAAGAGTGGATGTCAAAACACATGATAAATGCCTGCGCATATAGGGCCCGATCTGGTCCTGGGAGGAGCACCCGAAAGTACTTGTGCCCATGGGAGTTAAAATGATAAGGTATCTGGCATTATACCGAGTACTTGACTTACTTGATTGGACACTCCACACACATCTTGTACTTGAATCGTACTTGACTTGACATGAATTGCGTGGCCCGAAAAAAGATAATTTACTTGCTTGATACATGATAGCCAAAGTTCTTGACATGACTTGTTAAACGTACTTGCTTGAATATCTTGAATAAACTTGTTATCTTGTTGAAAGTTCATGATTAAGTTCATCTTATTTCCTTGATATTACATTATCTCTATCTTGTCGTTTTATGCGAGCATGCATAGCTTTATTGCATTCATGAAAGATGTAATTACTTACACCCCTTGCTAGTACTTGAGATATAATTTCCTACTGAGCGTTCGCTCATTCCGTTTGTCCCTTTTTACTTTTCAGGTAAGTCCGACGACGATGGAAGTCAATCGGATGGGAATGGTCAAGAGTGAAAGTGATAGAGCTACTCAAGTGTCATCTAGTCTTTTCTATAGTTTCTTGAGTCAAATATGTATTCTTTTCCTTTTTTATTAAACAGAGTATTGGTTTTGTAATAGTCTATCCATTATGAAATAAAGGATTGGGTTATCTTGTTATTTTGCACATCTCTGTCTTTGTGTCGAATACACGACCACTCTGATTGACATGATTGATATAAACTCGTCACGCGTCTCCGGATATCTTCCGCACTCGGGGCGTGACAGTTTTTGTGGTATCAGAGCCTAAGGTATTCAATTCCTAGGAAAAAAACCCAAGTCCAAGGATAAGTTGAACGTTTAACCAAGTGAGATTGGGTAGAACCAAGGGGTAAGAGTCAATGAGTCTTTTAATAAGATCACAGTGATATAATACTAATGTAGCTATTATAATTGTAGGATAATGGCTGCCGAACGTGCTCAATGGCGCAACATGCATCGTACCCTCCAAGGGATGACTCAAGTGCTACAACAGGTAGCACAAGGTGGTACTCCACGAGCTGGAAGCTTACACCAAGCCTTTAAGAACATGAATCCCCCGAAGTTTATGGGATCGACCGATCCGGACGATGCCGAGCATTGGGTTCGGGAAACCGAACGCATATTCCGTGTCATGCAATGCACGGATCAGGACAAAGTTCTATTAGCTACATTCCAGTTAGAGAAAGATGCTAGATGCTGGTGGGAGTCTATTGAAGCAACCATCGATCCTACTCAAGTAACATGGGAAGAATTTGTGGAATACTTCAATGCTAAATATTTCTAGGACCGAGTCCAAGAAAAGAAGGCTGCAGAATTCGCTGCATTAAAGCAACGATCTTTATCATTAGCAGATTATGAAGCTCAGTTCTCCAGGTTGTCTAGATATGCTAATCATCTTATTAGCACGGAGAAGATGAAAGCCCGAAGATTTCTTAATGGGCTTAGGCCCCACTATATTACTCAACTGGCGCCTATGGACATCCAAGTTTATTCTGAAATAGTGCGCCGAGCTCAACTACTTGAAGATGCCACGGAACTATCTGATAGGATCCGTAAGAAAGACAAGAAGGAACAAGTCACGGGTTCGGGTTCTTTCAAACCCAATTTCAAGAAGAGGCCCAATAATGGAGGTTCTTCCTCTCAAGACCATAAGTTCAAAAAGACCAAGCCTTTCTCTATCACAACTACCCCTTCTAATACAGTGTGCAAGCATTGTGACAAGGCTGGTCACAAGACAGAAGAATGCTGGAGGAAATTAGGAGCTTGTCTCCGTTGTGGGAGTCGCGAACATCGGATTCCCGATTGTCCATTAATGAATGACCAAGCTGGTGACGGTAAACGCCCGGTGACAAAAAATACTCGTCTTCATGCAATCCAGGAGACCGAACCAGTAGAAGAAGGTGGACTGGTAGAAGGTACATTAACAGTTTGTTCCAAAAGTGCTTATGTCTTATTTGATACGGGTGCATCGCATTCCTTTATTTCTAAGAAGTTTGCCGACCCGTTACCGTTAGAACCAGAATGGATAAAAATAGTTCTAACTACTCCTCTTGGAAGCGAAAATGATATTACTCATCACTACCAAAACTATGAGGTAATGGTTCAAGGTAGGAATTTACCTATAGATCTCATATGCCTCGATCTAAAGGAGTATGATGTTATACTGGGAGCGGACTGGTTATCCAAATACCTGGCAACGGTTGATTGCCGCAATAGCCAAATTGCTTTCAAAGATTTTCCAGAGTTAGTCTTTACTCGCCCCAAGAGTCGGAACAAATCCCCTCTTATTTCGGCTCTTCGAGCAAGCAAGCTCGTCAGGAAAGGATGTGTATCCTTCCTTGCCTTTGTCACTGTTAAAGAAGCTAAGGAAACCAAGATAGAAGACATTCAGGTAGTGCAAGAATTTCCAGACGTATTTCCGGAAGATTTGCCGGGATTACCCCCTCAAAGAGAAGTGGCCTTCACCATTGACTTAGTCCCTGGTGCTGGTCCAGTTTCAAAGGCACCCTATAGAATGTCCCCTGCGGAACTCAAAGAGTTGAAGGAGCAGTTGATGGAACTAATTCGAAAAGGGTTTATTAGACCAAGTACTTCTCCGTGGGGAGCACCAGTCTTATTTGTGAAGAAGAAGGACGGATCCATGAGATTGTGCATCGACTATCGACAGTTGAATCATCTCACTATCAAGAACAAGTATCCACTGCCGAGAATCGATGAGTTATTTGATCAGATTTCAGGATCCAAATATTTTTCCAAGATTGATCTCAGGTCGGGATATCATCAATTAAGAATCAAGGATGATGACATTCATAAGACTGCATTCAGAAGCAGGTATGGCCATTACGAATTTGTTGTTATGCCTTTTGGACTAACAAATGCCCCTGCTGCCTTTATGCAGTTAATGAATAGCATATTCAGGCCTTATCTAGATCAATTTGTGGTGGTTTTCATTGATGATATATTGATATATTCCAAAACTAAGGAAGAACATGAGGAGCATTTAAGGATCACATTACAAGTATTGAGGGAAAATCAATTATATGCAAAGCTCAGCAAATGTGAATTCTGGCTTGAAGAAGTGACTTTCCTCGGACATGTGATATCCAAGGATGGTCTATCTGTTGATCCATCAAAGGTTGAAGCTGTTAGAAACTGGGGAAGACCAACCAATGCTAGCGAGATCAGAAGTTTCTTAGGTCTTGCAGGCTATTATCGGCGATTCATCAAAGATTTCTCTAAGATCGCCGTACCACTTACAAGATTAACTCGTAAGGAGATCCGATATGAATGAGTGAGGAATGTGAAAGAAGTTTCCAAACTCTCAAGGATCATCTCACTACAGCTCCGGTGTTAGCTCTACCAATAGAAGGAGAGAAATTTGAGGTCTACACAGATGCTTCTGACATTGGCCTCGGATGTGTCCTAATGCAACAAGGAAAGGTCATAGCATACTCTTCACGTCAACTGAAGAAGCATGAGGAGAATTACCCCGTCCATGACTTAGAACTGGCCGCGGTGGTATTTGCCCTAAAGATATGGAGACACTACTTATATGGAGTGCAGTTTACTGTATACTCCGATCACAAAAGTCTCAAATATCTATTTTCACAAAAGGAGCTAAACATGAGACAAAGACGCTGGCTAGAATATCTCAAGGACTTCGACTTCAATATACAATACCATCCCGGAAAGGGTAATTATGTTGCTGATGCCCTTAGTCGAAAGCCGAGAGCAATGATAGCCAATTGTATGATACAAGAATGGAGGTTGCTAGAACAATTCTCCGAGCTCAATATAAGTTTGGACAAGGAAGCCAAATTTGTCACATTATCTCATGTAAGCATACAGTCAGATTTATTATCTGAGATACAAGCGCTTCAGGATGATGATCCTATATTAGTGGAAATCAAAGGCAGATTAGAGGGACAATCTGATTTTCAACTAACTTCTGATGGAAGATTATTATTCAAAGGTAGAACTTGTATACCCGACTGTCCGGAATTAAAGAAGAAGATCTTAGATGAAGCTCACCGATCAAGGTACACTATTCATCCAGGATCAACCAAAATGTATCAAGATGTAAAGAAGAACTTTTGGTGGCCTAATATGAAAAGAGAAATAGCAGACTATGTATCTCGCTGTCTCACATGCCAACAGGTCAAGGCAGAACACCAAAAGCCTACTGGAAAACTACATCCTCTAGATATTCCTAAGTGGAAGTGGGAGGACATTGGTATGGATTTCATCATGGGTTTATCCAAATCAAAAGGAGGACATGATGGAATATGGGTTATTATTGACCGTTTAACTAAATCGGCGCATTTCTTGCCAATAAAGAGCCGATAGTCAATTGATGTACTAGCTGCACTATACATCAAGGAAATAGTCAGGTTACATGGAATTCCTGTCTCAATCGTGTCTGACAGAGATCCCCGTTTCACTTCTCATTTTTGGAAGGGATTACAACATTCGTTGGGAACAAGGCTCAACTTTAGTACTGCTTTTCATCCTCAAACGGATGGTCAGATCGAGAGAACTAACCAAGTTGTTGAAGATATGCTTAGAGCATGCATCATTGACTTTGGAGGAAGCTGGCACGATCACTTGCCACTAGTGGAATTTGCATATAATAATAGCTACCAAGCTAGTATCCAAATGGCACCTTTCGAAGCTTTATATGGAAGGAGTTGCCGATCACCCTTATGCTGGAACGAAGTTGGAGAGAAACAACTATTAGGCCCAGACATGGTAAGGGATACAACTGAGAAGATACAAGTAATCAGAGAAAGATTGCAAGTTGCTCAGACCAGGCAAAAGGCTTATGCTGACACAAGAAGAAGAGATCTTGAATTCCAGGTTGGAGATCATGTATTTCTTAAAACATCGCCTGGACGTGGCATACGAATATTTGGTGTTAAGGGCAAGCTTACGCCAAGATTCATCGGACCATTTGAGGTACTCGAAAGAGTTGGCGAGGTTGCTTATCGCATCGCGTTGCCTCCTCAATTGTCCGACGTGCATAATGTGTTTCACATATCTATGTTGAAGAAGTATGTGCACGATCCATCTCATATTATTGAACATGGAGATCTGGTGATCCAGAAAGATCTCACCTATGAACAGAAGCCTATGAAGATCATAGATCGAGAAATACGAGCTCTAAGGAATAAGATTATTCCATGCTCAATGTGCAATGGAATAAGAATCCTGAACACGAAGCGACATGGGAGACCGAGGAATCTATGAAGAAACGATTTCCCGAGTTGTTCTAAGAGGTATATACTCTACACTCTCCGCGTGTATACATGGTATGCAATTGAATTTGGGGACCAAATTCTTTTTAAGTGGGGGAGGGTGTAGCAACCCTGATAAAATATTAATAACAATAAAGATTTTAAAATAAATCAAATAAATAGATAAATAAAACAATATAAAATAACGCCTCGGATAAATGCGCTATTTAAATTATAAACGCCTCTAGCAAAGGCGTGATTCAAGAAGGGACGCCCTGACAACACGGCGTCAAATTCTAAACGCCAAAAATGGTAAGGCCAAGAAACGCCCCTATCTTGGGCGTGTTTTAAACAAAGAAACGCCCTAACGAAAGGCGCTTCTTAAGAAACGACCTGAACCAGGTCGTCAATTCAAGAATCGACGCCCTGACCAAAGTCGTTAATTCCATTCGAGTTACGTTCGACACGGGAGCTTATCCCGGGAAGGATTATGTTAATCTAGTAAGTATTTAAATAGGGCAAGGACTCTATATTGGAAGCATTACTTCCACTAGGACTCTAACCCTAATAGGACCCCCTAAATCCCTATAAATAATTTACTGCTCGAACCCTTCAACGCTATTTGACGTTCGGAATCTGCAAGGTACGTGAGAGAGGAATAGTTCCTCTGATTTTCTCTACGTCTGTTACATGAAGAACTAACAGTTCTTCATCTTCTTCTGTTATAGGTTAAGAAGGCGGCGTACGCGAAGAACAAAGGTATTGTTCTTTTTCCCTTTTTACTTTCGGTCAGGTAGTATGAAGAAATACTAATGTTTCTTCTTCTGTTCTTGTAGGAGTTACAGAACCGAAGAACAAAGGTTCTTCACCAAAGCCTTCTCTTCCTCTTACTGTGGTTATTGTTGCTGTGAAGCAACAACGTCCCCCTTTTCATATCAATCTTCAAGTCTTCAGGTAGGTTTTCTAAAGTTACTGTAGCCCAAATGAAATTAATGCAAGATATATATATACAAGCATGTCATGCATATGGTTATTATAGTTTCCATGCGTTTTCTGTAATATTTTGAAAGAGACGCCCCTGTCAAGGGCGCTAATTCACATGAAACGACCCTTCCAAGGTCGTAAATTTCATGTTTAACGCCCCGTACTCAGGCATTAATTTCTTTAAACCGTTAATCACCCATCTTAAGAACTGATTATCTAAGAAATCATGATTATAAATATATGCATGATCCTATATCTTCAACCTGCTAACTTTACTGTCATGATATTACATTCGTTCCTCTGTTATCCTGAAATTATTACTGTCCTTAAAGTTTCTGAAGGAACTTGAATTAACGACTTGGACAAAGTCATTTTCCACATATTAGCGCCCCCTCATAGGGCGTGAATCTGAAAGATAACGCCCCTTCCTAGGGCGTGTATCGGTTAAAATCCTGAAATTTATATATTCTGAAAAATAGAATTAAATAGTAACGCCCCTGCCCAGGGCGCGTTTTGATAATTCCTGAAAATTAATTATATTCTGTCAAATATGTAAACAATAAGACGCCTTCTGGTGTAGTCGTCAGATCTTGAAGAAACGACCCTGACCAAGACGCGTTTTAGATAAATTACTGAATTAATGAAAATTCTACAAAATGGAAACACGTGTAAACGCCCTTATGTTAGGCGTTAATTACTTGAGAAACGACTTGACCTAAGTCGTTATTTTTTGTAAACTGATTTTTATCCTGATTCTGTTAACCGATGGTTTCATATTATACATATACGTATATATCGGCACTATTCTCCACTCCGTGAGTATAGTCCCACTTTTCACGTTGCTTTATCGATCACACTCAACTCTCATTGACATACAAGCTCTCCATTGGACATTCCGTTCCTTTGGACTAGCGAGTTAGTCATAGAGACCTCCGTAAGACTCCTCGTACCTTGGATTCCCTCAAGGTCAACTGAGCGGGTTGTACCCTAAAAACTCATTACACCATTGATGCCATGTCACTCTAAAGAAACATGGGATACCGGCCCTTATGATTATACAAAGAGTATATCATAAGAAATTCTTAATGGGATGATGATATCATGCCATATCATGTCGTTCTTGTAAAAACCTCAATTCTATGATAGGAATGAGGGTATCTTACCTTTGATATACTGTTCATGTGGACCTCAATTCTATATAAAGAATGTCCATACTGATTTGTCATGGTACCCAAGTTAAGGGAACCATATTCTACCTAGATTTTTATCGATATCGTGATTATACTGTTATTATCGCCATTCTATGTCCTTTGTCATATTTTGGACTCTATTCTATCAAAGTTGTCATAGTGTCTACAAGCTTGATTATTGAAATTCTACGTTGGCTATAAACAAGAGTGGATGTCAAAACACATGATAAATGCATGCGCATATAGGGCCCGATCTGGTCTTGGGAGGAGCACCCGAAAGTACTTGTGCCCATGGGAGTTAAAATGATAAGGTATCTGGCATTATACCGAGTACTTGACTTGCTTGATTGGACACTCCACACACATCTTGTACTTGAATCGTACTTAACTTGACATGAATTGCGTGGCCCGAAAAAAGGTAATTTACTTGCTTGATACATGATAGCCAAAGTTCTTGACATGACTTGTTAAACGTACTTGCTTGAATATCTTGAATAAACTTGTTATCTTGTTGAAAGTTCATGATTAAGTTCATCTTATTTCCTTGATATTACATTCTCTCTATCTTGTCGTTTTATGCGAGCATGCATAGCTTTATTGCATTCATGAAAGATGTAATTACTTACACCCCTTGCTAGTACTTGAGATATAATTTCCTACTGAGCGTTCGCTCATTCCGTTTGTCCCTTTTTACTTTTCAGGTAAGTCCGACGACGATGGAAGTCAATCGGATGGGAATGGTCAATAGTGAAAGTGATAGAGCTGCTCAAGTGTCATCTAGTCTTTTCTATAGTTTCTTGAGTCAAATATGTATTCTTTTTCTTTTTTATTAAATAGAGTATTGGATTTGTAATAGTCTATCCATTATGAAATAAAGGATTGGGTTATCTTGTTATTTTGCGCATCTCTGTCTTTGTGTCGAATACACGACCACTCTGATTGACATGATTGATATAAACTCGTCACGCGTCTCCGGGTATCTTCTGCGCTCGGGGCGTGACATTCTCCTTATCAATATAGTCATTTCTTTAAGTATATGGCGCATATTCCGGTATGTTGTCCATTAGTTCACATTGCACTATAGGAACATTATTCTTGGACATGGGGACCTCTCTATTGGATATTCCTTCCAATGGACTAGGAAATCTTGTTGCAAGACTTCCGTAATTCTCCGTGAGCCTAGGATTCCTACTAGGACGCCGAGTTGGTTGTACCATTAAAGCCCATTGATTAAATTACACTATCGATATTTTTGGTTATCAATAATTTAACGGCTCTATGTTGAACCGTCAGGCACAAGTAACGGCCCAATATACGACCGTCACATTCAATTGAGTCCGATTTCTTGGTTCTAGATTCAGACAAATGTAACGGCCCAATACTGGCACGTCACATCATGTAACGGCCCAGTACACGACCGTCACACTGCTTGAGTATTTTAACCCAAGGTGGACCAAGGGTTGATATTCCAAGGTTTCTAGATGGACTATTGATGATCTAGAACTTATCATATTGATCAAGAAACCTAAAATAATGAATGAAAAATAAAGAATGTACCATTATGCTGCCGATTTATTTTCATAAGCATAACCTTGCTTAAGTCATTCTTGAATTCTCATGATTCTTATTAAAGCATTCATTCATTGAATTATTGTTATCATGAGCTTATTGAACTTATTACATTCTTGGCCATACTTTATTGTTACATGCGTGGAAAAAGCTTGATTTATACTTGAAGATGCAATCGAGCACTGATTGTGTTCAAGGGCTCTATGCTAGTCCCCTCGCCTGATTGTCGGAAACATACTATTATAAATCATGGGGTATGATGCTACTGGCGTCGCATTACGCTGGGAGTACTTTCTCTATAAATAAGTGAAAATCCACAATACGGCATGACATGACATTCTTGTACATGACTTTCTTGCTTGATATTCCACAAAAATTCACGAAGTACTTGCTCATAAGCAAAAGATACTAGAGTGATGATTATGTGGCTTGCTAGAACATTCTCGATACATTCTTGTTCATGAAAGGCCAATATCATGTTCTTGTTACATTCTTGCTAGTTCGTACTTGCTCTCATTCTAACTTACTTGGTCGTCTTGTTACTTTGGTTTAATCGCGTGATTGATCGCATTCGCATGATTTTTACCTTATTCTTTAGAGCTAAATTGTTAATTACTTTAATAGTGCCTTCATGTTGATGCGAAGATACCTACTGGGCAAGTGTGCTCATTACCTATTTCTAATCTTTTCAGGAGATGGAAGTGATTCGAATTCGGATTCGGGTTATACAAGTAGCGGGTCCGAGAGCGAATGAAAGTATTGTCAAGATGAGAGTGAAGACTTAGGAAGGTCTATATTGTTTAGATTGAGTCTATGTAATTTTCCTATTTCTTGAGTCTGATAGATTGGAATAAGTTGAATTAGTGGTTGTATTTGAATACTTGATTATTATGAAATAAAGTTGGAGTTTGAGTAAATATTATGCAATTGCATTTATGTGTGTGATTGTCTTGCACTCTGATCATTCTTGCTTGCAAGAGGCTTACCATGCCGGCTGTCCGCGCTCCCCGAGTTAGTCTTCCACTGTAATAAAGGCTCGGGGCGTGACAGGGACAGCTCCGGGGAGCTCCTGGTGGGGGACTCTCTCCACATTCTCCATCCTTCCAACCAGACCTTGGATAGATTGGTCGAAAACCTGAGCGCGGTCCTCCATGGCCTTGAAACAGCTCTTCATACGCTTGGTATGCTCCCTAAGAATTTGGTCGGACCTCTCCATGCGCTCCAAGAATAGAGCCACCAAGTCCTCCAGTGATCGGCCTCCCGGGTTGGCACCTCGTGGTTCACCCGTAGTGTCAGGGCGATGGTACTGGGCACCTCCACGGGTGGGCATGCAATGGGACCTAAAGGGAACTAAGGGGTGACTCACTACGACCTATATAGATGTACTAATGTAACATGATGGATGACCTAGACTCCAATATCCGATACGCGGCAGAGGTTTGATCCGAAGATCGCGCTCACGCAAGTGTGCCCCTTTCCCAATAGGCGTAGCCTACCATTCCGAGAACACCTTTGGATACACCAGATGAAATGGAGCACCTTGGACCGACTACCCTAGACTCAAACAGGCTCTGATACCAATTTGATGTGGGACAACTACGGGACTCGACTCAGACTGGTTGCGACCTTGGACTCTATAGGACGACACGACTAATAAGACGACGCGACCAGCAACAACACTATAATGCGGCACCGAACGAGCTCCAGAAGAGGCGATCATGTCCCAAAGAAGAAGCACTAAACCCACGGTCGTCCCCCGCGAGGGAAACGTGATGATCTGCATGGTTGGGAAACCGGCTTTGAGTCTCGGGTGGTCAGCTCACTCTCGTGCTCGGAATGAGTCATGGGACGAGTTTCGCTCTCACAACTCACAGCGGTGATTAACGTATGAACTAGCTAGGAAAATAATCTACTCACTAGCAGCGGCAGTAGAATCTATACTAGCTAAGCAAATAAGACAAGGTGGGTGGCGAGTGTACCTCCACGCTCGGGGCATGGGGAAGACTTCCCGACCGAGAGCCGTCACTCCCGGTATAATAAGTGAATTAATTACAGGATGAAAAGTACGGCCCACTCCACGCAGGAAGGTAAAAGGCCACAATAGTGGTCCGGGAGTGCCGTTCCAGGGTTGACGGGCAACAATGCGGTGGGTTCGGTGCGGCGGGGGGCAGCGGCTCCGAATCTGCAATTTGCTGGCCGGCAAGACAGCGATCACGGACGTCCAAAGGGATGTCGGCCTCCTGGGATCTCCTGAAGGCGGCGGTGTGCTGGGACAGTGGCAGCGGGTCCCTGGTCGACCCTCGGGAGCGGTGGTTGCTGAAGATACCCCGGTGTATTTACTTGGGAATTATCCGACAGCCCCTTTTGCTGGCCTGGCTCGGAGCAGAATCGCGCGTCTCCACGAAAATGGCCGGTACGCCCAGATCCGACGTCAGATCGAGACGCAATGGGTACCGTTGGAAAGAGGACTCAAAATCCTACAGCATATTGGAATTTCAGATCCACCCAATGGCTGGATTGGAAATGAACATGACTGCTAACTGACTAAGTTCCCTGACCCGAAACTCAGAACAGGCAGGCCAGAATGGAATCTGCCTGTTCAAGGGCTTTGACTGAGGATCAAAAGAGAGATTTAGGTCCTGGAATTTTTATGATGGATAGAGGGGAGGGTGGTGGTTACGGACATAATTTTTGGATATTTTTCTGACAACGTTTGAGGGGGTGTAAAAATTTGGCTACCAGGATCTATCTTGCAAATCTGCACATAGGCAGACTGTGAGGGGGAAAAACAAAAGGATAGGAAGGGTGGCAAACGGGCTCAGATTTGCGTGAAAATTAAACTGGGATTGACTGATGATGGGGGGAACCTACCCTCAAAATTTCATTACGATCCAACGGTTGGATCTCCCGTACCAGCCCTTTTACCGAGCTGTTGTCCAGTAACTCCGAATTTCGGGGCAGCAGGAGGAAGCCGGCTTGTGGTGGCTCGACGGCGGCACGAACGGCGGCGGCGGCGGCGGTGATCGATCACATCAAGTAGAGGAAGAGGGGAAGAGGAAGAAATTTAAAAAATCTGGAGGATTTAGATCTAGATCTGAAGAAGAGAGGGGGGGAATGGGAAGAACACCAAGAATAAGAGGGGAGAGAGCACCGCCCAATGCATTTACCACAATAATTCTTCAATAATTTTCTCCAAATACAATAAGAGACATTATATATTCAAACCCTAGACCTGGCCAAATGACCTAGGTTACCCTTGGTCAAGGGGGCAAATTGGGGAAGAGAGATTAAACTAGCATAAAAAATTCTCCCATAAGGGGACAAAAGAGAGGGCGCCCCTCCCTTAAGGTCAACATAAGGGGCTTGCATTTAAATAATCCCCTTGGGACCATATTAATCCCCCCTTGGACCAAAATAAATCAAAATTACAAATACATGGTCAATTATTCTACCATTGACCCAATATAAAAATATAAGATAATACAAACCAAATACACACCAAATACATGCTAAATATACACCAAATACAATCAAATATGTATAAAATAAGAATACGTATAAAAATATGTATTGAAGTATCAAAGCTCCGTTGGCGACTCCAGACTGTCCCCCAGCCACAAAGAGGTCGATGCCGACCGAGTCGGGCTGCGGGTGCGGTACCGACGGCTCGCTGAGTCGAGCCGTACTCGTGCTCTGGTGTCCTCACCACCTCCCCTTAGGTACGGATGCCCAAATCAATGAGTCGACAATGGTCGAAGGGGCGGGTTCACTCACTCACATCCACGGTGGTCCCACAAAGGCGGTGGAGCCTTGGGACCGGGCGCTCTCTCCCTTAACCGACGGCGCAATTGAGGAATATTCAATGAACAAGCACAAACGGGAGCAAGGACTGAGGGATTACCTAGCCGGTTTGAAGAAACTGACTCCGGTCGGAGACGTGGGCGAGCGAGGAAGCGTGGGTTCCCCACACACTGCGCCGGTGCTGCTTCAACCTGTGATAACAAATTACATTCACTACACCCAGTGCAAGGGGGTTGGACTAGGGGTGGGGGAATGTTGAATTTCATGAAAATACTACCTCCCGCAGGGAGGGGCTTTAAGCCGGCTAGGCGGGGTGGGGGGGAGCTAAGTTAGGAGCCGAATTGGCGAACTCCGTCGATTCTGCCAGCTTCTAAAATAGCCTGACAGACAGTCAATGACGGCTCCGCCACGGACTCCGCCGAGCTCAGATGAGGCTGAAACCGGTGCCAAAACTTCTTGAGTTGGCTTAGGAGGACGTCTGAATTTTTGGGGAATTTCCTGACGTCGGCGGTAGCTGGGGTAGGGTCTGGAACATGATCGAACTGCTCTGGCTCTGACTATTCCTAGAGTGCTGTTGCAGGAAGATGAGGGCGCCATGAGCACTCCCAGGGTCCGATTGATACGTGACCAGAACTGCTACGATTGTGGTCGAGTCTTCTTCGAACGGAGACCAACGGCACCGTTGTCGGAGGTTGGAGCTGACCGCGAAGACAAGAATAGTGGAAGGGTATCGGACCAGGCTCTGGAGGAACCGACCTTGCGGGGGAGAAAATCTGGAACTCTTGAGTGCGGGTTCCAAAAATTGCTCTGCTTCTTGGAGATGGCAGGGGACTTGAAGGAGAAGCCCTCAGCCAAATGGCGCCTCAAGAAGCTTAGGGTTCTGGCCGGGGAAGCCTCTGCAAGCCACTGCTGAAAGTCTACCTGGGAGAGATTGCGCAGTCTGGCAAAGAAGACTCCTCCGGACAGCCTCGAAGTCAGACGACGGCGAGACCACCATGCCTGGAAATCTGCTTCGAAGAGCTTTCCCGCAATGTAAAGCTTGCCACCAGGAACTTCGTGGAGATGATGTGGCAGGCTCTGCAAATAGGTACCTGGTCTGCTACCTACGAACTGTGAGCTGTAGGGTGAGGGAGAAAGTTGTGGTGGTGGGAGGGGGCGACCAGATGGCAGGGGGATGGGGCTGGAGCTGGTGGAGCGTGGCTGGAGGGGTCTTGGGGTAATGGAGGGAGGGGTGGGGGCTTCTGGAGCGGCAGCTAGGGGAGGTGGAAGAGGGTTGTGGGCAGAGTGAGAGGGGGAGAGGGAGGGGGTAGATTGGCAAGGGGTGGAGGGAGTTGACTTGAATTTTGTTTAATGAGTGGGGTTAATGCTGGCCTAGGGGAGGGGAAAGGGTGTGTTGGGAAAGCCAAGAGGTGCCTTGGGAGATGAAGGGTTGCTTTGGGAAATGGAGGAAGTAATGGGGGTATTGAATGTTTCTTGGGAGATGAAAGGTTTTGATGAGGTGGAGGGTGAGGTGGACAATGGGGGCTGATGTGGAGGTGAGGTGGCGGAGAGAGGAGAGAGAAGGGGGGCCAAATTCTAGGGATAGAGGGGAGGGCATAGGTAGGAGAGAGAGAGGGGGGGGTAGGGGGGAGCTTCTCACTCCACTCAATTGGCTTCTCATCAAAAGAAAAGGATTTAAACTGGGATCTGAAATTTTCAAATACTCATTCTTCATTAGTTTTCACAATGGGGTTGGGGTCCTATTTATAGGAGCCCAACATTCTACATGACCATAATACCCTTGACATTTACACTAAAGACCAAGCATGTCCAAGAGTGGTTCAATGGACCCAATTGATGGACTAGAGGCCCATTTGATTCTAAACATAGGTAAATAACTTGCTAACCTAGACACACGACTCAAATAAAAGGGAAATTACATGATAAGACTTACATAAGAAAATGACAAATACATCATATGACTCGAAATAAAGTGGTGAATCAAGACTATACGCCATCGACGATCATTGGGGCCTGGAAAAAGATGAAGTGGCGGGAGATGTCCCCATCATACTCTCGGGGTGCGGAGAACTAGACTATGTCGAGAAATAGTCATCCTTGCTCTGAGAGTGCTGCTGTAGGGCCTCCCTACGAATCTGTCGATGGAGGCCGGCCCTTCTACCTAACAAGGTAGCGCTCATACGCCTTGCTCCTGGTGGCAGTGACCTGTTCATCTAATATTCTCTCAAGTTGCTTACGTCGGGCTCTCCGGGCTGATAGTGCCCTCTTGGGGGGTGCTCTCTCAAGGGAGGAAGTGGTTTAGATATCCTCACTAGGTGCCACCGTGGGACCCTTGTGTGGCACAAGGCCGACCACATTGAAACTGAGCTAACTCCGTATCCCTCGAGGAGGCCTAACTCATGAGCATTGGTGCCAATGCACCTCAAAACCTGGAAGGGACTAATCCCACGAAACCTTAATCTTGAGTTGGCTCTATGTGAGAGCCTCTCATTCCTCACCATCCCAGAATCACCCATTTGGATTTCTTGGTGGCGCTGATGTGAGCCGGCCTGCCTTTTGTTAACTTCTTGGCTTTTGTTGATGTGCTTGCAAAGATTATCATGCAATCTTGTAAATGCTGACCTTCTAGTGGTTATGGGCGGACCTGGACAACGTAAAGTGGACCAATCATGCTTTGACGCCAAGAAGACTTTGATGGAATTGGGAGGACAGGGGCACATGCAGATAAATCTAGTGTGCATGGATGTAGCAAATGTCGAGGGTCCCGGACATCCGTGAATGCCCCTAACATGCATATGACCCATGAGGAATGAGGGGGGGGGGGGCGCTACACCCGAATATAGACCACTCATGCTTCCTACTTGACATGTGGGTGATATGAGTGAATGGACCCCACTTATGAATCATGCCAAGAGGTGTGGTAAGCTTAGACACATGCATGCTTATCCCAAAGGTGACTTCCATGTGCATAGGTGTGGGATGACCTTTGAACTTCCATGTGAAAGGGTCGAAGGGATCTAGGAAGGTGGATATGGGGTGGGGCACTTCCTCGATCTCTTGGTGGGTGTTGCCTAAGGACATGGTTCCTATGGTGTAACTTGGGTCATGGATGAGGTGGGGTTGGCCCAACATGGTGGGTGAGGGTAGGAAAGGGTGGGTGGTGGGTGATGCGGGTGGGTCACATGGGTACCCGAACTCCCAAAGGAAGGGGTCAAAGGGGTCGTGGAATGGGCTTCCTAGATAGAAGTGCTTTATGTCCTCAAGGTCTTCACAAGGTGGGCCATCCTCATCTATTGGAATGATTGGGCCGGTGTAGTGAGTGGGTGGGTTGGCCAATGTCCTTGGGATCTCAATGGTAGGGGAGTGGATCGAGATGGGTTCCTCCACCATGGGGAGAAAGAAAAGAAGGTCGCTGGTGTAGCAACCAATGGTGCAAATCGAAGTAATAGACCCGTCACATGGGTGGATGAGGTCGAGGTTCTTTGGTCGGTCCGTCCCTAGGGTCATCAAGCAAGTCAACTCTAATTGCCACTCTAGACCCTGAAGGAGATCATCCCAACCCTCTACCTCATAGTAGGATTGGATCGTGGTGTGAAAGGAGGGGAGGGGCACAATTTGGGATTGATGTCCCATGGGTGAGAGGTGTGGGGGCGAACTAGGGATGGTGGGGCCTCGCTTGAGCCATTGGAGTATGGACTCATTCACGGTGAGGGTGCCATGAGTGGTGATGGTTGGCTCTTGAAGGACCAGGCTAGGAGAGGTGGATGGAATGGTAAGCTCATGGATTTCCTCTATGGCGGGAGGTGGGTCCAGATGGGTATCCATCTCTTCTTGAATGGGTGTGTGGGCCATGCTCTCCTCTACCAAGGGGGTGGGACGGTCATTTTGGGGTGGGGTGAGGATGGTTGGTGCATGGTGTATCCGGGGTGGTGGGTAATGGAAAATTTGGGTTAGGATAGGGAGGGGAAGTCATGGGGGCCTAGGACATGGTAGAGTTGGGGTCGGGAGTGGGAGATGGGTTGGGTGAGGAGGATTGAGTTGGTTGGTCTTGGGAGGTGTGTCCCTTATGGGGGAAGATGGCGCTGCGGAGGTGGGGGCCAAAGGGGCTTGAGTAGTGTAGATTGGAGAAGGGGGTTTAGGTTGGGGTGTGGTGGCCGTCATGGGCCTAGGTGGAGGGGCGGACACGGGGTCCACTTGGTTTTGAATGGTGAGGGTTGGGTGAGTGACTTTGGGTTGGGGGTTGGTGGCCCTCATGGGGGAAACCGGGTCGGTTAGGGTTCTCTTGCCCTTGGGATCGGCCGATTGTGGAGGGATGGAAGTGGGTCACCCTTGGATTTTGGGAGAGTTAGTGGTGGTGATCGGGGTTGGTATTATTGGGAGTGGTGGAATTTGGGCCCTAAGGGAGGTCTTGGGTTGGCCGGGAGAGAAAGGAGCAGTGGGAGTGCTCCTCGGACTATGGTTCTCCGAGTAGGACGCGGAAGGTTGGGGAGCGTAGATCTTCTTAAGCTCTATCTTCATTTCCTCCCATGAGCTTATGGGTTCTTGCCACCTAACCCTCCTTAAGCCCACTATGTGTTCCCACTTACTCTTGGCTTGACCCTGAAGTCGTCCCTTGGCCTTGCGGACTCTCGCGTCTCCATAGACCATAGTCCTCTCAAAGTCTTTTTCCATGGTAGCCTCCCATTTTAGGTAGGCACTAGGGCATGATCCATCAAGGAGGAGATCCACAAATAGGATTATGTCAAAGGGGGGGTCGATTGGACCCTTGTAGAGGGCCGAGTGGGATAGATATGACTAGAGAGAGGTAGCCATGCTAGTGGGCACGGTTGGTGCACCGAGTGACTCAAAATGCAAATGCACCCGAGGACCAACTTGATAGAGACAAGTTATGAACTTGCTCTGATACCACTTGATGTGAAACGACCTAAGAGGGTGGTGGAGACCCGAGCACCGAGTGGTACGAGGTGAAGGACGAGCCTGAAGGCTTCCTCGACGCTAGAAAGGCCGTGATCCGGACCGGCGTGACCGGACCTTCCCACGACATCTTTTTATATACTACTTTGATGAAGGGGTACCACAATGGGATGACACACTAAGGGAATGCAGCGACTAGACCGACTCTAGGCCAATGAACCTTGGACTTAGGAAGGCAAGCACAACCACAAGGCCATGAGGCCTACGGAAGCGGACACTCGTTGGCGCGCACAGTCAACCCGGGGGTGACTCGGGGATGCCGAATCAAGGGTGTGGGACAGGACCCTTGCTAGTATAGGGCCAGCAGGGTTCAAGGCTAACCTCCCCTTAGGTACGGATGCCCAAATAAATGAGTTGGCAATGGCCGAAGGGGCGGGTTCACTCACTCACATCCGCGGTGGTCGCATAAAGGCAGTGGAGCCTTGGGACCGGGCGCTCTCTCCCTTAACCGATGGTGCAATTGAGGAATATTAAATGAACAAGCACAAACGGGAGCAAGGGCCGAGAGATTACCTAGCCGGTTTGAAGAAACCAACTCCCGTCGGAGACGTGGGCGAGTGAGGAAGCGTGGGTTCCCCGCACGCTGCTCCGGTGTCGCTTCAACCTGTGATAACGAATTACATTCACCACACCCCGTGCAAGGGGGTTGGATTAGGGGTGGGGGGATGTTGAATTACATGAAAATACTACCTCCAGCAGGGAGGGGCTTTAAGCCGGCCAGGCGGGGTGGGGGGGAGCTAAGTTAGGAGCCGAATTGCCAAACTCCGCCGGTTCTGCCAGCTTATGAAACAGCCTGACAGACAGTCGATGACGGCGGCGCCACACACTTCGCCGAGCCCAGATGAGGCCAAAACTGGTGCCGAAACTTCCTGGGTTGGCCCAGGAGGACGTCTAAATTTATGGTGAATTTCCTGACATCGGCGGTGGCTGGGGCAGGGTCTGGAACAGGACCAAACTGCTCTGGCTCTGACTGTTCCCAGAGTGCTGTTACAGGAAGACGAGGGCGCCACGAGCACTCCCAGGGTCCGATTGATGCAGGACCAGAACTGCTGCGATCGTGGTCGAGTCTTCGTCGAACGAAGACCAATGGCGCCATCGTTGAAGGTCAGAGCTGATCGTGAAGATAGGAACAGTGGAAGGTTGTCGGACTAGGCTCTGGAGGAACTGACCTTGCGCACCTTGGGGAGAAAATTTGGAACTCTTGACTCCAGGGTCCAAAAATTGCTCTGCTTCTTGGAGAGGGCAGGGGACTTGAAGGAGAAGCCCTCAGCCAAACGACGCCTCAAGAAGCTTAGGGTTCTGGCTGGGGAAGCCTCTGCAAGCCGCTGCTGAAAGTCTACCTGGGAGAGATTGCGCAGTCTGGCGAAGAAGACTCCTTCGGACAGCCCCGAAGTCGGACGACGGCGAGACCACCATGCTTGGAAAGCTGCTTTGAAGAGCTTTCCAGCAATGTAAGGCTTGCCACCAATAACATCATGGAGATGATGTGGCACGCTCTGCAAACAGGTACCTGGTCTGCTACTTGCGAACTGCGAGCTGCAGGGTGAGGGAGGAAGTTGTGGTGGTGGGAGGGGGCGACCAGATGGCAGGGGGATGGGGTTGGAGCTGGTGGAATGTCACGCCCCGAGCGCGGAAGATTACCCGTGGCGTGGCGAGCTTTTATATAGAACCCACTCAATCAAGACATTAAGAGATTTTTTTTTGAAAAATAATAGAGTGCACAAAATAACTAAGATCCAGATTTTTAAATAATACCAACAGTACGAGACGACGATTATTACAACCAATCGACTGGCGAATACATACATTTCCATGACCCAACTACTAGGCCTCAAGCCTTAACAAGTTCCAATCAAGTGGATTAATACAACTGGCATAATAGAAATTACAATTTAGACACCAATGACATAACAAATTGATAGCTCATGAGGTGGAAATTCAAGCACTCATCACTCAGTCTCATTCCCCTCCAAGTGTTAGTTGCTATCCAAATTTCTTGAAAATATTAGTAATCAACCATGTGAGCGAATCACTCAGTAGGATTTACATCTCAAGTTCTAACATACTTTAAGTGGTTTACAGGTTCATTTAACGTAGGTAATGCTATGCATGTACACAAGTAAAAATTAATAACTGTATAAAACGAGTAAGACTTCAAGAACAGTATAAAGAGAGTATGACAAGATTTCAATGTCAAGACAGTATAGAGAAAGTATAGCAAGATTTCAATGTCAATAAAGCATTTAGCAAGTTATAGACAATATTTTCCAAGAAGGTAAGAACTCAACTCAAGCAAGCAATAACGAGCACATGTATTAGCAAGTATATGTAACTGGAATTGGCTATTTTATCAATTTTCATTAAGCAAGTACTTTTACCCTTCTGCGGGCCTAAAGTTAAGTCAATCAAGTAATATCACGCAAGAGTGAGTGGAATGTCTAAAGTCTAGCAAGTAAGTACTTCGGTGCAATGCCAAACACCATGGTCAAGAAACTCCCAATGGCACAAGTACCTTCGGGTGCTCCTCCCAGGACCAGACCGGGCCCTATACGCAAAGCATTGGTCATGTTTGTCGACACCCACTCTCATTTATAGCCAATATCAAATTTTTAAGGTTTGACCATGTCTGATATATAAGGTGGATTTTGTAGAATGGAATTCAAGGACGTATTGTTGTGTAGGGACTAACTAAGAGTAAAACCCGCAACGTTTGATACACGAGAAAACTAGGTGAGATCGGTGCCTTGATGGCTGCCAGACATGTTCAGAAATGGCACCCTCACAGAGGGGTGCCCCTTTTTGTGGACTTTACAGGGGTAGGGGAGGCCAGTCAGGGTGTGAATGGCGCGTCTCTGGCTGCCATGTTTCAGTGAATGGCGCCTGGATACAGGGCGCTCCATTCAAGAGTTTTAAGGTTTCGGGAAAATCAGAAATCATCACTTTTGTGAATAGCGACCAAGCAGTAGTCGCTATTTCTTTGAATAGTCGCTATTTCCTTTTTCATGTATAGTGACCATTTGATTGGTCACTGTTTCTTGTGAATAGTGACCAAATAGTGGTCGTTGTTTCTTGAAATAGCGACCAAACAGTGGTCGCTATTTCTTTTTCATGTATAGCGACCATTTGATTAGTCACTATTTCTTTGAATAGCGACCAACCAGTGATCGCTATTTCTTTGAATAGCGACCAACCAGTGGTTGCTATTTTTTTTTTTTCATATATGTAGCTGTTTGTTGAGGGAAATAGCGCCTGTTTCTGGGGTCATGTTTCAAGTGAATGGCACCCTGGTCAGGGGCGCCCTTCACTCAGGGCTATATATGCACCGGGCAGGTACGTTCATAGACTCAAGTTACTATTTATAATTTCAAGGTTTCTCAGAATCTAGAAGGAATAACATGGACAGGTAGAGAAAATTATAAAGATCATGGAATTGTGCTCATGCATTAGTTTTATGTTTTAGTTTCTCAGATATTAAATCTTATAACATGGTGGTTATATTTTACAGAAAATGAAATAACGACTGCGTATGCAGTCTTCATTTAAATGGCGCCCCTGCCTAGGGCGCCCCATCATGAAATGGCGCCCAGGTGGGGGTCGCCCTATTCCTGAAGGCTGAATTGTTTAATTTCTATAAAATACGTTATATCTATTTGCTAAACATGCTATATATTTTATGAGAAACATGCTGTATATACGTTATATCTATTTGCTAAACATACTATATATTTTATGAGAAACATGCTGTATATAAGTTATATCTATTTGCTAAACATGCTATATATTTTATGAGAAACATGTTGTATATACGTTATATCTATTTGCTAAACATGCTATATATTTTATGAGAAACATGATATATATACGTTATGTCTATTTGCTAAACATGCTATATATTTTATGAGAAACATGCTGTATAATTATGTAAGGTAGGCTTTTGTAAAAATAGGTGATGGCTAATTCTTTGTAACGGGATAGGTATTTAGATCATGGAAACTATCAGGTGGCGTAACTGGTCTACATGAAACATGTTGTAATCATGCTATAACATGCTATATATATTCTATGAAAACATACTGTGTATAATAGGATATGTGTTTAGATCAGGGGAAACTATCAGGTGGTATTTGATCTACGATGATATATATATTCTATGAAAATATGATGTTATGTAAAATTATGGAAGCTAACAAGTTTACGTAAAACATGGTAAAACCAGGTGGTATTTGATCTATATATTCTATAAAAAACATGATGTATAATCATGGGAAAACATAATGTATATTTATGTAGGGTAGGCTTTAGTGAAATATGTGATGACTAATTCTATGTAACAGGATGTATTTAGATCATGTAAGCTAACTGGTAAGCTAACAGGTTGCGTTCAGAGACTCATGTTACTGTTCAAAATTTATAGGGTTCTCAGAATCTAGAAGTATTATCATGGATAGGTAAGGGAAATTGTCAGGATCATAGATTCATGGTCATGCATTGGTTTCAAGTTTTAGTTTCTCTGATATAAAACCTTTAACATGGTGGTTGAAATATTACAGAAAAGGAAGTAACCTGTCGTTGTCTAAATGGCACACTACATGATTTTGAAACATGATATGTATTAGATCCGATGCATCTATTCAACGTAAAAGAGGTCGGTAAAATAGGTAACAAGGAGGTTTAGCTTAACATGTATTTAGATTTTGGTAGGCTAACAGATTAACTAGGTAGGCTAACAGATTAACTAACACATTACGTTGATTTATTTAAAAACATGATAAAACATGTTGTAAACATGGTATATCACCTGGAGATGGAACTAATACTAATTGTGCATGCTAATTTATCCTAGATTAGCTACTAATTTGGTTAAAGCTTGAGAAGACCTACCTCCTGAGATGACAGACTTGGTACAGGCATCTCCCTTCTCTCCTCTACAAGCTTCAGAGAATGTTCCCACGTTCTCTGCAGCAAGCCTCAGAATAACCGAGATAGAAGGGGTCTCTGCTTCAATAGAGGAGTATATTATAAGGATGTTAGGTAGACAGGAGGAGAACCAGATCCTAAATAATGGCATCCATTGTGCGATGCCAACTCAAACATGCTGTTTGTGTCTTAAAATCACAAAAGTTGTCGGATGAGAAATGGCGCCCAAGAGAGGGTCGTGTCTTCTAGCATGGGGGCGCAGTATTCATAAGTTAAGATTTCCATGTTAAACTTCAAAGATTTTTATCTTTAAAAATTGATGGAGTCACTTTGCGAAATTTCATAACTAAGATCCTTTCATTTTTCTCTTATTTTACATATAATTTGTTTCATAAAATTTATTTTAAATAAAAAGTGACACTATTCACGTTTTAGGAAATAACGACATGATATAAGTCGTTATTTGGTGAATAACGACCATTGCATTGCATGGTCGTTACTTCTTTTGGCCCCTTTTCCTATCACCTTCTAAGGATCGAAATTGTAGATATATCCTTTCAAACCTCATATATCTACTTTAATTGAATAACGACACCTTGCATGTCGTTATTTCATGAACAACGACCCAACAAATGGTCGTGATTTTAAATGGAGGCTTTTCCATTCACCCTATACTAACCAAAATTGTCTATATATCCTATCTCACTTCCTCAATTGTGTTTATCCTGTAATACCTCATATATATATCCTTATTTCTTCAAAACAAAGATGTAATGTAAAAATTGGAATATTAAATTTCCTAAATTATTAAAATATAATTTGGCATTTTTAAAAGTGATGTTTATTTGTTTTAATTATTAAGTAAATAGAATTAGAATATGAGTTAAATAGTTAAATGCCTTCTTTTCAAATTTTAAATGTATTCATTTCTATTTTAAAATTCTCGGGTGTTACACTCACCCCTACTTAAGAGAATCTGGTCCCCAAATTCAACTGTATAAGGGTATTGTAGAAGGTATACGATATTCACAGTCTAAAATAGGTCTGGGTATTTTCTTTTCATAGACTCCTCGGTCTCCCATGTTGCTTCTTGCTCCGAGCATCGATTCTATTGGATTTTCACCATAGGGATCGTCTTGTTCCTTAGAACTCGGACTTCTTGGTCGAGGGTCCGCATCGGCCTTTGCTCATAAGTAAGGTCCCTTTGGATCACCAAATCTGCATGGTCGATGATGTGAGAAGGGTCGTGCACATATTTCTTCAGCATAGATATGTGAAATACATTGTGCACTTCCGAGAGTTGAGGAGGTAAAGCAATACGGTAAGCCACCTCGCCCACTCTTTCTAGTACTTCAAATGGACCGATAATCCTTGGTGTAAGCTTGCCTTTAACATCGAATCTTCTAATACCTCAGCCGGGAGATAACTTGAGAAATACATGGTCACCAACTTGGAACTCCAAATCTCTCTTTCTGTTTTCAACATAAGATTTTTGCCTGCACTGTGCTATCTTGAGTCTCTCTCTAATAAGGTGTATCTTCTCAGTTGAATCTCTAACTATATCTGGGCCTAGAAATTATCTTTCACCGACTTCATCCCAGCATATTGGAGATCGGCAACTCCTGCCATAAAGTGCCTCGAAAGGTGCCATCTGGATACTAGCTTGATAGCTATTATTGTAGGCAAATTCGGATAGGGGTAAGTGGTCATGCCAGCTTCTGTCGAAATCTATAATACATGCCCTTAACATATCTTCAATAACCTAATTTGTTCTTTCGGTCTGTCCATCTGTCTGGGGATGGAAAGCAGTGCTAAAGTTATGTTTCGTCCCTAGAGAGTGTTGTAGACCCTTCCAAAAATGAGAAGTGAAGCGTGGGTCTCGATCAGATACGATAGAGATAGGACTTCCATGTAATCTAGTAACCTCCTTGATATACAAGGCAGTAAGGACATCAATCGACCATCGACTTTTGATAGGTAAGAAATGAGCTGATTTAGTAAGGCGATCGATGATTACCCATATTCCATCATATCCACATCTAGACTTGGGCAAATCCATAATAAAATCCATGCCAATGTCTTCCCACTTCTACTTGGGAATGTCTAGTGGATGTAACTTTTCGGCGGGTTTCTGATATTCCGCCGTCACTTGTTGACATGTTAGGCAGCGAGATACAAAATCCGCTACCTCCCTTTTCATATTAGGCCACTAGAAAGTCCTTTTCAAGTCTTGGTACATCTTGGTGGCTCTAGGGTGGATCATGTACCTCGATCTATGAGCTTCTTCGAGGACCTTTTTCTTCAGCTTGGGACAGTCGGGTACACATGTCCGTTCATGGAATAGCAATCTCCTATCGGGTGCCAGCTTAAAATCCAGTCTCTCGCCCAGCTTGTCCCTTATCTCCACTAGTGCAGGGTCTCCCTCTTGTAACTTCTGAATTTCTGACAGCAAATCCGAATGTAGACTCATGTGGGCTAGAGTAATACACCCATCTTGTTCATCAGTGCTAATATCAAGTTAAGAGAATTCCTCCAATAGCTTCCATTCTTGGATCATTCAACTGGCCAATACTGCTCTCGGCTTCCGAATGATAGCATCAGCTACAGAATTACCCTTACCGGGATGGTACTGTATAGTGAAGTCAAAATCCTTGATATATTCGAGCCAACGCCTTTGCCGCATGTTCAGCTCCTTTTGGGAGAATAAATACTTGAGACTTTTGTGATCGGAATAGACCATGAATTATTCTCCGTAGAGATAGTGTCTCCAGATCTTCAAGGTAAATACTACCGCGGCCAGCTCTAAGTCATGCACCGGGTAGTTTTCTTCATGTTTCTTCAGTTGTCGGGAAGAGTATGCAACGACTCTTCCATTCTGCATTAATACACACCCGAGGCCAATACCAGAAGCATCAGTATATACCTCGTACTTCTCTCCTTCGACTGGCAATGATAGGACTGGAGTAGTGGTCAAGAGATCCGTCAAAGCTTGGAAACTCTTCTCACAGTCTTCCTTCCACTCATAAGGTGTTTCCTTGCGAGTCAATCGGGTGAGAGGAACAGCAACTCTTGAGAAGTCCTTGATGAAACGCCGGTAATAAGCAGCTAGCCCCAAGAAACTACGAATCTCCGTTGCGTTGGTTGGTCATTCCCAATTCTTCACTGCTTCGACCTTTGATGGGTCAACGTAAATTTCGTCCTTTGAAATTATATTGTCCAAGAAGGATACTTCCTCGAGCCAGAACTTGCATTTGCTAAATTTGGCATATAGTTTGTTTTCCCTTAGTATCTACAATGCCTTCTTAAGATGTTCTTCATGGTCTTCTTCAGACTTTGAATAAATAAGAATATCATCGATAAAGACCACAATGAACTGATCCAAGTGAGGCCTGAATATGCTGTTCATTAACTGCATGAAAGTTGCGGGGGCATTTGTTAGTCCGAAAGGCATAACAGTAAATTCGTAATGCCCATATCTACATCGGAATGCAGATTTATGAATATCTTCTTCTTTGATCTTCAGTTGGTGATCACCCGAATGAAGATCGATCTTGGAGAAATATTTAGCTCCAGATATTTGATCGAACAATTCATCAATCCTCGACAGTGGGTACTTGTTCTTGATTGTAAGGTGATTTAACTGCCGATAGTCGATGCAGAGTCTCATCGATCCATCCTTCTTCTTGACGAATAGCACAGGTGCTCCCCATGGGGAAGTACTCGACCGTATGAAACCCTTGTTCAATAGCTCCATCGGTTGTTCCTTCAGCTCCTTCAGCTCAGCAGGGGACATTCGATAAAGTGCCTTGGAAATAGGTCCAACACCAGGGACAAGGTCGATGGTGAATGACACCTCCCGCTCTGGGGGTAAGCTAGGTAATTCTTCTGGAAAGACGTCAGAAAAATCCTGAACTATACGGATGTCTTCAAGCTTAGGCTCCTCGACATCCGTAGTAGTTACAATTGCAATAAAAGCCAAACACCCTCTGTCTATCTGTTTACTAGCTCGGAGAGCTGATATAAAAGGTAATGTAGCCCGAGGGCTAATGTATACCAATTTCGGGTAACCCACAAAAGTTATCTTGCCATTCCGACAATCTACAGTTGCTTGGTATGTGGATAACCAATCAGCGCCTAGTATGACATCATACATTTCCATATCTAGGCAAATTAGGTCGGCAGGTAAATTATTTCCTTTAACCATAACCTCACAGTTTGGGTAGTGATGTGTATGGTCGGCCTTGTTCCCGATAGGTGTAGATATGACTAAGTCAAACCATTCAGGCTCCATAGAGAATGTAGCAGCAAATTTCTTGGAAATAAATGAATGGATTGCTCCAGTATCAAATAAAACTTTGGCATTCTTAGAGCAAATAATTAGTGTACCTTCCACGATTCCTCCTTCTATTGGTTCCGTCTCTTGGAGAGCTTGCAGACGGCCTTTCTTATTTACCGAGAACTTCTCCTCTTTAACGGCTTGCTCGTTCATCAGCGGATAGTTAGGGATCCGATGTTCTCGGCTTCCACATTGGAGACAGGCTCCTAGCTTCCTCTAGCATTCCTCGGTCTGATGACCAACTTTGTCATAGTACTTGTAAACTTCTTTGGAAGGTATGGTGGTGGAGAATGGCTTGACATTCTTATGAAATTTCTTCCCTTTGGAGGACTCCCCTCCAGTGTAAGACCGCTTCTTGTTGAATGTTGCTTTAAATTTTCCTAGGCTGGTGACAGGTTCCTTCTTTTTGAGTGTTGCCTTGAAATTTCCTCGGATCCTCTCCGATAATTCAGTGGCGTCCTCGAGCAACTACGCACGCCGAACTATTTCCGAGAAGACTTGGATGTCCATCGGTGCGAGTTGTGTAATATAATGGGGCCGAAGCCCGTTGAGGAACCTTCTTGCCTTCATCTTTTTCGTACATACCAGGTGGAGTGCATACCGAGATAGTCTCAAAAATTGGGCCTCATACTCGGCCACTTTCAGGCCCCGCTGCTTTAGAGCGGCAAATTCCGCGGCCTTTTTCTCTTGAATGTGGTCGGAGAAGTATTTGTTGTTGAAATGCTCGGTGAATTCAACCCATGTGACATGACCTTCTGGCAACGTTGCTTCTATGGATTCCCACCAACATCGAACGTCTCGCTCCAGTTGGAAAATAGCTAGTAGAACCTTTTCCTCGTCCGTGCATTGCATCACATGGAAAATTCGTTCCATCTCCTTTAGCCAATTTTCGGCATCCTCGGGGTCAGATGAACCCGTGAACCTAGGTGGGTTCATGTTACGGAAACCTCTATGGAGACCACCGGCTCCACGGTTAGCATCGCCTTGCGCCACTTGTTGTAGCGCCTGCACAAGGCCTAGCACGGTGTGCTGCATCTCGTGCCATTGTGCTCGTTCAGTAGCCATGATCCTATAAAAGAGTTTTAGTGTAATAATATCGGGTTTTATTATGAGGTTAAATGCCATTATAGAACTTAACCCATGTCTCTACCCATCTCACCGGGTAAGGTACAAATCTATCCTTAGACTTAGGTTTTACCTAGAAAATTATAATCCTAGGCTCTGCTACCACGAAAAAGTTGTCACGCCCCGAGCGCGGAAGATTACCAGTGGCGCGGTGAGCTTTTATATAGAACCCACTCAATCGAGACATTAAGAGATTTTTTTTTGACAAATAACAGAGTGCGCAAAATAACTAAGATCCATATTTTTAAATAATACCAATAGTACGAGACGACGATTATTACAACCAATCGACTGACGAATACATACATTTCCATGACCCAACTACTAGGCCTCAAGCCTTAACAAGTTCCAATCAAGTGGATTAATACAACTGGCATAATAGAAAATTACAATTTAGACACCAATGACATAATAAATTGATAGCTCATGAGGTGGAAATTCTGGCACTCATCACTCAGTCTCATTCCCCTCCGAGTGTTGGTTGCTATCAAAATTTCTTGAAAATATTAGCAATCAACCATGTGAGCGAATCGCTCAGTAGGATTTACATCTCAAGTTCTAACATACTTTAAGTGGTTTAGAGGTTCATTTAGCGTAGGTAATGATATGCATGTACACAAGTAAAAATCAATAACTGTATAAAATGAGTAAGACTTCAAGAACAGTATAGAGAGAGTATAGCAAGATTTCAATGTCAAGACAGTATAGAGAGAGTATAGCAAGATTTCAATGTCAATAAAGCATTTAGCAAGTTATAGATAATATTTTCCAAGAAGGTAAGAACTCAAGTCAAGCAAGCAATAACGAGCACATGTATTAGCAAGTATATGTAACTGGAATTGGCTATTTTATCAATTTTCATTAAGCAAGTACTATTGCCCTTCTGCAGGCCTTAAGTCAAGTCAATCAAGTAATATCACGCGAGAGTGAGTGGAATGTCTAAAGTCTAGCAAGCAAGTACTCCGGTGCAATGCCAAACACCATGGTCAATAAACTCTCATGGGCACAAGTACCTTCGGGTGCTCCTCCCAGGACCAGATCGGGCCCTATACGCACAACATTGGTCATATTTGTCGATACCCACTCTCATTTATAGCCAATATCAAATTTTCAAGGTTTGAACATGTAGGATATATAAGGTGGATTTTGTAGAATGGAATTCAAGGACGTATTGTTGTGTAGGCACTAACTAAGAGTAAAACCAGCAACGTTTGATACACGGGAAAACTAGGTGAGATCGGTGCCTTGATGGCTGCCAGACATGTTCAGAAATGGCACCCTCACAGAGGGGTGCCCCTTTCTGTGGACTTTACAGGGGTTGGGGAGCCCAGTCAGGGTGTGAATGGCACCTCCCTGGCTGCCATGTTTCAGTGAATGGCGCATGGATACAGGGCACTCCATTCAGGGGTTTTAAGGTTTCAGGAAAATCAGAAATCATCAATTTTATAAATAGCAACCAAGCAGTAGTCGCTATTTCTTTGAATAGTGACCAAATAGTGGTCGCTATTTCCTTTTTCATGTATAGTGACCATTTGATTGGTCGCTGTTTCTTGTGAATAGCGACCAAACAGTGGTCAATGTTTCATGGAATAGCGACCAAACAGTGGTCGCTATTTCTTTTTCATGTATAGCGACCATTTGATTGGTCGCTATTTCTTTCAATAGCGACCAACCAGTGGTCGCTATTTCTTTTTTTTTTCATGTATGTAGCTGTTTGTTGAGGGAACTAGCGCCTGTTTCTTGGATCATGTTTCAAGTGAATGGCGCCCTGGTCAGGGGCGCCCTGGTCAGGGGCGCCCTTCACTCAGGGTTATATATGCACCGGGCAAGTGCGTTCATAGACTCAAGTTATTGTTCATAATTTCAAGGTTTCTCATAATCTAGAAGGAATAACATGGACAGGAAGAGAAAATTATCATGATCATGGAATTATGCTCATGCGTTAGTTTTATGTTCTAGTTTCTCAGATATTAAATTTTATAATATGGTGGTTATATTTTATAGAAAATGAAATAACGACTGTGTATGCAGTCTTCATTTAAATGGCGCCCCTGCCTGGGGCGCCCCACCATGAAATGGCACCCAAGTGGGGGTCGCCCTATTCCTGAAGGCTGAATTGTTTAATTTCTGTAAAATACGTTATATCTATTTGTTAAACATGCTATATATTTTATGAGAAACATGCTTTATATACGTTATTTCTATTTGCTAAACATGCTATATATTTTATGAGAAATATGCTGTATATACGTTATATCTATTTGCTAAACATGCTATATATTTTATGAGAAACATGATGTATATAAGTTATATCTATTTGCTAAACATGCTATATATTTTATGAGAAATATGTTGTATATACGTAATATCTATTTTCTAAACATGTTATATATTTTATGAGAAACATGCTGTATATACGTTATGTCTATTTGCTAAACATGCTATATATTTTATGAGAAACATGCTGTATAATTATGTAAGGTAGGCTTTTGTAAAAATAGGTGATGGCTAATCCTTTGTAATGGGATAGGTATTTAGATCATGGAAACTATCAGGTGACGTAACTGATCTACGTGAAACATGTTGTAATCATGCTATAACATGCTATATATATTCTATGAAAACATATTGTGTATAACAGGATATGTGTTTAGATCAGGGGAACCTATCAGGTGGTATTTGATCTACGATGATATATATATTCTATGAAAATATGATGTTATGTAAAATTATGGAAGCTAACAGGTTTACGTAAAACATGGTAAAACAAGGTGGTATTTGATATATATATTCTATGAAAAACATGCTGTATAATCAAGGGAAAGCATAATGTATATTTATGTAGGGTAGGCTTTAGTGAAATATGTGATGACTAATTCTGTGTAGCAGGATGTATTTAGATCATGTAAGCTAACTGGTAAGCTAACAGGTTGCGTTCAGAGACTCATGTTACTGTTCAAAATTTATAGGGTTCTCAGAATCTAAAAGTATTATCATGGGTAGGTAAGGGAAATTGTCCGGATCATAGATTCATGGTCATGCATTGGTTTCAAGTTTTAGTTTCTCTGATATAAAACCTTTAACATGGTGGTTGAAATATTACAGGAAAGGAAGTAACATGTCGTTGTCTAAATGGCACACTACATGATTTTGAAACATGATCTGTATTACATCTGATGCATCTATTCAACGTAAAAGAGGTCGGTAAAATATGTAACAAGGAGGTTTAGCTTAACATGTATTTAGATTTTGGTAGGCTAACAGATTAACTAGGCAGGCTAACAGATTAACTAACACATTACGTTGATTTATGTAAAAACATGATAAAACATGTTGTAAACATGGTATATCACATGGAGATGGAACTAATACTAATTGTGCATGCTAATTTATCCTAGATTAGCTACTAATTTGGTTAAAGCTTGAGAAGACCTACCTCCTGAGATGACAGACTTGGTACAGGCATCTCCCTTCTCTCCTCTACAAGCTTTAGAGAATGTTCCCACGTTCTCTGTAGCAAGCCTCAGAATAACCGAGATAAAAGGGGTCTCTGCTTCAATAGAGGGGTATATTATAAGGATGTTAGGTAGACAGGAGGGGAACCATATCCTAAATAATGGCATCCATAGTGCGATGCCAACTCAAACATGCTGTTCGTGTCTTAAAATCATAAAAGTTGTCGAATGAGAAATGGTGCCCAAGAGAGGGTCGTGTCTTTTGGCATGGGGGCGCAGTATTCATAAGTTAAGATTTCCAAGTTAAACTTCAAAGATTTTTATCTTTAAAAATTGAAGGAGTCACTTTGCGAAATTTCATAGCTAAGATCCTTTCATTTTTCTCTTATTTTACATATAATTTGTTTCACAAAATTTCTTTTAAATAAAAAGTGGCACTATTCACGTTTTAGGAAATAATGACATGATATAAGTCGTTATTTGGTGAATAACGACCATTGCATTGCATGGTCGTTACTTCTTTTGGCCCCCTTTCCTATCATCTTCTAAGGACCAAAATTGTAGATATATCCTTTCAAACCTTATATATCTACTTTAATCGAATAACGACACCTTGCATGTCGTTATTTCATGAACAACGACCCGACAAATGGTCGTGATTTTAAATGGAGGCTTTTCATTCACCCTATACTAACAAAAATTGTATATATATCCTATCTCACTTCCTCAATTATGTTTATCCTTTAATACCTCATCTATATATCCTTATTTCTTCAAAACAAAGATGTAATGTAAAATTTGAAATATTAAATTTCCTAAATTATTAAAATATAATTTGGTATTTTCTAAAAGTGATGTTTATTTGTTTTAATTATTAAGTAAATAGAATTAGAATATGAGTTAAATAGTTAAATGCCTTCTTTTCAAATTTTAAATGTATTCATTACTATTTTTAAAATTCTCGGGTGTTACATGGAACGTGGCTGGAGGGATCTAGGGGTGATGGTGGGAGGGGTGGGGGCTGCTGGAGCCGTAGCTTGGGGAGGGGGAAGAGGGTTGCGGCCAGAGTGAGAGGGGGAGAGGGAGGGTGGGCAGATGGTAAGGGGTAGAGGGAGATGACTTGAATTTTGTTTAATGAGTGGGGTTAATGTTGGCCTAGGGGAGGGGAAAGGGTGTGTTGGGGAAGGGAAGGGGTGCTTGGGGAGGGGTGTTCTGCCTTGGGAGAGTGAAAGGGTGTATGGGGAGTGCCAAGGGGTTGTGTTGGGAAAGCCAAGAGGTGCCTAGGGAGATGAAGGGTTACTTTGGGAGATGGAGGAGGTAATGGGGGTATTGAATGCTTCTAGGGAGATGAAATGTTTTGATGAGGTGGAGGGTGAGGTGGACAATGGGGGCTGATGTGGAGGTGAGGTGGCGGAGAGAGGAGAGAGAAGGGGGGCCGAATTCTAGAGAGAGAGGGGAGGGTGCAGGTAGGAGAGAGAGAGAGGGGGGTAGGGGGGAGCTTCTCACTCCACTCAATTGGCTTCTCACCAAAAGAAAAGGATTTAAACTGGGATCTAAAATTTTCAAATACTCATTCTTCATTAGTTTTCACAATGGGGTTGGGGTCCTATTTATAGGAGCCCAACATTCTACATGACCATAATACCCTTGACATTTACACTAAAGACCAAGCATGTCCAAGGGTGGTTCAATGGGCCCAATTGATGGACTAGAGGCCCATTTGACTCTAAACATAGGTAAATAACTTGCTAACCTAGGCACACGACTCAAATAAAAGGGAAATTACATGATAAGACATACATAAGAAAATGAAAAATACATCATATGACTCGAAATAAAGTGGCGAATCAAGACTATACGCCATCGACGATCATCGGGGCCTGGAAAAAGATGAAGTGGCGGGAGATGTCCCCATCACCATCGCCGCAGTCGGCCGGCCCCTCATCCGAGGTAGCCACACCTCCCTCGCCTCCATCTTCTCCTCTCTCCTCCAAGTCGGCAGAAGCCATCGCCGAAGAGGATGAGCTCGTCAGAGCTTGCATGTCCCCTTGCTCTTCACTCTCACTTGGGGATGAAGGATCGGGTACGATGTCAAGCCGAGCTCTCCTTTGCCCCATTGCTCAAATCTAGAGAATTAGGTGGCTAGAACCTTACTCACAGGAAGAAGGATCAACTCTCTCAACTCTAACTCCTATAGACGTCCAAGATGAAGGCCACCCAAATGAGGAGGGCGGCCACCTCTTTAAGAGCCCTCAAGGCAGAGGGCGGCCATAACCCTTGCCACCCAGCCCCAAGTGGAGGCGGCCAAAACCCTGGCCGCCCTTCCCCTTGTTCAGCGAAAAAAATGGTAAAAACAACAAAAAACTAATGCACTTTCATTCACATAAAATCCATTCATGCTATTTCATTCCATCCACTCATTCTCATGACCATCAACCATTCAAAACTAGTCCATTTATTTCACCCATTCACTAACTATAAAAAATGCTGAACAAACATCAACTAGGTGCGCCGCCTCATAAAGAACTCGTTCACAGCCGGTCTGAAACTTTGTAGGTAGCTCACATGACACCTCAGATCATCTTTGTCCTCCTCAAGGTCAACTTTGGCTTTCGCCACAGCGGCATGGCATCTCCACGTCTTCCTGATCCTCTGAAGTCACCGTCGATCCGCATCGATTCCCAGAAGGCGCTTCGTGATCAATGCTCCCTTGGAAGCAGCCTATGAGATCCATCTAGGCAGCCCCACCTGGCGATGGCAGCAGTGTGCCTAGTACAACACTAAGTCCTCGGCCCCCACAAGCCATAACTCCTGCTCTGACGATCCACGCACCCTGAATTCTTCATGTCAATACATCATCGGCACAAACTCAAACTCATCCTCAGGCAGGAAGTTTAGATAGTCACGCCAATCATCTCTGGTCTTCAGTAGTGCTATCTTGCATATCACCTGATCCTCAGGACCAAAGAGAGCCCTCACTGGGTAGATGGCGCTCTTCGTGAAGATCCGAGAAGTAGTAGTCGCCTCGTCGTCAAAGTTAAAACTCAAGTGGATCTCCATCCACATCTGCAGAAGGTAGAGACTCCCCATGGCGCTGCCACCCAGGCTCATCTGAGTGAGTCCGTAGTACATATGAGCCAGCACCGCCTGGGAGAGAGAGTGTCCCGTCCATAGGAGAGTCAGTGGTCCCACGTACTCTTGTCTCAGCACGTCGCCTGACGTAGGGAAGAGCAATGCCCCGCCTAAGCACAACGTTGCACCATGCATCAGTCGATATGCCTCCACTGTCTTGTCTTTCACATGACCCAAGAGCCAACCTACTAGGTGGTCGACTAGGATCCCTCGCTGGTCTATCATCCGGCGAACTTCGCGCTTATCTCGCATAATCTCTGCTATCATCCGGGAGGAAGGTCGATCAGCTCGCCCACCTCCAAATCACTCCACTGGAAGATGAAATCCAGCTCTTCTACCAGCATTGAGGCCTCGAATTCGGGGAAGATAAAAGTGTGGGTATCTGGATGCCACAACTCAATCAGTGCTGCTAATGATTCCTAGTTCCACCTCATGCTGCTGAAGCGCTTCACCATGATGACCAGTCGGATCAGATGCCATTGGTGCATGGGTACCCTCATGGCGGGCGTGATTGTCACCATCAGATCATGGAGCCAGCCATAGCGGCGGGCGTGTCTTGCCTCAGGAAAAGCAGGCACAGGCTGCACCATTTAGAAGGAAGAAAGAGAAGTAAAACAAAAATCAATAAACAGGCAAAATTCTGCCAAATACAAAAAAAGAGAAAAAAAGAAACAAAAAACAAAAGAAAAACAAAAAAATTACATTTATGTCACACAAACTATACCTTGCCTTGCTTCACAAGGTTGCTCAAATGGCCGGGCACATCATAAAGAACATTAAGTTCATGGCCTCCTGACGGGGTGGAAGAAGATGCCATGCCCAATCTCCTCCTTAAAACTGCTCCTATGGCTTCAAGTTGATGTTTAATGATGGAGTAGGAACACCCCGACTGGGGTTTTTTGAAGGCTAAGACTCCCATCTGGCTCGGACTCCCGTCCTATTTTGGGATAAGAGCAGGAGGGCGGCCAAGTCGTTGGCCGCCCATCCCAGATCTGGGCGACCACAAGTCTGGCCGCCCAGACCATGGGAAGGCCAGCGATCTGGCCACCCTCATCCCCCACTTGTGAACGATGCATCCTTGCTATGTATGGTCCAAAGGTTCATTAAATGAAATATGCTTATTATTCCATTGTTATTATCATTTATGAACTTTGCTAATGTGTGTTAATGTAGTTGCAGATCTCCACAACTATGGGACCAGAAGGCAATGTGGCCCCACTACCTTTGAATTATAGGTAGAATGTTGGAGGCTAATAGCTTCGGGCGTATAAACTCTAAGTTCCTCTTTAATACAAACCATGAAGGGTTTATACTCCTTAAGCTATTCGATGGCCGCCTGCTGCCTAAACCCGGGATGACGGACTTCCGAATTCTTGACTATGCTTAAGTACAATGTGGAACGATGGACCCCCACCGGGATCCGGACCACGTCTGTCGCCAAGCATGAGATGACAGACTTCTTGAACTCTTGACCGATTGGTTCGGAGGCAGGCAAATAAACCCTCCTCCGACTTTGCATTAGATAGGTCTTTTTACTTTAAACCAAGCATGCATCATATAGGCCCTTTTAGCCCCATTCGAAAAACAAATATATATATATATATATATATATATATATATATGTGCATGAAAAGATAAAAAAATGCATGCATCTCATCTTGGGAGCCATGACACAGAATTAAGGAAGCCGCGTTGCTTTGACCAACCCGTGGACCTTTGGCCCCCTTATTTGATATTCTGAGTCCCTCGATTTTGCTAAGTTTGCACGAATGAGTCTATGTGATTTCACTCCGATTTGAGCAGCAGAAGATGTGTTTTATGCAAGACTGATTTGAGTATTTTGTGATTCAACGAGTCATTGAATTCCCATATCCTGATCTTTTTATTTACCCTTGTTTTAGGTCTTGTATCTCCTTGAGCACTGGATGCGTTTGTCCCCTCAAGTCCTGCAGCGCCATGCTAGGGGGTCCCATGCGACTGCAGATACAAGTCCTATTAGATTAATTATCCTTCCTCTCCTTTGTCAATGGCTTACTTGATTACTTAATGCTCATGCGGCCCTGCATGAAGCCTGTTTTCCGCTCAAGAATCTTCTTGAGCGTGTTGCCCTCATTAGGCTTGTTTTTTTTCCAAAACACCCATTTATCAATTCGCCGGGCTCCCTTGCAAAACGGGCGCTCCGGAGGGGCATTTGTAGATGCCTAATTTTAGACATCCCGTAGATCCCCAGTGGACCATCGTGTGAACGATGCACAATTATTATACCTGGTTTATCATTGTTCCAAGCTTTAAAGCACAGCCCGTAGCAATAGAGCTATTGGGCGTCGTCCATTTAGGGGGCCCAAAGACCATGGTCTGGGTGGCCAGAGAGCTAGCCGCCCTTGATCCTGGGCGGCCGGGTCAATTGCCGCCCTCCTCTGCTAGGTGGCCATCAGTCTGGCTGCCCTCCCCTTCAAGGAGGCCAAGTAGATGGCCGCCCTCCTATTTTTACTTGGTCAGAGAACGCGGCTCAGTTCGTGAACACGTTCTCCCCCCCTGTTTTGCACGATTCTCCCCACGATCTCATGCACTCCGACCTCAATGACAAAACCACCAATCTCCAGAGGGAGAGGGGGGATTTTGGCATTTTAGGAACTCGGGGAGTCGAGGGATTTGGGAGAGGGAGTTTGCCTGCGGAGGTTCTCTCGGACGGTGAGGAGGGAGTTATGCCTAGTCTCCTTCCTCCTTCATCCTCGATCCTGGTTTGAACTCTGGAACCCCCCGTCCTCTGCTTCTTGCATCATGGCTTCCTGGTAAGTACATTCTTCATATCATAATCTTCCTAGCTCCTACACTTAGAGGTATTTTTCCCCCAAAAATAAATGGCAAGGTGGGTGGTCGAAAGTCTCGGCCATCCCTCCTTCCCACCACCCCCAGGTAATTACGCCGCCACTATTCTCGTTATATAATTTTCATTAGAGTAGATACTGCACTTCCTTGTTACTAATGGTCTTCTTCTATTTTCTTCTTTGAGCTTCACTGCTTACAAGACTTCAGCATTAAGGAACTACGCAGGGCTCCTTGCCCTTGGCCGGCCGAGGACGAGGAAGAGGGACCCTACCTTCTTCCTATTTTAACATCTCCCCGCGATCATCATTCCTGTGAGGTTCAGGTAAACACCTCTGGCAATCATGATTACTTAATCTTTAATTTGTTCCTCTGTAGGTACTCAAGGCCCAGGAAGGTTGAGGAGACAACCACGCAGGGCACATCTCCAAATCAACCCACTCCATCCACCGGAACCTACAGGTGGACCCTGCTCAAGATTAACCACGGGTTCGGGTAAAGGTTTAGGTGGAGGGATAGGTGAAGTGGGATTTGGTGTAATTGGCTTTGGGGTTATGAAGACGGTGGAGGCCTTAGATGGCGGCAATGGAGGGTTACGTGGTTTAGGACAAAGAGAAGGTTTGATGGCAAGGCGGAGGCCTATGGGGTGGCGGTAGACTCGGATGGCTTAGTGGATGTTAATAGTGTGGTAATTGGAGATGTGGAAGAAGGAGGTTTAGTGCGTCGAAAATGTCATATTTTGATGGGGCGAGAGGTTTGAAGAGTAGGGGGAGGGTCATGGCGCGCCGATGTGGGTGATTGGAGTATCGACCCATCATCGTAACACCAATTGATTTCATAAACAGGGTTTGGGACGGTGGTATCATCCTGAGCAGGGGGTTCATCGGGTAATGGAGGGAGTGAAAAATAGAGGAAACTCAGAGTGGGTGTCACTTGAAAGTCTTCAACATCTTGTGCCATCTTCAACTCTTCATAAAGAACTTCCAATTCTTCATTATTGGATTCTAGTGGACGCCGTGGTGGAGGCGTAATAATGGGTGATGGAGGCGTACAATGACATGGAGGTTCTTACGTATACAGACGTAGAGGCAGAGGCGGAGGGCCACATGAATGCACGGGGTATATGGGTGGAGGAGGCATACAATGACATGGAGGTTCTTACGTATACAGACATAGAGGCAGAGGCGGAGGGCCACATGAATGAGCAGGGTATATAGGTGGAGGATGTGTACAATGACATGGAGGTTCTTGTGTATACAGATGTAGAGGCAGAGGCAGAGGGCCACATGAATGAGCGGGGTAGATGGGTGGTGGAGGGCGGACGGTGTCCACTTGACCATTAACGCTTGTCAAAATATCTTACTCACTTAGATCGTCGATGCCATTATCTCTCCTCTCCTTCCAATCTTTTTCCATCTTGGTGATGTTATTTAAAAAAGTGTGAAGAGGATTGACTTGAGAAAGAGGAGGAGGAGGAGGAGCGAGCCGCGGGCTCGTGACCCTCTTCAATTGTTCCTCTATTGAAGCGATTTTATCAATGAGAGCTTGTTGGAGGGGTGCAACATGCGAAGGAGAGGGTTGGCATTGAGGCCTTGGAAGAGCTTGGAGGGGTTGACCCACAAAAGGACTCGGACGGACCGGGGTGCAAGGAATGCATGGGCCTTGGGGCCGTGGAGGAGGAGGAATAGAAGGAGGCGGGTGATGGACCACCCGAGGAGGAGGATGTGTGTAAGAGGGAGATGGAAGAAAAGAGGGAGGTGGGTGATGGGTCACCTGAACGGGAGTATGTGTAGAAGAAGGTGGAGGAAAAGAGGGAGGCGGGTGATGGGCCACCCGTGAGGGATTGGAAGGAGAAGGAGTAGAAGATGCACCCTCAACAATAGCCTTAAGAGCTTGGATTTGTTGAGGGGTGAGATGGTCTAATGAATGTAGGACTTAGGAAACCTTCTCGTCATATGGAGGAGACGGTCCCCAGGGAGTAGTGGCTTGCAATGGATGCAAGGGACCATGAGATTGGAAATTGCCCATGGGTCGGGCAAGACCATAGGAGTGAAGATGTGGTCCCTTAGAAAAATTGTGGTGAGAACCATGAAATTGAGGAATGTAAGAGGTGCTAGGTTGTTCATCCTCATGAATGTGATTGTGGTTAAACATGGTTTGATTATCAAAGCGAAACATTATACAAACAAACAATATTCAATCAAGGTAATTTGCGAAGATGTCAAACAAGTTGGATGTTTACGCTTGATTTTTTTTGTTGAACCTTGGTGAATGATTTTTGACAAAATTTGATATGATTCACACAAGGTAGGAACCTAGTTTTAATGTGGGTTTCTTCAATGCCAACTAGGTATACTCTCTCACCACGTATAGGCCAACTAAACTCGGGGAACTTCAAGGTACAACCTGCCTGGCGTCCGTGAGGGAATCCACGGGTGCGGGGACTTATGGAGGCTTGGTTTAAAAATTTTCGGTCCAAAGAGACGGAGTGCTTAATGGAGGGTCCTTCCTTCACCAAGAGGGTGTAAGATCTCCTAGAAAGTGTGGGGAGAGGAGGTCTCCCAAGCCAAATGCCCTAGATGCAATACTAATGCAAAAGAATAGAAATATGAATGTATGAACAGAAATATGCAAAGATAATACAAAACAAATAACAGAATAGGGGAATTCTGTGAAAACACAGAGAATGGGCGACTATCACAGTGGGCACCAAATCAAGAATTGGCGTCAACTGGCCTGGTCGCTCAATTTTTTTTTTTACAAAAACATGAACGCGTCTAACCTCTCAGACGCGTTAAAATTTTTTTTTTAGGGGACATCGCTAGTCACAGTGGTCGCTAATTCATGAATGTATGCCCCCTGTGATGGACACAGAATCCTTTCCTCCCAGAAACAATCTCAACAGCCAGAAAAATAAGAAAAAAATAGAAAATTGATGGACAAGGAGATGGATAACACTCACAACATATCAATCTAACTCTTGGAAATCAATAGAACATGAAGCATGACATCCACTTTTTTAATTTTTATTATTTAGATGGATAGATAGATAGATAAAAGAAAATTTCCAAAAATCAAGCAAATCACCAATCACATGTGGGGGGTGTAAAAATAAAAAGGGTGCTACGTGGAGCACAAAAGGAGGTGCACCGTGGGTGCAAAGGGGAAAGGGTAATCAAAGAAAAACAATTGTGGTCCTACCATGATCACCAATTTGTAGATTATGAAAAAATCCACTAAAGGAAAACTAATTAACAATATGGTATGAATAAGGATAAAAGAAGGGGAAAGAGATAGAAAAGGGGGAGCATGCATGGATGCTATAAGGAGGGTGATCCCCAGAGGGGTTACCTCAAAAGATATAAACAATAAACAAAGGAGGGATCACGAGTATAAATACCTTAAAAGAAGCAGGGGAGATTGTGAGTGTGCACCTTCTCTTCCAATCGGCCGGCCGATGAAGAGAGCCTCTCTTGATTGATTACCCTTGCAAAATGAACAAACACCAATCAAAGATTGGATTAGAACCAAGGTGTAGCATCAAGTTCATAATAGAAATAAACAATAGAAGCATGAAATAGAACACACCTTGTTGGTGTTGACTTTTAAACCCCTATGCAAAGGATAGGAGATGATGAATGATATGCAAATAGGGAGGGAGATGTGCAAGTGTTGCACTATGGGAGATCTCAACGTGGTTGAGGTGATAAAAATAAAAGAAGACGAGGGAAAAGATGCATACGATGCATGAGCATGGATATAATCTAATAAAAATAAAAATAGGATAAGAGAAAAGAAAGGGCTTATTGGCTTTTCTTCATGGAAGAGGGCTTCAAATCCGCGAGAGAAAGAAGAGATCCAACGTATGTAGCCTTGAGCATGGGAGGCTCTCTTCTTGAGCCCTTAGTCTGGCATCACCTCCCCTTGAATTGATTGAGCCGCCTTATGAACAAGGGAGAGAGGGGTCCTATTTATAGGGGTGAAATTCGGAGGTTAATCCTATAGAAAATAGGAAAACTAATTTCAATGGGATTTGGAAAGAGATATGCATTGGGTAAGTGTCCCTTCAACCTCGGAAAGCCTTAGGACCCCTTTCCCAAGTTGAAAGGGAGCTCAAAACGGAGAAACAAGGAGATTCCACTGGACACGGAACTCTGCCCGAAATGGCGACTAACGCAGTGGTCGCCCATTCTGAGTCATTTTAGGAAGGATTGAGAATTTTCAAAATTAGAAAAGAATTGGCATCCAGGGCACGGGTCGCCAATTATGAATTAATACGAATTTTGGATGGAGTTGGACGCTCAAAATAAGGCAAGTATGAACGCGTCTGGGGTCCTGGACGTGTTCAAGAATGGGCGACACACTAGACAGACGCCATTTCTTCAATATTTTGGAAATTAAGAAATTACCAAAAATTGAAAAAGGAAATTACGTCCAGAGGGACAGACGCAAATTCTTAAATTTTATGAAAATTAGAAAATTATCAAAAATCGGAAAAGGAAATCGCGTCGAGAGGGACAGACGCGCATTCTTGAATTTTATGAATTTGGTAATTATTAAAATAAAAAGGCATCCACCGGATCAGACGCGTTCTCATAAAATAGTGATTATTGCAAAGTCGTTAATTCAATAAATAAAATGATTTAAAGAATCCGTGTCTGGCGTCCCAGACGCGTTCACGAATGGACGACTTTCCAGACTGACGCTATTTCAATAAATATTTCAAGCCAAAAATAGGTGGGAAAATAAGAACGCGTCTGGTGTCTCAGACGCAATTTTTAAAAGGTCGACTCATCACAGGTCTTGTGTCGACTCAGAAGAATTGGCGTCAATTTGAAAAGGCGCTCATTATTTCAAAAAAGAATAGGCGTCCAACCAACTGTCGCTAATTCAGAAAAGTTTCAAAAAATTGGAGAAAAGCCCAAGAAAAATAGGGAACAATGGGGAACAGTTGAATTTTCAAGAAAAATGGGGAAAATAACTCAAATAAGTTGATTGGAGGGTCAAATTGGGGCATCGCAATGTGATAGGAGATATGCTCAAAATGATGTCAATTTTAACGTGTCTACAACAAGAGGAGAGTTCATGTGGTCTCCATCCACTATCACACCCCCGAAGAGACATCAGAAGTTGAGCAAGGTGAACTTCAAATCCGAAAGGAGTTGACCGGGCGTCCAATGTCACCCATGAAGGAAAAGAAGAATAGTCACCCTTGCCCCATGGCAAGGGCATGTACCTCCACCTCTCTAACCATGGAGGTAGCCGGTTCAGCTGATGAGAAATGCTATGAAGTAGATGTAACCTCCCTCTCCACTCGGGTGAATGAAGGTTCTTCAAAGGCAGTCTATGATGACTACCTAGATGATCATGAAGAAATCCTGTAGCTCTCAAGGCCAAGAGATATCCTGAAGCACCAAGTAATAATACAAGAAAAGCAAGAAGCCGATGTCCCCTAGAAATGCTAGGAATCTGTTGTGGCAAAGGTCGTCACGACCTCTGATGATGCTCCACAAGTTCAAGAAGTTAAAAAGCTCCTTGCAACCCTCAAGGGTGATTCATCTGCAGGCCAACGTCCAAGCTGCCTAGAAGTCGCATTGACAGCTTCATCGCTAATTTCCCAACAAACTCAAAAGCCTAATGTCTCGCCACTAGGTGAAATAAGCAAGGAAGCATCTATGATGTCCTTGAGGTTGAAGAAGATGATGAAGGCTTCATTGACTTGCAGCTGGCCCCTCCGGAGATAGAAGATGGTGGCTAGGCCACCGTTGATGAGCTAGTCGAGGTGAACCTTGGCATGAAAGAGGAGCCTAGGCCAACCTTCCTCAGTGCCCTCCTTCTCCTAGAAGAGAGAAAATAATACATACTGATAGAAATGGAGAGATAGAGCTAGAAGGGGGGATGAATATATCTAATGCCAAATATCTCAAATTAAAAAAAACTCAAGTACTGCAATAAGATCTGGCGCCAAATGAAAGAGCAAATGAGCTCAATAACCGGATCAGACCAACAAGCAACCAACTGAAGTGTAGAAGGGAATAGAGTGATATATGCATGCGGAATCACAGATATAAACAAGACATGCTCACCACGCTGCAAACTAGTATATAATCAACAACCAAGATCAGTACGTGGCAAAGGGTCGATCCAAGGATCTCCTCATGCAAGGGGTAGCGTTCCGGATAGGCTTAACCTATCTTTCCTGCTACGTCTTTTGATATACCACTTAGTTGTTGCAGATTGCGATAGATAGCAAGAGAAGCAAATGACAAATCAGACGAGAAGATTTTTTAGGTGATTCTATTACGACCAGCAATCTACGTCCACCCCTCACTCGATTTGAGTGAGGCTTCCTTGCACAAGGCAAAAACAAATGCAGACTTAGTCTGCAACAGAGGCTGACTCCACAGCTTGAAAATAAGGGAAACAAATCCCTTTACCTTCGATCCTGCTCCCAGCAAGATTCGAACTCACTGCCTAATGCAGTGACCGGAGGAGCGATCCTCCCTTCTTCTGAATTCACAGAAGGAACCCCGGAGAACTAACTTCTCCCTTCCTTTGATGACACAGAGGGGAACCTTGAGAACAAGATCTCCCTTCTTTTGAAGTCTCAGAAGGAACAGAAACAAAAGACTGCGAACTGAATTGAAAGAAAAAATAAAAATTAAAATACAAGTGACTGCTATAGAAAATCGAAGAATCAAATCGAGCTGTAGCTTCAATTGAAGCAATCCTCTCTGGAAATCAACTGGGTTGCGGTCAGAAACTCTTCTCTCTTCGAATTTGAGTGGCTCTCTTTCTCATTTTCTCAGAAGTGTTTTCTTCCTTCGAATCGCAATGGCAGTAGTGCTCATCACTTTGAACGGCTTGATATATATATATCCACCGCCAAATTAATTCATTGGCAGAGGTGGCAATGAGAATATTCTAACCAAATGAGCACATGCATTTAAGACTTATTGTATGAACTAAAGAACCATATTGTACTGACATCATCAAAACATACAGAATGCAACATTCTTCCCCTTTTTGATGATGGCAACAATATGAGTTATTGAGTCTCAATCAGAAATCTGAAGGAAGAAGACAGAAAAAGCTGAATAAATTGACACAACTCCTCTCTCTTAATGATACCAACCAGACAGACAAGCAGATGATCCAGATGACATGGACTAAGCTCAACTAAACTCACTCAAACTGACTGTAGCACAAGCTGACTCAAGCTGAAAATGGCTCCACTTTCCTCAAGACACAACTCCAACTTTCTCAAGAGACACGACATAACTTTCTCTCAACACAACGTTCTCTCCCCCTTTGACATGATCAAAAAAATGTGGTGGTAGGGAGGAACAAATATTATTAAAATAAATCAGATACAGTAAGTTCATAGATTTAGAAAGTGTCAGAAAGCCATAACCATCTCTTAAGGAATTAAGTGTGGTAACCAAAACTAGTAGAGATGTTTCAAACTGATAATCTAGAAGGACATAAGAATACAAGAACTTGAAAATTATCTCCATACAGGAATAAGGAGAGCGAGCATAGTGTCATATAAATGCCTTGAATGTGCTATCTAAAAGCTGTACTAGTTAAATTGCTTGAGACTTCTCAATAAAAAATCTTTCAGAAGTATTGAGGACAAACAACCCACACCATACTTTGCTTAGGGGCTTGACATTTGAGTTTGTTGCTTTCAACACTTTGTCTTTATAGGCTTCTTTTTCCCATTTGAGCAATGTGGTTGAATTCACACCTTTTTGCGTGAGGAGACACATTGGTTAGATGCAGGAATCCCCAGTTACTCAGTGTGATAACCTTTTTGCCTCTTTTAAGAAGAACAGAGTTAACAGTAGAAATGTCTTTTGACGTGAGGCACAACACGTCTAAGGTGAAGTGACCCAGTTACTCAACACTCTATGCCATTGCTCTGCCATGGTTTCATTGGCAATGCCTTTTTAATCAGAGTTAATTTGGCACTTCATGATACAACTCACTTCACTTCATGGTGAAGAATAGTTGGTTTCTCAGTAAACCAAATCATTGCTCTGAAGGATTTTACCCCTTTTGATTTCATTGAAGTAGAATGTTTGAAGACAATACTAAATGTATAGATTTTCAGCTAGAGTCGCCTCCTTATTTTTAAGATTCAAGCTTTTAGAAGAGTTCAGGGCATAATATTTCAACAATGTTCTTCACTCATTAAGTCTGTAGGAAAATATTCTTTAGAAACCTTCATCTTAGTCTATACAGGATTATGAAGTTTAAACTTCTTGGCTAAGATTTCAATTAATCAGACTTAATATCTTTAAGAGAGCTCTAAAATTCAAGATGTGTGAAAAGACTATATATATAAGATTAAGATTCTAAAATAAAATTAATGTGATCTGACTAAATACAGATGTGGAAAATCTCCCCCTATGAAAAAGACTTCATGGACCCAAAGACACTAAACCAGACCTAAAGATGGTATCTCTCCCTGACTTCATGAATCAATTTGCCTTGGTACTTGGCGGAGAACTTAGGTCAAAGACCACCTCTCGCGTAGTGCAAGTTTCCAAACAAACATAATTTGCCCTTCTCTTAACACCATTTTATATACCAAGGGTGGAGCAGTAAAATATAGAGAACACTGAAATGCACAGATGCGTCGACCTAGGATAAGTGATACGTCGACTCAAGGACCTTTCACAGAACTACAAATATGATGAATTTTGAACTGGAAGGTCGAAGTAGTGGCTTTAGTGCACCTAGACAAGCATCAGACTCACATACTAAATGAATTAAGATTCACAACAACAGAGGATTCAAGATGATTTAAAGATCCCCCACTCTCTTCTCAAGGTAGAGAACTTTTCATTATCCAAAGGCTTAGTGAATATATATGCAATTTGATATGCTGTGCCTACATGGATTAATTCAAAGTTTTTCTTAGAGACTTCATCTCTTATGAAATGGTGTCTAATTTCTATATGCTTGGTTCGTGAATGCAGAACAAGATTCTTTGACAGGTTTATCGCACTAGTGTTATCACAGTAGATAGGTGTGCAATTAAGGTCTACATTGTAGTTCTGGAGCTGGTGTTTTATCCAAATGACATGTGTACCACAACTCCCTGCAGCTACATATTCAGCCTCTACAATAGCGAGGGCAACATAATGCTATTTCTTGGAAGCCCAAGAAACTAAACACCCACCTAAGAATTTACAAAACCCACTTGTGCTTTTCCTATTTAACTTGCAGCCAGCATAGTCTGCATCAGTGTAAGAAATTAAATCTAATGTGTATGATGCAGGAAACCATAGTCCTAGATTGTGTGTGCCTGTAATGTATCTAAATATCCTCTTAACAGCAGTAACATGAGATTCTTTAGGTCTAGATGGGAATCTAGCACACATGCACACACTAAATTGAATGTCAGGTCTAGAGGTAATCATACCTCGGTATTGTTTTGCATTTACTTCTTTACCTGATTCATCAGCATCCAAAGAAGCATTAGTACCCATTGGTGTGGCTATGTGCTTCACTTTGTCCATTCAGAATCTTTTCAGGATTTCCAGTGTGTACTTTGTCTGACTGATGAAACAACCATCCTTCATCTGCTGAATCTGTAAACCAATAAAGTATTTCAATTCACCAACCAAACTCATTTCAAATTCATTAGACATCAGATTTACAAATTCATCACATAATTCAGTGCATGTTGAACCAAAAACACTATCATCCTCGTATACTTGAACTATGATGAGTTACTGATTCAGATTTTTTGTAAAAAGAATATGGTCCACCTTACCTCTGCAGTAGCCCTTATTGAGCAAAAATTCTGTCAATCTATCATACCAAGCCCGAGGGGCTTGTTTCAAACCATATAAAGCTTTATTGAATCTAAAAATATGGTTAGGCAGCTCAGATAATTCAAAACCTGGGCGTTGTTCAACATATACTTCCTCTTTTATAAACCTATTTAAGAAAGCACTTTTTACATCCATTTGGTGAAGTTTAATGTTATTTGAGTAAGCAAAAGCTAGCAATATCCTGATTGCCTCCATCCTAGCAACTGGTGCATAAGATTCATCAAAGTCCACCCCAAATTCATGATTGTAGCCCTTGGCCACCAACCTAGCTTTATTCCTAGAAATTATTCCATCTTCATTCACTTTATTTCTAAATACCCATCTAGTTCCTATGACAGAACTATTTTCAAGTCTGGGAACCAAGTTCCAGAGCTTATTTTTTTCAAATTGACCCAATTAGTCATTCATTGCATTTATCCATGATTAATCTTTTAAGGCTTCTTCTATGGTTTTGGGTTCAACTTGGGAGACTAGTGCTACTAGATCTTGATTATTAACTTCCTGATGAAAAGATCTAGTCCTAGGGGGATCATGAAAATTTCCTATAATATTGTGAGCAGGATGATCCTTCAAAATTTTGATGTTGTTTGAGGACTCACCTTGTTCGGTCGACTTATGAACTAGTTCGGTTGACCGACCTTGCTCTGTGTCAATATGTGTAGCAGGTTCAGATGATTCCACATTTGTCTTGTTTTCCAGAAATTCTCCATCTTTCATCTGTCCCCTGTCATAATCACTTTGGTCAGCACATTGAGTTGATTTATCAAATATTACATGGGGAGACTCTTCTACTAACCGATCATGAACATTAAAGACTCTATAAGCTCTTGACTATTCAGAATACCCCAAGAAGATCCTTGGACTACTCTTGGCTTCAAACTTATCTAAGTCCCTTTTATCATGATTGTGAATAAAACATTTGGAATCAAAAATTCAGAAATAAGCTAAGTTCGGTTTCTTACCTTTCAATAATTCATATGGGGTTTTCTTATGGACAGGTCTTACCATGACCCTGTTAATTGTGTAATAGGCTATATTTGCAGCTTCTGCCCAAAATCTTCGTGGGAGTTGACTTTCAATTAACATAGTTCTAGCCATCTCCACGATTGTTCTGTTTCTTCTCTCTACTACTCCATTCTGCTATGGGGTCTTGGGAGAAGAAAACTTGTGAGTCAATCCTTCTTTATTATAGAAATATGAAAACAGTGTATTTTTAAATTCTCCCCCATGACCAGATTGTATAATGTAGACTTTGTGCTTACCTTCTTGCTTTATTTTGTTAAAGAAATGTTGAAATTCTTGAAATGCATCATTTTTATGAGCTAAGAAAAATATCCATGCAAATCTAGTGAAATCATTCACAATTACATACCGATATCTCTTTCCATTGAAACTTTGAGTTCTGGTGGGACCAAATAAGTCCATGTGCAGGAATTCTAGTGGTCTAGATGATAATGATTCAGTTCTTATTTTGAATGATTTTCTGGTTTGTTTCCCTAAAGTACATGCATATTAAATTTTTATATTTGTTTTGAATTGAATTTTGGGCAATCCTCTAACTAAATCATGCTTGACCAATTTATTTAAAATGCTGTAGCTAGCATGGCCCAACCTCCTGTGCCAGTTAAAGGCATTGTTATCTAAGTTAGCAGTCAAACACAAGTTGGATGTAGAATTTTCATTCAAGTCCACTATGTAGACATTATTGATTCTATGCCCTAGAAATTTTATTGTGTCAGAATTTATTTCAAAAATTTTGCATGCATGATTATCGAAAATAACTTTGTGACCCTTGTCACAGAGTTGACTAATGCTTAACAAGTTGTGCTCAAGTCCATCAACAAGTAAGACCTTTTCAATAGTGTTTGAAGGAAACTTACCAATGGTGCCTGAACCAATTGTCTTACCTTTATTCTTCCCTCCAAACTTGACCATTCCACCTACCTTCATCTCCAGCTTACTAAACTTGGTCCGGTCTCCAGTCATATGCCTCGAGCAGCCACTATCTAAGTACCGTCTATTATGCATGGCTGCCAGACTAACCTGCAAACAAATTATGCAAAAAAATTTGGAACCCAAGAAAAGTTGGGTGCAGAGGCATCATTCAAACCCTCCAATAAACTCTTAGGAATCCAAACCTGTCTAACAATTTTCTTTTAATTGATGTTACATTTCATGTTCTCAGCATTTGGAACCCAAGAAAAGTTTGGTCTTACTTGAGCTTTATTAGGAGATTTTTTATTCCAATTCCTTCCAAAATAATTTCTGGGATATCTCATGAAACCTTTTTGACTTTGGAAGGCATGTTTATTAAAAGAGCCTTGAGAATAATCAAAATGTGGCTAGTGTGTTTTGTTCTTATTCATATTTTTGTTTATCTTTGAATTTCTGTTATAGGTAGATTGCGTCGACCTGAGGTATGAGCTGCGTCGATGCATCTCAGCTTGTTCGCCATAGTTGGTCCTGTCTAGGACAGGCTGAGTTGACGCAACACTTGGGCCGCGTCGATGCAGGATTATTTTCTCTCTTGGGTTACCCTGGGCTTTGGTCTGTTGTCTAGAGGAATTGTTTGAGCTGATTTTTATGAAGTTCTTCATTTTTGATTCTTGGACATTTTTATTGTTGGTTGAACTGGATGGAGTGTCCAGTTTCTCCTTACCTTTCTCTTGACAGAATGTAACTATTTTGAATTCAAAAGGTTTTTTGCTTGAAGGATCATATCCCAATCCTTCTTTATTGAAGTTTATTTTCATACCTAGCATGGTATCTAGGTTTGATTTTCCATGAACAAATTTTTCTAGCATGGCTTCTTTATCATCTAATTCCTTTCGAAGTTTTTCATATTTTTTTGAATTTTAGTATTAGCATTCTTGACTGCTTCATGTTTTTCAGATGTTAGTTCATTTTCTTTCTAGATTTCCTGAAGTTTCATTTTAAAATCATCCAGATGTTTCTTAACCTCCTTGTTGACACCCGTTTTATGCCGATAAGCTGAGTCGTTTCTCTTACTCCCATTAGTTGATGCCCTAAGTTGTCCATCATTCATTGGGCCATTTTTTGTGGCACGTCCTGGGCACATTTTATGGGTAGCCTCCATCCTTGTTAAAGTCCGTATCAATTCAGGGCTTATTGGACCTTGGCTTTGATTAATTGAACGAGTTTTATGAAAGTCAAGTATCCAAGAGCATGAACGGTCCAACATCAGCCGTTCAGGACTGGGGCGGTTGAACCCACACCGTTCATACATTTTGGCTAATTCCTGAGGGTTTTCTGAATATTCACCGACAGGCTTTTGTGCGGCCCTATCAGGCCCGTTCAAACAAATGGACGGGCGAAATCAAACTGCCTATATCTCAGAGTCCTACGCGTGCCAATTTCTCAGATAATTATCCAATTATTTGAATTATCACCGACAGGGTTAGAACGGTCGATGGTTGGTCCCTTTACATTTGAACGGGCTTATTAGAACCGTTCATCTTTCAGTGTCCAACGTCGGACGTTTCGGTCAGTTCGAGCGATAATTGGGTTAATTTCCTGATTTTCTGAATTTCCACCGACAATGTTGGACAGTCTTTAATGGACCGCCCATCAACTTGAGCGGTCTATCGTAAGACCGTTCATCTTGTCGAGTGGTGATTTTTAACAGATTTTTATCCCTTTTATGCATGGTTTTATCCCTGACTTCTCTTGTCGATTTCTCTGTGGATAATCAACCTTTGTTGATGCCGTTTCGACTGGATAAAAGATTGTGATAATATCTATGATTTATCTTTTATAATTTTGACCTAAAAATAGCTCTAAACCCTAGTTTCGGGGAGGGCTTTCTAGGCTCTATAAATAGACCCTAATGGCCGGACTGAAGAGGGGGGGGGGGAATTTTTGGTCAACGGTGAAGCCCTACCGCATTCTTGAGCGACCTAGCACCAAGGAGGGAGGCTTTCTACGTCCATATAAGCCTCCGGTTCAGGGAGTAGTTTGGTCTTGAATCTTTTAGTTTATAGTTTTCATCACTTTCCTTTCATTGCATGCATCATTTTCTCCATACTTCCCCATTCTGTCTCATTATCATGCACACATCCACCCATGCTTTTGTCACCCTAGGGGTTTAAAACCCCCAGGTATTCCCCTTGCCATTCGTTTATGTTCATTTCTTCTTATGTTGACATTTACTACACCGTCAAGTTCTAATTTAGGTCTTTTCTGTGTGTTTCTTACGTTGTTTTGCAGGTCAGCAATCATCAGCACGAGGCCCATCCCCTCTGGCCGGCAGGAGAGGGTGGAGGTTGGACCCCTTGCAACTTACTGCGTGGTGGACTTGTGCAGTTTTCAGACAACCGTTCAACATCGTGTGCGGTGCAGAAAGCACCGTTCATCTTGTTGGTGCGGTCAACAGAGCGCCGTCTGTCCTCTAGTGGTAGTTCCTCCCGCACCCTCTGTAGCGCACTTAGGCGGTCTATCATAAGACCGTGCATCCAGTAGGCGGCCCTCCAGGAGCCGTTCATCTCTCCAGCGCTGCAGCTTAGGCGAGTACTCCCCCTCTTTCCAAGGTACGGCGTGTCCATCACGTCCGGCACCTTGGTGGCGATCACGGTCCTTTTGTTCTCTATTCTCCTCTTATCCTTGTTATTTGCTCATCGCACATTGTTCCACTCATGATGCATATTGATCTTTAGTAGGAGGAGAGAAATATATCTACATCCCCTTTTGTGGTGATCACGGTGGGACACCTAACGCCCATCGTGCTTTTGAGTTGCTGACCCCCCTTATTTGTTGTGGAAGTTTTCTTCTAAGAGCGATTTGTAGGTGGGATGCGTTTTCTGCCTCCTGGGACGTGCGCGGTTTCTCCTGAGCCACCCATACATAGGAGCGGTTGATTCTCCACCTTCCGTCCCCTGCGGCCAGAGCCAACTTCTCTCCTCTTTCCTGTCCAGAACGGTTCCTGACACGCCGTCAAGCATTTGGAGCGGTTTGAATCTAGCCGTCCATCGCTTCACCACAGGTACGCTTCGCTTTGTTTTGGTTGTAGGTACGCGGCTGCTGGACGACCGTGCAGAGGAGTGCGCGGTTGAATACTGACCGTTCTCCAGGTATTTTCCTGCCACTGCTGCCTCATGTTCTCAGTATCCTGTGATTATTCCATAGTTCTGCTGTTGTTTTCTCCCTGGATTACACGGTCCTAGACAGACCGTTTTACTGGTGGAGCGGTCGCATAAGGGCCGTTCATCTTTTGTCACAGTGCGCTTACGGTGTATGTTGATTGTCATATTCTACGCGATTTACCGCTCCTGGTGCTAGTTGTTGATTTTTCCCCCCTGCTCCCTCATCATAGTCGCGTTATCATTCTCCTTGTTGTTCATGCGTATGCTTGCTCATTGATTGATAGTTGCTAGGCTAGATTATGCATGCACCCTGGTGCGCATAGGAGCATCCATTTCTTCTCATAGTAGTTGCATTCCTACCGAGGTAGGGTTTCCTCTCGTCTCCATATTCCTTGGAGCCGACTAGGGACCTTGCCGAGGACCTCCATAAGCCCCCGTGAGCCGTGGATTCCCACACGGACGCCGGGCAGGTTGTACCACATCCACCACCAGTCTAGGGTTTACATCCGCGAGCAAGAGATCCTTGTAGAGTCACATAGTTCCTCATTACCTACCCCAGTTAGGCACCTAGTGGTTGAGAGAACTTATACTTTCATTAACTCCCTAAGGTTCGAAGAGGAAATCAGAAGAAATTAACGAGCATCATTTAATAACTTGGTTGCCTAATTGGGTGATTCGGATCTCATCTCTTCCTTCCATTGCATGCTTGTGATTTGCTTTGTAGGTTTGGTCGGTTAGTTTTGTCGGTCCCAGTCCTAGGTGTCTTGGTGCATGTGGGATTGTCTCTTTCCCTCACGATCACCTCCTAGGGTTGGTTCTTATTTCCATTCATACTCCAACCCCTTGTTCGATTCGTCATCTTCCATGTCGTCGTACGACTTCTCTCAGTCCCACGAGGACTCCCTTCCTCATGGCCTTCTTGAGGACCCACCTAGGGTCGCCCACCTGCAAGGAGGAGAGGGGACTGCCCCTCCCCTCCCAACCATTCTTGGCGAAGGTTCCCAACCCTCTCTTTCAAATCCGTCCAATCAGAATTCAGCCAGTCTAATCCTCAATATGATGGCCCAGCTGGACCCTACCCAGCTCCATCTCATCTGGCAGGCTTTGCAAGGGGCCGATGCGCCAACCTCAATTCCTTCTCATGGTACGACTGCCGCTGCCATCCAGTCTCCCGCTGTTGGGACCACCTCTGTGGCTCCCATCGACCTTACTCCTGTCCGACCTCAGGCCCTTCGCTATTCCAATATGGAAATGGGCCAGGCTTCCACCTCGGCCCATCAGCAGCTCGATAAGGGAAAGTCTCCAGTCTCTTCAGTTCCTTACCTTGATCCATACGCCACGATTTCTCCGTCACCACAGGCCCTCGTAGCCCCGGCGGATCTCGTTAGGTTGCAATCAGGGACAGCCCAGTTGGCTCATGCGGATATGGGCCCTTCCTTGGCCCACTATCCCTCTTACGGGCCGCCCCCTCAATCAGCTTATCCTTTAACCACCTATCCAGGTATTGCTCCTCCTGCTCCTTCTCCTCCTTCCCGGGAACGGGAAATTCTTGACAAATGGGCTGCTATGCAGCAACAAATTGATCTCCTACACAAGCGGGTCGGCCTGCAATCTCTTGTTGATGTCCCTATCCCTAACTTCAGGGACATTCGTTTTCCTTCTCAGTCTGAGCTCCCCGTGTACCGCAAATATGACGGGAATGGCAACCCGTTCATTCATGTCCGGGAGTTCTTATATGAGTCGGCACAGTTCCAGCAAGATGACCGTCTAATGGCTTATTTATTTCGCCGATCGTTGGAGGGGGTCGCCCTGGAATGGTTCTATACTTTGCCCATAGAGGAGGCTGAGAGTTTTAAGACCGTCAAGGAAAGATTCATCCAGAGATTTCAAGATCGGGTCGGACCCGAATATTCTTTTACTGACTTGGTAGCTGAGAAGATGAATCCGGAGGAAGACTTTGCAACCTATGCAGACCGATGGAGGCAGATGGCCTCACGTGTGCCCGGGCAGATCCCGGAGGAAGATAAAGTGAAGTTGCTGATCTCCAATGCCACGCCAACATTCAAGAGCATCTTGGCAATGAATGATATCTCAAACATGCACCAGTTATATAGCAGAGCTCGGTTCATACAAACCTAGTTCAAAGACTCCCCCATCCACTCCTTATTTGAGGCCCAGAAACCCAAGGCTCCCAGAAAATCCCAGGGCCCCATCACTGAGGGAGTACAGATTAATGAGCAGGTCCAGGCTGTTCAGTTCCCCCACCAGGCCGCTCCACCCCGCTTCCCCCAGCCTTCACGCAACCCCCAGTTTGCCACTACGCAAGTTCCCCAACCCGCCTTCCAAGTCCCGCAATATCCGCAACAAGCACCACCGCCACCCCAACAGCCTCAGCGGCCGCCACAATACAACAATGTTCCGCCCCCCGCCGCCTATGGATCTGCTCGACCGAGTCCAAAGAGGGCACATTACCCACCTCTTCCTGAAGCTTTGCCCGATATTTTCTCTGCCTTAATGTACACTGGTGATCTTCAGTTGCCTCCTGAGCGTCCAAATTGGAATCCGGCAGCCGATCAGTCTCGATACTGCATATTCCATCGGCAACCCGGGCATACAATAGAACGATGCTATCAGTTCAGAGACCTGGTGTATGACCTGCATGAGGGCCAGAGGATTGATTGGGCCCAGATGCACCAATTGATTGAGGATATCAAGCAAAGACAGAGACAGGCCAGGCCGCAGCAGGCGGCGCCCCAACAGGAGCAGCAGCAGCCCCAGCAGCAACAGCAACCCCAGCAGCAGCAACAAGACCTCGGGATCCATCACAATCCCATGCCAGTACATCAACCCGCTCCTCAGCAACAACAACAGCTGTCGGCACCGGCTCCCGCACAAGTGAGTATTGTCCAGCACCCAACCCCCAGCGCTGGGTGGACTTTTGATGATGAAACCCCCGCACACCTTCTAGCCTTCCACCACAGCCATTCCCCTGCACCTGCTTTCCCCTCCATCCTCAGACCCGTCACTCTGACCACTATACCACTCATTGCTCCCTCCACGCCACCCATTAAGCCCGTTATATTCCCCTCCGCTCCACCAGTCCCTTCACCACCACCCACTGTACCCTCCGTCATTACCCCTCCGCTTAACCCTTCACCCATTTCCCTTCCACTAGGGCCCATTAGACCCACTTCGCCATCCTCACCCCCATTACTATGCCTTTCACCAACTCCACCGGACCGAGCGGGGGTCCATCTCAGGCCGAGTCAGCATCACAGTGCACCCTTCGGAGCGGGTGTCCCTTCCAGAGAATTTCTTCCCCTTCCGGTGCGTCTGCACCTAACCTCCAAGTTCATTCTCCCACAGCTGAAACAGAAGAAGTAGACCATGTGCCGGGCACAAAATATGATTTATTGCAGCATTTAGACTGGATGCCGGCCAAAATCTCAGTCTTGGAATTAATCAAGAGGTCGCCACTACACTAGGACGCCTTGAAGACTTTCCTGCAGAAAGTTTTGGTGAGCGAGGACGTGGCAGTAGATAGCTTGCCGTCGGTTTTGGCAACAATTACCAAGGGACCTTCCATTTCATTTTCTGAATCAGAACTGGCACCCCCTGAGGCACGGCAGATGCCGTTGTGCATCACCATTTCCCTAAACAAAGTGGCCGTGGAGTCTTCCCTTGTGGACATAGGAGCATCAATAAATGTGTGTCCGTTAAGTACCCTCCGTGCCTGCAATATCTCAGAAGACATGCTCAAGCCAACACCGACTACAATAGCAGCATATGATAATTCTAGGCGTGCTTGTCACGGGGTCGTGACTATACAGGCCGAGCTAGGGCCCTTGGTCATGAACGTGGAATTTTATGTATTGGACATAGACCCGATGTTCAAAGCCATACTGGGTCGTCCATGGTTGAACAGTTTAAATGCCATACCCTCCACTGCCCACCAATGCTTGAAGTTCCCATTCCAAGGGCGGGTGGTCAAGGTAAAAAGTATTTCCACAGTCTAAAATGTTGATGCCATAGCGGCTAAGATTCTCTCTACACTCTGGCCCACCAATAGGCCGGTTCTATCGGTGATGGATTTGAATTATTCATGGGCATATGCGTCACGCAAGCCCACCACTGCGCCAGTCAATGTGAAAGTCAAATCCAAGATTAGAGATTCCAAAGGATGGCAAATGATTTTGAAATTGGGTTATCAGCCGGGCCAGGGGCTTGGTGCACAGTTACAGGGCCAGACCAACCCCATTCCCAAAGGAAGGAAGATGGGCCGCCGAGGCCTCGGTTACCGTGAATCCTCAATGTCAGTACTTGGAGACTCTGGGCCATTAACATGGGACTACCGGCAACATTTTGTAAAAGGGCCGTTACAGCCAGGTACCTTGAAGGAATCGTCGTGCAGTCTCAAAGAAAAGGCAGATGAGGCCTGTGTTGTCACTGAGCCGCCACCACCGCTACAAAGAGTGGTTGGTGACCTAGAAGATTGGTCTGGTTGTTTTGAAAAGTTGTTTCAGAAAAAAGAGAGCAAATCGAAGAAAAAGGAGACGCAGCTGGTAAAGCGTCCTCCGATGCCATTGGCTCGCCAGGGGCCACGGGAAGTGGGGAGCTCTGTCATTTCTTACTCTATGTCCCCATCTCGTCTTGCCTCTTGGTTCCAACAGTTGGGGTTTGTTCCCCGTTCTCCTCCGATCCTGGTCGAACCACACTTCACGGAGAGGCCCGAAATTCTGTTTGTTCCTTGTGTTTGTGGGCGTTGCCGGCCCATTGATCTTTCAACATTGTTTACTCCTCCTCCCCCCGGAGCTCAGCTCCATGAAATGTGGTTTTCCTCTTCTGACCCTTTCTTTGATTGCATATTTCCGGAATTGTTCCCCATGTAGTTACCTCCTCCTCCGTCTTCTTCCTCCTCTTGCTGCATGATCACCTCCGGCCTCCAAAAAAAAATGCCAATTTCAAAACGGAGGTCTCAATGGAAGATTACGCTATGTTCTGCTCAGGTTCCCAGGGGCACGAGACCCCTGTTTCTCTTCCAGTAGATTTCCTCTCTCCTAGGGTAAATGTATAGTGTGCAGAGTCTCCTAGGTTAGTCGAGTCAGTGGGAGTAGAGTCTAGTTCGAGTCTAGTAAGCCCATCCACGTCTGCGGCGCGCCCCGTGACGCGTCATCCCAAAACCATTCCCGATAGGTTTCTGCAAGATCTGGCTGAAAGATGCCACGCCCTTCTGAAGTGCCCTGAATTTGTAGAACTCGCGATCGTCTTGGAAGATGGTGAAGAATTGGAAGGGGTATGGAGCAATGATGGACTAGGGGTATATGAAATCGTAAATGAAAAGGACCCAGCTGATGATGAGGAAAGTGAGGTGGGTGACACTGCCGATTTATACGCACAAGGCTTAAAGAAGTTTGACGAACCTTCCTCGGCAGTGGATGAACCCACTAAAGAGATTAATCTCGGAACAGAAGAGGATCCCAGGCCCATACTTATTTCTGCTAACCTCCCTCCTCAGGTCGAAGAGGAGCTTATCAAGGTTTTGAGGGAGTACATCGACTCTTTTGCCTGGTCCTATGAGGACATGCCAGGTCTTGACCCTGCACTGGTTGAACATCGATTGATCCTAAAACCAGGGGCAACACCCGTTAAGCAGAAGGCGAGAAGATTCCACCCGCAGATGGCCTTGAGAATTAAGGAAGAAGTTGATAAATTGCATAAGGCCAAGTTCATTAGAGTTGTACTATATCCACAATGGGTGGCAAACATAGTCCCAGTAATGAAGAAGGATGGTAAAATCCGGATTTGTATTGACTTTAGGGACTTAAATAAGGCATGTCCAAAAGATGATTTTCACTCCTCACATCGATGTCTTAGTCGACAATACAGCTGGATACGAAGCCCTCTCTTTCATGGATGGTTATTCTGGATATAACCAAATCCTTCTAGCTCCAGAAGACCAAGAAAAGACCTCGTTCACTACGCCTTGGGGCACATACTGCTATGTTGTCATGCCCTTCGGATTGAAAAATGCAGGTGCCACTTATCAAAGGGCGATGATGGCTATTTTCCACGATATGATGCATGTCTACTTGGAAGCTTACGTGGATGATATTCTGGTCAAATCGAGGTCTCAAGAAGAACACCCCGCCATTCTAGCCAAAGTGTTGCAAAGGGCTAGGGAATATAAGTTAAAAATGAATCCGAAGAAATGTGTATTTGGAGTTGCGTCAGGGAAATTGCTTGGATTCATAGTTAGTAAACGGGGGATTCAGATCGACCCAAACAAAGCAAAGGCCGTCATGGAAATGCCGCCGCCAAAGAACATTACTGAACTTCGAGGCTTGATTGGGCGTTTGCAATTTATAAGGAGGTTCATATCTCAACACTCGCAAAGATGCCGCCCATTTTATGAACTGTTAAAGGCAGGCACAAAATTTGAATGGAATGAACAATGCCAAAAGGCCTATGAGGAGCTTAAGGTTTACCTTTCTAATCCCCCGGTTCTACAACCACCCGTCCCTGGGAAACCCCTGATATTGTACATTTCTGTGATTGAGGACTCCCTAGGAGCTGTCTTGGCACAGGTAGATGATGAAGGAAGGGAAAGGGCAGCATACTACCTCTCGAGGTTATTTAATCCTGCTGAATCTAAGTATACTGCCATGGAGAAGACCTGTGCGGCGCTAGTGTGGGTAGCTCATAAGCTTAAACAATATTTCCTTGCCCACGAGGTTAGGCTGATCTCTAGAATGGACCCCATTCGTTATCTCTTGGAAAAGCCTGTCCTTTCTGGCAGACTAGCTCGCTGGCAGAGCTTTCTTTCCCAGTTTGACATCACCTTCATCGTTTAGAAAGCAATCAAGGGATATGCTATTGCTGAGCACCTCGCTCATTCTCCTATCCCTCGTACTGATTAAATCCAGGACGAGTTCCCTGATGAACACTTGGCAGTAATCACTCATCTTCCTTTCTGGTCTCTTCATTTCGATGGTGCTCTCAATTCCCAGGGCAGCGGAGTTGGCGCCGTTCTCCTCACTCCGGAGGGAGTAACCATCCCTGTTGCTTATCAACTCTCATTCCCTGCCACTAATAATATAGCCGAGTATGAGGCTCTCCTTGCCGGTCTGAAGCACGCCTACCTCATGGGCGCGCGGTACCTTAACATCATAGGAGACTCTCAATTGGTGTTGCGTCAAGTTCTGTCAACTTACCGCACCCGTGACCCTAAGCTTAAGCCCTATCAAGATCTGGTCACGCTCTTGGCTAGGCAGTTCCGAAAACTTATCTATATTCATACTCCTCGTTCTCAGAACATCTTGGCGGATGCACTTGCGTCACTCGCTTCTTCCCTCGCGTTCCCCCTCAGTCATGCCACTGAGACCATTGTGGTCCAGCGGTTAGATGTCCCTTCCCCGCAGGATCCCTGGTTTGACAACCTTAGGAATTCTGTAGAGAAGAAGACAGAAAGGGAGGAGGTGAGAGAAGTATCCTTGACTGAGCTTGAGGAAATCATCGAAGAAGAAGGATTGCCATGGTTCTACGAAATTGAGCAGTATTGCAGGGATGGCACATTTCCGGAGGCTGCGAATGCTGAACAGAGAAAGGCCATTAGAAGAGTCGCTGCAAGATATACAATTGTTGCTGGTGAGTTATATAGGCGGGCTCTGAACGGAGTTCTAATGAGGTGTCTAGATGACGAAGAGGCTTGGAAAGTAGTAGAAGCAGCTCACTCCAGCGAATGTGGAGGGCATGTGAATGGACAGGCGTTGGCAAAGAAGATTCTTAGGCAGGGCTATTACTGGCCGACCCTAGAAGAAGATTGCTCCACCTATGTCCGTAGGTGTCTCCAGTGCCAGCTCCATGCTGACAAAATCCATGCTCCTGCTTCTTCTCTTCATCCTCTTTCTGCTCCTTGGCCGTTCTCCATGTGGGCCTTTGATATCATCGGACCCCTCGGTGACCCGAATTCCGCAGTCAAGCAGAAATCCTTCATTTTGACGGCTACGGAGTACTTCACCAAATGGGCGGAAGCTGAAGCATATGCAGAGATCAAAGCCACCACAGTATGCCGCTTTATTATGAAGAACATCATCTCGCGGTTTGGAGTGCCAGGCGACATCGTCACCGACAACGGCCCTCAATTCATATCACAAGAACTCCGCGACCTTTGTAAGAAATTCAATATAGCTTTGCATCATTCATCACCATACTACCCTCAAGGTAATGGCCAAGCTGAGGCCACAAATAAAACCCTTCTCAAAATTATCAAGAAAACATGCGAATCGCATAAATTTGCTGATTGGGCCGACAAACTGATAGAAGCTCTATGGGCCTATCGCACCTCCGTCCGCACCCCTACAGGGCAGACTCCTTTTGCTCTCACTTATGGGATGGAGGCGGTGCTCCGTATGAGATTTTGATCCCTTCCCTAAGAGTGCAACTGGACAAAGAACTTAATCTCGACGAACGTCGAGAGGCGCTATTAGTCCAACTTGAACTCTTAGACGAGAAGAGGCTGAATGCGGCCAATCGTGTTTCGGTGTATCAAAAGCGTGTCTCGCGATATTTTCAAAAGAAGGTCATTGAAATTTTTTTTCAAGTGGGTAATATGGTGTTGAAACATAAATTCATCAGATCGGCAGGTCCCATGTCTAAGCTACAACCCAACTGGGAAAGGCCATTCGTAATCAAGGAAGCTTACCCGGGTAATGCGTATCGTCTAATCAACGCAGAGGGTGAAGAATTGCCAAACCCGTGGAATGGGCTATATTTAAAACGTTTCTATCCATAGAGTCAAAACCAGCAACGGCTCGATGGCGGGGTACACCCCACCTGATCACGAAAGGAGGACCTGGGTCCAGCATCTCACACACTACACAGCTGCCCGTGGTTCGGTTTTCTCCTGTGCTGTCCGACACCGTTTTTCCTTTGGCCATGCCTGGAGAAAGTGAAGATCCTTGTATTTCCTCTCTCTCGGCTGAAAATAGGGGCAAGTGGTGAATAAAGGGGGCGAGAACTGACCTAGACCCCCCCTCTAAAAGAGGTCTCAAATAGGGGCAGCCCGTTAAGACCTTATTCCGCGAAGAAAAGGAAAAGAAAAGCAAAAAAAAGGGGAAAGAAGAGGGGCAAAATCAAAAGTCAAGGCTGAGAGCACAAAGCTCGAGGCTCTCGAAATCCCCAAATAATACAACTAGGCATGGCAAGAGTGGCAGTACAGTTTCCCCGCGGGACGTTATGAGCCCGGTCGTACGCGTGCCTAGAGCGGATGTAGGTTCGATAACGGACACAGAGCCCCGGCGCAACAGACCGGATTCTTTGAAAAGGGGAGTGTCTTGGGAAGAACTCAAGCCCTAAAACCTCTACACCTACCACCAGCTTCACTACTCAATCTTTTTCAATTTTCCAAGGAACAAATCCCACCCTGGGTATGGCCTCGGCAGAAACACCGTTGAGCAAAGTTGACCCCGGCCACGGGCGGCCCCCTTTTTTCGCACGTGCTGAGTCCGGGAAGTCCATAGCGAGATGAGAGGGTCCCTGTTATTTAAGCTTGAGCTGGTTCCCAAAACTCCACAAAAATCAATCATTTCAAAACTCCAAAAAAAAAAGAATTAAATCAATCATTTCAAAACCCAAAAAATCAATCATTTCAAAACACAAAAAAATCATATATTTCAAAACCCAAAAAAATCAAATATTTCAAAACCCAAAAAAATCAAATATTCCAAAACTCATAGAAATCAAATATTTCAAAACCTCAAAAAAAAAGATTTTGGTTTCTCATGTGCATCGCATGCATTGCACTTTGTCATTGTGTTTTTTTGCCTATGTTGATAAGGCTTGCCCCCTTGACAAAAACCAAGGATTGGTCACTTTCTAAACTTGCCGCGGGCAAGGGGTCAAGCCTAAAACAGATTTAACCTGTTTTCCTTTATTCATTTTGTGTAAGCACAGGGGCAAACAGAAGATCGAAGATACAACCAAGCCATGGACGCACACAATCACATCAGAGAATGTCCAAACTCAAAATCATCTCAACCATCAATCTTATTCATTCTCATATCAAACTCTAAACATCCATATCCATATCATCATGAAAAGATAAAACAATCACTCTGTCCCCCGCTGGGAATCCCCGCGGGGACGTATCTCTCTCAGCTCCCTAAGGTAAGCCTGTCGTGTCTCTGGAACCTCCTCAACCTCTGCTGGTAGGGTGCGCACCCTACTCACCTCCCACATAATCAGCGCGCTCCTGACCGCCTGCTCGTCCTCCTCTTTCCCGATCCTCCTCGCCTGTAGCACGGGAAGGTAGGGTAGCGTCGGTAGCACGGTCCGGGGTAGTCCAACCTGTAGGTAGCACCTGTGTGGGCTGTACATCGCCAATGCAGTATCGCTCACGAGCCTCAAGTCCAAGCCCGCCCTCCGAGGTAGTCTGATAGTGGTGTCGTGGAGGAAGTCCGGGCGCATCACAAATCTATCCAGGGGCAGTCTGTGGAGGTACGGGCGCCACTCGTCCCTGGTCTTCATCTCGGCCGTCCTGCACTCAACCTTTGGGGAGAACCTGAAGGCGCCTCCTATGAAGTAAAGGGGGTGGCTCCCGAAGATCCTGCTGACAGTAGTGATATCCTCTCTCGGGATGAACTTCATCCTAACTCCCATCCAGCACTCCAATAGAATCATAGAGCCAAAGAGAGGGCCTCCTAAGGCCGCTGAGCTGAGACCCTCATACAAGTAGGCTAAGATGGCCTGGGAGATGGAAAGCCCCTGCCACAGGCCGCTGATGGTGCTAAGTAAGGGAATCTCTAACACATGGTCAGCCGAAGGGAAGAGGATGGCCCCGCACAGGCAGATAGATGCAGCTTTGGCTATGGCCTCGGTCCACCCACATTTATTCTTGCAATGCTCTACTACCCACTGACTAAGAGGAAGGAGGTAAATATGACGAGGACCTACAAAGGTACGAATGTCTTTGCTGTCTGGTATGAACCCTCCTAGGATGAATTTTGGGTCTATAGGGGCAACAGTATGGCATATCAAGTCTTCCTCCCCCACCTTGGACCTAGGGAACCCGAAGTAGGTCTCTACCTCCTCTAATAGGATCGTGGCCTCAAAGGATGGAAAGAAGAAGGTATGGGTCTGAGGATGCCATGTTTCTATCAAAGCTGAGATGCTGTGCCAATCCAATGAGAGCTTAGGGTAGTTCTGGCCTAAGACTAAAAGGGAATGTAGGTGCCAGGATTTGAGAAGACAAGTCACCCCGAGGGGCAAAGCACGGATCATGGGAGCCACCCATTTCAAACCAGAATAGCGCCTCGGGCCCGGAAGGAGCTGAAAGAGAACGTAAGAGAGAGAGGACACATAAGTGAAGTTGACGTAAAAGAAGTTGAATGAACCATGATGAGCTTACCTCTCTCATAGGAGTAGCACTGAGATGCCGGGGGATTGAGCTTAGCCGTTGGAGCACTTCCCGCTCCTTTCTGGCCGGTGTTGGCCCTTCAAAAGATGATCCTTCCATAGAACTTCCCTCTAGAGCCCTCTTCATGAGGAATTGGTGATGAGAATCAAAGGTTTCAAGGTTTGGAAGGAGAGTGAGCTGCGAATTTAGACTCCTCCCCCACTTATAGGGCTTGTTAGGAAGCCTAGGCCTTTTAGGATTAGGGTTGGATAGGTTCAGGACGGATTAAGATGAGGTGTGGATAGGTTCAAATCGCCTTACCCTCGGGTTGAGGACTCTCCAGAGAGTCCCCTTTAAGGCTCGCAAGGTATCCACTTGGACGGTCCTATGATAGACCGCCCATCCTATTGTGCGGTCCTCATCTGACCGTTCATCTCCTACTAGAGAACCCGGATCCAACCACTAATGCGGCCTATTACAAACCGTTTGTCACTCAATACGGTTAGTATTAAACCGTTTAAATCATATTGGAGCGGTCTATTGGGAACCGTTTGTCACTTTGAGCGGCCCTATGAGAACCGCCCATCTGGTCCGCCCTTTCTATCCACCTACCCAACTGATAGGCGCACTCATCTCACTCAAGTCGGTGTGTACATCACTCATCTCACTCAAGTCGGCGTGTACGTCACTCATCTCACTCAAGTCGGCGTGTGCGTCACTCATCTCACTCAAGTCGGCGTGTACGTCACTCATCTCACTCAAGTCGGCGTGTACGTCACTCTCATCTCACTCAAGTCGGCGTGTACGTCTCTCATCTCACTCAAGTCGGCGTGTACGTCTCTCATCTCACTCAAGTCGGCATGTGCGTCACTCTCATCTCACTCAAGTCGGCGTGTGCGTCACTTCCATCTCACTCAAGTCGGCGTGTGCGTCCCCCTCTCAGGTCGGGCGCACTTTTCAATCTCGCATGTTTGCTTCACCCCCTCTAGTAGCTAAGTCACGTTCATTCATGCATACATACAGTCACCCACAAACAAAAATCAAAACAAAAACATGCATACCACTATCATATCATATCACATCATGTACAAAAGACGGGCCCAGTACACAGTCAAGCCTGTCCCTCTCCTTGGCCCCCGTCGCTGTCTCCACCGCCCTCATGCCTCTTTAGGGGAGGCATCGCTGAGGTCGCCTCATCACGCCGTCGCCGGCGCCGCTCCTCCTCCTTGTTCCTCCGATGACCGGAGGAACCAATGAAGTAACTCCTCACGGAGCCGTGGGTGCCGTGGCTGCCACTCGCAGTCACCCTGCTGCGCTCCCGACTCGCCTCCTTCAGACCCTCCACCTTGCCCTCCAACCTGGCAACCTGTAGACGGGCCTGCTCTGCCTCACTCCGGTAACGCTCTGCCTCTGCCCGGTAACGGTCCGCCTCGGTAGCACCGGCTCGTAGTCGCTCTAGCTCGGCCCGGAGGAGTGCCGTCTCCACTGCGTCTGCCGGTCGACTCCGCGCGGCCTCCTCGCGCACCCGGGCCACCTCCTCCCTAGCCACTACCCGGCTCTGCTCCAGCTCTGTCTGGAGGCGGGTCAGCTCGGCCGTCTGCATATCATTATTAGGCAGTTGCATAAGCATTTCATTCATAAGCACAATAAGCAAGGGGAAGTTTAGAATTGCGTACCCTCTCAGTGAGCGCCACCTCGGCCGCCTTGGCCCGCGCTACCATCCGAGTGAACTCCGCATCTCTCGCAGCCCGGTCGGCCGGAGTCTGGGTCGTAGAGGAGGAAGGGGCATCTGGTCTCACCCTCTGAGCACCCTCGGCACGCTGCATCCAAATACTCCAGGTCAGTCACATGCATAATCATAATCATATAGAATTGCATAATTTAAAGAGTGTAAGGTGTAGAAGACTCACCAGTAAGGCCAGGGCCTGCCGGGCCTCATCCCGCTCCCTGATGGTAGAGTGCAGAAGTCCCTGCAACTCCGCCACTCGTCCCGCAGGGTCCAGCTGCATTTAGAAGCCCATGTGTCAGTACATCATCATATAGGAATCATAAGCATAATAGAAAGAATTCAAGTATAGAAGTCGTACCGGTCGGTGAGCACCCCGGAACACCTGGTCCCGGTAGTGGCGTGCGTACGCGGTGTAGTACGCGCTGTCGCTCTCAGCCCGGGCGGTCACCACTCGCCCTCGTGCGATCCAGTCAGCGATCTGGGTGGCGTTCCTCGCGGTCCAGTCGTACGCCTCACGGAGTCCTCGTGTCATCCTCGTCACTCGCTCCCCCGCCTTCTCAGGCGTGGGAAACTCCACCGCGGGCTGATGGACCCCGATGGTCCTCATCACCAATCTGAAGTGTAGTGGCTCCACCACATTCATGCAGTGAAGCCACACGTCTCGTCCGGAGAAGGCGAGGGCCTCAGTCACCCACGGCTGGCCCTCCTGGCTCTCCCCCGTGTAGGGTGTCCACCGTACCTGCATAGAATAAAAGTCTCATCAGCATCATAACCATATAAGAATTGCATTTAACTAAAGTATCTGAGTCTAGAAGCATACCGAGGTATACGGTAGAGAGTCTAGGTCGTCCTGCAACTCCCGGACCTGTCGTCTCAGGGCTGCCATCTCCCGAGGTGCTGTCCACCTCCGTGCAATCGGCAGGAGCCCAGGACGGGTCTCCTCGCCTCTGCCCAGCCCACGCAGGTACACGTAGGCCCACACCTGCATCATAGCACTGTGTCAGCATGTAGGAAACACACAGAGTCGCATAATTAAGTCTAGGGTAAGAGTCGTACCTGGAGTAAGGGGGAGAAGCCCCCAAGCATCGTCCGACGCGCCGTCGAACTCAGAGTGTCGAAGAGGAAGGCAAGGGCTGCCGCTCCCCAAGCGTAGTCGCCCACGTGCTCCAGCTCCTGGAGGAAGGGAAGGAACCGGCAGCTCATCACGTCCGCTCGCGTGGAGAAGAGGAGTCGCCCGAACATCAGCATCAGAAACCGCCTCAGCACTCGGTCAGCCTCCACTCCTGGTCCTGCAGCAACTCTCGGCCGTGCCAGCCCTATCAGCCGCTCCAGGTGCTCCTCCGGCTGCTCGCCAACCGCAACGCCCGCTCGTCGTAAACCCAGGCTGTCCTGGAGAGCAGCCCGGGGTAGGAGGGTCGACTGCCGCTCGGGGCGCCGCAGCTGTAAGCCCAACAACTCCCGAGCCAACCCCCGGTAGTCGGGAAAGGTAGTCCCACTAACCGGTGACCCGTGCACGCGTAGGCCCGTGAGCCTGGCCACATCCTCTAGCGTGGGGACCATATGCCCCCATGGGAAAAGGAATGTCCGACTCACTGGGTCCCAGCGGTCGTGCAGGGCATAGAGCAGAGCTGCGTCAAAGCGACACACCTCAATACTCAGGAAGGGGGCGAACCCCATGGCAGCCAACCGCTCCCTCTGGAAGTCCGGCAGCGCCAAGTACACTGCGCGGACCTGCAGCCACGAGGTGCGGGTCCTACGCTTCCCCTGCATTCATTTCATTCGTTGTTAGATGCATTTTAGTAATTTAGTTTTGCATTTTGTGTCATTCAAATAAGATCCTCAAGAATTCAACTCACAGCTTAAAGAACGGTCTTCCTTCCACCGTTCTTATCATGGACGGTCCTATGGGAACCGTTTAGTTTTGCATTGTTTGGTTGCTGAACGGACCAATGTGGCCCGTTCATTGTTTGTGCGGTGACCCCTTCACCGTCCTGGCTTGGTTCAGTTCGTTTGCTGTGTGATTATGAACGGTCCTATGTGGGCCGCGTGTCTTGGTTTGTGCGGTTTCTGTTGAACCGCCCCACCATCGTCTTCCCCGACGACGGTGGGCGTCCCCCGGCCGGCAAAGAGGCTGCCATAGCCCCCAAACCAGCCCCCTAAGTCCTCTAAAACCCCCTAAACTAACATGCATGGCTTAAAAATGGAATAAAAATGGAAATGGGGAGTGTTTTTAGGGCTCCTACCTCGGGGTCCCGTGGTCTTTTGGCCGGTCTCTCCGCCGGCGTTTCTTCCCGACGACGGCGAGATCTTCCTCGGCCGCCTCTGTTCCCGGTTCCTCCTCGACGGCGGACGGTGGCGGGGGCGCGTCCTCCTCGGCCATGGACGACGACGGCACCGCCACGGGCGGTGGTTCTTCGGTGCTCGCCGCCGCAGCGGTCGTTGACGGCGGTGGTACGAAGGTCCCCTCTTCGGCCATCCCTGGACGCCTCGCTTGGTGCTTTTGGCGCATTGAGAGGGCGAGAGGGAGGAGGAGAGGTAGGGGGAAGGGTTGAGAAGGGTGGAATGGCCCTGGGTTGGCCTTCGTTCCCTCCACCGTCGGTTACGGTGGAGGGAGACGAAGGGTTCATTTTTTTTCGAAGTTACAGGAGTTGCGCGGTCTAGCGATAGACCGTCCATGGGGTTGTGCGGTTCGCTACCGATCGTCTATACTCAACGGTAAGCTTTCTAAGTCGGTTCAAATTCCCTGATATATGCGGCTAATCCTTAACCGTTCTACTTAGAGCGGTTTGTTCTTAACCGTGCATTCTTTAATATTGGTTGCATTTCAGTTGATGAATTTTGATGTTATTGCAAATCTTGCTAACAATTTCGTGTGCAGTAGCCCAAACTTTCGCTTGCCGTTTCACCTGCACAGGTAAGTCAGGTATGGCTTTCTATCCCTATCACCTTTATTGCATTACTATATGGTATTATATTATATTATCTCGAGAACCAGTCGGTTACTTACGTGTTCCAGGATCTGATGTTCCCCTTCAACAAAAACGATGATGATCCAGTTTCACATATTTAATCTTCGGATAGGCCGTTAAGTTGAGATGTCACGGGGAGGATGGTTCTATCCTGCACGCTATGGTTGCGGATGGTATCTTGACTCTGATTCTCCCAACTTAGCAATATTATTCTCGAGTATTTTATATTTTAATCTTTCTTCACATTTGTTTTTACAGTTTCTTTTATTTTAGCCCAGCATGCATCATACGCATCTTTTGAGCTTTCATGCCCCATGGTTTGCTTGAAGAATGTCCAATCAGTGATGGTCAGCCGTATGTTCGAATGCTCGAGTAAGAAGAACTAATTCCACTCTGAATTGGAAGGTCTTCTTGAATCGGTTTGCTCTGGTTTGATTGATTGAAAGGACCCCGTCTGGAGCTTTAGCCTATTTTTCTTTTGTGGCCCCCTCATTGGACTGCGGGATTGTGCCCCCCATGAGGTTGGTCTTGTCGATTTATTTTCATTTAGTTTAGTTCCTCCAGACGGGTGTTGCTTTTGGTTTAATCGTTCCGTATGATTGATTCAAAGTTTTCCCGAAGATTCATGACCCTTGTTAGTAGAAACGGGTGTCGTTTTACCTTAACGCCCACTTTTCCGGTCCACTCCGCTGCATTTCCGCTCCAGCTCCATGTTCCATGTCACCTCCGCTTCACCTCCGCTCGCTCCCCTGCAAAGAGGACGTTAAGGAGGGGCATCTGTTGACACCCGTTTTATGCCGATAAGATGAGTCGTTTCTCTTACTCCCATTAGTTGATGCCCTAAGTTGTCCATCATTCATTGGGCCATTTTTTGTGGCACGTCCTGGGCCCATTTTATGGGTAGCCTCCATCCTTGTTAAAGTCCGTATCAATTCAGGGCTTATTGGACCTTGGCTTTGATTAATTGAACGGGTTTTATGAAAGTCAAGTATCCAAGAGCATGAACGGTCCAACATCAGCCGTTCAGGACTGGGGCGGTTGAACCCACACCGTTCATACATTTTGGCTAATTTCTGAGGATTTTCTGAATATTCACCGACAGGCTTTTGTGCGGCCCTATCAGGCCCGTTCAAACAAATGGACGGGCGAATTCAAACCGCCTATATCTCAGAGTCCTACGCGTGCCAATTTCTCAGATAATTATCCAATTATTTGAATTATCACCGACAGGGTTAGAACGGTCGATGGTTGGCCGCTCTACATTTGAACGGGCTTATTAGAACCGTTCATCTTTCAGTGTCCAACGGCGGACGTTTCGGTCAGTTCGAGCGATAATTGGGTTAATTTCCTGATTTTCTGAATTTCCACCGACAGTGTTGGACGGTCTTTAATGGACCGCCCATCAGCTTGAGCGGTCTATCGTAAGACCGTTCATCCTGTCGAGTGGTGATTTTTAACAGATTTTTATCCCTTTTATGCATGGTTTTATCCCTGACTTCTCTTGTCGATTTCTCTGTGGATAATCAACCTTTTTTGATGCCGTTTCGACTGGATAAAGATTATGATAATATCTATGATTTATCTTTTATAATTTCGACCTAAAAATAGCTCTAAACCCTAGTTTCGGGGCTGGCTTTCTAGGCTCTATAAATAGACCCTAATGGCCGGACTCAAGAGGGGGGGGGAATTTTTGGTCAACGGCGAAGCCCTGCCGCATTCTTGAGCGACCTAGCACCAAGGAGGGAGGCTTTCTACGTCCATATAAGCCTCCGGTTCAGGGAGTAGTTTGGTCTTGAATCTTTTAGTTTATAGTTTTCATCACTTTCCTTTCATTGCATGCATCATTTTCTCCATACTTCCCCATTCTGTCTCATTATCATGCACACATCCACCCATGCTTTTGTCACCCTAGGGGTTTAAAACCCCCAGGTATTCCCCTTGCCATTCGTTTATGTTCATTTCTTCTTATATTGACATTTACTACACCGTCAAGTTCTAATTTAGGTCTTTTCTGTGTGTTTCTTACGTTGTTTTGCAGGTCAGCAATCATCAGCACGAGGTCCATCCCCTCTGGCCGGCCGGAGAGGGTGGAGGTTGGACCCCTTGCAACTTACTGCGTGGTGGACTTGTGCGGTTTTCAGACAACCGTTCAACATCGTGTGCGGTGCAGAAAGCACCGTTCATCCTGTTGGTGCGGTCAACAGAGCGCCGTCCGTCCTCCAGTGGTAGTTCCTCCCGCACCCTCTGCAGCGCACTTAGGCGGTCTATCGTAAGACTGTGCATCCAGTAGGCGGCCCTCCAGGAGCCGTTCATCTCTCCAGCGCTTCAGCTTAGGCGAGTACTCCCCCTCTTTCCAAGGTACGGCGTGTCCATCACGTCCGGCACCTTGGTGGCGATCACGGTCCTTTTGTTCTCTATTCTCCTCTTATCCTTGTTATTTGCTCATCGCACATTGTTCCACTCATGATGCATATTGATCTTTAGTAGGAGGAGAGAAATATATCTACACTCTTCATTTTCTATTTTCAGGTTTTCATTATCAATTTTTAGTGAATTCAATTCTTCCACTTGTTTCTTAAGATTTTCATTTTCTTTTTCAACAGAGGTTTGATCCTAAATGACATTACTCAATTTTCTTTTTATCACCCTGTGTTCCTTAGTTAGACAATTGAATTTATCCAAAAGATCTGCATATGCATCTTCCCAATCATCAATAGAATTTTTTTTTGAAAGGATTGCTTATCTCCTCATCACTGTGAGCAATGAGGCATAGGCTTTGCTCTTCTTCCTCTGAAGTTCCACCATCAATGTCCTCCTCCTCATCACTCCATGTGCATACCATAGCTTGAGGTTTCTTCTCTTGGACCTTGAAGTTCTTCCTCATCAATTCGGGGCAATCTTCCTTCATGTGACCTGCCTTTTTACACTGATAACATATAACTTTGTCAGAATTTTTGTTCCTGTCATATTTGAGATTTAAACTCTTACTCGTCTGCTGCGGCCTTCTTTTCCTGAAGGTCTTACCTCTGGTTCTCAAGAACCATTGGAACGGTCTGGTTAACAGGGCCTATTGAGCATCATCTAGATCTGAAAGATTTTCATAGTCTTTACTGCTCTCTGCATGTAACACTTTGAGAGCTACTGACTTACTCTTCCTTTGCTCCTCTACGTTCTTCCTGAAGTTGACTTCATAAGTCATTAACGAACCAATCAATTCATCCACTGTCAAAGTGGACAAGTCCCTGGAGTCTTCGATCACAATTGCCTTAGTGTGCCAAGAGGGGGGAAGGGACCTGAGTATTTTCCTAACAAGCTCACTGTCAGGGTAATCTTTGCCTAGGGCCTTTAGATTATTAGTGAGTTGTGAAAATCAGGAAAACATTTCGCTAATGGTCTCATCGGAATTCATTTTAAACAATTCAAAGTCAGAGACAAGCATATTCACCTTGGATGCTCTTACTTGGGATGTTCCTTCGTAAACCAATTCCAACTTATCCCACATTTATTTGGCAGATCTTCAGGCTGACACTCTTGAGTACTCATTTGGATGTATTGCGCATTGCATCACGTTCATGGCATTCCAATTGACTGTGGACGGGCGAATTTGCTCCCTTGTCCATCCCTTTTCATCCTCTAGTAGCTGAAATGGACCATGTCTGACGACTCTCCAGATTTCATGGCTCTGGGCTCGCAGAAAAACCTCCATCCTATTTTTCCAGTAAAGGTAGTTAGATCCTTCAAAGAATGGCGGTCGGTTAATAAAATGTCCTTCGGCTAGATAGCTGAGAACATTGCCATTTTCATTTCTTCCCTGGTCGTTGGACCACGTCATGGGAAACCCGCTCTGATACTAATTGATAGAAATAAAGAGATATATCTAGAAGGGGGGATGAATATATCTAATACCAAATATCTCAAATTAAAAAAAAACTCAAGTACTGCAATAAGATCTAGCGCCAAATGAAAGAGCAAATGAGCTCAATAACTGGATCAGACCAACAAGCAACCAACTGAAGTGCAGAAGGGAATATAGTGATATATGTATGCGGAATCACAGATATCAACAAGACATGCTCACCACGCTACAAACTAGTATATAATCAACAACCAAGATCAGTACGTGGCAGAGGGTCGATCCAAGGATCTCCTCATGCAAGGGGTAGCGTTCCGGATAGGCTTAACCTATCTTTCTTGCTACATCTTTTGATATACCACTTAGTTGTTGCAGATTGCGATAGATAGCAAGAGAAGTAAACAACAAATCAGACGAGAAGATTTTTTAGGTGGTTCGATTGCGACCAGCAATCTACGTCCACCCCTCACTCGATTTGAATGAGGCTTCCTTGCACAAGGCAAAAACAAACGCAGACTTAGTCTGCAACAGAGACTGACTCCATAGCTTGAAAACAAGGGAAACAAATCCCTTAACCTTCGATCCTGCTCCCAGCAAGATTTGAACTCACTGCCTAATGCAGTGATCGGAAGGGCGATCCTCCCTTCTTCTGAATTCACAGAAGGAACCCTGGAGAACTAACTTCTCCCTTCCTCTGATGACACAGAGGGGAACCCAGAGAACAAGATCTCCCTTCTTCTAAAGTCTCAGAATTAACAGAAATAAAAGACTTCGAACTGAATTGAAAGAAAAAATAAAAATGAAAATACAAGTGATTGCTATAGAAAATCGAAGAATCAAATCGAGCTGTAGCTTCAATTGAAGCAATCCTCATTGGAAATCAACAGGGCTGCGGTCAGAAAGTCTTCTCTCTTCAAATTTGAGTGGCTCTCTTTCTCATTTTCTCAGAAGTGTTTTCTTCCTTCGAATCGCATTGGCAGCAGTGCTCTTCACTTCAAACGGCTTGATATATATATATATATATATATATATATATATATATATATATATATAGAGAGAGAGAGAGAGAGAGAGAGAGAGAGAGAGAGAGAGTCACCTTCCACTAAAAAATCTGATCCACCGCCAAATTATTTCATTGGCAGAGGTGGCAATGAGAATATTCTAACAATTGAATCTTCCAGAGCTCAGCCACGTGGATTGGATTGCGTGCTAAAGTTTTGAGGTCGCTGGCACATGAATTGGATTACGCGCCAAGGGTTTTAGGTAGCTGGCACGTGATCCACTTGGGTTCCTCACGAGCTTGATTATTTTTCAGACTTGTAGAGCTATTTGTCACCCAAACGGTTCATTTTTTACCGTTGTAGAGCTATTATTCACCCGTATTCTCTTGAAGCCGTCGCCAGTACTTATGTCATTGAAGGTTGAATGAGGCTGCGTCGACGTGCTTCCTTGTTGCATTGACGCAGTGTAAATGACTAGCTTTTAGATAGAAGGCTTTGAATGCTGGCATTTGACTTAGTGCGTCAATGCAGCTCCTTGTTGCGTCGACATAGTGTAGTTCGAGTCTGGTTCTGGGCTTAGTGCGTCGATGCACTACTCTGTTGCATCGATGCTCTAATGAAGACGGAATTCTGGAATGCTTCTGGGAGCATGACTGCGTCGACATAGTAGTGATCCTGCGTCAACGTCCTGATAGCAAACATAACACTTGTTCTCTTGAGTTCTCTTCTAGGAACATTGTTGCGTTGACGTATAAATTATCCTGCGTCAACTCCACCTTCTTTCTAAGTGAATTGATATGTCATTCTTGCAATTTGTTTAAGAGTCTTTTAGTCAAACTAAGCTATACAAAATGAGCACATGCTTTTAAGACTTATTGTATGAACTAAAGAACCACATTGTACTGACATCATCAAAACATACAGAATGCAACACATACAACTGCTCCAGGAGTTTCGAGATTACTTCGCTTGGAACTACAAAGAGATGCCAGGTCTCAGCTCTGAAGTTACTCAACACATACTGGCTATCGACCCAAAAGTCAAGCCAGTGAAGCAGCCACCCCGACAGATTTGCAAAGAAGTTGACAAGCTTATAGACGTCGACTTTGTAGCGAAATTTAGTTTTACACACATAGTTTACATACTTAACCTCTGGCACATATCATACACATCCTTGCATATTTGTAAATAGGGATAATCTTCGATCATCTATCCATTTACATGCATATACTTGCATATACTTGACATATTTGTGTGCTTGAACACCATGATTATCCGGTATATCAAATGGCGATTTTGGAAGGTTGGATGATGTCCAGCTGGAAGCTTTCCTCATGTTCGATGGTGGTTCTCGGACCTACGTTCTCCGCCACGTACCGGTAATCAACTTGTGTGAAAATCTTATCTCAGTGCATGTTTGAGTGTATGTAGCATATCACCATTCTTTTTGATTCCTCCTATGACCTTGTCCCTTGCTAAATAAAATTGCATTGATCTAGACATGTTTATTACATGGCACATATTAAGGGGGAGGTTTTGCTTATAACTGTGCATACATTTAGAGGGAGTCTTAACTATTGTGAGACCAATTCATTTCTTACATTCAGTACAACCACCCATACAATTTACACTTTTTGAGATAAATGATTCAATCTAATAAGGATTATGGCTATTCTACTTAACACTTCAAAGAACTCTTGAATATCTACATAGAAATCACATGTCTCGTGAGGAAAAGCTGTTTGCCCCACCAAGAATCTGAATAAGTGGGATTTGGCAGTGAGTATTCGGGAAGTGCCCCTGAGACAAAGGGTACAACTCGCGTCGAAAAGTGACAAAATCTGGAATTAAAATGACTGACGAAACTGAGTAACCGAAAAGTACCCCTGAGACAAAGGGTACAACTCGTGTCAAAAGGTTAGTCACTCTTTAAGATTAAAAAAAATGGGGTTATATGAAGCTGCCAATATTCGAGCTTTGTGTATGGAAGTGTACGAAGGAACGGTTCTTTTTAGTGTTCATTGGAAAATCTGATGATCCATATTGCTTTGGAATTCATTGCTCAATTTTTCACATATACACTTCGGGCTTGATTGTATGAATGTACTTCATAAATCAGTCATCCTTCATGGTTAATGCAGTACCATCTTTTTGTAAGCATGACCTTCTTAGTATTGTTCATGCACATCATGCTCCATAATCAATAGCATTATTCTTAAACCTATCCCTAAGGGACTTACTTGCTCCTATACCTTATTATGCATGCTTGAGTGCTTGATTGTCTGATCCTTTTTATTTATATCATACTTCATTTCACATTGGTGCATTTATAGATCATACATGTAAATAACAAGCTTAAATAACCCCATTGTCAATCAGTTTTTTGTCCATGACAAAAGGGAGAGAATAGTGTACTTTCAGCAAAACACTTGCATATAGTTCATGTTAGTCATACCTTTGTGAATAGTTCGATCATCCATTTTACATATAATTTAGAATTTGCACATTTGCACATATTTCTACCATACTTGTGAATATCACAGTTTTCTACAAATTCTAGGTCATGCATACATACAAATTTTGAAGGCATACATACATGTGTTGCATAGTCATGGCATTTAGAAGGCATACATACAAATTTTGCAACTTCTAGGTCATGCATACACTGGGCAGAACTTAGGACATGCATAATTTTGCATTTTCAGGTTTACACTTACACATCCTTTTGGGTTCTTAAAAGACTTCTACTTCATCTTAGGTTTGAAGAATGATGTGGTTCTTTTGGGTAAACTGTATATTGCTCATACAGTTCACATTACTGGGTTCTTGCGCCATTGCTTTTAAATTCTATCTTATTTCTGAGGAAGCTTCATATCTGTTCCCCTTGTCCCCCACTTTTTGATAATGCTAAAGGGAGAGAGAGTTTTGGTGGTGGCCATAATATTTTATCATCATCAAAAAGAGGGAGATTGTTGGGTTCGCTGCGCTCCCGCTTAGTCTTTGATAATGGTTTTGATGAGAACAAAATATTGTGTGCGTTGCGTGTGTGTAGAGTGACATTTGTGTGTACAAGTGTTGTGACAAATGAGCTCACATGTTGATATCTTGCTTTGCAGGGTTGAAATCCTTGGTGAATATAATTTACAGTTGCAATACTGTTCTGTGGTGTCGACCTCATCTAGCTTCCACCAAGCCAAGTCAAACATGGGTCTTTCATGAATAATATGTTCATCAGTTCTTTGGTAGCTTGAGTGTGCTTTATGCATGTTTTTCATGGGACAGTTGAGATTAATGTTCATGCTTCATTAATGGTTTCTCTTCATGAGTACTGGGTTCTCTAGTGTCCTCATGCATTTTGATATTGAGGATTTCATGTCAGTTATTCAAGCATTTTGACTGTATGGCATCTATGCCTTCATAGGATTAAACCATTCAATGAGCGCATGTCAACCATGGTGGAACTCGGTGAGAATGGCATTCTTATATTGCTTGGTGGATGACAAATTTAATCAACTTTTCAATTATGAAACATGGTTTCTTAATGCAGAATTTTGATTAACTTTATATGTGATTCATGCACTTTTCTTCCTATGTTTTTGAGATTGAATCTGGTTTCTATGTTGGTTCTTAGTCATGTGAATGCATAGCCATTTCATTTTTGGTTTTGGTTGAAAAGATCATCATATTCCATGGATTTTACAAAGATCATGCTTGTTTAACATGTTCACATCAACCTTGGTTTGAGATTCATGTATAACAAATACATGCTTAATTGACTGCATTTCTACCTGAGGTTTTGGTTGGTTAATGAATGTTGTTTGATATGTAAGATCTTCTTATTGTTTATACAAGAGTCGCATGCCTCTGTTAAATGGTTCTTTACCTCAAGGACTAATCTGGCTATGGTTACTGTGTAGGACACAATTGAGGGAGATGGTTCATAGATCAAATTCATTGGACTCCTTCTCCTACATTATGAATGAATCGCTAATGTAGATTATTCTATATATATGTATGACAAGGGTGACTGTACAAAGGTTCAGGTAATTGACACCTGCTCATATGGCTACTTTATCTCCTAAGTATGAACTGAGCTACCCTTTGGTTTATCAAAGGGTTAATAGAAATCCAAACAGCTACATCAATGCCAATGGTAAGAATGAGCACTTTGAATGTTGGTTTATGGTGGATTTTGGTAAGCATTGCATAGAATACTTGTTTTTATGATCATTGCTTGTTCTGTGAAATTGGGTTTGCATGTGTCTCATGCATGCTCTTACTAATTGTCTAGGTTGTCGTTTGCTTATCTAGCTTCCTATTGTCCTTAATAAAACCCTAATTTGATTGGTGTTTTAAGACCTTCAAATGCATGTCATTTTAATTGGCAAATCATGTTTTTAATGGGTCTGAAAGGCTTTTGCTTGCATTGGACGGCCATAGGCAGTTTCTAGCATGGATAGAGCAAGTGTCGACTCATAGAGTCGACACTTGTTACCCTGCTTGCTGACTTGTTGTAGCAGGCAGCAAGTGTCGACTCTGTGAGTCGACACTTGGTGTCCAGGGGCGTGCTTTTGCTACAGCCAGTGAGTTTGGCTAAAAGTGAGTCGACACTTTCACCTAGGTTCTGGTTTTTTGTTTGCTGGCAGAACACCCGCGAACAAGTGTTGACTTTAAGAGTCAACACTTGTCCTGGGCGGTCCGAATCGGGTCTGCCGTTTTTGTTTTGAACTCCTCTTTTCTAGATCCATTTGCCTTGCTCTTTTACCATCTTACCGCTAGAGTTTCTCCTCATGTTTAGGTGTGGTTGTGAGGGGTTTTTATCATGGGCATTCTTGTCATATGTTCATCTATTTGCTGCCCTATATATCCTTGCGATTTTTACAAGGAAAACTATCGAAGGGGCTAATTGTTCTATCTTTTTGCAGGAGGAAGAAGAAAGAGGGCGGCCACACGGTGGAGAGGGGAGGGCATTGATAGATTCATCTGTTCTTGGTGTTTGCAGGTGCGATTGGAGCTTGGATTTTAAGGAACAAATCTTGGATCTTCAAGAAGCTGGACCGGCTGCTCCGACATCCTACGGATTCAACTCCCTCCGACCTAAGCTTCAAGACAAATCTTCTAATGGCCATTGGAGAACTAAGGGGAAACATTCTACATCCTTTATCCATCTCTTTATAATATTCTTCTTGGGTTATAATCTATTGAGCATATATTGTAGATTTTTCTATTTTGCTGAACTCCCAATATTTGTGTGTGGATGGAGCTATGTCTCCGTGTACGGTTTTAGTGCGGGGTAAGTTCCCCGTGTCCGTGTGTATTGATTGCTGCGGAGGCAGCGTGTGTGGTGTTGGGGTTTGTCCCCATGGTTGCTACATTTGTAGCGTGTTAGTGAAGCCTCACCAAGTTTCGGTGAGGGGTGGACGTAGGGAGCCCGTCGTGGTCCCGAACCACCTAAAAATCTCTATGTTCTTTGTGGGACGCCTGTGTGATTGTCCATTTCTCCTATCTCCATTCACAGGTCAATTTAAAGATTTTTATTCACTACACCACTACATATTGCTACATCTGCTATCCGTGTTTGGCGTAGGTTCAATCATTCAGTCCATAGATTATTCGAGTGAGATCGGTAAGATTGAGTGAACCTAAATCTCACTTCAATTTAGCTTAATTAACATAGTTAATTTTATTTCCGCTACAATTTTAATAAGTTATTTTTAAAATCAACCATCTCACCAGGGGGACAATTCAACCCCCCTTCTTGTCTGCCATCTATTTGGGCCAACAAAGCTAAAGAAGAAAAGCCGTTCGCGCCAGTAGGCTGCGTCGGTGCAGCTCACTGGCTGCGTCAACGCACCCTTAGCTGCGCGAGAAGAGTGTACCCGTTGCGAACTCGATCGTGGCACGTGCTCTCCCCTCCATACGACGGCGCTGGCTTCCAGAAGCGGAGGTCGTATGGGACACGTGGCTAGGAGATCTCCAATGATTGGAGATTATTCCTGGCCCCCCTTGCCTCGGGGAAAAAGAAAACCCCTGTGCTTCTGCTATAAAACAAGGGCTCCGCCCTAAAGAGAAGCCCCCCCGCTAGTGTTCTGTTTGAAGGCTTCCTAAGGGTGCTCTCCAGAGTGTTCTGCTATTGCTCCAGTGCATAAAGAGAAGAGAGGAAGAGAGAGAGAAGAGGTGCTGTCTGAGGAGGGAATGGAGTCAATGCTTCTCCCTCCCCCTTCTTTCCTCTTTCTTCTGATATGCGATTCTGTAATGTTTTTTATTTCCTATTTGATTGCTTCCCAGACGAACTGGTCTTGGGATGATGTATTCCTTTTATGCAACGAAATGAATGGAAGCGTTCTCTTTTGGTATTCAAATACGAATGTGTCCATCTGCTGATTTTCATTCCTATCCCGTTCTCATGGTTTCACTATTATTATGGTGTTTCTTTTGGTTTTCTTTTACTGTTTGGGAAGGAATGCTGTGTCACGAAAGGGGTTCAGGCGAGCCTATCCAATTGCATTGGGTTAGGTTGGTGTTTCTATCCCTCCTGATTTGTCAGATGAGGGTATGTTTCCAGACCTCATTCTGCTATTTGGGTAGAGGCTAGTATCAGTGCGCTGCCTCGATCCGCCTCAATGGGTTAATGCCCCCAGTGGGCAATATTGACTATGTAGGCACTTCCCCAATACCCCAGATGGGTCCTGGTCATTTGCGTCGATTTAGATCAATTTTTTGCATCTGAACTGCATGCTTTCTGTCTACCGTAATTCTTTTAGAGGAATGGCCACTTGCCTTCTCACCCACGTCTATGGGTTGTTGAGGCCTTGGCTCGGTCCCAGAACCGCAGGAATCTGCATTTCCTTGCCTTTCCTTTCATGTAATTCTAGCCCTTTCGGGAGCTGTAGTCCATCACATGAGAATCACCTTGGCTTCTAAGCCAATCACACATGAGCACCAGCTTGTTTGCTCGAACGCCCAGCGGAGTTCTGTTTGAAGTGTCTCCACATTTACACATTTGCATCATTTTCTCTCTGTGTGAAGGTGGAAGCAAGCTCCTTTGCACTCTCTGCATTGCACGGGCCTGTACTCCATGTGAGTCCCATCTTGGCCCCATTCATGTGTTTACACAGTCTATAGCATACCAATGCTCTAAATATCATAATTTTAGGTCTCCACCTAGGGCATAGATTCGCTAATATCCTAAGCATGATCCATGACCTCATGCACCGGAGCAACAGTTCCTATCTTTAAACTTCATAAGAGCTTTCTTTTTATAATCAGGACTTGCCATGGGGAAGGGATACATTAGGGTTTTACCCAATCAGAGTCTCATGCAACCACCCTTACATCCCCAGGGATTTGCGTCTCTATAGCATGATCTCTGGAGGACGCTTCATCGAAGGGATGGATATTGATGGCCAAGAAGCTTGAAGCAATCAAATGTACACAGTAGTTGGAAATACAGCAATCCCCAGGTCAGCAGAGTTCCCTTTGTAGGCTAGTCCTCGGGGTTCTCTCTGCCCAATTTGGGATATAGAGTAGTCATTCTTGGCTTACTCTGATTCTAAGGGCCATCTCGGGACTTTCGTGGATGTGCTTCCAATTTTTCACTACCAAATGCTCTGGTCTAGGGGAGGTGCTACCCAATTTTTTTCAGGGATATGGACTTAACAAAAATTAAACTAATGACAACAACATGAACAGACACAAGAACAACGCTAATAAAACATGCATGAACATGACCAAATGCAAATGCTGTTCTGGCAACAGAAACAGAGAAAAGGCAATTTGCTTCAAAGAAATAGAAAAGAAGAAAGGAAAATAAATAAAACAAACAAATAAGTGGTAGTCATAGAGTCAACTCCCCTTTGTACGGGCTCTGCCTGCTGTCTGGGGCCACAGATCTGACCCAGGAGTCGACTAGTCTAGCCACTGTCCAGTAATTGTGTTCTACTAAGGAATAAAGCAAACACCTTAAAGTGCATGATTAAACTCATAGAAACTATTGCCGAATCTTCATGAGCATAATCAAACTCATTCCGCCATGCACTCCTTGGCATTGAGTAGTTCATTAATATCCTAATGGATCATGCATGCATCATGTGTATGAGTTGAACCCCCTGCATGTGCCGACTTTAAATTTCGGTCGACCAATCTACAATTTCAGTCGATCGAGTGCTAAGTGCGTTGACGCATAAGATAGGCCGGGTCGACGCACCCGTTTACTAACTTGCTAACTGCCTTCTCTCAGCTTCCTCCTGATTTCTCTTCCTACTATGCTATGCGCATATGTGTGCACATACCACCCATGCATGCTTGCTTGCCATGACCTACGGCATATCAAATGGTGGGTTGAGGATGATTGGGTTATGCCTGGTTGGATACTCCCACTATGCGCGAGTACATAACTCCGCCTTGTACCAAGGTCACACTGCATAAATGCATCGATAAAACCCTGCATGCTGCCATGTAGATGTATACAATAGCATTCCCTGCATTCCTTGCACAAGCAAATCGTGCATTGATGCATGCTATACACAGAAAAAACAAAAGAAAGAAAATTTAAAGAATAAAGAGAGGAACTAAAGAAAGAAAACCATAAAGGTGAAATAAGAAAGGAAACTGAAGTTTAACACCCCTTGAGCTTCCAGGATAAATCTATAGCATGAATAAACAAACAAATAACAAACGACAGAGGAGGAGAAGGCTGGAGTGGGCGCTGACATCAGTTGCGTCAACGTAGCCTTCAACATGCTTCCCTCGTGCGTTGATGCTGCCCCTCATGGCGTCGACGCGATTGTCGCGTTAGCCCCTAGTAGGCCTTGTACATCGACGCAGTGCCTTCCTGCGTCGACGCAATGGTTCATGCCAGCCCCCTGGATGGGCTTTGTGCATTGGCGCACTGAGAGCCCACGTTGACACGACACCCCCTTGCGGCCCCCTTTGTGCAAGAGCTGTGCGCCGAAGCAGCTCAGGCCCTGCGTCGACACAGCGGCCTTTGGCCCTTTGCGCGATAAAAAAATATATATATAATAAGAAGAAGAAAGAAAGAAAGGGAAAATAAAATAATAAAATAAATGATAATAAGAATAACAATACTAATGATAATATAAAAAGAATGAATAAAACAACCATCAACTAACATCAAAACCTTCCTTAAAGAAGCTAATAACATTTGACCCGGGGCTCCTCCCCTCCCTAGACACTATGCAAAGGGGACATTAATGAGGCCTCTGCAAGTCATGCTTGAACCATGGGGTAACCCCATCATGGTCATGGCTTGACTCTGCTCTGGGCCAATAGCCCGCTACGTCTAATATGTCTCTATTGGGATCCACTCCCGAATATCAAACTTGCCATTCTATTGGCAGACATTGGATTCATAAACTAGGAATCTTGTTTGAATATGAATTGGTCAATTAATGAACGGCTTTGCTCAAATATTTGCCCCTCAATGGGGGGATGTTTTCACTTAAATTTAGAATTCTCATTCCTTTATTTAATGGATATCAGTTTTAGGCCCGAGGGTCCCTTCTCCTGGCGTTTAATCAAAGGCTTTCTCCCCTTCGGGGAGATGTAATTAACGCCGTGTCCTTTATGGCACGGCGGTTTTAGTCCCGACCCGATACCCACATCGTCTGGTTAGTCAGACGGAGTGCACCAGTGGTTCATGACCACCTTGGTCTTCGAAACCTGAATAGATTGTCACTTTGGTGACTGGCACGCCCACGCACTTAATAAAACCAAATAAACCCAAGAACAAAAAGAACGAATAAAATGAATAAAAAAGATGAATAGGTATCGAGAGTGCGTCCAACATAGATGCAAAAATATTCAGAGGTATGATTGGATCCTTGCTCTACCTTACTGCATCTAGACTAGATATTCAGTTCAGTGTTTTCCTATGTGCTAGAAATCAAGCTAGTCCTAGGGAATACCACATGAGTGCAGTAAAACGTATTTTTTGATATCTTGCTGGAACTCATGATTTGGGATTGTGGTTCCCTGCATCGTGTGATTTTAATCTGATCTCATATTTCAATGCAGACTATGCTGGATGCAAGTTGGATAGAAAGAGTACTGGTGGCATTGCCAGTTTTTAGGTAGGTGTTTGGTATCTTGGGCATCCAAGAAACAACACTCGGTTGTCCTCTCTACTACAGAGGCAGAATATGTCACTGCAGGGAGTTGTGGCACTCAGGTGTTGTGGATAGAACACCAACTCCAACACTACCATGTGGATCTTGGATGTGTTCCAATTCTATGTGATAACACTAGTGCTATCAATTTGACCAAAAATCCCATCCAGGATTCTAGGACTAAGCATATAAAAATTAGGCATCACTTTTTAATGGATGAGGCAAATAAAAAGAACTATGAATTGCATTTCATTGAAACATAGAAATAAATTGTTGATATCTTTACCAAGCCTCTCTATAATGAAAGATTCACTTCTCTAAGAAGAGAGCTTGGATTGTGTAGACCTCATGATAAATCTGATTGAACTAATTGCTGAAATTCAATGATTTTGTAAATGTGTCTTTGTTGATGCTTTGAAAATAAATGTCCATGAATTGTCTTGTTCATAAATTGATTGGTTCATATTTTTTGGTTATCATATTGAGGGAGAGTCTGCATATCCTGGTTGTCATATAGCATTGCATTTCACATGCATCTTTCATGTGCGTTGACTCCATGGTTTAATAAATGGTGATTTGTGGAAGGGTAGATTCAATCTGTCTGAAAGCAATCAGGATGCGAGAGTGCATAACTCCGCCTGGTACCGTAAGTCAACCTTGCATTTAGATTAAAGAAACGCATGTTGCAATCATGATAGGGCCATATCAACCTGGTATATAAAATGGTAACTAGTCGAAGGGCAGAATAAGCTTATCTGGAGGCTATTACTATGTGAGAGAAAGATTCTCCGCCATGTACCAAGAGTCATTGTGTTTAATCGTCATGTTAAGCATATTTAGTGTTTAAATTTCAGAAAAACATTCATCATTGGCATGCATATGCTGAGGGGGAGTCTGTTGGTTCAACAATTTCTGCAAGAGTGCTAAGTTTTGCTTTGAAGAATTGCATGTGGCTCTACTAGAAAGGCTTTTCATATGCAGAAAATTAGATGGAAAAAGTGTGAGATTTGATCAGCCAATGTCAGAGTTTTGATGGTGTCAAGCATTTATGTCTTTGCAGCTAACAGTCGTCTGACAGGGAAGGCCACGACGACCCATGATTCCTGGATTTGGTAAATCTAGATATCCTGTCTGCATTACTTGCGTCGACACAACAAGTTCTTTACGTCGACACACAATTGTCTTTTCCTCTATTCTTCATTTTGTCAACTGCACTGAGTCGACGCAGTAGCCCTTCTACGTCGACACACCTTTTTAATGTTAATTTGACAATACTCATTGATTCAGGGGGAGTTAAAAATGTACACTCTCTTCTTAAGAGACTTATGATTTTTTGATCGACCCCTAACAAATCAATGGTTTATTGTCTATAAATTTTTAATTCTGAGATTAAAAGTCTTGAAGATTCCCAGCCTTGTTTATGGAGTAGTTTTTAAAATAACCTGAAAAGACTGTCTATACTATATATTTTCTAAAAAATTGAAATTAAAAGTAAAGATGCCACTTTGGTTGAAAATTTTTAATCAAAGTATTGTCTTTAAACAATGCAATTGGTCTGAATAAAGCTAAAAGAATACGCCATAAAATGAAAGAAAAAGGCAGAGCAATGGCTATGACTAGCTGAGAAATCGGGTCCCATCACCAAAGAAGTGATGAGGATTGAGTCATGAAGTAAAGGTCTAGCTATCTCTGTTAGAAAAACTCTGAGAAAAAGTTAAAAAAAAAGAGGCGGACAGAGCAATAATTGTGGATTACTGAGAAACTACATCCCTTCACCAAGCAAGTGATATGGATTGTATGTCATGAGGTGAGCAGTTGTCTCTGGCAAGGCAGCATGGTTAGTCATGCTGAGTAACCGGGGACTCTGGTATTGGATAAATATGTTTCCTCGCGTCAAAAGCCATGTACTAAATTTGAATGCTCCCGAAAAATTTAAAATAATAATAATAATAATAATATGGTTGACCTAAAGCAAAATTCAGCACCTATAGAAATTGTTTAACTTCAATACATATTAGAATTTTTCCTAGAGGTGTCTCATGAAATTAAGTAGTAACTTGGAAAGAACAGTGTTGGACAATTGTCTTGAGAGGTGTTTTAACTCTATTCAATAAGCATAAATGGTTTTTCATGGTTTTTAATTTTTGGATTTGCGCTTATAGACTTTGAACCATTAAAATACATAAGGGACATTAATAAAGTCTCTAAAAAGAGGGTGTTAATTTCAAATATTTTAAATTCCTTGAAATAACTTGATGAGTCGGATTTTTTACTTTCCCAATTCTTTGAAATTTTCTGCACTTCTTTCAAGTCAGTCAGTGATATGATGCATGGTCTGTTTCAGACAGTTGCAACCAAAATTCAATCTCTTAAAACACTGGTTGATGAGAGAACCCAGAACTTTAACACTTCTATTAGTACAATGCTTGACCATCTCTCTAGCTTACTCAAGTGAAAACCACCTCAGATGTAGCACACCAGATAATTCTAGAATTTTTTCAAAAATTAAATAGATTTAATTAAGCATTTAATATGGGCTTAAAAGGCTTAATGAGCTAATTAATTGATTAATAGAATTCTTTAAGCATTTAATAAGTTTAAGTGGACTTAAACATTCAAAGCCATTGATTTAAAAGCCCAGCTACTAATTAAATAAATAGACCCACTTAAAATGGGCCTAAAACCCTAAAACCTAAGCTTGTGGCCCAAGCCCAACCCTAGAAACGTAATAGGGTAATTTCCCTATTTTAACTAGAAAATGAGGGGATAATTAGGGAAGAGTTTGAATTAAAATTTAAATTTCCAGCGCCAGGCAAGACGCGGTCAGTCGCGCGACCGCGTTCTGAATAAGGCGGTCTAGATAAGATCGCGACTAAGTTATGTAAATGGAAGGTGATAAACCCTAGGAAATCTAGATGTTTATCCTCCCAAATCGCTAGGGGTCGATGTGATCTAGCTTGGTAACTTGTCTAGGACTCTTTGGGATCGATTCTAACCCTAATAAGGACTCTTAATTAGATCTAATCCCTAAACCCTAGGCCAAACTCTATAAATAGAGCCCAGATTCGTTATGCGCGAAACCTAAGTTTGGATCACATAGTTCGAAGGTAAGGCATCGTCTTTTCAGGTTCATCCTTTAGAGTTATTTGTTTTCCTTAGTGTCTTCTAACCTTCTGCAAACTTTGATGATAGCAGATCAAGCATCTAAGGAGTTAGAGAGCTCGGAAGTAGCAGTTTCTACGTAAGACGTGCAGGAACCAGCACCCTATTCCGGTGAGAAATTCTCTGATTAGGAGCAAACATAGAGGTGGGTTATCTCATGTATGGCTTAAACAATGTGTTAGGATCAAAAGCCCTCTAACCTTGCTCGATTTCATGCACTATACATGGCGTATTTAATGTTTTTCCATGACCACGCAGTTAGGATTTTTTATGCATGCTATCCCTGCAACACTAATGAAAAGATAAGAACCTTGGTTTAATTCATGCCTTCTCCATGCACTTACTTCATTCTAAACATCCTATCATGTTTTATCTTCCGATTCCTCATAGTTTTCATGCATTAATTGTCCTAGAATAAGCTCTGCTAACATGGATTCATCTCTGTCTATTGCAGACATAAGGCGGTCGTACAGAGACCGCTACCTACAAGTAGACGTCTTCGACCAACCACGTTCTGCTTCTATTCACTCTAAATAGAAACCAGATCAAACTCTCATGAGTACATGCTAAGAATAAGTAACAATGCCCTATTTCTTGTTATATTGCTATATTCATAATTTTTGTCATACCATGTTTTAATCATGTTAGGTTTTACGCCCTTCATGCTATAAAAAACTTATTTTCATGTATGTTAATTTCATGCCAACACTTTATAGTTTTATACTTAAAGAAAATTTTCATGACTTAAGTTCACGTTGATTTATGCTTTGACGCATGCCTTTCTCATCTCTTTTCTATTTTATTATGTCACACATAGCTTGTACTCCGGTATGATTCTATTAGATCACTTGCACTTGATAGGAACATCTCTTGAACTTGAGAGCCTCTCCGTCGGATATTCCTTCTGCCGGACTAGGTGATCTTGTTTCAAGGCCTCCGTAAGTCTCCACGAGCCTGGGATTCCCACTAGGACGCCGAGCTGGTTGTACCATAAAAACCCAAAAGTCTAGAAAGCACTTCGTGAATTCTGCATTTTTTGTGGACTAGATTGAACACGGCCATCGGTGACCGCTACTTCTAGATAGCGATCCTGGCACGACCACGTTCTGCCAGCTTGTTCATTGCATCGACTCATTCTTTCTCCTGCGTCGTCTCCCCTTAATAGCGGTCTTGACTCAACCACTTCCTCGAGAAAATGGTCCTCATGGAACCGCATTCTGTCATCTCGTTGTTTAACCCGGGGTTTGACCCTAGGGTTGATCATATCTTGTTCAGATGGCCCTATGACTATCTGATGTCCCAAAAATCTTATTCATTAAGTTATTAATGAACTATGAAACTATGGAAATGTACCGTTATGCTGTCGAAATTCCTCTGTAGCGTAATGTCCAATTAAATTCATCCTTGAACTCTCATAATTTCATTTTGGTACGTTCTTACCTTTGTTTTATTGCCATGAAACTATTGTTGAACTTGACATTATTGGCCTACATTTATATTTCTCGTGGAAGTAGCTTGATTTGTAACTTGATGATGCAAGGGCGGGCACGGACGGTGTCCAAGGGCTCCACACTAGCCCCCTCGGCAGATGGTCAGAAACATACTATAAACCATGGGATATGATGCTTACTGGCGTCGCATTACGCTGGGAATACTTTTTTTATAAACGGGTGAAATCCACGAGGCAATCTTATAAAATTACATGCTTGCTTATTACATGACTTTCTAGTGCATAACCTTTTAAGGTTATGAAAAGTACATTCTCGTTACATGATAGTACATTCTCGTTATTGAAAGGTCATATTATATTCTTACTTGATCATGCTCTCTTATTTACTTGAAATCTCATACTCGATACTTATCTTGTTACTTATGGTTACTTTGGTTTTATCGCATGTTTCATCGCATTTCATTTATCTTACCTTCTAGAGCTAAAATGTTATTTACTTTAACATTGCCATCATGTTGATACGAAGATACCTACTGGGCGAGTGCGCTCATTCCCTACTTTTCTAATCTTTTTCAGGAAATTATAGTGGCTCGTAGTCGAAGTACTTGAGTGACGGGTCCGAGAGCGAGTAAAGTTCAAGAGAAGCCCTAGAATGTTACAAATGTCGCGAGTCAGATTGTAATTTAAGTTCCTTCACTGTAATAGGCGGTGAAGTTGGTCATGTTATGTAATTTTTCTTTTATTGAGTCTAGTGAATTACTATGTCCAAGTGAGTCAAGTGTCATTCCAAACTTTTGATTATTATTCAATAAAGTTGAAGTTTTATACATTATGTTCACTCCTTTATGTGTGAATGTTGCGCTCTGATTATCTTGCTAGCTTGAGGCATATTTTCGACTGTTCATGTTCCCGAATCTCTTCCGCTGTACATATATCTCGGGGAGTGACAATTAAGTTGGTATCAGAGCCTAGGCTTAAGTAAGTCCTAGAAAAATGTCAAGTCATATGTTAAGTCCAAGGCTTAAGGACCCATACCTATGAACTAGGAAAAAATTCTTCGAACCCAAGTGAGATTGGGTAGAGCTCGGGATAAGATAGTTCTTTAGAAATTAATTTCTAGGTTGACCCTCATGAATTCTAAAGAAAGTAACTAGTTGTGTATTTTCTCAGGCACCTTACTTTCAAAATGGCCGCTAATCGTGCGAATTGGGAAGCTATGCAACGAACGGTTGTGGGTCGTACCCAGACCCTGCAGACTGTGGCACAAGCTAGCGTGTGAGCTGGCGTCGGGGATCTTCATCGTAATTTTAGGAGTATGAACCGTCCACTATTCTCGGGATCATCCAACCCGGATGAAGCAGAGAATTGGATAAACGAAATGGACCATATATTTCATGTCATGCAATGCGCAGACTAGGAGAATGTCCTACTTGCCACATTTCAACTTAATAAAGATGCGCGCACATGGTGGAAGGCCACCTCGGCCCATCTTCACAATGCACAAATTACTTGGGAGGAGTTTCTTGAACTCTTCCGAGAGAAGTATTTTACGGAGCATGTCCGGGAAAGGAAGGCTGTGGAATTTGCCTCTCTTAGGCAAGGTATGATGTCCGTAGCAGAATATGAACTTCAATTCTCAAGGCTAGCACCGTATGCTCCGCATCTTGTCAGTACGGAGCTCCTTAAAGCCAATCGCTTTATGGACGGCTTGAGGCCGGTTGTTGTTAAACAACTTGGCCCTCAGAATATCTGGACCTATACGAAGATGGTCCATACAACGCATTTATGTGAAAGGACCCTTGAAAAGGTAGAGAAGTTCAAGGGAAGAGATGAGGAGCCAAGCCGAAAACATGATAGGCGAGGAGAGATTGGAGATAAATTTAGCATCACAGGAACTCATAACTCCCAAGATCACAAGAAGAGACCACATAATGGTAATGTCAATGGTAATGGTAAAAACAAATGGGTCAAGGAGAAAGACAAGCAAGTCAGGGAGGCTTCCAAATTTTGTGACAAGTTCAGACACGCTGCCGAAGAGTCTTGGAAGCGCCTCGGCGCATGCTTGCATTGTGGCAGCTGGGAACAAAGAATGCCCGATTGTCCACTCATAAAGGAACAACCCTCAAAGAGTAATGGAGGGCATAGATGACAATGGCATCCCAATGCTGTCATGGGCAATGAACCTACAAGGGATGGTAACGCGGTTGAAGGTATTATCCTAACCCATTCGCATCCGACTTTTTCCTCATTTAATACCCGGAGCTATTTTGTAAGTAAATTACACTTTTCAAAATCTCATGCAATGAATTTGGGGACCAAATTCTCTTTAAGTGGGGAAGGGTGTAGCACCACGGATAATTCTAGAATTTTTCTAAAAATTAAATAGATTTAATTAAGCATTTAATATGGGCTTAAAAGACTTAATGGGCTAATTAATTGATTAATAGAATTCTTTACGCATTTAATAAGTTTAAGTGGGCTTAAACATTCAAAGCCATTGATTTAAAAGCAAAGCTACTAATTAAATAAATAGGCCCACTTAAAATGGGCCTAAAACCCTAAAACCTAATCTTGTGGCCCAAGCCCAACCCAAGAAACGTAATAGGGTAATTCCCCTATTTTAACTAGAAAATGACAGGATAATTAACGAAAAGTTTGAATTAAAATTCAAAGTTCCAGCGCCAGGCAAGACGCGGTCAGTCGCGTGACCGCATTCTGAATAAGGTGGTTCAGAGAAGACCACGACTAAGTTCCGTAAATCGAAGGTGATAAACCCTAGGAAATTTAGATTTTTATCCTCCCAAATCGCTAGGGGTCGATATGATCTGGCATGGTAACTTGTCTAGGACTCTTTGGGATCGATTCTAACCCCAATAAGGACTCCTAATTCGATCTAATCCCTCAACCCTAGGCCAAACTCTATAAATAGAGCCCAGATTCGTTCTGCGCAAAACCTAATTTTGGATCTCGTAGTTCGAAGGTAATGCATCGTCTTTTCAGGTTCATCCTTTAGGGTTATTTGTTTTCCTTAGTGTCTTCTAACCTTCTGTAAACTTTGGTGATAGGAGATCAAGCATCTAAGAAGTAAGAGTGCTCGGAAGTAGCAGTTTCTACGCAAGACGCATAGGAACCAGCACCCTCTTCTTGCGAGAAATTCTCTGATTAGGAGCAAACCCAGAGGTAGGTTATCTCATGTATGGCTTAAACAATGTGTTAGGATCAAAAGCCCTCTAACGTTGCTCGATTTCATGCACTATACACGGCGTATTTAATGTTTTTCCATGACCACGCAGTTAGGATATTTTTTGCATGCTATCCCTGCAACACTAATGAAAAGATAAGAACCTTAGTTTAATTCATGCCTTTTCCATGCACTTACTTCGTTCTAAACATACGGTCATGTTTTATCTTTCGGTTCCTCATAGTTTTCATGCATTAATTGCCCTGGAATAGGCTCTGCTAACATGGATTCGTCTCTGTCTGTTGTAGATAAAAGGCGGTCTTGCAGAGACCGCTACCTGCAAGCAGTGGTCTTCGACCAACCACGTTCTTCTTATGTTCACTCTAAATATAAACTAGATCGACCCCTCATGAGTACATGCTAAGAATGTTGTGTCCTTATGGTTTTGATGATAGCAAACACTATAAGTCATCATGTCTTTGCATACTGCATACATACGTGTTGATGCTGCATTTAGTGTTAATTCTGCATTGATAAGGTCTTGGTGCTGTCAATGTTTTCATGATGTCATAACTGTGTATGAAGCATTAAGTCTGTGCTCATCACATTGAGGTCAATGTGAGGTCCATGCATATCTCTGTCTATTGCATATGAAGTCCATGCACATTTCAGACCACTGCATATCATGTTGCATTTATATACATTTCATCGAACAGGTTGTGTGCACAATTTTCTCTCAGGTTGATAAGTCATATGCACACACTAAGGTCAATGCATGTTTCACTTGTGCATACTTAGGTCGATGCTAGTTGTGTTCTCAAGACACTAAGGTCGACGTGTGTTTTTGTAGGCTGCATGTATACGTCAATCCACATGTTGGTTTATAGCATATTAAGTCTATGAAGTCAGTGCATGTTTAGTTTTATGTCATACAAGCTCGGTGCATATTTTGGCTTGAACACTAGAAGTCTGTGCATGTTTTGGTTTCAATGCCTCAAGGCCTGCGCAACTTCGCAAACAAAGTCTATGCACATCAGTGTTCAACCAGCATATAGGTCGGTGCACATTTAGACAGTCTGCATAGTAGGTCGGTGCATGTTTCTCACTTCATTACATAAGGTCTGTGCACAAAATTGCTTTCATGCGATACAAGGTCCGTGTACATTTTCCTTGCGTGATACAAGGTCGGTGCACACTTGCCCTTGTGCGATACAAGGTCGGTGCGCAATTGCCCTTGTGCGATAGAAGGTCAGTGCACACTTACCCTTGAGCGATACAAGGTCGGTGCACACCTTAGCCTGATGCATACAACGTCGGTGCACATTTCATTTGCTTGCATATAAGGTCGGTGCATACTTTGTTAGTCTACATGCAAGGTCAGTGCATATTTCTTATCGTGCATATAGAAGGTCGGTGCATGCTTTGTTTTACACTACCTAAGGTCTGTGCATCTTTTCTAATTTGGCATGCAAGAGTCGGTGCATATTTACATTCTGAATAAGTAAAATTTGTGCACTCTTTATGACTCATGTTCACAAGGTGTTTGATGAAACGTCCTTCTTCCAACTAATAGGATTAAAGTAGCACGTAAGGTCGAACTAAGAATAGGCATGTGTTCCCAGAAATGGCGGGATGCTGGCGCATGTTCCAAGGGAGCAAATGATTGGGCACGTGATCCAAGGCACTATGACAGAGGAACATTATCATCCCTACGACGTGGACCAATGGGGTTTCAGTAGGTCTTTTTTCTGCCTCATCCATACGGAGGCTCTGCTCCATATAAAGACCGCCTCATCCTTCGATGAGTGTAGTAAAAAAAAAGCGGTAGGCTACAGAAAGCTGAGAAGAAAATAGAGCCGCCAGAAGAAAAAAGCTGTAAGCCAGTAGAATAAAAAGAGAGTGGTCGTCTGAGAGAAGAACCAGATAGCAGAAAGAAGAAGCCGTCAGAGAGCGAGCATCAGAAAAGAAAGAGAAAGAAAGAGTGAAGAGTTGAGAAGAGAGGAATAGAGAGATAGAAGAAGGGAATTAGGATGATCAGATAGAAGAGCAAGGAAGCTCGAAGAGAGAGAGATTAGAAGCAATCTGAGAGAGCAAAAGAGAAGAAGAGATCTAAGAGAAAGAAGTGTGTGAGTCCGAGAGTGAAAAGTGATCGTTAGATAGTAAAGAATGGGGATCTCGAGAGAAGAGATTGCGAAGCAATTGAAGCAGTTCTTGAAGATTTGTCTCTACTGGCCTTTGGATCAGATCCAAGCCAGTCTGCTTCTGCGAGAGCTACATTCTATCTGTGTTTTATTTCTAGCTTTCCGGTGCTGTAGTTTTCATTTCTTATTTTTCCTTTAAACTCTTGCTCTAAGCTGTGTATCAACGGAGGCTAAGCTGTAAGGCCCAGCGGATTAAGCTGTGTATCAGCGGTGGCTAAGCTATAATGCCCAGCGGTGGCGAAGCTGTATTGCCCAGCAGTCAAGCTGTTAGTCAGTGGTTAAGCAAGCTGTGAAGCTCAGCTATTGTTGGCAAGCTGTGAGGCTCAGCTGTTCAAGTTGTTTGGCAGCGTAATCCACACTCTGGTTGGAGTGTGGGGTGGATGTAGGTCCTGAGGACTGAATCACCTAAAAAGATCTTGTGTACTGTGGTTTGCTTTCCAATTTTTCAACCGCTAGATGCATGCTAGGCGCGTTCCTATCTACGGTTCTAACTGAATGGGTTTAGTGTACACGCATGCCTAATTTGGTTCTGTCAACAGTATAGACTTGTTTAGGAGTCTGCACTTTTACAGTTCATCTGTTCGATTAAGTGCATCTTTGGTTTTCATATTCTTCAGAGCTTAATTCCTTTTAATTCCACATAAGTTTAAAGTCTTTAGTTTAAATTTTAAATTGATCAAGTTTTTATAAAGGGATTCATTCACCCCCCCTCTGAATCCGGTTTGCACCATCTTATAGACTCAACAATTGGTATCAAAGCAGGTCTCTGACTGTTCAGATCCAATGATCTACAGAGGATCCTAATATTTTCATTTGGTGCATTGCTCATCCATTGCATTTTAGCTAAGTATTTTGAATCGATTTAACTATTTTTCAATGGCTTCTCTTCTGGTTTTTGATGGTTCTAATTTTAGTAGTTGGCTAGGTGGCCTATCCGTTTACATGAATTCCATTGACTCTAATCTATGGAATTTAGTTTCAAAAGGCCCACATAAACTGTCTCATGACCAGATCAAGTGGTCTGATGAGGACAGACTGAAGGATAGTGAGAACACTATGGTTCTCGATATTTTAAAAGCTGTAGTTAACTATGACATGTTTCCTTTCATTTTTAGGTGCAATTCTGGATAGGAAATCCTGGATGAGGTGATAGCTATCCATGATAAAAAGGAAGAAGAATGTCTCATGGCTAAAAGAAGTGATCATAGCAATGATCAACAGGAGGAGACTTCATCTCAGGTAAGTTCTGGATCCGAAGAACTTTCATTTGATGATTTAGTCAATATGTATGAAGAGCTCACTAATAGATATGAGAAAATGAAAAAGCAAAATAAGAGGCTAAAAAAGGAAGTTGAACAAAACGTGCCCAATACCTCTTATGATTGTTCATCATATAATAATTGCATATCATTAAAGGAATTGAATGAAAATCTTTTATCTGATGTTGTGTGGCACAAAGATTTGATTGCATCTTTAAGAGAAGAAAATAAGAATCTCCTGGATAACAACTCTGGAACGGAGAATAAAGAGATTGAAAATCTGAAAGTTAAAAATGATGAACTTCTAATGAAATTGCAAGAGCTGAATAAGATCAAATCTGAAGTAGGCAAATTGAAACTTGAGAATGCTGAACTTCAGAAGAACAATGAAAAATCGAAAGCTAAAATAAAGGAATTCAAGGAGAAAGCTTCAAACATATGTTCTATAGAGTTAGCCTGCAATAAATGTCCTCTCCTAAAGGAACTTAATGAAGGTCTCCACCTTGATATTGAATGGCAGAGGAAATTGATTGCCTCTCTTAAAGAAGAAAATAAAACTCTATTAGATGAGAAACTTGAATTTGAATAAAGAGAGGAGAAACTGATTGAAAGACTGGACTCAATATCCAGTAGTGAAAAACATGAAGAAGAAATTGAGAAATTGGTAAAGGAGAATGAAAATCTCAAAGAACAGAATAAAAAGCTCATGGTCTTGAACACTGTCATATCAGAAAAATAGTTGGTTATTGAAAAGGGAAAATGTGTCATGAATGAAAATAAAGTTGACAGTGAACATAAATTGAAATAGGAAATAAACACACTCAAAAGCTTCAATGATGTTTTACAACAACAAGTAATTATCTGTGAATCTGACATTACTTGTTATGAGGTTGAAATTGTATCTCTAAAATCTAAAATTCAAGACCTAAGAAATTCTATGTCTGTAGCAACCCTGGGGAAAAAAAAGGAAATAAAAACCCCAAATTAATCAAATTTGATAAAGTATTAAATAAATGAATGAGAAACACCAGAAAGAATAAATACAACGACAGAATGGAAATAACGCCTTTGGTCAAGGCGCTACTTCATTAAGAAACGCCTCTAGATAAGGCGCTAATTAAAAAGGGACGCCCAAACAACAAGGCGTCAATTATCAAACGGCCAAAATAATAAAAAAAAGGGAAGTAAATGTAACGCCCTCCACCTGGGCGCGTTTTTCACAAGAAACGACATAGGCAAAGGCGTCAATTTAAATTCAACGCCCTCACTTAAGACGTCAATTCAGTTCGAGTTTCGTTCGACCCAGGAGACTATCCAGAGCAAGTTCTGGATAACTACATCGAGGATAGAATATAGTAAGGATTCTATCAAGGGAATACTACCCTTAATCAAATTCTAACTCTATTAGGATTCCCAAAATCCTATAAATAACCCTTTCTGTCGAACCTAGTAAGCTGTTGGTCGAAGGAGGTTCTGCTGCTGCGTACGTAAAGAACATGTAATGTTCTTCTTCCCTGCCTTCGGTCGTAATCATGAAGAATATTAATGATTCTTCATCATCTTTGCTGCAGGAAGTCTGCCATAAGTAGTAACTCTTCTGCCTAGTTGAAGGACGTGGAGTTCTTCATCATCTTCTTCTTCCGGTGATCAGAACACTCTGTTTAGAACAGCGTATCGTTCTCTCTTCAACTCTCTTCACGTTCCTTCACCAGAACATTCATCAGGTAGGTTTTCTCAAGAACGTAGCCCAAATTAGTATAAATTATGAAATAAACTCGTCCATGATCTCATGCATATAGTTTTACTGCGTTTTCCAAATGTTTTCTGAGAGATTTTAAAGAAGCGACCCAGACAAGGGCACTAATTCTTGTTTTGACGCCCTACCCAGGAGTCGTCAATTTCATAGAATTGATAATTATCCATGTTTAAAATTCTATAACTATGAAATCATGAATCTAAATTAATGCATGATCATACCTATCGAATCCTGCTATTTTTCTTGTCCTGACCATGAAATTGTTCCCTGAAATTTTATTATCTGAAATCTGGTAAAATCTTGAAATAACGACCTGATGCAAGACGTCTCTTATAAAAGTGACGCCCCAGAACAGGGCGCTAATTGAAAAGTAACGCCCCTGTCCAGGGCGCATTTTATTAAATTCCATATTATCTAAATTCTGCAAAAATAGAAATACAGAGTGGGCGACTGTTTAACAAGCCGTCAATTTGTAAATAAACGCCCCTGTGTAAGGCGTTAATTCCATGATTAATGACTTAGATTAAGTCGCTAGTTTCCTGTGATACTATTTTACACTGTTACTGTTAACCGAGGGTTTCATATGTACATTATATATATATATATATATATATATATATCGGCACTATATTCCAGTCCGTGAATATAGTCCCATGTTTTATGATGTCTTATCGCATTACCCTCAATTCTCGATGACATACAAGCTCTCCATTGGACATTCCGTTCCTTTGGACTAGCAAGTTAGTCATAGAGACCTCCATAAGACTCCTCGAGCCTTGGATTCCCTCAAGGCCGACTGAGCTGGTTGTACCATAAAAACCCATTACACAATCTTTGCCATGTCACTCTATAGAAACATGATATACCGGCCCTCATGTCATGCCATGGGTATGATGTGAGAATTATCTTAATAAACGGGGGAAAACATGCCGTTGATGTGCTGTTCTTGTAGACCCCAATTCTATATCAAACATGATGTTCTTGTGGACCTCAATTCTATATTAAAAGAAGTGACCATTTACTTGAGGGCACTTACTTGTCATGGTACCCAAGTTAGGGAACCAATTCCACCTAGTTTTATCGATAATCGTGATTGTACCGTTATTGTCGCCTATCTATTTCAAGTGTCCTATTTTTGGACTCTATTCTATCAAAGTCTATCCTACATGACTACAAGCTTTATTCTTGAAATTTCATATTGGCTATACACAAGAGTGGATGTTAAAATACATGATTAATGCCTGCGCATATAGGGCCCGATCTGGTCCTGGGAGGAGCACCCGAAAGTACTTGTGCCCATGGGAGTTGATTGATCACGGTATTGGCATTATACCGAAGTGCATGACTAGCTTGATTGAACATTCCACAAATCTTGTAATTGACTTGATATTATATGACTTGCGTGGCCCGAGAAAGGGTAATTGTATACTCGCTTGCTTGAAACATGATAGCCAAATTCTAACATGACATGATGAGTCTACTTGCTTAAATATCTTGATATCTTTTGATATAAGTTCTTGAAAGTTCATGACTAGTTCTTCTTGCCATCTTATTGTTATATTCTCTTGCTATCTTGTCGTTTTGCGAGCATGCATAGCTATAGTGCATTCATGGAAAAATGTAATTACTTAAACCCCTTGCTAGTCCTTGAGATATAATTTCCTACTGAGCGTTCGCTCACTCAGTGTTTCCCTACTTTTCAGGTAAGTCCGACGATGAGGGAATTCAATCTGATAGGGAAAGCCAAGAGTGAAAGAGTTAGAGCTACTCAAGCATCAATTAGTCCTGTCTTTTCTCTATTTTCCTTGAGTCAAGCGTTGTATTTTTCTTTTATTGAGTCTAGTATTTGCAAGGGTTTGTAATAGACATATTCTTATTAAAGGAATTAATGGATTGGGTTATCTTTATATTTGCGCACTCTGTCTTTGTGTCGAATACACTACTACTCTGATTGACATGATTGATATAAACTCGTCGCGCATCTCCGGGTACCTTCCGCGCTCGGGGCGTGACCATTTTTGTGGTATCAGAGCCTAGGTTGTTCAATTCCTAGGAAACCCAAGTCCAAGGATAGGTTTAAACCATTAACCGGTGAGATTAGGTAGAACCAAGGGTGGAGTTAACCTGGAAAATTTAAGGGTTCTTAACGAAATTGCACACTGATATAGCTATTGTAATTGTAGGATAATGGCTGCCGAACGTGCTCAATGGCGCAACATGCAGCGTACACTCCAAGGAATGACCCAGGTGCTGCAACATGTAGCACAGGGAGGTACACAGCGAGCCGGGAGTCTCCACCAGAACTTTAAAAACATGAACCCTCCCAAATTCATGGGATCTACTGATCCAGACGACGCAGAGCACTGGATCAGGGAGATGGAGTGTATATTCCGTGTTATGCAATGCACGGATCAAGAGAAAGTCTTATTAGCTACTTTTCAGTTAGAGAGAGATGCCAGATGCTGGTGGGAGGCAGTCGAAGCCACTATAAATCCGGACCAAATTACTTGGGAAGAATTTGTTGAACATTTCAACAATAAATATTTTTCAGACCGAGTCCAAGAAAAGAAAGCTACCGAATTTGCCGCACTCAAGCAACGGTCATTATCGGTGGCAGAGTACGAGGCACAATTCTCTAGATTGTCTCGGTATGCTAAGCACTTAGTTAGCACCGAGAAGATGAAAGCTAGGAGGTTCCTTAATGGGCTCAGGCCCCAATATATTACCCAGCTGGCGCCAATGGATATTCAGGTCTACTCAGAGTTAGTACGCCGAGCTCAATTGTTAGAAGATGCCACGGAGCTATCAGATAGAATCCGTGGGAAGGATAAGAAAAAACAAGTTATAGGTTCGGGTTCCTTTAAACCCAACTTCAAGAAGAGGCCTAGCACTGGAGGTACTTTTTCTCAAGACCAAAAATTTAAGAAGACCAAGCCATTCTCTATCACTACTACACCTTTGAATATAATATGCAAGCATTGTGACAAGGCTGGTCATAAAGCCGAAGAGTGCTGGAGGAAACTTGGAGCATGTCTCCGTTGTGGGAGTCGTGAGCATCGGATTCCCGATTGCCCACTACTTAATGATCAAGCCGGTGACGGAAAGCACCTGGTAACCAAGAACGCTCGTCTTCACGCAATTAAGGAGACCGAAGAAGAAGAAGGCAGACTAGTAGAAGGTACATTGAAAGTTTGCTCCAAGTCTGCATATGTCTTATTTGATACGGGTGCTTCACATTCAATTATTTCCAAAAAGTTTGCTGATCTGTTACCCTTAGAACCGGAATGGATAAAATTAGTTTTGTCTACTCCTCTTGGTAACGAAACTGATATCACTCACCATTACCAAAACTGTGAAGTATTGGTTCAGGGTAGGAATCTCCCTATTGATCTTATATGTTTAGATCTAAAGGAGTATGATGTCATACTAGGAGCATATTGGTTATCCAAATACCAGGCAACTGTCGATTGCCGCAATAGCAAGGTTACTTTCAAAGAGTTTCCAGAATTAATCTTTACTAGCCTCAAGAGTCGAAGCAAATCGCCACTTATTTCAGCTCTCCGAGCTAGCAAGCTAATCAGGAAAGGATGTCTATCTTTCCTTGCATTTGTCACCCTTAGAGAGAATAAGGAGACTAAGATAGAAGATATCCCAGTTGTGCAAGAATTTCCGGACGTGTTTCCGGAGGAATTGCCTGGATTACCTCCACAAAGAGAAGTGGCCTTCACCATCGATTTAATTCCTGGTGCTGGACCAGTTTCTAAGGCACCATATAGAATGTCACCTGCCGAACTCAAGGAGTTAAAGGAGCAATTGATGGAACTTCTCAAGAAGGGATTTATTAGACCAAGCACTTCCCCGTGGGGAGCACCTGTGCTATTTGTAAAGAAGAAAGATGGATCCATGAGGTTATGCATCGACTATCGATAGTTGAATCATCTCACTATCAAGAACAAGTATCCACTGCCGAGAATCGATGAGTTATTTGATCAAATATCTGGATCCAAGTATTTTTCAAAGATTGATCTCAGGTCAGGATATCACCAACTAAGAATCAAGGACGATGATATTCATAAGACCGCATTCAGAAGCAGGTATGGCCATTATGAATTTGTTGTTATGCCTTTCGGACTAACAAATGCCCCTGCTGCCTTTATGCAGTTAATGAATAGTATATTCAGGCCTTATTTGGATCAATTCGTGGTGGTTTTTATTGATGATATATTAATATACTCCAAGACCAAGGGAGAGCATGAGGAACATTTAAGGATTGCATTACAGATATTGAGGACAAATCAATTATATGCAAAGCTCAGTAAGTGTGAGTTCTGGCTCGAAGAAGTGACTTTTCTCGAACATGTTATATCAAAAGATGGCTTGTCTGTAGATCCATCAAAAGTGGAAGCTATAAGAAATTAGGAAAGACCGACCAATGTTAGCGAGATCCAAAGTTTCTTAGGTCTTGCGGGCTATTACCGGCGGTTCATCAAAGATTTCTCTAAGATCGTCGTGCCACTTACAAGGTTGACTCGCAAAGAGATCCGCTATGAATGGAGCGAGGATTGTGAACGAAGCTTCCAAGCTCTCAAAGATCATCTGACCACAGCCCCGGTCTTAGCTTTACCAATGGAAGGAGAGCAATTCAACGTATACTCTGATGCTTCTGGCATGGGCCTCGGATGTGTCCTAATGCAACAAGGAAAGGTTATAGCTTATTTTTCTCGTCAATTGAAGAAGCACGAGGAGAACTACCCAGTTCATGATCTAGAATTGGCTTCGGTCGTATTTTCTCTAAAAATATGGAGACATTATTTTTATGGAGTGCAGTTTCTTGTATACTCTGACCATAAAAGTCTTAAGTATCTCTTCTCTCAGAAGGAATTGAATATGAGGTAAAGACGTTGGCTAGAATATCTTAAGGACTTCGACTTTACTATACAATATCATCCTGGAAAGGGTAATCCGGTAGCTGATGTCCTTAGTCGAAATCCGAGAGCATTATTAGCCAATTGTATGGTTTAGGAGTGGAAGTTGCTAGAACAATTTACTAGACTTAATATAAGCATGGACAAGGATAGTAGGTGTGTCACCTTATCCCATACGAGCATACAGTCAGATTTGTTATCTGAAATACAAGGACTTCAAGGTAGTGACCCGGTATTAGTGGAGATCAAGGGCAAACTAGAAGGACAATATGTGTTCCAACTAGCTTCAGATGGAAGGTTGTTATTCCAAAATAGAACTTGTATATCGGATTGTCCAGAATTAAAGAAGAAGATTTTAGATGAAGCTCACAGATCAAGGTACACAATCCATCCAGGATCTACTAAGATGTACCAAGATTTAAAAAGGATCTTTTGGTGGCCCAATATGAAAGGAGAAATAGCGGATTTTGTGTCTCGCTGTCTCACATGTCAACAAGTTAAGGCTGAACACCAGAAGCCTGTCGGAAAGCTACATCCTCTGGATATTCCCAAATGGAAGTGGGAGGATATTGGTATGGATTTCATCATGGGTCTAACTAAATCAAAAGGAGGATATGATGGAATATGGGTTATCATTGATCGATTGACCAAATCAGCGCACTTCTTGCCGATCAAGAGTCGATGGTCAGTTGATGTTCTGGCTGCATTATATATAAAAGAGATAGTCAGATTACATGGTATCCCTGTCTCGATTGTGTCTGATAGAGATCCCCGTTTTACTTCGCATTTTTGGAAAGGACTACAAAATTCGTTGGGATCAAGACTTAACTTTAGCACAGCTTTTCATCCCCAAACGGATGGTCAGACCGAGAGAACTAATCAGGTAGTGGAAGATATGCTCAGAGCTTGCATCAGTGATTTTGGAGGAAGCTGGCATGATCACTTGCCTCTAGTTGAATTTGCATACAATAATAGCTACCAGGCAAGTATACAAATGGCACCTTTCGAAGTCTTATACGGAAGGAGTTGCCGATCACCCTTATGCTGGGACGAAGTTGGAGAGAAACAACTATTAGGTCCAGATATGGTAAGGGATACCACCGAGAAAATACAAGTGATCCGAGAAAGACTGCAAGTGGCTCAGTCTAGGCAAAAGGCTTATGCTGACACAAGGAGGAGAGATCTTGAATTCCAAGTCGGAGATCATGCATTTCTAAAGATATCACCTAGACGTGGAATAAGGAGATTTGGTGTTAAGGGCAAACTTACACCAAGATTCATCGGACCTTTCAAGATACTGGAAAGAGTAGGCGAGGTTGCTTATCGCATCGCGTTGCCTCCTCAATTGTCCGAAGTACATAATGTGTTCCACATATCTATGTTGAAGAAGTATGTACACGATCCATCATATATTATTGAACATGGAGACTTAGTTATCCAGAAGGATCTCACATATGAATAGAAGCCCATAAAGATACTAGATCGTGAAGTACGTACCCTAAGGAATAAGGTTATTCCCATGCTAAAGGTACAATGGAATAAGAGTTCCAAGCATGAAGCCACATGGGAGACCGAGGAATCCCTGAGGAAGCGATTTCCAGAATTATTTTAAGGTATATACTCTACACTTTCCATATATATATATACTATTGAATTTGGGGACCAAATTCTTTTAAGTGGGGGAGGGTGTAGCAACCTTGGGGGAAAAAAAAGGAAATAAAAGCCCCAAATTAATCAAATTTGATAAAGTATTAAATAAATGAATGAGAAACACCAGAAAGAATAAATACAACGATAGAATGGAAATAACGCCTTTGGTCAAGGTGCTACTTCATTAAGAAACGGCTCTAGATAAGGCGCTAATTAAAAAGGGACGCCCAAACAACAAGGCGTCAATTATCAAACGGCCAAAATAATAAAAAAGGGGAAGTAAATGTAACGCCCTCCACCTGGGCGCGTTTTTCACAAGAAATGACATAGGCAAAGGCGTCAATTTAAATTCAACGCCCTCACTTAAGACGTCAATTCAGTTCGAGTTTCGTTCGACCCAAGAGACTATCCAGAGCAAGTTATGGATAACTACGTCAAGGATAGAATATAGTAAGGACTCTATCAAGGGAATACAACCCTTAATCAAATTCTAACTCTATTAGGATTCCCAAAATCTTATAAATAACCCTTCCTGTCGAACCTAGTAAGCTGTTGGTCGAAGGAGGTTCTGCTGCTGCGTACGTAAAGAACAGGTAATGTTCTTCTTCCCTGCCTTCGGTCGTAATCATGAAGAATATTAATGATTCTTCATCGTCTTTGCTGCAGGAAGTCTGCCGTAAGTAGTAACTCTTCTGCCTAGTTGAAGGACGTGGAGTTCTTCATCATCTTCTTCTTCCGGTGATCAGAACACTCTGTTTAGAACAGAGTAACGTTCTCTCTTCAACTCTCTTCACGTTCCTTCACCAGAACATTCATCAGGTAGGTTTTCTCAAGAACGTAGCCCAAACTAGTATAAATTATGAAATAAACTCATCCATGATCTCATGCATATAGTTTTACTGCATTTTTCAAATGTTTTCTGAGAGATTTTAAAGAAGCGACCCAGACAAGGGCGCTAATTCTTATTTTAACGCCCTACCCAAGAGTCGTCAATTTCATAGAATCGATAATTATCCATGTTTAAAATTTTATAACTATGAAATCATGAATCTAAATTAATGCATGATCATACCTATCGAATCCTGCTATTTTTCTTGTCCTGACCATGAAATTGTTCCCTGAAATTTTATTATCTGAAATCTGGTAAAATCTTGAAATAACGACCTGATGCAAGACGTTTCTTATAAAAGTGACGCCCCAGAACAGGGTGCTAATTGAAAAGTAATGCCCCTGTCCAGGGCGCGTTTTTATTAAATTCCATATTATCTAAATTCTGCAAAAATAGAAATACAGAGTGGATGACTGTTTAACAAGCCGTCAATTTGTAAATAAACGCCCCTGTGTAAGGCGTTAATTCCATGATTAATGACTTAGATTAAGTCGCTAGTTTCCTGTGATACTATTTTACACTGTTACTGTTAACCGAGGGTTTCATATGTACATTATATATATATATATATATCGGCACTATATTCCAGTCCGTGAATATAGTCCCATGTTTTATGATGTCTTATCGCATTACCCTCAATTCTCGGTGACATACAAGCTCTCCATTGGACATTCCGTTCCTTTGGACTAGCAAGTTAGTCATAGAGACCTCCGTAAGACTCCTCGAGCCTTGGATTCCCTCAAGGCCGACTGAGCTGGTTGTACCATAAAAACCCATTACACAATCTTTGCCATGTCACTCTATAGAAACATGATATACCGGCCCTCATGTCATGCCATGGGTATGATGTGAGAATTATCTTAATAAACGGGGGAAAACATGCCGTTGATGTGCTGTTCTTGTAGACCCCAATTCTATATCAAACATGATGTTCTTGTGGACCTCAATTCTATATTAAAAGAAGTGACCATTTACTTGAGGGCACTTACTTGTCATGGTACCCAAGTTAGGGAACCAATTCCACCTAGTTTTATCGATAATCGTGATTGTACCGTTATTGTCGCCTATCTATTTCAAGTGTCCTATTTTTGGACTCTATTCTATCAAAGTCTATCCTACATGACTACAAGCTTTATTCTTGAAATTTCATATTGGCTATACACAAGAGTGGATGTTAAAATACATGATTAATGCCTGCGCATATAGGGCCCGATCTGGTCCTGGGAGGAGCACCCGAAAGTACTTGTGCCCATGGGAGTTGATTGATCACGGTATTGGCATTATACCGAAGTGCATGACTAGCTTGATTGAACATTCCACAAATCTTGTAATTGACTTGATATTATATGACTTGCGTGGCCCGAGAAAGGGTAATTGTATACTCGCTTGCTTGAAACATGATAGCCAAATTCTAACATGACATGATGAGTCTACTTGCTTAAATATCTTGATATCTTTTGATATAAGTTCTTGAAAGTTCATGACTAGTTCTTCTTGCCATCTTATTGTTATATTCTCTTGCTATCTTGTCGTTTTGCGAGCATGCATAGCTATAGTGCATTCATGGAAAAATGTAATTACTTAAACCCCTTGCTAGTCCTTGAGATATAATTTCCTACTGAGCGTTCGCTCACTCAGTGTTTCCCTACTTTTCAGGTAAGTCCGACGATGAGGGAATTCAATCTGATAGGGAAAGCCAAGAGTGAAAGAGTTAGAGCTACTCAAGCATCAATTAGTCCTGTCTTTTCTCTATTTTTCTTGAGTCAACCGTTGTATTTTTTTTATTGAGTCTAGTATTTGCAAGGGTTTGTAATAGACATATTCTTATTAAAGGAATTAATGGATTGTGTTATCTTTATATTTGCGCACTCTGTCTTTGTGTCGAATACACTACTACTCTGATTGACATGATTGATATAAACTCGTCGCGTATCTCCGGGTACCTTCCGCGCTCGGGGCGTGACAATGTCTAAATTTGTTAATGGAAAGGATAATTTGGATAAAATTCTTGGAACTAAAGTGAGTTTCCAAAAAGGACTTGGCTACAATTTAGTCCATGAGAATCAATCTGAAAATAAAAAGCTTACTACTTTTATGAGCTGTTCTGAGGCATCCAAAACATCATCTCCACCTGTTTTCTAATTCACTGCTCAAAGAACTAAAAATCAAAGTAAAAATATGAAAAAGATAAGAAAATAGAAAAAGAATGTGGATCTGAATAAATTCAAAACTGTTTCTGCTAGTCCTGTTAATTTTGTCAATTCTGTGGATTCTGGTAGTTCAGTGCATGCTGCTCATAGGTCTCCTACTTACTCACATGCACATAGAAAAACTGTTTCATGTCATTATTACGGTAGGGCAGGGCATGTAATGCATGACTGCCATGTTATGAAATCTGATGAAATGTCTGCATTTAAGAAACTAAATGAATTTAAAAATGTCAATAATCATGCTGTGTAGAAAAAGAAAATTCAATGCTTTCACTGTAAAAGATTTGGGCATATAATGCATGATTGCTGGTTTCTTAAAAATGTTGAATTAACAGCTCAAAGAAACTTTACTGATCAAAGAAGGCCAAATCTATCTTCAAACAAAAGGCCCCATTGCTTAAAATGCAAGAGAATTGGCCACAGAGTCAAGGACTGTTGGCATACTCAAGGGAAAAGATTTAATTCTAACTTTACTAAACTCCCTGCAAATGGAAATATTTTTGATAAAACTAAATCTGTCTTTAACAGAAAATCTCTTGCATGATCCAACTGTTGGAAGCCAGGCCATCTGGCTAGTGAGTGCTGGTCAGTTATTAAGAGAAGAAATCTTTCTTCTTGTTTTGAATGTGGGAAGTATGGTCATACAGTCAAGGACTGTTGGCATGTCCAAGAAAGAAATGTGAATTCTAGATATCCTAGATTCCCTACGAAAGAGAATGTGTTTGGTAGCAATCAAAGACACAATTTCTATGATAATAACAAAAACTTTCATGAACATGCACATAGATTCCATGTTAATGCTAATGTGCACAAAAAGAATTCAAAATCTGGTTTATCATGTCACTACTGTGGTCAAGTTGGGCATTCTATGAACAATTGTTCTTTAATGCTATTTGATGATTTGAAAGCTCCGAAAGTGTGGACAACACCCTTCAAAGGTGCCATTGAGATTTTAGGGCCCAAGAATTTTTGGGTACCTAAATTTGCAAAATAAGAATATGTTTTGCAGGAGTGCCTTGGAAGGAATAAAAGGGGTAAATAAGCTAAGGCACCAGAATTTGATAAACCCCGTTTCTGCATCTTTTCAAGTTGGTTATTTGAATTTTATTTAATTCCGTCCATATAGTTGCGTGTTTTTGATTTGTTAGAACACATTTTGCATTCTTATGTGACATTCTGTAGTGTCGTAATTGAATTCATTATCGCATGTGTGTATCATTTAATTGAAGTTGTCTAAAAATCTGAACTGCACATGAATGATGCCTGAAGTCTATCTAAATGGTACTGCTCATCTGTTGCATAATTCACTAAAAATCTGAATTGACTGAATTGGATGCCTGCATCTTGTCTCATGCATTAAATGTTCATCTGCATACATGACATCCGCATATAGTCATACTTACAATGTTTAGCATATTGTCAATATGTGATGCACATAGGACTACATTTGCACCTCAATGTCTTGCATGATCTCATGGTATATCAAATGGGATGTTGGGAGAAGGGCAGCTCATTTCTGTCTGGAAACCCACCTTATGCGTAGAGGATAGCCCTTCGCGTAGTACCATGGATCAAAATTGCATATTAGAGCAGTCTAGTTGTTCATGAGCATATTCCCTCATGTTTCTAATGTTCTGCATATGTTGCTTTCAGAATCCAGTTAATATATGCATATAGATAGGGGGAGTCCGCCTAGGTAATTTTTTGTGGCTCATGCATATTTGTTTAAAGTTGTCATCCTGGATAGTCTTCATGCCATGTTGGAATGCATCCTGAAATGGGAAGTGGAGAGGGGGATTTCTGTAGCCCAATTAAGAGCAGCCAAACTAGGCCCATCAGGACCGAACGAGGCTCAGCTCATCCGAGTGACAGCCCTCTAGGGCCCACATCGGTAGAAAAGCCCAATAAAGATTACTCGAGATCCCATCCTTCCTCGGCGGCCCTTAGGCTCGGAAGGCCCGAACGACAGAACGGAGGAAGACCCATGCCCGAACCATCTCCCCACCGAGATAAGGGCAGGCGCTCCGCGCCCACTCCGATCTGACTGCATCCGAGCTACGCCCATCACTCGGACAGGGCCGGCACTTCTCATGCTTGGATCAACTGACGAATGCTTACCCATGTAGCCGTTGATAGTCCTTTATGAGTAGGAGTTCATCAGGATAAGGGTGCCACGATCTCCCAAGGTCATGAAGAGCCCACGATGAGGACGTAACGATCCCATGATGAGGACGTAACTCCCGCCTAAAACTCCCCAGCTTATGGGACTCTTCGGGGGAGCTCGCTATATAAATCAAGGACTCCCTCTTGCAGCAGGGGAGGCAGATACATGCCTAACACTCTCTGAGCAGGAGCCACTTCACCATCTTGGTGTTGGGGAATCTCGCGCATCTCTTTCAACCTCCCTCAATACCTTCCACCATTGCTCTACTGACTTAAGCATCGGAGGGTTTTCTCCAGGGAACCATCCCTGGGCCCCCTGATTCGTTTCCCTTTCTCTACAACTCACTATCCGATCTTTAAGAAGACATGCTCCCCCACTTGGAATTCAAGGTCTCTCCTCCGATTGTCGGCATAGCTCTTTTGCCTTGATTGGGCGACCTTTAGCCTTTCTTGTATTAACTGGATTTTGTTGGTTGTGTCTTGTACAATGTCGGGACCAAGCAATCCCTTGTCACCAACCTCGCTCCAGCATAGAGGCGATCTGCAACTTCGGCCATATAATGCTTCGAATGGTGCCATTTGAATACTCGACTGATAGCTATTGTTATAAGCGAACTCAGTCAGCGGTAAGTGTTCATGCCAACTACCACTGAAGTCAATCATGCAGGCTCTCAACATATCTTCAATAATTTCATTCATCCTCTCGGTTTGTCCATCCGTCTGAGGGTGAAAAGCCGTACTAAACCTTAGTCTAGTACCCATAGACGATTGTAAACCCTTCCAGAAATGAGAGGTGAATCTCGGATCTCGGTCCGAAATAATAGAGCTTGGAATACCGTGCAGCCTTACGATCTCCTTGATATATAAGGCGGCTAGAACATCCACGGTCCATTTAATCTTGATAGGTAAGAAGTGAGCAGACTTGGTTAACCGGTCCACAATTACCCATATAGCATCGAAACTACTTCGGGTCTTCGGTAATCCAACAATGAAGTCCATACCGATACTATCCCATTTCCATTCCGGTATTTCGAGAGGCTTGAGTTTACCAGCCGGTTTGAGGTGCTCGGCTTTAACTTGTTGACATACCAAGCGTCGACTTACGAACTCGGTTACCTCTCTCTTCATATTCGGCCACCAGAATGTTCTCTTGAGGTCTTGGTACATTTTTGTAGCACCGGGGTGAATAGTGTACTTTGACCGATGTGCTTCCTCTAGGATTTTACCCTTGATAGTAGAACAATCGGGTATACAAGTTCTTCCTTTGAATAATAGCCTTCCATCATTAGCTAGAAGGAAATCCGGTCGTTGATCTAATTTGTCTTTAATTTCCATGATCAACGGATCATCAACTTGCCGTTCCTTGATTTCCGAGAGTAACTCGGGTTGTAGTCGAATATTTGCAATAAAGACTCCGCCTTCCTTCTCCTCCATATTGAGGTTTAAGGTGGCCATTTCTTCAAGTAGATTCCATTCTTTAACCATCATGCTCGATAATAAAGCCATTGGCTTCCTGCTAAGTGCATCAGCTATGGCATTGCCTTTTCCGGGATGATATTGTGTAGAGAAATCAAAATCCTTTAAATATTCCAACCACCGTCTATGTCTCATATTTAGCTCCTTTTGAGAGAATAAATATTTGAGACTCTTGTTATCAGAATACACCGTAAAGGCTTTGCCATAGAGGTAATGTCGCCAGATCATCAAAGCAAAGACCACAGCTGCCAGTTCTAGGTCATGTACGAGATAATTTTCCTCGTGCTTCTTCAATTACCGTGAGGAATAAGCTATGACCTTGCCATGTTGCATTAATACGCAACCTATGTGACGACCTAGAGTTCGGGATACCGATATACCGATAACATCGATATACTGATACCAAGAACTGGGGAAGCCACCCAGGGGGCTGATGAGGCCCCTGAAGGGTTAGTGAAGTTTGTCGAGGGGATGCATAACGAACTGCAATTACATGCACACATATTAGAATTAAGCAATGAAGTTAACAAAAGTGCGGAAGCAATTCAAAATAACCAGAGTGATATATATATATACTAGTCCAGAATCATAAAAGCACTAGTCTAAAAAGGTACAACTACATGGGGCATACCCCGGCAAAAGTACAACAAAGCCCAAAAAGGTGATCCGTCTACTGCTTGCGGCTAGGCACGGTCTCCAAAATAGCTCACGAAACACCGGGAGACGACGGGCGCGGCTCACCTGAAAGGAGAAGGGTGAGTCACAGCCAGACTCAGTAGGGGTCACGCGGATCCCTACCTCGCACTAAACAATCATACATGCGAAGATAAAGGCAATTAGAGCATGCATTTAAATAAAATAACAAGCATTGGCATGAATAAACTACTCAAGTAAAGCTGTAAACCCTAACTAAGCAGGTATAACAGCTAACACATGCCAATAATAAATAAATGCAAGCAACTGAAACTAAATCTACCAGTAGAACATGCCTCAACTAATCCGAGCAACAAGGAGTAGGGCAACCACTAGAACAGAAACCAAATGCGTCCACTGACGACTTACACTGCGTCTCAAGCACTCGCAGTCGACAACACGACAAGCTAAGCGCGTAAACAGTACCAAACCAAGTGACCAGTTAGAGTGACACCCGTCAGTGTCAGTCCACAGCCTCTGACCACGTGTGCACCCACTGACTCTCGCCTGAGCCAGGCCCTCTAGCTAGTTTTCTCCCTCGGTAGGACGCTACCGTTGGCGGGGAGCCCACGGCACTAGCTTAAAAACCGTATACGAGAACAATCCCCTCCGCCATCCTTAAGCTGGTCGGTACTCAACAGTCCTTAGGGCAACAACAGTGGTTCCATTGCAAGGAAAGTAAAGCTTACTCTATTGGGATCTAAAAACATGCCATTATTTCATAAACTAATTCATACATGGTGTGTAGTCATTATCGAATGCATAAGGAATGGGCTGGAAGCTTTTTGAAACCAACAGGCAAGTGGCGGTCTGCAGCCACCGTGCTACAGGCATGTAACGGCCTGGGGAAGGCGCATTACATTGAAAGTGACGCGTCCACCCCTGGGCGTTACATCCCCCGAACCCCAGCTCAAACGCAAATGAAATAGAGTGTAACGCGCTTGCCCAGGCGCGTTACAACGCTCTAACGGCAGGCCGACTGGCTGTTACATCCACCCGAGAGCAAAACCAACACACAGTGTATCAGATCCGGTTGCAGGCGAAGTGACGTGCTCGCCCAGGCGCGTCGGGTCACCCTGACGACCGGCCGACTAGCCGTCAGTTCAACCGCCTGACTCGGTCAACGCAAAACAACGAACATGTAATAGAGGGGAGCCCCACCGTTACTTCCGAAGTGATGCCCCATCAACGGGCCGTTACTTTCAAGTAACACGTCCTCCAAGGACCGTTAGGCGTGTGATGGTTCCTGGAAGGACCGTCACACCACCTGGGTCACGAACGGGTTAGGTTTGAAAATCGGTTCCCTCCCGGACGATAGAAATCGTCGGGTAACGACGTAAAAACCTGTTTCCTGTCAAACCATACATCCTAAATAACAACATAACAACTAAAAATAGCACATGCAAAGCCCACAACGCATTAAATTCAGGAACAAGGCTAAAACCCCAAAAATAGAAAAATGAACATTATGCATGCTACGGGGTTCTAATCAAACGAACTAGCTACAGGAAATGATCCTAGCAAGTTCAGGAGTCCATCCCCCTACCTCTGGCAAGTCGAAACGGTCGGAAACGCCGCATGCAACGAGGAGGGTCCATGGGGCCTTCAAGCTCCACCTCACTCCCACGATCACCAAACCACTCCGAAATGGGTACCCACGCGTTCCTCTCGACGCGAGGAATCCAATGGCGCCAACCACGCTTCAATGCGACAACGTTTCGCCCGAAATCCCTAGGAAGGGGAGAGAGGCGATCGCGTGAGGAGAGAGAGAGCGTGAGGGTGAGAAGAGATCGACGAGGGGAGAGAGAGAGAGAGGGTGAGGGATTAAAAAAAATAAAATAAAATTAAAATATATATAATATAATCATTATATATATTAAAATCTTATTAACTTCTAATAACCCTCAATTAACTCCAAATAAATCTGAAAAAATACCAGAAAAATTTCTAAAAATCCAGGAAAATAACCGAAAATTCCAGAACAAATATTAGATCCAAACCACTAAGGATCCACTGAGGCACAGGCCTTACAGTCCCTCCCTCCTAATAGAAATTTTACCCTCGAAATTTGCAACAACGGATAAGGAGGAAACTGAGAAAGGAATCTTACCTCACTGGAATAAGAAAGGAAAAAGCTGACGCATCTCATCTTCACGTTCCCAAGTGGACTCATTACCAGAGTGACGCTGCCAAGCAATTCTTACCAGAGGGATAACCTTATTTCTCAACCGCTGCTCACGACGGTCTTCAATTCTGATAGGAAACTCTGGCGTAGACAAATCAGCAGTCATCTCGGGCCAAACTGAATCGTCGAGAACATGAGAAGCATCTGGCACATATTTCCTCAACTGAGAGACGTGGAACACATCATGAATAGCTTGCATAGCCGCTGGTAGTTGCAATTGATAAGCTACCTGACCCACTGCTTCAACAATAGGAAATAGGCCAACATACCGCGGACTGAGCTTTCCACGCTTCCCAAATCTAGAAACACCTTTCATCGGAGATACCTTGAAATGGCTGGTCCAAGGTGGGCTGTTAGGTAAGGGTTGATTCTTGAGTCAATCTTCTAGAAATGGGGTTATTTTAATCCCTTAAATATCATATTAAACACATGTTACGAATTTAGGTCAATTTAACCTTTAATAAATCCTTTAATCTATTAATCTAGCCCATTTTGAATTATCCAATGGGCCAATTGTGATCCTAGTCCATTATATGGACTTTTATTGGGCTTACTATGATTTATCTAAGGTTTAAAGTATTTAATATCTATTTACTTCTAGTTAATTCAAGTAAATTCAATAGACTAACTTATTTCATATAGGAAAAATGTAATTTGATTATTTCATAAAAATTTTAATTACATAATGAAATTCAAAAACTTATTTCTCATTTTTAATTATCGGGTTTCTACACTCCACCCTTTTTCACTCTAGCATATCTCTTCTTCTACTACTTGGACAATTGTAATGGTTGTAACCATGGTTTGTCTCTCGTGCTCTGATATCACTTTGTAACGTCACGAGATCCGATTCCCAATTTATGGGCATCTTTTTTTTCCTTTTTCCATCGGACCTCGAAACATTACGTGGTACGTATCGCAGAAGCACAAATATATATATATATTCGCATGAGAGAGAGAGAGAAACCATAATTACATGAAATGTAAATAGCATCTCAATCATTCATAATCCAAAAAGATACATGTCCATTGTCCAAATACATATAAGTCCATACATGATCACCAATCCACAACCTATCCATGATATGAAAGATAAATATCCATAGTCTACCCTGATGAAGGGAGGACTAGAACTACTCCTCGACCACAGCCTCCTCCTCGACCTCCTCTACAACGTCCCCTGAAATATCTGCCAGAAGGGGATGAGTGTGACGCTCAGTAGATAGCCTAATCAAATCGGGGTTAACTTGCATTCATATATCCAATTCATATACATAATTCAAATGTTCACAATAAAAGAGTGCAAAAAACCCATATAATCTTTCTAGACCCCTCCAAAGTGACCCTAATAGGTCCGTCAAGAACCCAAGGATAAATGGGTAAAGGATGGAACCCAAGTGGATCAAATTTGAGGGTTACATAGATATACCTTGGGATATGGGTTGGGACGTCTTCGGGTTTGAACAGGCGTGACCCTTCATCCATCGGTCATAAATGCGGGTGGTCGCATTCTTCTGTTGAGATATGGGTTGGGACGTCTTCAGATGAAGTCGAGAGGACTTCCAGATGTAACCTTGGGATATGGTTCCATAGAATTTTATCAACCTTAGCCCGAGTTATGATTTTCTCAAGATTAACATTTACTCTCCCCCATTCCAGTCGCAACCTTTCGGTAGCCTGCGGTAATTAAGGTATAACTCCAGTATCCATGCAGAATTTGGCCTCGATCTGAACAAAGAAGATGTAGCTAGCATCCCATTCGAGATTATGGCCTTGGGTTCAGGTCATTTAAATAACTACAAGCAAAGTTATGAATTTCTAATTAATTACGTGTGAATTTTCCCCAGTAGTCACACCTCTACGTGACGGTTGGTAACCATGGGCTCAGAACATTGGATTCTGGTGCGAATATGGTTTCCACCTCAACAAAAGAGTTTGGGTAAGGCCCCCAAAATTTCTAATGGACTTGGTTTCAGCCCATTTGGTTGACTATGGGCCAAGATGTCCTTATTTCAACAAAGGATAGTGTTTTCTCTAACTATTTCGACCTATTATCATAAACACCCTCTTATCCCCTATTAGGCCTATTTTCCAGAAGTTATAATCTTCATCCAAGTTGTTCTTTACCCAAATACTGTTACGTGGGCTTTGGTTTCACCTAATTCTGACCTTCCTAGGTTGAGTTATGAAATTCCCTAAAGATCCCCCAATATTCCGTTTAGATTTCTAGTTCATTGTGTTAATGGGCCTAAATTGTACCCAATTGGGCCAGTGCCCAATTTGGGGTCCTAACATCCTCTCCCCCTTAAAAATAATTTCATCCTCAAAATTATCTTGAAATTTAAGACTACTTACCGAATAGTTAAGGATATTCCTGGCGCATCTTATCCTCTAGTTCCCATGTTGCTTCCTCGGAATGAGAATTCTTCCATAACACCTTCACCAGCCCGATGGTTTTATTCCTCAACACATGTTCCTTCCAATCTATGATCTCACTGGGCCGCTCCACATATGACAAATCTGCTCGAACCACCAAGGCTTGTGCTCTATAACATGTGAGGCATCCGGGACATACTTTCTGAGCATGGAGACGTGAAACACTGGATGTACATGCGACAGAGTAGGCGGAAGTGCAAGTCGATAAGCCACCTCGCCAACCTTTTGTAAAATCTCGAAAGGCCCGATATATCTAGGACTAAGCTTGCCCTTCTTCCCGAATCGCATGACTCCCTTGGTGGGAGACACCTTTAGGAACACATGGTCTCCCTCTGCAAATGCTAACTCTCTCCGTTGCTGATCTGCATAACTTTTCTGATGACTTTGGGCTGTGAAGAGTCGCTGCCTGATCATAGATATCTTCTCAGAGCAGTCCTATACGAACTATGGTCCGAAAAGTTGCTTATCACCAGCTTCATACCAACACACTGGTGATCTACATGGCCGCCCATAGAGTGCTTCATAAGGTGCCATTCCGATGGCAGAATGGTAACTATTGTTGTATGGAAATTCTATCATGGGCAAATGATCGTCCCAATTCCCCTTCCATTCAATACTGCATGTGCTCAAAATATCTTCTAAAGTCTGGATAGTGTGCTCGGTTTGCCCATCAGTCTGAGGATGGAATGCCGAGCTGAACCGCAACTCTGTCCCCATAGCCTGCTACATACTCTTCCAGAACCTCGCTGTGAATCGAGGGTCTCGGTCAAAGATGATAGATAAAGGTGCACCATGCAACCGAATGATCTCAGCGATGAACAGTTTCACTAAGGATTCGATTGGAGTCTGCTTGTTGATGGCCAGAAAGTGTGCAGTCTTTGTGCATCTGTCCACAATTACCCAGATAGTATTATGCTTCCTTCTTGTCATGGGTAGAGCAGTCATAAAGTCTATTGTGACTTGTTCCCATTTCCATTGTGCCATCTCAATGGTCTGGAGAGGACTGCCAGGTCTTTGATCCTCAATCTTCACCTATTGACAAGTGAGACATTTGGACACGAACTTCGCTATGTCCCTCTTCATTCTTGGACACCAATACATCCGCTTCATATCTTGAAACATCTTAATGATTCCGAGATGGATGGAGAACTTTGATGTGTGAGCCTCCTGCATTAAGTCCCTCTTCAATTCCATGTTATCTGGTACACAAATCCTTTCTCGGAACATGACCAGCCCATCAATTCCAACATGGAAGCCCTCATTGTTCAGTAGCTTCTGCAATGCCATGTCCTACTTTTGCACCTCAGTAATCCTATCTAAGAATGTAGGTCTAGCAGACAACCCAGCCAAGAGACAGAATTGCTTCCTTCTCTCAGGTTGTGATTCAATCACACCCTCCATTCTCGATGCAAACTTAGCGCCATCAACTTATGGCTGAGAGCATCTGCCATAACATTTGCCTTGCCTGGATGGTACTGCAAGGTGAAGTCATAGTCCTTCAATAGTTCGACCCATCTCCTTTGCTTCAAATTGAGTTCCTTCAAAGTGAATATGTACTTGAGGCTTTGATGGTCGGTGAAGACCTCAAATCGGACCCCACATAAATAGTGTCTCCAGATGTGCAAAGCATGGACCACTTCTTCCATTTCAAGGTCATGAGTGGAGTAGTTCTTTTCATGGTCCTTCAACTGTCTCGAGGCATAGGCGATCACTCGGCCATTTTGCATTAGTACACAACCAAGGCCGATCCTGGAGGCATATGTATAAATAGTAAAGCCATCATTCCCTTGAGGGAGTGCCAACACAAGGGCCGAAGTCAACTTTTCCTTGAGCATCAGAAAACTATCTTCACACTCTTCTGACCATATAATTTTTGCTCCCTTCTTGGTCAACTTGGTCACTAGGGTTGCAATGGTGGAGAAGCCTTCAATGAACCAGCGGTAGTAGCCAGCCAGACCAAGGAAGCTTCTAATCTCCATGACGGTCTTCGGTGCTTCTCACTTTGTCACTGCTTCAACCTTGCTAGGGTCCATAGATATGCCATTCTCGGATATAACATGTCCGAGAAACATCACCTGGTCTAGCCAAAATTCACACTTGCTGAATTTGGCGTTGAACTTGTTCTCCCTGAGAGTCTGCAGAACCACTCTCAGATGTTGTCGATGCTCCTCCTAACTGGCAGAATATATCAGGATGTCATCTATAAAGACCACGACAAACTGATCTATATAGGGGCGGAAGATCTGATTCATCTGTTCCATGAACACAGCCGGTGCATTGGTCAACCCAAATGGTACTACTAAGAACTCGTAGTGACCATAACGAGTCCTGAAGGCTGTCTTCGACACATCTTCGGGCTTGATTTTGATTTGGTGATAACCCGTCCTCAGATGGATTTATAGAAGACCTTAGCAGATGACAATTGGTCAAATAATTCTTCAATCCTCAGCAAGGGATACTTGTTCTTAATGGTGGCTAGATTAAGCTTGCAGTAATCAATGCACAGCCGCATAGCCCCATCTTTCTTCCACACAAATAATACTGGTGCTCCCCATGGAGACACACTAGGCCTAATGAAGCCTTTGTCTAGCAACTCTTGCAACTGCTTCCTGAGTTCAGCAAGCTCTGCCAGAGCCATTCTGTATGGTGAGATGGAGATAGGTGCAGTGCCCTGTTGGGAGAATATTGGGCATGTGTGTAACATGCTTAATTCTATTGTTTTGATGATGTCTGACTATGACTCATTGATAAGTCTGACCAGCATTTGACAAATACATATTCAAACATTTCAGGTCATGACAACATAAGCAAGAAGATACATCTCTGTGCGATCTCGGATAAGTGAAAGAAATCAAGTGCACAAAAATTGAGGCAACTGGCAGCATAGAAATCAAGGCAACATGGTGCACAAAAGTTCAATCAGTAAGGGCAATACATCGGCTACTGTTCACACAGAAAGGTCGGTGCACATTGAGCCTACGCAGAATGAAGGTCGGTGCACTTCGAGGTGGCTTATGGATGAAGGTCGATGCACATCACTGTTCATGAAGAGCTTAGGTCGATGCTACTTCAATTAGCACGCAGCCAAGGTCGATGCTACCTCGGTCTTCTCATGGTCCTTATCAACTTGCACTTCCGCCTACTCTGTCGCATGTACATCCAGTCTTTCACTTCTCCATGCTCAGAAAGTATGTCCCGGATGCCTCACATGTTATAGAGCACGAGCCTTGGTGGTTCGAGCAGATTTGTCATATGTGGAGCGGCCCCGTGAGATCATAGACTGGAAGGAACAGGTGTTGAGGAATAAAACCATCCGGTTGGTGAAGGTGTTATGGAAGAATTCTCATTCCGAGGAAGCAACATGGGAACCATAGGATAAGATGCGCAGGAATATCCTCAACTATTCGATAAGTAGTCTTAAATTTCAAGATAATTTTGAGGATGAAATTATTTATAAGGGGGAGAGGATGTTAGGACCACCAATTGGGCACTGGCCCAATTGGGTACAATTTAGGCCCATTAACACAATGAACTAGAAATCTAAACGGAATATTGGGGGATCTTTAGGGAATTTCATAACTCAACCTAGGAAGGTCGGAGTTAGGTGAAACCAAAGCCCACGTAACAGTCTTTGGGTAAAGAACAACTTGGATGAAGATTATAACTTCTGGAAAATAGTCCTAATAGGGGATAAGAGGGAGTTTATGATAATAGGTCGAAATAGTTAGAGAAAACACTATCCTTTGTTGAAATAAGGACATCTTGGCCCATAGTCAACCAAATGGGCTGAAACCAAGTCCATTAGAAATTTTGGGGCCCTTACCCAAACTCTTTTGTTGAGGTGGAAACCCAATTCACACCAGAATCCAAGGTTATGAGCCCATGGTTACCAACCGTCACGTAGAGGTGTGACTACTGGGGAAATTCACACGTAATTAATTAGAAATTCATAACTTTGCTTGTAGTTATTTAAATGACCTGAACCCAAGGCCATAATCTCGAATGGGATGCTAGCTACATCATCTTTGTTCAGATCGAGGCCAAATTCTGCATGGATACTAGAGTTATACCTTAATTACCTCGGGCTACCGAAAGGTTGCGACTGGAATGGGGAGAGTAAATGTTAATCTTGCGAAAATCATAACTCGGGCTAGGGTTGATAAAATTCTATGAAACCATATCCCAAGGTTAGATCTGTAAGTCCTCTCGACTTCATCTGAAGACGTCCCAACCCATATCTCAACAGAAGAATGCGACCACCCGCATTTATGACCGATGGACGAAGGGTCACGCCTCTTCAAACCCGAAGAGGTGCATGGCATTAACTTCTCTCCAACCAGTGACCTTGGGAGTGGGATTAAGCCTTGTGGGTCATGGGAAAAAACCAAGGGAGGCTTGAAACCATATAAGGAGGTAGGTTTCATGGGTAGTAAGCCTTTAGCAACCCTTCTCTTCAACTCTCCACCCTCTACCGTTCTTCTTGAGTGAGAAAGGGGTGAGGGACCTTGACTCTGCGAGGGGAGGACGATCCGGCGGGTGGAGGATGATCCTGTAGTGCATAGGATGAAAGGAAAAGCTTTGGGAGGAGCTGGGGTGTGGATCTCATCCCTGGATCGTCGGATTAACACCTTGAAGGTAGGCACCTGTCCTTAAATCTTAGGGGTCAACGACGCATTAGAACGATTTCTAAATAGTTTCTATACGTTAAAGAGGGACTAAGGGTATGTGAGATCGACTACTATGTTTATTTTCTGGTTTGTCAATCAAGTTATGTGCTTTCGTGAGGTTCCTATGAATTTTTATCGAAGATCAGGGTCTCTGCACTGACTGTGTCGACGTAGCTCTTGGCTGCATCGGCGTAGCCTCTTCAGAGTGCTGACTGTGTCAATGCAGCTCTTGGCTGCATCGATGCAGCCTCTTTCAGAGGATTGACTGCTTCGATGCAGCCCCTGGCTGGGTCGACGCACCCCTTTGAAACCTGCAAGGCTGTGTCAACACAGTCTTGGACTGTGTCGACGCACCTGGGGATCTGTCCCAATTTCTAGAAACCTAGAAAAATAGGGTTTTGAGAGGCCATTCTAATTCAAAAAAATCTGAAAAACGGGAAAATGATGGAAGATTAAGTTAGTAACTCACTATAAAAATTTCGTGCTCACAAAAATTATGCACTTGTAGTTATGAATTATTTTCTACGCATGTGTAACCTAGAAATAAACCTGTCTTCTTTTATATGGAAACCTTGCTGGTAACCTGATCATGTTCTATTTCACAACAATAAGCTTATGAGTATGATTAGCCCACTTAAACCATATGGAGGCATGCTTATGTTATGATAACATAATATTAAAGTATGATACAAATATTGTAATATGAATATGAATGTGAATGCGATGTAAATGTTATGAATGGAAAATAGCCGCATTCTGTGAGGTTGGACTTCGGTCGGTTCTGCGGGACGGCGATACGTAACGCCGCGAAATTAAAAGAACCCAAGGGACGTCGATACGTAATGCCACAGGACCCGGGGGATGGCGATATGTAACGTCCCATGCTGCAGGAGTCTTGGTGGGAGTTTGCTCTCGGGTCTGCGCAGTACTCTTTCGTTCGTTTGTGTGTGTGTGGGACTCTTGTGTTTGCGGCAGTTGTTTGGTTCCATAAATAACGTAAAATGTGTAACTCATGAAAATGTGAAAATGTGCAACTAATCATTCATTGTGGATTTAGTGCATGCACGGGTATTTTATATGTCAAAAAATAAACATGTATTTTTCACGTATGATTACCTTTAAGCGGGTGAGAATGAATGGATTTTGAGCAACATTAGGCTTTCACCTTTGGGACTGAATTGCTTGCTTTTCTAGATTTGTAGCAGAGTTCGGTCGATCGACCTAGGCATTTCGATCAACCGAATTTGCTAGTGTTGGCCGATCTGTAACTTGTTACAGTTCGGTCGACCGATGGCCTAGTTCGGTCGACCGATGGCCAATCTGGTTTCATGTAACCCATCAAATTTGATCCACTTGGGTTCCATCCTTTACCCATTTATCCTTGGGTTCTTGACGGACCTATTAGGGTCACTTTGGAGGGGTCTAGAAAGATTACATTTGAATTATGTATATGAATTGGATATATGAATGCGAGTTAACCCCGATTTGATTAGGCTGCCTACTGAGCGTCACACTCATCCCCTTCTGGAATACGTTTCAGGGGACGTTGTAGAGGAGGTCGAGGAGGAGGCTGCGGCCAAGGAGTAGTTCTAGTCCTCCCTTCATCAGGGTAGACTATGGATATTTATCTTTCATATCATGGATTGGTTGTGGATTGGTGATCATGTATGGACTTATATGTATTTGAAAAATGAACATGTATCTTTTTGGATTATGAATGGTTGAGATGCTATTTACATTTCATGTAATTATGATTTTTTTCTCTCTCTCTCATGCGGATATATATGTATATATATATATATATATTTGTGCTTTCGCGATTCGTACGACGTAATGTTTTGAAGTCTGATGGAAAAAGAAAAAAAAGATGCCCATTAATTGGTAATCGGATCTCGAGGCGTTACATTAAATGTATGCATTGTCTAAACTGTGAGATGTATAGACTCCCCCTATCTAAATCCATTGAGATATCATGAATGACATGAAGACCATGCAGGGAGTTATTGAAGTATGCTTATGAAAATCTAGACTGCTCCATAGACCCATAGTACTAGGCGGAGAACTTTGGTCACATGACCACCTCACGCTTAGTAAGAACTTCCAGACAGACTGCATCTGTCCTTTGGTAACTCGCCATTTTATATACCATTGGAGTCAAAAAAAATGCATGACAAGTGAAATGCAATCTTATATACAATTCAGATATAAAAATTGTATGCAACAGATATGTGCACAAGAGACTCATTAGAACAGTGCAAATGACATATGCACATGTGAAGAAATATGCAACAGGCTGTTCAATGAATGCAATTTGCTCTCAATCTAATGCCTACATGAGCAGACCAATATATGGATAGAGAAACTCATTGAAACCAATGCAAATGACCTATGCAGGTTTCTCAACCTGTACATGAGAGTGTAAATGAATTTTTCACAACTATGCATGACTATGCAAATTGTATATGCAGCAAATGTTCAATGAGAATGCAAGATTTGGGGTTTTACTGTACATAGGTACCTTGGTTTATTGAACCCCTCTTTATTTCTTGTGACTCCAAGGCACACCTGCAAAAATAAATCTCATTTTGCATACATAGGTACCCAAGAATTCTTGGGTCCTAAATAGTTAGTAACATCTCTAATAGGTGTTCTCCAAGACTTCAGAGCATTTAAATCATCATGTTTCAGCAAATAACAATTAAACATTGAATGCCCAAGAAGACCACAATAATGACAACATCCTAAATTTTTCACAGGTTTCTGATAAGCATGTTTTCTGAAATTATGTGAATGATGAGGTTTGTTATCATTTTTATCATGAAATTTTTTTTCTGCCAACAGTCCTTGATTGAATGGCCATGCTTTCCATAGTTATAACATGAAGAAGACTTTCTTCTTTCAACAACTGACCAGCATTCACTAGCCCTATGGCCCAACTTCCCATAGTTAAAGCACTTCATATGCTGGCCTCTTGAAGCAAATTTATTTTTGTTAAAAACATGATGGTTTGCCGGGAATTTAACATACTTTGACTGAGAATTTTTCTTACCATTTGCAAACCAGCACTGAGCAACCATGTGTCCTGATTTATCACATTGAAAACATGTAATGCTCTTTTTCTGAGTAGCAGGGAATTTCTTAGCATGATAATTCCTAGCATGCATTCTATCATCCCTCTTCATGTCAAAACAATTATGCATATGATGGCCATGCTTGCCACAATAATGACATGATACATTCACTTTCTTTGAAGCATGATTTTTCACATGAGTGTTCTTAGAATACATGGCATGTTTTGGGAATCTTTGGAAGTACTAGGTGATTCTGTGCTGTGAAAAAAATGTGTGTATAGCTTATTTCAAACCTTTTCTTATTCTCAGAATTGTATTCTAGCCCTTCTCCCTAGAGATTCATCTTGCTTCCCAAGATTCTACCCAAATTATTTTTCCCTTTCACAAATTTAGACGCGGACTCATTTAGGTCTGAAATTTGATTCTCTAATGATTAAAATTTTAGTTCAGAACTAAACATTTCCTCTTCACATTCTTCTAACCTATTTTTCAAATTTTCATTTGTAGCTTTATAGTCTTCGATCTCTTTTTCCATAACAGTCAATTTTTCAGATTCATTATCAACTACACATTTTCCTTTTTCTAGAGTTAGTATCCTTTCAGACATAGCAGTGTTTAACTACTTCAATTCTTCATTTTCTTTTATTATCTCTTCATTCTGAACTAGTCCAATGATAGAGATTTGATCATCATTCATTGCATTCAATTTTTCTTCTAGTTCAAACATTTTATTTAGGAACTCTTTATTTTCACTTTTCAGCAAACAGATTTGTTCCTTATACATTCGTACATCAGACTCACAAGATTTATTTAACTCTTCCAATTGTGAGCACTTTTTACATGGAGAGTTGGAATTATTCTGTTCAACCTTATTTTTCAATTTTTCAATTTTTTGTTTTCAGTTTTTATTTTCCTATATCTCTCTGACAATTCTTCATAAAGAGTAAACAATTCATCAAATGAAATTTCTTCAGTGTCGGAATTTACCTGAGATGATGTCTCATCCATTTGATCACTGTTGTGATCACTCTTGTTTGCCATTAGGCATTCTTGTTCCTCCTGCTTATTGACAACCATCAAATTGTCGACTATTTCTTTAGCATTGTTGCACATAGAGAAACAAGGGATTATGTCAGTATCAATAGCATCTTTTATCAATTTTAGTGCTCTGACATTATCAATATTATGTGATCTATGAGTGTCAGTCCACTTAGACTTATTCTTAGGTAATGTGTGTGTACCATGTGTAATTAAACTCCATAATTCAGGATCAACAGAATTAACGAATCTACGCATGCTGCGTAACCATGAATCAAAATTGGATCCGTTGAACAAAAGTGGATGAGCCATGGAAATTAGATTAATGCGATAAATCAAAACAATGTATGCAACAAAATAGCAGGAACTACTCTGCAGATCGTTGGATCTGATGAATCAGAGACCCGCTCTGATACCACTTGTTGGGTGCAAGTATGAGATCTAGAGGGGGGGTGAATAGATCTCTCTATAAAAACTATGCAGAATTAAAACTAACACTCTACTTTGACTAACATTTGAACACTTAGCGTATAACAGTGAATGCAGTGCAGAATGAATACTATTGAAGCGGCCTAAGCAAACATTTAGCGCGAACACACACAAGCAAACCACGATGAACATAGGATTTTTTAGGTGGTTCGGTGAGACACCAAGTCTGCCTACGTCCACCCCTCACTCAAACCTGAGTGAGGCTTCCCTTGCAAAATGCAAGACCACAGACTCAGTCTGCAACAAACGCTGACTAACAGCTTGAACTAAGGGAAACAAATCCCTTCTCCCTGATCTTACAACCCGCAAGACCAGACCCACTACCACTGGAAGTGACCGGAGGAACAAATCCTCCCTTCCTCTGAAGACATAGAGGGACCTGTGAATAGCAACCCACTGCTCACAACCCAGAGAACAATCCTCTCTTCCTCTGAACACACAGAGGGAACACCGGAGGAACAACCTCCACACTTAGGTTTCCCCGAGCAACCCACACACAGGAGTGAACTGTGTGCAAACACCTTGCGTGCACAGAGCACAAAAGGCAAACAAAAAGGCTAGAAATGAAAAATGAGGGCGCGATGAGTCGTAAACACACTCCATGTCACGCCCCGACGCGGAATATCGAGGGCGCGACGAGTCGTAAACAATCGTGTCAATCAGAGCATGTACAATTTTATATCTAAAGACAGAAATGAACGGGAAAATGGTACCTTTATTCCATCAAAATGAAGTTTACAACACTAATTGAGAAGCCATAAAGGCAATTACAAACTTTCAATACCAAAGTACATCGTTCTTGTAAAAACACTAATGATCTACATAAACATAGGAAAAAATCACTCTCTCACTCTTGTCCATTCCCTTGTTCATTTTCATTTCCTGCAACAATTAACCAAAACGTAGGGTGATCTAAAAGCTCAGTAGGATTTTATATCTCTAAGAACCAGGCATGCTTTAAGTATTAACAATTTAAACAATTTTCTAACTTGTATTGGGAAGTGTACAAACATGAATGGAATTTTCAAGTAATTGAGATAACATGATATCAAGATGAATTTCCAAGTAATGACTTTGAACAAGTAAGGAATTTCATGTAATTGACCATTTCACGCAAGTCAAGTAATTCATGTAACTTTTCAAGTAATCATGTAAACAAGTAAACAAGTACGAGTAGTGGAATGTCGTATCAAGTAAATCTATCATGCATATCGGTGCAATATCACACCGTTGGTCAATCAACTCGCATGGGCACAAGTACTTTCGGGCGCTCCCCCCAGGACCAGACCGGGCCCCATTAATGCTAGGCATTGAGTCATATGGATCCGAAGATCCCAAGTACGTTTAGACATCCACTTTAATGTATATGGCCAATGATTTTCAAGAATATGCTGTTTGTAATAAGCACAGATTTGACAAAATTTCAGAAGTTGCAAGAAAGTAGATAACAATTTTAAGAGATCATGTTTAACGACATTAAGTCGTGGAGTTCAAAAATGAACGGTAAGTAGGAAGAAAAATTAAGATAGTAGTTTTATTTTTAAATATCTTAGCTTGATCTCAGAATCATAAAACATCAATTTTTAGTAAAGAACGACTTTTAGTAAAGAACATATATACTTATGAATTGAAATCATGAGTTTAGATATTAGCTTTTAATCATATATTAATATGTCATATGATAAGAAAATAGATGTAACATGCTGAAAGTAGTTTTTATACATCAATATGATAGAAAATAACTTTCTACATTCTGAAATAATTTTTAAACATCATTATGATAAAGAATAGAATAGTTATAGGCTAAAAAGATGTTACTGTCTGTGAACGCGCTATATCTCAGGGTCGCGTTCATACATCATATATAAATACCGTATATATATTAAAAATATTATATTTTGATCACTGAAAATATTTTGGAAAATTTTCAGAACGCGCTATAGGGAACTGGCGCGATCTGGAAGAACGCACTCCCCTATACTAGCGCGATCTGGAATAGATAAATATTTTATATTATTTTGAAAACTAGACAAAAGATGGGATTCCAATGAACCGTACTACATATATAACATCTTATATATATATAATTACCTTATATATATTTATAAATATACCAGAAGTGTTATATTTTTGACCCCTGATCATCTGGGGTCATATGTCTGAACGCGCTAGCATTACCTAGCGCATTCTTGAAGAACGCGCTAGAAATATATAGCGCGACCTTAAAAATTACAGTAGATTATTATATGTGTATTTTTGAAAATTTGGTAAAAGTGGCGGGGTCTGTATGAACGCGTTGGGTCGGGCAGGCACGTTCATAACGCGCTACTGAGGTATAGCACGTTCTGGACCTGATGAAAAAACGGGAATATCCCTCCAATCAAATGACCATAACTTGCTCATTTCAGAATAGAATTTAATAAATGAGTTATCAATGGAAAGAGGACAGAAAAAGACACAAGATAGCATGCTTTAGTTAGAGTTTAGCCTGAGAGACACCTACCTTTAGACGGATCTAAAGAAATATCTCCAAATATATGAAAACCCTTTGATCTTCCAAATCTTCCTTCAAATCTCCACCAATCTTCGCAGCAGCGTATACTTAACCTCCAGAGATGGTTTGAGGGTCGAATGAGGTTCTATTTATAGCAAAAACTTGGCCAAATTTGTCAAGATTTCTCACCTAATTCCACCAAACCCATTAAGTCCAAATTAGAAGAAAAATGCCATTTTTCCTCTTAATCTAACCCATCTTAGGTGTTCAAACAATATAAAAACGGCTGGTCCAAGGTGGACTGTTAGGTAAGGGTTGATTCTGGAGTCAATCTTCTAGAAATGAGGTTATTTTAATCCCTTAAATATCATATTAAACACATGTTACGAATTTAGGTCAATTTAACCTTTAATAAATCCTTTAATCTATTAATCTAGCCCATTTTAGATTATCCAATGGGCCAATTGTGATCCTAGTCCATTATATGGACTTTTATTGGGCTTACTATGATTTATCTAAGGTTTAAAGCATTTAATATCTATTTACTTCTTGTTAATTCAAGTAAATTCAATTAACTAGCTTATTTCATATAGGAAAAATGTAATTTGATTATTTCATGAAAATTTTAATTACATAATGAAATTCAAAAACTTATTTCTCATTTTTAATTATCGGGTTTCTACATCCTCCCCCACTAAAAAAAATTTGGTCCTCCAAATTTATATTATACAACTAAAATTCAAAAATTCGAGTAGAAGGGTCGAATTTCTAACATGAGATTAAATCCGGGTATTTCTTCTTGATGGATTCTTCCAATTCCCAGGTTGCTTCCTCGAATCCACGCTTGCTCCATTGGACTTTCACCATCGGTATGGCCCGATTTCTCAGTTAGTGTAATTTCCGATCTAGTATCTTGATCGGTCTTTCTTCATAAGATAAGTCCTTTTGGAGTTTCAATTCTTCAAATTGAATCACATGTGAAGGATCATAGACGTATTTCCTTAGCATGGATACATGAAATATGTCGTGTACACCGGCCAGTTGAGGAGGTAAGGCCAGCTTGTATGCTACCTCACCGATTCTTTCCAGAATCTCAAAAGGGCTGATAAATCTCGGACTTAGCTTTCCTTTGATGTCGAATCATCTAATTCCACGGGTGGGTGAGATCTTTAAGAAGACATGCTCCCCCACTTGGAATTCAAGGTCTCTCCTCCGATTGTCGGCATAGCTCTTTTACCTTGATTGGGCGACCTTTAGCCTTTCTTGTATTAACTGGATTTTGTTGGTTGTGTCTTGTACAATGTCGGGACCAAGCAATCCCTTATCACCAACCTCGCTCCAGCATAGAGGCGATCTGCAACTTTGGCCATATAATGCTTCGAATGGTGCCATTTGAATACTCGACTGATAGCTATTGTTATAAGCGAACTCAATCAGCGGTAAGTGTTCATGCCAACTACCACCGAAGTCAATCATGTAGGCTCTCAACATATCTTCAATAATTTGATTCGTCCTCTCAGTTTGTCCATCCGTCTGAGGGTGAAAAGCCGTACTAAACCTTAGTCTAGTACCCATAGACGATTGTAAACCCTTCCATAAATGAGAGGTGAATCTAGGATCTCGGTCCGAAATAATAAAGCTTGGAATACCGTGCAGCCTTACGATCTACTTGATATATAAGGCGGCTAGAACATCCACGGTCCATTTAATCTTGATAGGTAAGAAGTGAGCAGACTTGGTTAACCGGTCCATAATTACCCATATAGCATCGAAACCACTTCGGGTCTTCGGTAATCCAACAATGAAGTCCATACCGATACTATCACATTTCCATTCCGGTATTTCGAGAGGCTTGAGTTTACCAGCTGGTTTGAGGTGCTCGGCTTTAACTTGTTGACATACCAAACATCAACTTACGAACTCGGCTACCTCTCTCTTCATATTCGGCCACCAGAATGTTCTCTTGAGGTCTTGGTACATTTTTATAGCACCGGGGTGAATAGTGTACCTTGACCGATGTGCTTCCTCTAGGATTTTACCCTTGATAGTAGAACAATCGGGTATACAAGTTCTTCCTTTGAATAATAGCCTTCCATCATTAGCTAGAAGGAATCCGGTCGTTGATCTAATTTGTCTTTGATTTCCACGATCATCGGATCATCAACTTGCCGTTCCTTGATTTCCGAGAGTAACTCGGGTTGGAGTCGAATATTTTTAATAAAGACTCAGCCTTCCTTCTCCTTCATATTGAGGTTTAAGGTGGCCATTTCTTCAAGTAGATTCCATTCTTTAACCATCATGCTCGATAATAAAGCCATCGGCTTCCTGCTAAGTGCATCAGCTACGGCATTACCTTTTCCGGGATGATATTGTATAGAGAAATCAAAATCCTTTAAATATTCCAACCACCGTCTTTGTCTCATATTGAGCTCCTTTTGAGAGAATAAATATTTGAGACTCTTGTGATCAGAATACACCGTAAAGGCTTTGCCATAGAGGTAATGTCGCCAGATCTTCAAAGCAAAGACCACAGCTGTCAGTTCTAGGTCATGTACGGGATAATTTTCCTCGTGCTTCTTCAATTGCCGTGAGGAATAAGCTATGACCATGCCATGTTGCATTAATACGCAACCTAGGCCAATTCCAGATGCATCAGCATATACTTCAAATCCTCCTCCTTCCGTAGGTAATGTGAGAATAGGAGCAGTCGTCAGACAATCCTTTAAAGTTTGAAAGTTTTTCTCGCATTCCTCGGACCAGATAAAAGGATTCTCCTTCCTTGTCAATCTTGTTAAAGATACTGCGATCTTTGAGAAATACTTGATAAATCTTTGATAATATCTAGCCAATCCCAAGAAGCTTCGAATTTCTATCATACTAGTAGGTCTTTCCCAGTTCTTTATAGCCTTGACCTTTGAAGGATCGACGACGATACCGTTCCGGGAAATTATGTGACCAAGAAAAGAAACTTCCTCCAACCAGAAATCACACTTGCTTAATTTGGCATAAAGCTTGTGATCTCTTAATAATTGAAGGGCCTTCTTGAGATGTTCTTCATGTTCTTCCTTGGACTTGGAGTAGATCAAAATGTCGTCGATGAATACAACCACAAATTGATCGAGGTACGGCCTGAATACGTTGTTCATCAATTGCATGAATGCAGCAGGCGCATTTGTTAAATCAAAAGGCATAATGGTGAACTCGTAATGTCCATACCTACTCCGGAATGCAGTCTTGTGAATATCACTTTCTTTGATCTTTAATTGATGATAACCAGATCGAAGATCGATCTTTGAGAAATATCGCGCTCCAGAAATCTGGTCGAATAATTCATCAATCCGCGGCAATGGATATTTATTCTTGATGGCGAGTTGATTCAATTGTCGATAATCAACACATAACCTCATCGAACCATCCTTCTTCTTGACAAATAAGACTGGGGCTCTCCAAGGTGAAGTACTTGGTCAGATAAACCCCTTCTCCAGTAATTCCAATAATTGATCCTTTAATTCTTTCATTTCCATGGCAGGCATCCGATATGGAGCTTTAGAAACTGGTGCCGCTCCCGAAATTAAATCAATAGAGAAAACCACCTCTCTCTCGGGAGGAATACCAGGCAACTCGTTCGAAAATATATCAAATAATCCCGAACGATAGGAATGTCCTTTAGAACAGGTTCTGTGTGCTCGGTCATAGTGATAGAAACTAAGAAATCGACACAACCCTTCCTTAACAATTTCTCAGCTTTGAGGGCCGAAATGAGAGACAAGTGCTTGGAATGTCTGGTGCCAGAAAATATGAGGTTGGGATAACCCATAAAAGTTACCGTACCCAATTTGCAGTTGACACTAGCACCATGTGTAGATAGCCAGTCGGCACCTAAAATAACATCATATCCTTCCATCTCCATGCATACCAAATCAGCGGGTAAGTTATAACCACTAATTAGAATTTCACTATCAGGATAGAAGTGTTTAATCCCCGTTCCCGTTCCAATAGGGGTAGTGATAATGAGTGTAGAATCTAACGGAACAGGCTTCATAGGTAAAAGACCAGCAAATCTTCTAGATATAAATGAATGTGTAGCTCCAGTGTCAAATAAGATAGACGTAGGCTTGGAGTATATGAAAAGAGTACCTTCCACGACTCCTCCTTCCTCGGTAGGTTCCGTATTCATTAGAGCTTGGAGTCTCCCTTGCTTCTTTGCAATAATTGGAAGCTTTACCGGTGATGGAGCTTGCTCATTAAGAAGAGGGCAATTCGGGATCCTATACTCCCGACTCCCGCATCGAAGACATGCACCGAGTTTTCTCCAGCATTCCTCGGCTTTGTGTCCGGGCTTCTCGCAATATTTACATAATTCCTTGGATGGCGTAGAGAAAGGAACAATTTGTTTGTCGAAAGTCCTCGGCTTCTTGTCCCCTTGGAAATTACGTCCACCCTTGCTGAAATTACGCCCATCCTTGTTGAAGTTACGCCCGTCATTGGGCCTTTTCTTCTCGAAGGAAGGTTTGAAACTTCCGGACCCAGTAACTTGCTCTCTCTTGGCTTCCCTTCCTCGGATGCGATCCGATAACTCCGTTGCATCTTTTAGGAGTTGAGCTCTTCGTACCATATCAGAATATAATTGAATATCCATCGGGGCGAGTTGAGTAATATATTGCGGCTTAAGGCCATTTAAGAATCTTCTTGCCTTCATTTTCTCGGTACCCACGAGATGTGGAGCATACCTAGATAACCTTGAAAATTATGCTACATATTCGGCGACCGACAATCCCCTTTGCTTTAAGGTGAAAAACTCGGTGGCCTTCCTTTCTTGCACCCGGTCGGAGAAATACTTGCTATTGAAGTGTTCCACAAACTCTTCCCATAGAATTTGGTCGTGCGGTAAAGTAGTCTCGACCGATTCCCACCACGCACGCGCATCTCTTTCCATTTGGAAAGTAGCAAGTAAGACATTCTCCTCATCGGCACATTGCATGACTCGGAATATCCTCTCGATCTCCTTAATCCAGTGTTCGGCTTCATCCGGATCCGTAGATCCAGCGAACTTGGGAAGGTTCATGCTTCAGAAATTCCTATGCAAATCTCCGGCCCCTCGGTTTGCTTCTCCTTGAGCAACCTGTTGGAGGGCTTGGGTTAAGCCTTGAACAGTGCGCTGCATCTCGCGCCATGAGCTCTCTCGGCGGCCATTTACGAGAATTAGCCTGAAACCATAATTCCAAGGTTTATTATTTTTGTTTTGGTATTTATTTCCTGATAATTCCCTTTTTCTTAAAACTTAACCTGTGTTTCTACCCAAATCTTACCAGGAAAGTTCAAGATCTATCAAATTTCTAGATTTTGATCTAGAACCTATATTTGAGGGAAAACTATGCTTTAAGAATGAACCTATAATTGTGAAACCTAGGATTTTATGTAATCTAGGCTCTGATACCACAAAGACTGTCACGCCCCGACGCGGAATATCGAGGGCGCGACGAGTCGTAAACAATCGTGTCAATCAGAGCATGTACAATTTTAGTTCTAAAGATAGAAATGAATGGAAAATGGTACCTTTATTCCATCAAAATGAAGTTTACAACACTAATTGATAAGCCATAAAGGTAATTACAAACTTTCAATCCCAAAGTACATCATTCTTGTAAAAACCCTAATGATCTACATAAACCTAGGTAAAAATCACTCTCACACTCTTGTCCATTCCCTTGTTCATTTTCATTTCCTGCAACAATTAACCAAAACGTAGGGTGAGCTAAAAGCTCAGTAGGATTTTATATCTCTAAGAACCAGGCATGCTTTAAGTATTAACAATTTAAACAATTTTCTAACTTGTATCGGGAAGTGTATAAACATGAATGAAATTTCCAAGTAATTGAGATAACATGATATCAAGATGAATTTCCAAGTAATGACTTTGAACAAGTAATAAATTTCATGTAATTGGCCATTTCACGCAAGTCAAGTAATTCATGTAACTTTTCAAGTAATCATGTAAACAAGTAAATAAGTACGAGTAGTGGAATGCCGTATCACGTAAATCTATCATGCACTTCAGTGTAATGCCACACCGTTGGTCAATCAACTTTCATGGGCACAAGTACTTTCGGGTGCTCCCCCCAGGACCAGACCGGGCCCCATTAATGCTAGGCATTGAGTCATATAGATCCGAAGATCCCAAGTACGTTTAGACATCCACTTTAATGTATATGGCCAATGATTTTCAAGAATATGCTGTTTGTAATAAGCACAGATTTGACAAAATTTCAGAAGTTGGAAGAAAGTAGATAACAATTTTAAGGCATCTTGTTTAATGACATTAAGTCATGGAGTTCAAAAATGAACGGTAAGTAGGAAGAAAAATTAAGATAGTAGCTTTATTTTTAAATATCTTAGCTTGATCTCAGAATCATAAAACATCAATTTTTAGTAAAGAACGACTTTTAGTAAAGAACATATATACTTATGAATTGAAATCATGAGTTTAGATATTAGCTTTTAATCATAGCTTAATATGTCATATGATAAGAAAATAGATGTAACATGCTGATAGTAGTTTTTATACATCAATATGACAGAAAATAACTTTCTACATTCTGAAATAATTTTTAAACATCATTATGATAAAGAATAGAATAGTTATAGGCTAAAAAGATGTTACTGTCTGTGAACGCGCTATATCTCAGGGTCGCGTTCATACAACATATATAAATATCGTATATATATTAAAAATATTATATTTTGATCACTGAAAATATTTTGGAAAATTTTCAGAACGCGCTATAGAGAACTGGCGCGATCTGGAAGAACGCGCTCCCCTATACTAGCGCGATCTGAAATAGATAAATATTTTATATTGTTTTGAAAACTAGACAAAAGATGGGGTTCCAATGAACCGTACTACATATATAACATCTTATATATATATAATTACCTTATATATATTTATAAATATATCAGAAGTGTTATATTTTTGACCCCTGATCATCTGGGGTCATATGTCTGAACGCGCTAGCATTACCTAGCGCGTTCTTGAAGAACGCGCTAGGAATATATAGCGCGACCTTAAAAATTATAGTAGATTATTATATGTGTATTTTTGAAAATTTGGTAAAAGTGGCGGGGTCTGTATGAACGCGCTGGGTCGGGCAGGCGCGTTCATAACGCGCTACTGAGGTATAGCACGTTCTGGACCTGATGAAAAAACGGGAATATCCCTCCAATCAAATGACCATAACTTGCTCATTTCAGAATAGAATTTAATAAATGAGTTATCAATGGAAAGAGGACAGAAAAAGACACAAGATAGCATGCTTTAGTTAGAGTTTAGCCTGAGAGACACCTACCTTTAGACGGATCTAAAGAAATATCTCCAAATATATGAAAACCCTTTGATCTTCCAAATCTTCCTTCAAATCTCCACCAATCTTCGCAGCAGCGTATACTTAACCTCCAGAGATGGTTTGAGAGTCGAATGAGGTTCTATTTATAGCAAAAACTTAGCCAAATTTGTCAAGATTTCTCACCTAATTCCACCAAACCCATTAAGTCCAAATTAGAAGAAAAATGCCATTTTTCCTCTTAATCTAACCCATCTTAGGTGTTCAAACAATATAAAAACGGCTGGTCCAAGGTGGACTGTTAGGTAAGGGTTGATTCTGGAGTCAATCTTCTAGAAATGAGGTTATTTTAATCCCTTAAATATCATATTAAACACATGTTACGAATTTAGGTCAATTTAACCTTTAATAAATCCTTTAATCTATTAATCTAGCCCATTTTGGATTATCCAATGGGCCAATTGTGATCCTAGTCCATTATATGGACTTTTATTGGGCTTACTATGATTTATCTAAGGTTTAAAGCATTTAATATCTATTTACTTCTAGTTAATTCAAGTAAATTCAATAAACTAGCTTATTTCATATAGAAAAAATATAATTTGATTATTTCATAAAAATTTTAATTACATAATGAAATTTAAAAACTAATTTCTCATTTATAATTATCGGGTTTCTACACTCCACCCTTTTTCACTCTAGCATATCTCTTCTTCTACTACTTGGAGAATTGTAATGGTTGTAACCATGGTTTGTCTCTCGTGCTCTGATATCACTTTGTAACGTCACGAGATCCGATTCCCAATTTATGGGCATCTTTTTTTTTCTTTTTCCATCGGACCTCGAAACATTACGTCGTACGTATCACGGAAGCACAAATATATATATATATATTCGCATGAGAGAGAGAGAGAGAAACCATAATTACATGAAATGTAAATAGCATCTCAATCATTCATAATCCAAAAAGATACATGTCCATTGTCCAAATACATATAAGTCCATACATGATCACCAATCCACAACCTATCCATGATATGAAAGATAAATATCCATAGTCTACCCTGATGAAGAGAGGACTAGAACAACTCCTCGGCCACAGCCTCCTCCTCGACCTCCTCTACAACGTCCCCTAAAATGTCTGCCAGAAGGGGATGAGTGTGACGCTCAGTAGGCAGCCTAATCAAATCGGGGTTAACTCGCATTCATATACATAATTCAAATGTTCACAATAAAAGAGTGCAAAAGACCCATATAATCTTTCTAGAACCCTCCAAAGTGACCCTAATAGGTCCTTCAAGAACCCAAGGATAAATGGGTAAAGGATGGAACCCAAGTGGATCAAATTTGATGGGTTACATGAAATCGGATTGGCCATCGGTCGACTGAAGTAGGCCATCGGTCGACCGAACTGTAACAAGTTACAGACCGGCCAACACTGGAAAATTTGGTCGACCGAAATGCCAAGGTTGGTTGACCGAACTCTGCTACAAATTGTGAAAAGCAAGCAGTTCAGTCTCAATGGTGAAAGCCTAATGTTGCTCAAAATCCATTCATTCTCATCCGCTTAAAGGTAATCATACGTGAAAAATACATGTTTATTATCTGACATATAAAATACCCGTGCATGCACTAAATCCACAATGAATGATTAGTTGCACATTTTCACATTTTCATGAGTTACACATTTTACGTTATTGATGGAATCAAACAGCTGCCGCAAACACAAGAGGCCCACACACACACAAACAAATGAAAGAGTACTGCGCAGACTCGAGAGCGAACTCCCACCAAGACTCCTGCCGCACGGGACGTTACGTATCGCCGTCCCCCGGGTCTTGTGGTGTTCCGTATCACCGTCCCATAGAACGAACCAGTCGAATCATAGGATTTCAACCAAGGCGTTACGTATCGCCGTCCCTTGAGTTCTTTTACTTCCGCGGCGTTACATATCGCCGTCCTGCAGAAGGGACTGAAGTCCAACCTCACATAATGTTGTTGTTTTCCATTCATAACATTCACATCGCATTCACATTCACATTCATATTACAATATTCGTATCATACTTTAATCTTATGTTACCATAACGTAAGCATGCCTCCATATGGTTTAAGTGGGCTAATCATACTCATAAGCTTACTGTTGTGAAACAAAACATGATCAGGTTACCAGCAAGGTTTCAGTATAAAAGAAGACATGTTTATTTCTAGGTTACAAATGCGTAGAAAATAATTCAGAACTACAAGTGCATAATTTTTGTGAGCACAAAATTTTTAAAGTGAGTTACTAACTTAGTCTTCCATTATTTTCCAATTTTTTAGATTTGTCTGAATTAGAATGGCTTCTCAAAACTCTCTTTTTCTAGGTTTTTGGAAATTGAGATAGAGCCCCAGGTGCGTCGACACAGTCCATGATTGTGTCAACACAACCTTGTAGGTTTCAAAGGGGTGCATTGACCTAGCCAGGGGCTGCATCGATGCAGTCAATCCCCTGAAAGAGGCTGCGTCGATGCAGCCAAGAGCTGCATCGACGCAGTCAGCACTCTTAAGAGGCTGCGTTGATGCAGCCAAGTGCTGTGTCGACGCAGTCAGTGCAGAGACCCTGATCTTTGATAAAAACTCAGAGGAACCACATGAAAGCATGTAACTTGATGGAAAAACTAGAAAATAAACATAGTAGTTGATCCCACATGCCCTTAGTCCCTGTTTAACATATAGAAACTATTTAGAAATCGTTCTAATGCATCGTTGACCCCTAAGATTTGAGGATAGGTGCCTACCTTCAAGGTGTTAATCCGACGATCCGGGGATGAGATCCACACCCCAGATCCTCCCAAAGCTTTTCCCTTCGTCCTAGGCACTGTAGAATCATCCTCCAAGCATCGGATCGTCCTCTCCTCACAGAGTCAAGGTCCCTCACCCCTTTCTCACTCAAGAAGGATGGTAGAGGGTGGAGAGTTGAAGAGAAGGGTTGCTAAAGGCTTACTACCCATGAAACCCACCTCCTTATATGGTTTTCAAGCCTCCCTAGGTTTTTGCCCATGACCCACAAGGCTTAATCCCGCTCCCAAGGTCGCTGGTTGGAGAGAAGTTAATGACATGCACCTCTTCGGGTTTGAACAGACGTGACCCTTCATCCATCGATCATAAATGCAGGTGGACGCGCTCTTCTGTTGAGCTATGGGTTGGGACGTCTTCAGATGAAGTCGAGAGGACTTCTAGATCTAACCTTGGGATGTGGTTTCATCGAATTTTATCAACCCTAACACGAGTTATGATTTTTACAAAATTAACATTTACTCTCATCGGTTCCAGTCGTGACCTTTCGGTAGTCTGAGATAATTCGAGTATAACTCCAGTATCCGGGCAGAATTTGGCCTTGATCTCAACCAAGAAGATGTAGCTAGCATCCCATTCAAGATTGTGGCCTTAGTTTCAGGTCATTTAAATAACTACAAACAAAGTTATGAATTTCTAAGTAATTATGTGTGATTTTTCCCTAGTAGTCACACCTCTACGTGACGGTTGGTAACTATGGGCTCAAAATCTTGGGTTCTGGTGCGAATTGGGTTTCCACCTCAACAGAAGAGTTCGGGTAAGGGCCCCAAACTTTCTAATGGACTTAGTTTCAGCCCATTTGGTTGACTGTGGGCCAAGATGTCCTTATTTCAATAGAGGATAGTGTTTTCTGTAACTGTTTCGACCTATTATCATAAACTCCCTCTTATCCCCTGTTAGGCCTATTTTCCAGAAGTTATAATCTTCATCCAAGTTGTTCTTTACCCAAAGGTTGTTGCATGGGCTTTGGTTTCACCTAATTTTGACCTTCCTAGGTTGAGTTATGAAATTCCCTATGATCCCCCAATATTCCGTTTACATTTCTAGTTCATTGTGTTAATGGGTCTGAATTGTACCCAATTGGGCCAGTGCCCAATTGGTGGTCATAACATTTGATTGATATTATTTTGTCCTTAGTTCGGGTATCCCCAAGGTATAAGGTAACCTTTCGCTGAAGGCTGGTTCGATATGTTGCCATAACATAACCAGTGTTTGCTCCCGTATTGCCATACCTTAGATCTAGTTGATCTACTCCTCTAAGGGTGATGAGTTGGCGCTTTTTGTCCAATTGAACCCATATATAAATGAGTACTCATTTTAGAGAGAGACAAGCAAATCGGATTTCCTCAGCATGCATACAATAATTTTCAAATCCAGCTGCATATCTTTGAGAGAAATTTCAAAAAGATTGCTTGACATGCATGCACACTCTTAGGGGGAGTTAATTTAAATAAATTTCTTATTCATTTTGAATGGCCCTCATAAAGAACTTGTTCTTGGACATATCTGCTATCTGTCTGCGACATTTTTGTCTATCTTTGTCATACCCTTGAGTCAAAATCTCTCCAATTCTAACTCATCAATGAAATGAGTTGAGGTATGTCATGAGGTGTAACGACCCGAGATCCGGATACCGGGAGGAGCCCGATACCATTCAAATCACGGCCCGCCGCCCACGAGCGGGAGGCTCGGAAGGGCTAAAAAGGAGTGTGGAGGTACAAAGAAATAGGAAATAAGGCAGGATAATTTAGTAATTAACAGAAATAAAAAAACAACTACAACAGAGTCCAGTACAACAGAAAGTACAGTCTAAAGTTATAAAATGTACCACATGCCAAGTGAACACTCGGCCCGGCAAGCTAGCAACTAGAACCTCCGTGCAGCACCCGCAAACCCCGAGGAAGAACCGACGCACCTGAAACGCAGGGGTGAGCCTCCTGTCACTGGCCCAGTAGGGATCCCGTGGAATCCCAACTGAGAAACAACGGCGGCACGGAAAGAAGTAACTACGAAAGTAGGAAAGTAACTACGGTGGCCGGTAAAACCTTGGCTCTACAGCTACTCCTACTGTACCAGAAAATACGACCTAGTCTCCCGTCGGGGGACAACCAAGCCATGCACCCGACCACCCGATTCCACGATCGGGGACCACCAGACACGAACCGCCCTAGCCATGCTATTAGGAAAAATGCCACAATACCTCCGTAACGGAGGCCTGCCCTCAAAAAGGGCCCAAGCCAAAACCACACATTCAGGGAACACGGTCACGACCTCACCGTCGTGAACACAACACTGTCTGGGGAAAGGCCCTCAGTGACACTCACCGAAAACCCTGTTCCTCGACTCTAGGAACACTCCCGAAACCACTCACGAAGTCCCGTCTCGCGGACGGAAACAGAACCCGGTGCACGACGACTCACGTCACGTGACAGGAGCACCACCCACTAGAAGAACGACCGGATGTGTCCCCTGACGTCTTACACCGCGTCACAAGTGTCTAGCTACAACGCCCCGGGCATGAGACTCAGACATGCAACAAGTACCACAACAAGGACTAGCTGGGGTCACGCTCGTCAGCGCGTGTCCTAAGCCCCCAACTACGTGTGAACACACAGACCATCTGCTCTAGGTCGGGCTCCTCTAGCTGGTTTTCCCCCCCACCGGACTCTGGTAGCAAAGGCAAGGGGCCCTACGGAAACCAGCCTAAAAACTGCCTCTCACTGGGTCTCGCTCTCCACCACTCCCAGGTGGGTCCGCACTCGCGTGCGCAGAAAGCTATGACTAGTGGACGTGTCACAAAACGTGAACACTGGAAACCACGCATGCACCCATTGCGAGTAACACGGAGTAACAGGTGGCTCAAAGCCACCCGACTCTGGACCACCCACTAGACTGTTGTGTCCCCTGTGGCTTTGTGGTTTTGATGATGACAAATGTTATGGGGTTCTATGGTTTTGATGATGGTTTTGATGATGACAAATGTTATGGGGTTTTGTGGTTTTGATGATGACAACTGTTAGGGCTCATTATGTATTGATGATCTAATCCTGATGAAATATGAGGAACTGTTAGAACAGGTTTAAGGATGACTCACACTCATGAAGTCAACCTATGTCAAAGTCAAATTTCTGACATGTACAGTCAATACACAGTTAGATCAGGTAATGTTCTATCCAATCTCAGATCTGTGCATATGTTAATTTTTATGTCTATACAGTCTATACATTCATGCATAATCACTCTCAGTACAGTCTTTACATTGCATGCGTAGCAGACATCTTAAGTGTATACATTGCATGTGTTGCAGACGAGCATAGTCTACACATTGCATGTGTTGCACATTCACAATGTCTATACAACGCATTCCTCGCAGGCACAACAAGTCTGTACACTGCATTCCTCGCAGGCACAGCTATTTCATGCATTCATACAGTCTGCACATTAGTCAGGCAGCAAGTGTGTACATCGCTTAGTGTAAGCATGGCAAAGTCCAAAGTCTATACATTGCATGGTGAAGTCCAAAGTCTATACATTGCTACTTTGCTCGCATTTGTAAAGTATATACATTGGTTGTTGTCTTGCAGCATTAACCCAAGTCCATACATCGGTTGCAGCACTGTACGCACACTCAAAGTCCATACACTGCATTGTGGCATACACACTAGCAAGTCTATACATTGGTGACTTTACCTACGTTACACTTGCAAAGTCTATACATCGTGCATTGTTAAGTCTGCACATTGTGGTAAGCAAGTCTGCACAACGCCTTGTTAGGATGTCTATACATCGCCATAGCTCGCATGCAGAGTCTAGACAGTCTTAACTAAGTCTATACATCATGTCTGCATGTAAGCATTCAAGTCTGTACATTGCTCACCGTCTCACTGAGCGTCTCAAGTGGACACCAAGTGTGTACACTGCCATCTTGCAGCACAGCATAAGTCTGTACACTGGTCCGTCTCATCCAGCGTCTCAAGTAGACTTGAAGTCTATACACTGGACCGTCTCTCTTAGCGTCTTGTGCATGAGTCAAGTCTGTACAGCCTGTGTTCAGCAACATCAAGTCTGTACATCATCCAGCTTGCTTTGGCAAGTCCATACATTGTGAACGTTTGCCTTGCATTGCATCAAGTCTGCACATTCATCACTCAAGTCTGTACAGCCCTTGAATTGGCAAGTCCATACATCGTTAAGTTGTCTTGGCTAAGTCTATACATCTTTGTCTTGTGCATGCATCAGTTCTCAAGTCTGTACATTGGGCTATCAAGTAAAGTCTGTACATCCTTTAGCTAGAACTGTGCAAGTCCATACATCGCTGCATTGGCCAAGTCTATACATTGCAGCTGAGTTGAAGTCTGTATAGTCCTTGCCTTGCTCAAGTCTGTACAGCCCTTCCTTTGGCAAGTCCATACATCCTGAAGTCTATACATTGGCTTTGCTTGCACGGGTTGAAGTCTATACATTGGACTGTGTCACTTAGCGTCTTGTGCATGCATTAATCAATGTCTGTACAGCCTGTGCTCAGACACAACAAGTCTGCACATTGCTATAGCACGCATGCAGAGTCTAGACAGTCATGAGCAAGACTAGACATCGTCTGCTTGCATAACACAGAGTCTGTACATTCTTTCAGCATGACAATGCATTCACTTGCAATGTATATACTTTGCTGTTTGCAGCTGAACATGCATTTCACTCTAACTCTGTACATGCCATACATGAAGTCTATACATGCTGCTGCTTAGCATTCACTGAGTCTATACATGCTCATAGTTTGCATACGTGAAGTCTGTACATGCTTTAGCGTCACATTCACTAAGTCTGTACACGCTTCAGTCTTGCATACACGAAGTCTGTACACACCATAGCATTGCATGCACGAAGTCTATACATGCCATAGCTTTGCATTTACAAAGTGTGTACACGCCACATTCCTGCATACATGAAGTCTAAACATTGCATCACTTGTACATGCATTGCCTTCACGCAGAGTCTACACATTCTCCCACAGCCTGCACAGCATGTCTATACATTGTCTGGCAGCCTGCACAGCAAGTCTATACAGCGTCCAGCAGCCTGCACGTAAAGTCTATACATTGCGTCTAGCAGCCTGCACGCCAAGTCTGTACACTGCATACACACTGCATCCTTAAGTCTATACACTGCTGCCTTATATGAAGTCTGTACAGCCTGTGCTTTGTTGATCGACTGAACTCTTCTTTAATCCTACAGGTGTCTGGGCACATGATCCGAGGTTGGCACCTGGCACGTGATCCAAGAAGCTGAGACACCGCCACATGGACTAAAGCTTGGGCGGGAATTGTGGAGAGCATACGCTCTAGCTGCTGCTGCTATATATAGAAGACTTCTCCATCTGGAGAAGGGAGATCGTGAGATAGAGAGCTCTAGCAGAAGAGAGACAGAGAAATAGCAAGAGTAGAAGAAAAAGAGTAGAAGAGCAGAGCGCCTGCACGATCTAGGAGAAGAAGAAAGAGAGTGAAGAAGAGAAAGAGAAAGAAAGAGAGATAGAGTGAGAAAGAGAAAGAAAGAGAGACTGAGTGATCTGAGGAAGAAGAAAGGCAGAGAGAAGCTTCGTTCTGAAGATCTGTCTTCACTGGACCGTGGATCAAATCCAGGCAAGTTAGCTCATTCTGAGCCACATTGTGCTTCATTGTTTACAGCCTTCCGATTGCTGTTGTCTATGTTTTTCCTTTCCATTTTACACCATTTCTTCAAGCTGTTAGTCAGCGGATGCAGTGGAGGATTCCACTGGACGGGTAAGCTGTAATCCCCAGCGGTTGCAGAGAAGGTTCTTCTTTGGACAGCAAGCTGTGTTGCTCAGCGGTTGCAGAGGATCTGTTCCTCTGGTCGGCAAGCTATTAAGCCCAGCGAAGCTGTGTATCAGCGGTTGTAGGCAAGCTGTGATGCCCAGCTGTTCAAGCTGTGAGTCAGCGGAATCCACACTCGATTTGAGTGTGGGGTGGATGTAGGTCTGCTGGACCGAACCACCTAAAAATCATTGTGCAGTTGTTTGATTTCATATTTGCTTCCACTTGATGAATGTTTAGGCTCGATATGCTTTCACGTGTTCATTGAGCTATTTGACTGTACATTTACTACTTGATTGAACAACTTATAGTAGTTTAGATTCGGTAGATCTGAATCTATTTTTACCTCAGCTTCTTTGAGTGTTCTAAGTTTTAGTCAGGAGGTAGTTTTAATTGGGCAAATTTTTAAGGGGAGATTCATTCACCGCCCTCTGAATCCCTAGCACCGAACCCAACATAGACCTAGTAAACCCAACGACCTTTGAGTCACAAGACTCGGGGTCAAGACCGTTGCACATGATAGCACTGAGCCGTCAATCTGGCCTAATCCCTAGGTCCAAAATAATGATGGGAAGACTCACAAGGCAGTTCACCACTACCGAGACCCATCCCTCAAGGAGGGAAACTTAAGCGACCTCCATCCTCAGGCTGGAAGATTGGATTCATAGTCCAAGGCCACACACAAGGCATACTCGGAAGCCACCTTCCAGAGAAGCAACGACTTGCGGGGAAATCTCACCGCACTCACACTGATACACGATGACTCGATCTAGCAAGAACATGGAAGCCCGGAACACCTGGGGTCACCCGGACCAGCCAATCCCATGGGCACGCTTATCGAGGTAAACGGAGCCTCCGGACACCCAAAGACACGGTCACGGAACTCCACAGGGTGTCCGGGACACACACGGCCCAAGGGGAGCACGATCAGCCGTAGACTACCCACCCTGGGTAGCCCGGTAGGCCACCCCAAGAATGCGCTATCTTTGCATAGCGCGTTCAAACATAACGCGCTATAGGTCCATAGCGCGTTCAAACAGAACGCGCTAGGACCCTATAGCGCGACAAGACTGAACGCACCATAGACCTATAGCGCGACCAGGCGAGATCACGCTATGACCCTATAGCGCGACAAGGACAGAACGCGCTAGGACCCTATAGCGCAACAGGAACCGCCTAATTATTCATCTTCTCCGATGAACGCGCCCTATGGGGGCGGCGCGACCCTCATGAACGTGCTACCTGAGACTAGCGCGTTCTCAGTCCGCGCCCGAAAATGGCAGAAACCGCAGGAAAACCCATTCCATGCCCCGTTCACCCCCAGGTGAAGGGGAAACAAAAGGGGAAACCTACCCCAAGCCCCTAGGCATGCATCTAAACTCCTGGATCGGCAAAAAACACCGTAAAACGGGAGATCCGGCTCACACCCCAAAAACATGAGTTTTCCCTCAAATCCCTCGAATAAGCCCGCTCGGCTCACCACGGCCAACAAAACTTACGGGAAATGAAGTACGCGGGTTGAGGGTCCATCTCCCTACCTCCACCGAAGATTCGACGCACCGTGGACGCCGATCCATGAAGAAAACGCCGTTGAAGCCTCGCCGTTCCACGAACCCACGGCTGAGCTTCACCACGCCTCCACCGCCTCGATCCTCACCCATCCTTGCCCATGCCTCGCCCGCGCCATCCCCACCTTGCCCACGCTCCACCCCGTCGGCCACCGGAGAGAGAGGGAGAGAGGAGAGAGCGTGAGAAGAGAGAGGGAGAGAAGAGAGAAATGAGAGGGGAGAGAGAGAAAAGGGTTATATATATAGGAAAATCTGGAAATTCCAGAAAATACCAAAAATAGGAAAATCATATTTCCGTGATCCTCGGAATGCACCGATCACAACGGTACCACACTCGCCTAGGTGAACGGCCCGGTTCACCCGCAACGAGGTTCCGAATAAATTACCAAAACACACACCGGGAATTAGAAAACACACGCGGAAAAGCCGCGGAACGCTTCCGGGCCTCCGAAACAACTCCGGATCGCGCCGATCCGAACACGAAAGATGTCCGGAATGAAATTTTGGACGCAATGGAGTCGGACACTCCGAGAAACCAGATCCGGGACCCACGAACAAGAATTTGAAAAATCCGGGGCATTACAGCCCTCCCCCCTTAAAGAAATTTTGTTCTCGAAATTCAGGACTAGCACCCAGCCACAGGGGAAGAATGCCTCAACCAACTGACAACGCTGTCAGGGCCCCAGCACAGAAAAACCTCGATTCTCACAAAACCATGATCATGAGGGATACGGCCAGACCATAATCACGAACAACACCTACACTCCGCACACCGCACAGACATCGGCCACCAGAGCAGGCATAATACAAAGGCACAAGTCTGGTATCACCTCAGACAAAACGGAAACCACTCACGTCATTGTTGCCACCCTCTCGCTCATCGAGGGAACGTAATCCTCGCCACAAGAACCAATCCACCGGTCAACGCCAACGCTCGGCGGACCAACCAAACACCAGCTTCTCTGCCAGCTGACCACCACAAATTTGTCGGCTCCACGCCGAGGACCACTCCACACTCGGAAAGCCGAATGCCACAACAACACGGGACCAACTCTGTCAGAACTCAAACTTCAACAAAGCTCAGATCCCATCTTGGAAAACACACCTCAGAAACGGCCACCAAAAGGCCTCGCTGGCACGCGGCTCTCTCCATTCTCGAGTCCCTACCACCAGCATCTTCTGTCCATGAAAGACCATCCTCTGCTCACCAGACATTCGTCAACGGGAAACCTTCACCAGCCCAGCAGGCACGATCTGACTCACGGTAGGCCATCCGTTGACTCTCGCACAGACCACCACCACATCCAGATGGATCCCCGCGCCAACTCTACCCTTCAGGGGAGCACGGCGGGACCCAATGACTCCATCTCCCCTCGGTCTTCACGTCACTCGACTCAGACTTACGAGGAATCCTCCCTTGTTGGCCGCAGACTGAGGATCAATATCCAACGCCAACGTCTCATCAGAGACCTCCACACACAGGCATCGACCACCGTCCTATCTCATCGAAACCTCCATCTCAATTAATCCAAGAGGATGCCTGCCAATCCTGACTCCCGCTCTTATCACAGAGCCACGGGACCCACAACCTCTTACAATCTACGACACACTTCTCCAAAACACGATCTCATCCACAAACGCAACCTCCAACGCATGAACAGGGTACTCATGCGGCAACCTCGCCAGCATACTTCTCCAACTCTCCACCTGTCAGTGCCATAAACCAAAATATCTCAAGCAACGGCACGGCAAAAACACATCTCATGCCGCCGGAGACAACACACACCGATGAACCAACCCTCCGCTGCTCTACCCTTCCTCAAAAATCCACCCGCAGCAACCAACGCTACGATCCGCGCACTCTGATCCACACGCACAACCACCACATCGACAACTCGAGATCCACCAACCCGACAACCATCTGCAACCCAGCCGACTCCGATCCCCCGCACATCGGGAACCACAACACCAACCGCAAACCTTAAAAACACCGCCCAGCCGACACTCGTCCTTCTGGAACAGCGCCAACACCCTTACACATCAGGGAACGGGCAATGCTTCTCACAGGCAACCACCTTGCCAGATTTCATGGCGCATGAAGGCCAACCAATCCGGATACACTGTGCAAGACGACGAACCTTAACCAACCGCGATCTCCTCCAACAAAGGGAAGAACTCAATACACTTCCGACCAACGGAAGAAAAACTCCACACTCGACTTGACCTCGAGCCTCGCGCATGCTGGGAACATCACCTTCCAGCACCAAGGAAACCATCACTTCCGTCAGGTCAGCTCCTCCGACAACACTTACCAAGTGTCCCGTCGGACCACGATCACGACATCTCTCGATGCACCACCGTTGCAATTCCCCAAACTGCAACACGTCACACCAAGAGCTGCAACATGAGCCATAACCGGCAACCGTCAATGCTCATCCTCGAGCCCTAAACTCGCCACGGAACCTTCACATCTCGAGCCAAATCCTGGGCGAACACAACCCATTCGCACACAAGAGCGTAGAAGCAAGACTTACTGGGACACCACAGCCCATCTTGCCTCGAAATTCGCAAGGATAATTGAGATCGACACATCACTTCTGACGCCACAGAGCATGACAAGGACATCGGGCTCGACAAATCAGCAGCTCAACAAAAAACCTTCCGCTCACTCGAGCACAATCGACCAGAGCACCCGCTCCAACACCTCAAACCACAACCTCAGCGCCTCAGGGGCTGGACAATCCTCAGACTGGAGTGGCCAAACTCAATAATAGCTCCCTCAGAGCACACTCACAGCCACTTAACGATGAACAATCCTCACCAGCCACCTGACCTAGCTGCAGACTCCTCGAACGTAGCACCACAACAGCACGCCTGCCGGCAACCTCTGCCCAACGCAACACGACCAGGGCCACCACCCAAGGGAGAAAGCTCTCGACCTCGATCCGCAGACCCCACGCCGGCACGAAAGCCGCGAACAGCAACCACCCTCACCGCGCCGCACATCGCACTCAAGCTCTCAAGCGAGAAATAAAGCGGAAAACAAGCATGAAACCTTATGCCAGCTGCCGACTGTACTGGACCTTACGGACTCTGATCACTGCAATATCTTGAATTCCCATGTACATCCACAACCACGCTTTGATACCAACTGTAACGACCCGAGATCCGGATACCGGGAGGAGCCCGATACCATTCAAATCACGGCTCGTCGCTCACGAGCGGGAGGCTCGGAAGGGCTAAAAAGGAGTGTGGAGGTACAAAAAAATAGGAAATAAGGCAGGATAATTCAGCAATTAACAGAAATAAATAAATAACTACAACAGAGTCCAGTCCAACAGAAAGTACATTCTAAAGCAGTAAAACGTACCACATGTCAAGTGAACACTCGGCCCGGCAAGCTGGCAACTAAGAACATCCGTGCAGCACCCGCGAACCCCGAGGAAGAACCGACGCACCTGAAATGCAGGGGTGAGCCTCCTGTCACTGGCCCAGTAGGGATCCCGCGGAACCCCAACTGAGAAACAACGGCGGCACGGAAAGAAGTAACTACGAAAGCAGGAAAGTAACTACGGTGGCCGGTAAAACCTCGGCTCTACAGCTACTCCTACTGTACTAGAAAACACGACCTAGTCTCCCGTCGGGGGATAACCAAGCCACGCACCCGACCACCCGATTCCACGATCGGGGACCACCAGACACGAACCGCCCTAGCCATGCTATTAGGAAAAACGCCACGATACCTCTGTAACGGAGGCCTGCCCTCAAAAAGGGCCCGAGCCAAAACCACACGGTCAGGGAACACGGTCACAATCTCACCGTCGTGAACACAACGCTGTCTGGGGAAAGGCCCTCGGTGACGCTCACCGGAAACCCCAGACCTCGACTCCAGGAACACTCCCGAAACCACTCACGAAGTCCCGTCTCGCGGACGGAAACAGAACCTGGTACACGACAACTCACGTCACGTGACAGGTGCACCACCCACTATGAGAACGACCGGATGCGTCCCCTGACGTCTTACACCGTGTCACAAGTGTCTAGCTACAATGCCCCGGGTGTGAGACTCAGACACGCAACAAGTACCACAACAAGGACTAGCTGGGGTCATGCTCGTCAGCGCGTGTCCGAAGCCCACCACTATGTGTGCACACACAGACCATCTGCTCTAGGTCGGGTCCTCTAGCTGGTTTTCACCCCCACCAGACTCTGGTGGCAAAGTCAAGGGGCCCTACGGAAACCAGCCTAAAAACCGCCTCTCACTGGGTCTCCCTCTCCACCACTCCCAGGTGGGTCCGCACTCACGTGCGCAGGAAGCTACGACTAGTGGACGTGTCACAGAACGTGAACACTGGAAACCACGCACGCACCCATTGCGAGTAACACGGAGTAACAGGTAGCTCAAAGCCACACGACTCTGGACGGCCCACTAGACCTACTAAACCCAACGACCTTTGAGTCACAAGACTCGGGGTCAAGACCGTTGCACATGACAGCACTGAGCTATCAATCTGGCCTAATCCCTAGGTCCAAAACAACGATGGGAAGACTCACAAGGCAGTTCACCACTACCGAGACCCATCCCTCGAGGAGGAAAACTTAAGCGACCTCCAGCCTCAGGCAGGGAGATTGGACTCACAGTCCAAGGCCACACACATGGCCCACTCGGAAGCCACCTTCCAGAGAAGCAACGACTTGCGGGGAAACCTCACCACACTCACACCGATACACGACAACTCAATCTAGCAAGAACACAAAAGCCCGGAACACCTGGGGTCACCCAGACCCGCCAAGCCCACATGCATGCTTATCGAGGTAAATGGACCCTCCGGACACCCAAAGACACGGTCAAGGAACTCCACGGGGTGTCCGGGACACACACGGCCCAAGGGGAGCACGATCAGCCATAGACTGCCTGCCCTGGGCAGCCCGGCGGGCCACCCCAAGAACGAGCTATCTTTGCATAGCGCGTTTAAACATAACGCGCTTGAAGTCCATAGCGCGTTCAAACAGAACGCGCTAGGACCCTATAGTGCGACAAGACTGAACGTGCCATAGACCTATAGCGCGACCAGGCGAGATCGCGCTATGACCCTATAGCGCGACAAGGACAGAACGTGCTAGGACCCTATAGCGCGACAGGAACCACCTAACTGTTCATCTTCTCCGATGAACGTGCCCTATCGTGGCGGCACGACCCTCAAGAACGCGCTACCTGAGACTAGCGCGTTCTCAGTCCCCGCCCGAAAATGGCGGAAATCGCAGAAAAACCCATTCCACGCCCCGTTCACCCCCAGGTGAAGGGGAAACAAAAGGGGAAACCTCCCCCAAGCCCCTAGGCATGCATCTAAACCCCTGGATCGGCCAAAAACACCGTAAAACGGGAGATCCGGCTCACACCCCAAAAACATGAGTTTTCCCCCAAATCCCTCGAATAAGCCCGCTCGGCTCACCACGGCCTACAAAACTCACGGGAAATGAAGTCCGCAGGTTGAGGGTCCATCTCCCTACATCCACCGAAGATTCGACGCACCGTGGACGCCGATCCATGAAGAAAACGCCGTTGAAGCCTCGCCGTTCCATGAACCTATAGCCGAGCTTCACCGCGCCTCCACCGCCTCGATCCTCACCCATCCTCACTCGTGCCTCGCCCGCGCCGTCCCCACCTCGCCCAAGATCCACCCCGTCGACCGTCGGAGAGAGAGGGAGAGAGGAGAGAGCGTGAGAAGAGAGAGGGAGAGAAGAGAGAAATGAGAGGGGAGAGAGAGACAAGGGTTATATATATAGGAAAATCTGGAAATTTCAAAAAATACCAAAAATAGGAAAATCACGTTTCCGCGATCCTCGGAACGCACCGATCGTAACGGTACCACACTCGCCTAGGTGAATGGCCCGGTTCACCTGCAACGAGGTTCCGAAGGAATTACCGAAACACACATCGGGAATCGAAAAACACACGCCGAAAAGCCGCGGAATGCTTTCGGGCCTCCGAAACAACTCCGGATCGTGCCGATCTGAACACGAAAGATGTCCGAAACGAAATATCGGACACAACGGAGTCAGACACTCCGAGAAACCAAATTCGGGACCCACGAACAAAGATCCAAAAAATTTGGGGCATTACATGAGGTGTTAATGCTAACTCTGTTCTTTATGAAACATGACAATTAGTCATACCAAGTGCTTAGGGATACTGGCGTCTAAACAACATGTATCCTCTTTTTACAAGGTGTGTACTAAACTCAATTGCTCCTGAAAAAATTGATATGAAAATTGTTGTTGAACAAATGAAAAATATGAAAATGGTTACAAAAGAAAAATTACTGAAACACAGGACAAAATCAGATGTAATCATGTTCGTTTAACCTTAATACTAATTATTGTAACTCCTAAAGAAGTCATTGAAATTTGAATGAGTAAGATGAGAGGAGGTTAAACAAGATGTAAATATGAGGGTTTGGTTCATTTCTATTAAAATTTTGATGGTATTAGATATGAATCCAAAATCTTTTATGGACAAACTTTGAACACATCAGATGTAAACCATGTTGTCCAATAAAGGTCATTTCATAAACCCTTATAATGGAAGAGTCTGAAAATTCTTTACTCTCAGATTTATGAAATTGGTATCTTATTGAAAACTTTATTGAACAATCCATTCATTTGGGATTTCAGTTGGAAGTCTTGTATTCAATTCTTACCTCTGCTGAAAATCTTTTGTTTGCTCATCACATATCCAATGCTTCACTGCATACTCATGTTAATATCAGATTCTGATGATTGCTGTTCACTAATTCTTGATCTAATTTGCTCAAGACCTGAATTGTCCATGGTTGAGACCTTGTATTACCTGTGCTTTTGCTGATATCATCATCAACTGTGTGTCTAAAGTCTTTCATTGTTCTAACTCCCTTCTTGCCTTAATCATCTCCATATTTTACACCTCCATTCAACTCTTTCTATTTTGTCAAAGGGGAGATAATCTGATTTGGGAGATGTGTTCATATATTAAGAGGGATAATTTTTTTTTGTCAAGGGGGAGAATAGTTGGGGCAGATTAACATTGCATATTTCATGTCAAAGCATGTTTTCACTAAGACTATCTCTACTGTTATTATCAAACTATTGTTTACTTTTTGAGGAAGTCAAAGGGGGAGAATAGTTTTATATGAGTCAGCATGATGTTTTATGACTCAAAGTATTGCCATCATCAAAAAGGGAGAGATTGTTGTATCCCTGTGGTTTTGATGATGTCAAACACTATGACTCATCTTGAGTCTAAATGTGAATGAGATGATGATGTCATATGTGTTGATGCTGATTGGTTTGAGGCATTGCTCTTATGCTTTGTTGAAGTCATCATGATTTCATCATATGTAGAAGCATGTGTTTGAATGCTGAAAAGAATAGGTCTCAAAGGTTTCTAAAGCAAAGTCAAGTCAGCAGAATTCAAGTTAACTGTGAAGCCATGGCAGTGTTACATTCAGTGGAATAAGAGGATTAGTACAGTCGGTCAACAGAAGTCAACAATTGAAGATTTCAAGAAGAGGAGATCACATGCCTTCTCATGTGTTCCAAGTTGAAAAAATGGTTTGAAGTCGACTTCAAAAGACAACAAGTCGACTTGAGCTCTACCAGGCCACCCGTTACCTCAAGGGAAATAGCTACAGATTAGTGGTGAAAAATAGATGGCCAGTGGTGAATAATAGGCAATAAGGCTGATATATACCACAGTATGGGTGAGAAATAGACATCAAGGCTGAAGAGCGCACAACACAAGAAGAAACACTAAGCTACATTGACGTAGCACTGCCACAGCTAGCGTCAACGTAGCCAAGGCTCATCCTCTATCAATCTGAAGACAAAGCAACCATGAAGAAATCACGTAGCAATGTTGACACAGCATTCGCACAGCATTGACATAGCCTAAGGAAGACTTCACACAAATCAGAATTCTTCAGAAGGATCTGCCAATGAAGAACATAAAAGGTGTGAACCATCAAGCAAACAAGCTGAAGCTGTGAAGAAACGCCCAAATAGATGATAAGTGAAAAACTCCATGCAACGTCAACGTAGCATCATAGCAGCGTCGACGCAATCAAGACTTGGACAAGGTTTGAGGCTTACACACAACACAAGGCTGACAAATAAGCTGGCAAGGGTGAATAATGTACGATGCTAGTGACAAAAGAACAATAGATGTGAACAACAACAAACAGCTGTGGCATACAAATATCATTTGTGATAGAAGGTCCATAAGGAAGACAAATGTGAAAGAACTATGAAGAAAGTCTCATAAGGATGATATATGGTGCAGTAGAGTTGACTAAAATCAACGGTGATGAAGAATGGTCAAACAGGAAAGAAGAAGATTTTGTGCTAGGAACAAAAAGCCTTAGCAATGACAAATGAAACCTTAGCAGTGACAAATAAAGCCTCAACGGTGTAAAATACACACCTAAGGCTGACAAATAGATTTCGGCGACGGCTCAAGGCTAAACGGGAAAAAGCGAAGGTGACGGTTATTCAACAGAAGGGTAATAAATATCCAGTATGTCTGACAGATAGCTGTTAAGGGTATAAAATAGGTTCCAAAGGGTGATAAATGGCTGGGCGCGTAGAAGACTTAAGGAAGTCACGTGCCTTCAACCTCCAATCATTGGCACATGATCCCAGACATCTGATAGGGTCCGTACAAGGCTGAATTGTTAGAATATTCCCTCCAAAGGTCTTGGACAAACAAAAATTCAAATTAAAGCAAGGCTAAAATTAAAGATTCAAATGCTCTACCATACATATATATACACCAGGGTTCGAAAGATAGAATACAAGCAACAAAGGCGGGAGAGAAAAATTATCTGAATCTGCTGTGAGAGTGTTCTTCGAAAGACAAAGAGAGCCAGCTTGTGAGCTACAGAAAAGGAAAGAGAGAGTGAGGAGCTGTCCTTCGAGAGAAAATAGTGAAGAGCTATATCAGAGAATTTGAGGGGAAGAATCTGCATCAAAGGCATAATAGAGAAGAAAGAAGAAAAAGAAAGAGTGCTACGAGAGCTGAAGAAAAGAGAAAGAGAGTGAGAAGAAGAAAGAGAGAAAGAAAGAGTTCGAGAGAGAGTTCGGATAGAAAGATCCCAGCTCGTGAGAGAAGCCATAGAGTGAAGCCAAGAGTTCCATTTGAAGATTTGCTGAGTTCATCAGTTCGTGGATCAAATCTAGAACCGCCCTACTCCTTGGAGCTACATTTCTTTTGTTTTTTCCTTTGTGTTTTTCGTTTGTTCATTTTTCATTTCTAGCCTTTGTGTTTGCCTTTTGTGCTCTGTGCACGCAAGGTGGTTGCACACAGTTCACACCTGCGTGTGGGTTGCTCGGGGAAACCTGAGTGTGGAGGTTGTTCCTACAGTGTTCCCTCTGTGTGTTCAAAGGAAGAGAGGATTGTTCCTCTGGGTTGTGAGCAGTGGGTTGCTATTCACAGGTCCCTCTGTATCTTCAGAGGAAGGGAGGATTTGTTCCTCCGGTCACTACCAGTGGTAGTGGGTCTGGTCTTGTGGGTTGTAAGATCAGAGAGAAGAGATTTGTTTCCCTTGGTTCAAGCTATTAGTCAACGTTTGTTGCAGACTGAGTCTGCGATCTTGCATTTTGCAAGGGAAGCCTCACTCAGGTTTGAGTAGGGGGTGGACGTAGCTAGACTTGGTGTCTGGCCGAACCACCTAAAAAATCCTGTGTTCATCGTGGTTTGCTTGTGTGTGTGTTCGTGCTAAATGTTTGCTTAGGCCGCTTCAATAATATTCATTCTGTAGTGCATTTACTGTTATACGCTAAGTGTTCAAATGTTAGTCAAAGTAGAGTGTTAGTTTTAATTCTGCATAGTTTTTATAGAGAGATCTATTCACCCCCCCTCTAGATCTCGTACTTGCACCCAACGAGAGAGATGGGAGAGAGTGAGGGAGAGTGAGTCGAAAGAGATGAGAGAACGAAGGGGGAGAGAGAGGGGTTTATATAAAAAAGATTTTTAATTTTAATTATTTTTCTATTTCTTTTAGAAAATTTGCAAGAACTCTGGAAAAACCCCAAAAAATAGATTCCGACCCAGAAAATTTTTAAGAAAAAGCGGGACCGCTCCACGCACTACCATGGACCCAGAATATCCCACAAATGCACCAATAAAAGGTCCGAAAAATCAAAATAAAGGTCTGAAACCCACTCGGACACGATCCGCAACCCGCGGAAACTTGATTCAAAAATCAAGGGCGTTACAACTCAGACTGAGCCCACAGCTGAAGAACCCAATGACAATCCAGAGGCAGCTTTTTCATGATGGCAAAGGGGGAGAGAAAGGGGTCATTGCATGGTTTTTCTTTGCTTTTGGGAGAAAAATGTAGTTGCATCACATAAATGTAGTTCATTGCATTGCATCATATTTGTCTATCATGTGTGTCATGTCTATCCTATAAATTGAACTGAATTTTGATAAGAATGCCAAGCTTACAAATTTATGTCCATGTGAATGTATTGTTTTTAAATGGCAATGACTCATAGTTGCCATCATCAAAAATGGGAGAATGTTGTGTCCCTGATTTTGGTGATGTCCTACTATGAATCATTGATAAATACTAGAAACAATTACCTATTGAATGATCAAGAAAAAGGCCCCAAAATTGCTAACTTTGAATATTTTTTTGGGCCCAACAGGTATACAAGTCAGAACATAAAGGGAAAGTTGAAAGAAGAACTAAAGGCAATTTCAGTCAACTGAGTTCCAAAATTAGTCGACATACATGTGAGTATGGTCGACAGAAGAGGAGTTCAAGTCGACAGACTCTTGAGGAGCAGCCAGTATATTAAAGCAACAAAAGCAGATAGAGTGTGTCAACACACATCAGAAGTGTGTCGACCTACATTGGTTCACCAGAACAAATAGCTCTATCAGAGGTCAGGGTGTCTCGACCTAACCTTCATGGTAGGTCGACCTAACTGGTGATTCAGTATGCATTAACAAGGCCAGCAACAACAACAACAGTAGCAGCATGCACAAGCAGCAAGAACAGCATCCAATAACAACAGCAACATCATGCAGTAACAACAATAACAGAGTGTGAGTCGACAAAAGATAGAAAAATTAGCCGACTGAAGAAAAGTCAATCGACTTAGTGTACTTAATGAGTCGACACAACTGAAGAGAAATCCTTGACTTTAGTGGGATGGTCATCCAAGTAGATATGAAGGATGAGTCGACGCAGAGTTCCAGACCGATGACGCAGTAGAAGAAGAGGAGAAGATCCAGTGGATCTGTCCTCCAGGCCATATGAAGGCTGAGTCGACACAACGTACTTATGGAGTCGATGCACCTTGGAACAAATAGTGCGTACCCATTAAACCGAATGAAGGCTGAGTCGATGCAATGGAGCTATGGTGTCGATGCAACAAAGCCATCTAGCCAGTACCCAAGCAACAAGAAGACTGAGTCGACGCAGTGATGTTCAGTGCGCTGACCCCATATGGCGAGAGTCTAAGTAAGTGGCGGGTCCCACCCTGGCACATGAATCAAGGTCCAATCATTGGGGAGTTGGTGTACGAGGAATCCACGTTCCAGAAGGTACATTTTGGAGGGAAATTATTCCCCACTATAACCAACCTGATCTTGTAGGTCCCAAGGAATATCCTCTGCTCAAAAGAAATATAAGTGGATCAGGATCGAAGAGAATAATTAACAGAGAGCAACGGAGAAGAGGCTGATATGGCTTGCGAAAGAAGAACAGAGAGAAAGAGAGAGAGTCTTCGTGAGTTTGTCTTCCTCCTTGTGGATTCCATGCTTTACTGAGCTTCCTTAGTCACTATTGCTGTGCGGGAGAAGAACAGAGTACCGGACTCCATCTGCACTGCTTCTTACTACGCCAGCCATCTGACCATCCATGAAGATCTGAAGTTTTTCTGAGGCTGGGGGGAGCTGCACTAAGGAATCTGAAGCCTCGTTGCCGTGATCATGGCTATCTAGGTTGCATCAGACCGACCTCACCACAGATCAAGCTTCTGGTACCTTGGGAGAATCTTCTTAATATCGATATGTGTTCATTCTGTTTGATTCTTTGTTTTTCTTCATTTCTTCCATTCTTCACTGTATTGAGAAACTACTCTGAAGAGTAGGGATTAGTTTGAGTTGTGTGCGCTCAGAACTGGGTGTTTTGGGCCGAAGGCCTCAAGCTGTGTGTCAGTGGGTTTGTGAGAGGGAGGACCTCTTAGTTAAGTGTGTGTCAGCGGGTGTGTGAGAGGGAGGACCTCTCAGTTAAGCTATTTGTCAGCAGGTGTGTGAGAGGGAGGACCTCTCAGTCAAGCTGTAAGTCAATGGATTCATATTGGGGTGTGATCCCCAGTTGTAGTGCGGTGCACTAGTGAAGCCCCACTTGTTTAAGCGGGGGGTGGACGTAGGTCTTGGGATCAAGACTAAACCACCTAAAAATCTTCTGTCTTTGTGTGGTTTGATTGTTCTTCTTGTGATTATCTCTCTGGCGCTAGATGCATGCATAGGCCGATTAGACTGTGTATCATTGCTACCATATGCACTAGACTGATTGCATAGCTTAGCCATTTAATTCTATCATTTGATTTAATTTTCTAAAGTGAAAGATGGCAAGATCTATTCACACCCCTCTAGATCAGTCATTCCACACTCTACTTGTGGTGTCCCATGCCGATGCGTGCCGTGTGAATGAGGCAATGAGAGAAGTGGAGCAACAACACGCAACAGCCATTCATGGCACCACGGTGACGATGGTGGGCGCATGCTTCATGCTGGCAGAACAGTGGCGAGGCGGTTGTCATTTATGACATCATTAAATGTGATTGGCAGTGGTATCCTGCATGGCTATGGTAGGCCGCATGGGTGTGGAGGAGTACAACTGGGAGGCCCATGACTTTGACACATGGGCACCGTTGAGGAGAGGAGAAGAAAGAAAGAGAATGAAAAAAAGGGGCAAATGCATGATTGGCACCATTGGGAATCATCGAAAGGGAAAGTTTTTCCACGGGTGGGCGATAGCTTTACATCAAATGTCAGGTATTGCAGCAAAGTAGGCACCGTTCTGCTGACAATTATGGCATCATGCGTGAAATACGTCAAAGGGAGCAGGTGAGTATGTGGATGATAGGTGAGAAGAAAATAAAATGAAGTTTGGCTTGGGTTTGGCCTATAAAAGGGGCAGGAAACAACAGAGGAATGAGTTCCCTTCTCCCCTTCGAAACCTTTTGTATGCATAGTTTTAGTTAGTTTTAGTTTAGACTCTCTTCTTCCCCACCACTTCCTCTATTTCCTCTTCCTTGTAGTTCTTCTCCGTAAGAGTTAGTTTAGTCCTCTCCTTCTCCCTCTCTATCTCCTCTCTACCCTAGACTTATTGTATTTTGTTTTGCCATTTTGTTGTAATTTTTATTCATTTATAAGTTTGCCTTAATTTAAGTTTAATTCTAGTTTTGTTGTTATTTAATTTTCATGTTATTCTAGCACAATCTCTCTCTAAAATTCTTTATCCTTCACCCTCTAAATTTCTTCCAAAGTTGGTTCAAGAGGGATGGTTCCTACGACTCCAGTTGAGTACATGTAGTCGTCCCTGACGACCCGTGAATCAAAGTCTCGAGGAGATAATGACGTTACCCTCACACCACGGCCATAACATCCCATCCCCTACTTCGTCTATTTATGTTATTAAGCATTTAATTTTGTTAGATTAAAATTTTCTCTTTGTAGATCTCCATCTTTCTCTCTCTTAACTCTCCATATTTCTTTAGATAGATTTATTTCACATTCTTTTAAATTCTAAAAATTAAAATAAAACACTCATTTATTTTTGTTCTAAAAGAAACTCAAGGTTTTCAATTTAAAACTCAACCTCCCTGTGGATTCGATCCGTGCTCGCCATTACACTACGTGTTTATATTTTATTACAAGTTTGGTATTTTTAAGATTGATTGCCATGTGTATTTTTAACAACGAAGGTTCCGACACATCAATTTTTGACGCCGTTGTCGGGGAGGTTGACGGTTTTTGAGTTTAGAACTTTATTTTTGTTATGTACATATTTGTATTAAAAAGAAAAAAGGTGATTTTTTTTGAAGTTTGTCCCCCCTTTTTATATCTCCTTAAAAAAATTTAAAAAAAATAAAAAATATAAAGGATGAGGGATCGGGATCTAAGTAAGTGTCTTAATCTTCCCTCTTGTGGTTTAGTTTATTTTCTGCATTTTGTTATCTTGTGATTTAATTTATTTTCTTCATATTCTAAATTTTGTTAACTTTTATATTTAGAAAATCTGAAAAAAATTTGTTGGCTAGATAGCTTCATTAACTAAAAAAAAACTTGAATATAAAAATAAACGACTTCATCTCAAGACTAGAAATATCATGTTTAGGACATGCATCATTTAGGGTTACATCTTAGTTAGTTATTTAATTTTTTTTATTTTTAGTCATTTTATTTTTGAAGAATGTAAGGGACAAGGTGAATACTTTAATATTTGCCAAGATCATGCTCACGTATTTTATATTTAATCTTGCATTTAAACACCTTATTTGAACATTGATTGTTGCGTCTCATTTTATAATACTTTAAGGGTAATACCCCTAAGTAAGATAAGGAAGAGATTTCATCACCCTTCCTTGACCCAAGATAACCATCCTTGCATTTTGCGTTACACCTAGCCTAATAAAAGCAAGTAGACTCGGCCCTAAGATCACACTGAGATTTTGGTGCCACGTGCGTCTGTTCTCATTTTTGAAACTGGTGTCTAAGGCTAGAGGTCAATGACAAATGCTATAAGCGGGCAAGTGATTTTTAATTGAGACCTTGTGAAAGCAAGGGGAGCCTCCCACTATCTCACCTCTTACTTGACCGGTGAACGAACTTGAGGGTAGACTTTAGTGGTGCCATAGTCACTTTCTAAAACTTAACTTGTAGATCTAGATTGCCCCTAAGTCTCTTAGATTAATTTGGTTGATCACTTGTTTGTGTTTATTAAAAAAATAAAAAAATAAAATAAAATAAAAATTTTACTAAAAGGGGGAAAAATTAAAAAATTAATTAATTAATTAATTAAATATATAAATAAATAAAATTATAAAGGGTGAGAGAATAATCTTTGAGTTTTGTTCACAAATTTGGCAAGGTGGGCCTATTGGCCTCTGTTCTTTCTTTTTGTGGCCATGAATCCAAATCCTTCATACCACCTTATCACCAAGAAAATAATCACATGTGGGCTAGGCCGGTCCATTATGCTGATAATTGTTCAACCCAATTTTCACCTCTCACCCAACCTGGCCCGACCCATTATGAAAGCCCATATGCTGATCATCCTTGTCTCCTTAACACTAATCAAGTGGTGGAATCCTCTGAAATCTCCAACACCCCAACCCTTTCTCACCTCAACAATACCAAGTGAATCTTAAAATTGAGTATGAATAAGAAAAGCTAGGGGATAATAAGGTTTGCATTGATGTGTTTAACACTTATAAAGACCTTAAGTTTGAAGAGGAATATCCTATAATCGAAGATATGATAATTCCTCTATCGTTCTATTACAAAGGAGGTCTGTCCGAATTATTAGGCCCACCTTGGCATGCTTCTGGCCCACATGCATCTAGACATCATCTTTTCCTCCAATGGTACAAGGGCTAGAACCTAAAGGAGGATAAGATCACATGGTGAGTTATTCTGAATGTCACGCGTTAGTTATTGAGGTACATTGCATCTGGTCGAAGATGTTAAACTTAACACTTCTTGGGAGGCAACCCAACATTTTTAGAAATTTTATTATTGATAATAAATGGCTTCTTAAGAGGAAACCCAAGTTTTTAAGAGTTTTATTGTGGTTTTATTATGCCACATAGGTTTGAATAAATGACAAGTTGGGGGGAGAGATGATTGATTGTGCCCTCACCAATACTCCATGCGTCAAGTACGGATGCCCGTCGAGGACCACTTCTATATGCCTTAGGTTGTACCTTTCCTTCACAAATTTTATATCTATATTGTTCTATTGTTACATAATGTTTATGTCATTGAGGACAATGCCATTTAAGTTGGGGGGAGAAAATTCATGTTCAAAATTACATACTCAAAATTACATATAACCTTTCTTTTTTAAATTTGCTCAACCAAAACCCCAACTGAGTTTTTCATGAATCATGCTCTCATAAAAGAAAATTTAAAAATTTTTAAAAAAGTTATAGAGAAGGAGGATGAAATATTTTTGATATCTAGCCTTAGAACTAACTTAGAATCACCTAAAAGTCCTTTAGCACTAAAAAAAATTACACTTGCACACTAATGAAACAAGCATGACAAGTCTTCTATCATTTGGTGTGGTATTTGATACTATGTATTTTTCAGGGAAGAGTTATTTTGGAAAACGTTACCTGCCAAATAAAGTAAAAAAAAGAGTTGTGAAAAAAAATCATGAAAAATGCCTCCGATCTTAGTAACCAGGTCTCTCCACCTAACAAGTGAGGAGTTTCGTATCAAACAACGAAGGGATGTGTAGCACCATGAGTTTGAAAAAATACGAAGGAAAATAAGGCATAGTGAAAGCTAGCATGCTCCTGATCTGGGATATATGCAGGGTTGAAAGATACTTATCTTAAGTGACAATATGAAGGATGCAATTGTCCAACTGTGAAGTTAGATTTCATGATCACAAGTGCTATAGAACTTTGGGTGCTTTGTAAGTTATGTGCTTTAATTTCTAATTTTAATGCAAGTGTTCTTTAATATTTCCAAAGTCTTGATCCCTGGTTAATTCTATGAAGTAGGATCTGGAAATGAGGCAAAAAAAATTTAAATTCTTCTTGGTCCTTAATTTTTAATTATTTGCATTGCTAAGGGACTAGCAATAAGTAAGTTGGGGGTGTGATAAGCGTCTACTTTTGTACATTTGTTTATGGCACACACATTATTTCTGGACTTTAATGTAATTAATTATGTAAGTTTTACGCTCTAATCTCAGTCCCAAACAAAATTGAGATTTTTTTAAAATTAATTAAAATGTTAAGCATAATTTAATCATTGGGACTTGAGACAAGTTTAAGAAAAATAAAAATTATATAATTAAACATATTTTACTTGAGGAGCTTAGTTATAATTTTTTACATTAAAACAAACTTTCATCAAAGTTTACATTTTGTGAACAATGCTTTTTCTTCAACGGCAACGGTGGTGAGCTCAACACGGGTCTCATGCAAGGGCTATGGTAGTGGCCTAAGGGAGCAACGGTGTCTGCGGCGGTCTGTCCGTGGAGAAGAAAGAGAGGAAGCAGCAACGTTGTTCACGTCGGGACTGGAGAAGAAGAAGAAGGAGGAGGTCGACAGGCACGGGCAACTGGCCTCACAGCTGGAAGTGTGTAAACTTGCAGTGGGACACAAGTAATGGAAGATGATCTCACACTCATATATGTGAGCCACCTATTGGCATATATTTATATTAATCGTGATGTTTACACGTGGTACATACAAAGGGAAGTCATTTCCCTATTTACACAATGGTATTGCTATGATTTGGAATAATCCTACGATACTCTGTTTTGAATCCAGGGATCCCATGTTACTCTATTTTGTTGCATGACTTGCAGTGCCAGCGAGGGCAAGTGTGATATTCTTGCCAATCATTTCTGTCGGAGATCACGTTGGTTTCCTTGCTGACACATCCTCCTTTCCGCATGAGGCTGTTGTAGTCTCAACACCTTTACACGCCCCCTCAAGGGACACATTGGGCACAATGTGGAGCTTGTCACGTTGGATGGCAAAGCGGGTAGGAATCAGTCTTTTGGTAAAGATATCCGCTAGCTGGTCACGGGAAGAAACGTATTGGACTTGCAACTGCTTGTTGAGAACCATTTGACGAATGAAGTGGAAATCTGCTTCAATGTGTTTGGTCCCCGCCTTGAACATAGGATTGGCAGCAAGATATAGAGCGCCCACCTTATGACACCACAGTAGAGGCGGTTGGGAGAGAGATAAATGAAGCTCCCGTTGTAAGTGGCAGGTCCACATAAGTTCAGTGGCGGCAGAGGCTAGAGCACGAAGTTCAGCCTCTGTGCTAGATCGAGAAATAGTTGCCTGCTTCTTACCACACCAAGTGATCAGATTAGACCCTGAGAAAATTGCATAACCGGTGGTGGACCGTCAGTCATCAGGGCAGCCAGCCCAATCGGCATCAGAAAAAGACTGCACCATGAAAGCGGAAGCTTTGAGCTGTAAACCATGTGAGACGGTACCCTTAAGATAGTGAAGTATCCGTTTCACTGCCATCCAATGAAGAGTAGAAGGTGCGGAAAGAAACTGGCACACTTTGTTGACAGAATAAGCGATATCAGGCCGCGTGAGGGTGAGGTACTGAAGAGACCCAACCACACTCCGATAATCCATGGGATTTGGCAAGGGATCACCCCCTGTGTGCGACAAGATCATGGAAGGAGCAAGGGGACTGCCGATAGGCTTAGCATCAAGCATGTTAGTGCGGCAGAGAAGGTCCAACAGGTATTGATGTTAGTTGAGAGTGATGGACATTGGTGTGCGGTGGGCCTCGATGCCGAGGAAATTGTGCAGATCACCAACGTCCTTGATGGCAAAAGCTTTGGAAAGATTAGCCAGCAAGGACTGAAGAGCCGCAGGGCTACTACCAGTAAGAATAATATCATCCACGTAGACAAGAAGATACATAGTAACATCATTAGGGTCATAAAGAAATAAGGATGGGTCACATGTCAACACATTGAAGCACAAGGTGAGAAGATAGTCATGTAGCCAGAAAAACCATGCCCGTGGAGCTTGCTTAACTCCATACAAGGAGCGATGCAATTTGCATACGAAAGTAGGAGCATTGGAGTCGATAAAACCAGGGGGTTGCTGCATATATATCTCCTCATTAAGTGTCCCATGGAGGAAGTCATTTTTCACGTCTAGTTGTCTAAGGGGCCATTTCTTAGACACATCAATGAAGAGGATAGCACGGATGGTAGTAGGCTTGATGACAGGACTGAAGGTGTCCGTGTAATCAATGCCAGGTTGTTGCGTAAATCCTTTTGCCATGAGACATGCCTTGTAACGAGCAATGGAGCCATCCAAGTTCCGTTTAATCTGAAAGACCCACTTACAACTGACGATATTGACACCCAGAGGGGAACGTGCCAAGGTCCAGTTTCCGTTCTTGAGGAGAGCAGCGAACTCCTCGCTCATCGCCTGACGCCATTCCGGAGAGCGATTGGCAGTCTTGAAGGATGTGGGTTCAACCTCATGAACATTGGCAAGAAGAACATGCTTAGACTTCCTAGACGGTGGAGGGGGAGGAATCCCATCTATGGCAGCCATGATATCTGAAAGGAGACGCATTTTTTGGGGTTGGGGATGTGTGAGGTGAGGGTGTAGCCAAAGATATAGAATCTGGAGGGGCAATAGGAGTGGCAGGGGAGGTGGAGGCCTGAGGGGCAAGTGGAGGGGTGCAGGGGGATGTGGGGAAGGTAGAGGGCATGCCAACGGAGGAAGGGCGAGATGGTGAAGGGTTATTCCTTGAAGCCAGGGGAAGCACTTCTTTGAAGTCTGGTGGTTGACGAAGAACAGGGGGAGCATGGAGATGTGTGCCATGGGAAGCAAGAGGGGGGACAGACGGTAAATAAGAAAAGGGGAAATAGGATTCATCAAAAACAACATTACGCGAAATATAAAGTTTATTGCTCACAGGATCGAAGCAATGATACCCTTTGTGAGAGGTGCTATATCCAAGGAAAACACACTGGGTAAAAGGATAGGAAAATTTATGTTGTGCATAGGGCCTGAGGAGGGGATAACAGGCACACCCAAAAGTCTGAAGTAGTTGATAATCAGGTGGGTGATTTAAAAGTTTTTGAAAGGGATAAATGTTGCCAAGAACCGGAGATGGCAATCTATTAATTAAGTACATAGCACAGCAGGTAGCATCCTCCCAAAAATGAAAAGGAAGGTGGGCATGACTCAATAAGGCAAGGGTGGTCTCGATGATAAAATTTAATCTGAGAGGAAAATAAGTGTTCAGTGTGTCATTTGAAATGTAAACAACACGGGAACACATCACTTTTGGACACAATGGGGTAAAGGCAAGTAAATCTGGAAAAGTGATCAATGAAAGTCACATAGTATTTATTCCCATTATTAGAAACATGCGGGGAGGGTCCCCAGACATCCGAGACCATGAAATCTAATGGGTGAGAGGAAGTAAAACTAGATGAAGAAAAGGGTAATTGATGGCATTTGGCCTTTTGACAAGAGGAACAAATGAAATGAGCACCTCTATGGAGATGAAAACCCAAGCTAATTAGAACGCGATGCACGACTTGAAGTGTGGGATGACCGAGACGTGTGTGCCGTGAAGTAGAGGAGGTGCGAGTGGCATGTAGGGAGAAACACTGTCGTAGGTGACCAGGAAGCAAAGTGGAGGTAGTAGCGGGAAAGTGGTACAGCCCGTCAACCATGGGTTCGCGAAGTAGCTCCTTCCCCGACGTGAGGTCCTTCACATAAAAGTAAGAGGGAAAAAATTCCAAGGAAACATTGTTATCAGTAGAAAACTGGGAAATAGAGACCAAGTTTTTAGAGAGAGAAGGTACATGAAGGGCATTCGTAAGAGAGAAAGTGTAAAAAGGACAGTGGAGAGAAACATGGCCAACGTTATGGATAGCCAAACCATTCCCATTGCCAATGTACACTTGGTCATGGCCATCGTACTCACGAGTCTACTCGAAGTTGGCGATGTCCGGTGTCATGTGCTGAGTGGCACCACTGTCGGGGTACCAGTTAGCATCGAAGGAGGGCATGATGGCAGCAGTGTTGGCCTGGTGTGGGGGCGTCTGGTGCTTGAAGTAGGAAGATGCATGATAAGAGAGATTGAACCTCTGACGGCAATTGACTGCACCATGACCCATGAAGCAGCACAGCTGACAAGGTTCATTGTCGTTGCTGATCGGTTGAGGAGCAGGACGCGAGCGGGTGTCACTGTAATATCCCATATTTTCGAATCGTGTTTCCGCAGGTTACGGATCGTGTCCGAGTGAGCTTCGGACTTTTATATCGGATTGTCGGACCCTTTAATGGTGCATTTGTGAATTATTTTGGGTCCATCGTGCCGTGCGGAGTGTCTCGACATTTTTTTGGAATTTTTTGGAGTCAGAATGTATTTTTTTTTCGGAATGACTAGAATTTTAATAAAAGGAAATAAATTTTTTTTTTTATAAAACCCCCCTCCCCACTCTCTCTCCCTCACTGTCGCAACTCTCTCTCCCTCACTCCGTTCTCTCCCTCTCACTCTCGTGTCTCTCCCTCTCTCCCTCTTCTTCTCTGGCGGCTGACGAGGAGGATGTGCGGCGAGGCGAGGCGAGGCGGCTTTCATGTTTTCGGGAAGAACCGGCTGTGGAACGAGGCATTTCGAGCGTGAATCGGCGTCCCATCTTTGCGGTTTCTTCATAAGAGGTAGGGGGATGGATCCTTACCTTCCTTGCGTTATTTCCTCGCAATTTCATGTTGATCGGTGCGAGATTGAGCAGGTTTCCCTTTTGTTGGGGTTTTAAGCATGTTTCGAGTCGAGTGGTGATTTCATCGTTTCAGATGACGATTCTTAGTGGATTCGTAGAATAGATGTTGAGGAATGTTTCCCCATTGCTTTTCTCATATTTTCCCGTGGTTTCGGGCCGTGGTGCTGCCGAGAGTGGGTTTCATTCTTGTTCGGGACGAGTTTAAGCATATTTTGGGGTGAGCGGCGATTTTATGGTTTTGATCATCGATTCACGACCCGTTGGGTCCCATTAAGTGTGTTGGATGTCAGGGAATGGTTCCCCTGGCTTCCCACTCGCATCGGAGGTGAGTCAGGCGTGGAACGGGGCCCTGAAGGGTTCCCCTATCCGTTGGTCGTTGGAATCGGTCAACCAATTCATTGAATTGGTCGACCGATTCTGGCTGTGTTAAGGGCCAGTCGCCTGTTGGGTTCGGTTGACCGACCCAGTTTAGGTCGACCTACCTAGAAGGGCAGGTTGACGCGGTTGCAAGGGCTTTCACCCCTGGGAGAATTGGTCGACCGACCGGCCTAGGCCGGTCGATCGAAATCCCTTGGTCCCCGGGTTTTAAAGGCCTATTCGACCCCGGTCAAGTGGTTTTCACCCCGGATTCAAAGCTTAGTATTTTACCCACCAAAACCCATGAAAATTGGGCCATTTCGGGCTTGTGAGGGTGACAGTTGCCCGAGGATAAATTCTCGTGGTTTGAGGGTTCATGGGTTCCCCGTGATGGGGTTTTAGCTGTGTATTTGTAGCATGGTTTTCACGTGGCTTGTGGGCCCGTGGTGAGTCATTTACCGCGTGCGTTCAGTGACCATGGAGGGTCATATCCACGTGAGTTTTATGATCGCGGTTGGGTGGTTTCCGTGTGAGTTAGTGGGCCGGTGTCCACTAATTTTTATATCGGATTGGGGTGGTTTCCTTAGCACCCTTTAATGTCGTGCCGTGGTTCACGGTGGGTCGCGTGTGTGTGTACGCCTTTCTTGAGGTTCCGTGAGATTGTGATCGATCGTGTTTTATGTTAGAGTTCGGCGGGGACACCACAAGATCGTGGAGTATCCCTATAGCTGATCGTGTTGGACCGGGTGGGACCACCTAGTGTTTACATCGCTCCTTGTGTAGAGGCAGGACCGTCTGAGTGTAGGTACCTTGGTTGGGATAAGAGTACGCTACTGATGGACGTAGTGGCGTGTACCCCATGTCAGGTAGCTGGACAAGGCTGTGCTGACGGATGTAGAGGTGTGGATTCCAAGCAGTCCGAGGGTGTGGTGGGTGTGAGTGTCTCCTCTGCTCCTCCCGGGACCGGGTGTGTGTAGTGTGCGCGCATACGAGGCCTTGGCGCAATATAAGACGTCAGTGGATGCATCTGGCCATGTTGTGTTTGCTGAGTAGTGGACCCTATGCCGATGAAGGTTGAGTTACCGACATCGTTGTCATGGCCCTTTCAGCAGACGGGCGTGTGTGTTGCCCTGTGTTTTGGCAAGGTGCTTCCACTGGCCTTAGCTCGGGACCTTGGTTGCCAGTGTGTAGTTGTCCTCCCGAGGTTGGAGGTTGTGTTTGTGGCCGTGTGTCCTTGTCGGTGTTTTCCATCAGATTGTCACTATCGTGTTTCCTCTCGGTAGTAGAGTTGCGGGTTCGCTGTTGCTTGGCGATCCCGGCTAGAGGTCGAGACTCCCTTGTTGGGAATTGGGCTAGCGTAGAGGTTCCGTGTCTTCTTAGCTCATCGTCCTTGTCATCCCGACTGTCGTTATTTACTGTTGTTATTACTGTTGTTGTCGTTGCTACTGTCACTCTTGTTTACCGCTTTCGTTGTGGTGGGATCTGCAGAACCGCTACTAAGCTAATGAGATGAGGCTCACTCCCTACTTTTCGGGTTTAGCGCCTTCCTGTAGGTGGATCTTTCCCAGTCGGAGGTCTAGTAGCTCGCCAGCTTGCCAATGCTAGGGTTGTCCCCCGCAATAGTGTACGTTTCCTTTTCGCTGACTGTGCTTGTGGACTGGACTCTATAGGTTTATTTAATTTTTATAAAATGTTAATTTTTTTCTCTCAATTAAATATTAGATTCTGTAGTTTATTTTCTGCTCATTTAGAATTTCAATGCATGACCACACCATCCTTTTCACCCTTCCGAGCCCTCCGTGTAGCACCGCGGATAAAAATTAAAGGGGATAACAATTTTCCTAAATGAATTAAACATAATAAATTCCCTAAATAAATCAAACAAAGGACCAACACAAATAAAAGGTCTGGTAAATCCCAACATCTATAACAAAATGGGCTTAGCATTTGAAACCCAAACCCATATACATTAAGATGAACCTAACCCAAACATAGTGGGCCTCCAAGATGAAATTTGGAGAAAAGGGGGCTTAACAAATTAACACATAAATGGGCCTTATCAATAATAGCCATTAAGCCTCCTCACGTAAGAAGGTGATGCATAGGATATATGTGCATATACATGTATTAGAAATGTTGTTTTACAAACCCAAGCTTCATCACGTTCGAAGAGATGCATGGAGTTGTAGGGTTTTCGATCGAAGACGGCTGTGGATATAGCAAGGGTTAGTTTAAGTAGGAAGGTTTAAACCTATTAGGATTCACCATAGGAAACTCAATTCCCATTAGAAGCCAGAGTTCTAAATCCCTATAAATAGAACCCCCAGAGCGATGCAGAAGCATCCCTGCTGCTGCTGCTTCATGACGGTGCATCGACGTCCCCGTGGTCTGCTACCGTTCCTATCTTCTTCTTCTTACGTCCGTTTGAGCGTGCTGCTGCAGTTGCAGTTGCTGCTTTTCTTCTTCCTCTGTCATCTGCATATGTGAAGGAAGCTGGATCATCTTTTTTCATGTTCCTTCTGCTGCGTCTTCATCCTCCTGCATCTTGCTATCGTGAACGGAAGGAAGACTTTGTCTTCTTCCTTTGCTGATCAGGTGTGGGCTGCTACTTCCTCTTCTTCCGCACGGAACTACTGTCGTTGTTGTGAAGAAGTTTTTTCCATTCATCTGTTGCTACTGTTGCTCTTATTCTTTCTCTCATCGTCGTTCACTTCCGTCAACCCAACAAAGGTAGCTTTTCTCATGATTCTAAGCCTAAGACTATAGTAAGAGAGCGCTGCATGCATAAAACATCTGTTATCATCATAAATCCTACTTTCCATGACTCTGTTTTCAAAGTTTTACGTAGTTTTATCACTTGCGAATTCATATGAAAATATTGACCAGAAAGGTGGCCGCTTATTAATGAACGATTGTGAAGAAGGTCGCAAATTCCTGAATTGGTGACAATATTCTGGCCGCCCATTAATGAGCGACTATCATCATGTCGCTATTTCTTCTAGAGCATTTAATAATTAACATATGTTTAAAATTTAATAACTATGAAACCTGACTATGTTAATTCTGCATGAATACGTTTCCAGAGTCTCCATATTTTTCTCTACTTTTCCATGTCTTTAGTTTCTTAATATTCCCTGTAAACAACAATATGTTACTGTTCATGTGTAATTGAAAGAAATGAATAGTGATTTCTATCCAACTACGTACCTGCTCGATGGTTTATGAGATGTATACGTAAAGGAATGAGCGACTGTTCGAACAGCCACCTATTCTTGATATGGCGCCTCTATACAGATTCGCTGATTCTTGTTTATTTAATTAAAAAAGAAAGAAAATGTAGAAAAATATTAATTAATGACCATCACTGGGACGTTATTTAAAGATGTGGCGCCTTCTTGGAAGGTCACCCATTCTTGTGAAAATTATAAAGTTATTGTAAAATATTAATTTGGCGACATTGTAAACAGTCACATATTTATATAGCGCCCGTCTGAATGGATGCTATTTCCTGCTCTCACGTGTTTAATCAGGTTTTTGACCCATACCGCGGGTCCTTTGGCACTCTTATCTCACATCCGAAGATAGAGTCCCTGTTTCACGATGTTTCATGCTTACACCTCAACTCTTGGTGATGATTGGACCCTCCGCGGGATATTCCTTCCTTCAGACTGGTACTTTCTTCATTAAGACCTCCGTAAGACTCCGTTAGCCTTGGATTCCCTCAAGACAGCCAAGCAAGTTGTACCTTTACAATCCTAGAACCATTGATTGTCACGTCACTCTGAAGAAACGTGATGCCTTAGCCCTCATAGAGCGTTGTTTCTGGCCTCTGTGAAAAGTTTGCTCTCTTTCTGAAATTGACGACCAGACAGTGGACGCTAATTGAATTAGTGACCATTTAAGTTGTCGCTATTTCTTCGTGCTTGTGCTGTTCCCAGAATTAGCGGCCACCCCAGTGGGCGCCAATTCTGGATTTGCTGGCGGTCTTAGTGGACGCCAATTACCTAGTTTCTTGAATTGTCATGGTTTTTACGAGAGACTTGTCGCTATGTTATACTTTTCCAAAGTTCTGTCCTTGAACTCATTATTCCGTGAATCTACCTTATATTCCTACATTGGACTTATTCCTTAGAATTCTATTGGCTATAACTATAGTGGATGTCGAATATTTACATGACTCAATGCTGGCGTTAATGGGGCCCGATCTGGTCCTGGGAGGAGCACCCGAAAGTACTTGTGCCCATGAGAGCTATATTGATCACAATGTGATATTACACCGAAGTGCGTGACTTTTTAGATTATGATATTCCACAAACTCGTACTTGACTTGATATGACATGACTTGCGTGGCCCAAAATGGGTATTTACTTGCTTGGAATTAAATAGACAATTCTCATGACATGACTTGATAATTACTTACTTGATATTTCTTGATACTTTACATGATTCCTCTTGAAAAATACTAGTTCGTCCTTGATAATTCTCATTATTTCACTCTTGACATTACCTTTTGATCATGCATAGCTATACTTGCGTTCATGTAACATGTAATTTACTTAAAGCAAGCTTATTCTTGAGATATAATTCCTACTGAGCGTTCGCTCACCCTAGTTTTTCCCCTATTTTTCAGGTAATTCCGATGATGAAGATCATTCGGATGGGGATGGACACAAGTGAAGAGAGTAGAGCCGTTCAGATCATTGAAGCTATTGTCTAGTCGTGTCTTTTCCTATTTCTTGAGTCCTTATTGTAATTTTCCTTTTATTTGGGTCTAGTTAAACATCAATTATGTACTTGAAGTCTTTGGTTTATTAATGAAATACAGGACTTGGTTATTGTCTCTATTTTATGCACTCTATCTATGTGTCAGATTTCCTTATGCTATGTTTGACATGATCGATATAAACTCATCACGCGTACTGAGTTCCTTTCACACTCGGGACGTGACACTCCGGCTCGTGGGTGGCGGGCCAAGATTCGAATGGTATCGGGTTATTCCCGATATCTGTATCTTGAGTCGTTACAGATGGTATCAGAGCATGGTTGTGGAAATGCATAGGAATTCAGGATGATGCAGTGCTTAAGAGTCCAGAGAATCAAGTACAGTCGGCAGCTAGATTAGGGTGTTTTATTTTATTCACCCTCCCCTTATTTTTCGTGTTGTATTAAGGATTTGATGGTGCCGAGGAGGCGGACCAGATTGTTGCCTGAGGTGTCGGTGGGGGCCCAAGAGCAGTCGAGTCGAGGAGAATGGGGTAGAGAATGTTGAGTAGTGGATAGCGGATCTAGAGGGGAGGGGTGAATAGATCTGTCCCTCTTTTTGCAATGCAACACTCTTTAAAGCTAGATAATGATAATAGCATCGGAATATAACTAGCTTAACGAAGGACACAACGATTTACTTAGCAAGATGATTACGTAATATAGAGATTGAACCTAAGCATGCATCTAACACAAAGCAATCGCATAATCAAACCACAACACACGAGATTTTAAGGTGGTTCGGACTGAATCTCTAGTCCTACGTCCACCCCTCATCAAATCCGGTGAGGCTCCACTAGTGCCACGCACTGAACCGCAAATCGGAAAGACCTCCGATTACCTTCCTACTAACCACCGGTAGGGACGATCCTCAGTTTCAAATGTTTGAATGAAATGTATAAAGAACAAGATATGGAAACACTCAAACAAGATATAGAATATGCTCAAAGAGAAAGGATCTTGTCTGAGATTGCTAGAGCTTGAATCTTCTTTTCTTCACACGATGTAGATCACCAACAGAAGCTTCTTTCTTATTCAAAAAGCTCTCTTTTTGATTCAGCAACAATGGCTTCTTCTTCCTTGTGAAATGAGCTTCCTTGGATATACTTGAGTTGATGAAGAAGATGATGGTTGCAGCTTTATCTTCACTTGGCTTGGGGTTGATCTCCTCTTGAAGTAGCTTGAATCACTTGATGATTTGATGAAGAACTTCTTCCCGGAGTACTGTTCACGGCTACAGTACTCGATCTCCTCTCACTTGAACACACCCTTGTAGCCTCCTTTGATCTCCCTTGGATTCACAAATGATCAACTGGGGTTTCTAACCCTCTTGCATTGGTTTTATATCTTTTGAATGGTCCTTGGACATCCCCCAGACCAGATCCACAATCCATGGGGGATTGGGTGACTTTGGGGTTAAACAAATGCAAGGAAAGGGCTCTTCTCGAAGTGGAAAACAAAGTCAACATTTGTTGGCTCGGGGCTGGCGGTCGACCTATGGAAGCTGGCGGTCGACCGCTACTGAGAAACCTGCAGACGGATGGTCCCTGGAATTTTTGATCAACCGCTACTGGGCTGGCGGTCGACCGCCACTAAGAGTGCTGTAGACAGTGGATTACTGGCAGGGGCGGTCGACTACCCCTGGGCTGGCGGTCGACCGCCAGCTGGGCAGACCCCAGGTTATGTCGGGTCAGTCCGTTAACCCCTTTAGCTCCGTCGCTTGAGTCCTTTAGCAGCCCGTTCTCATCTGTGGCATCAACCTTGACAGTCTTGAAGATTTCTATTGATTATATTGCTCCTATAATCAAAATTTTGTCCCGGGGGCGCAATCATTGAGCTTTCACTTTTGCCATCTCCACTCCATTCCTTGGCATATCTGTCATGAAAGAACATCAAGTAGTTTAGTCATATAAGAGTGGTAAAACATCAATGACTTATAGTGTTTAGCCATTATCAAAACCAAGAATATCAAATAACTCAAATGACAACAGGATGATGTTGAATGACCCAAGTGACCACAAGATGACTCAAATGACCACAGGGGCACAACAGAGAATTGTCTCCCCCAGCGGTAGTGGCCCCGAGTGATCTGGGTCAGGCCGAGTTTTATGCTGGTATGTATCAGTTTTTCGCGCAGCAGTTGAGTCAACAATGTTATGGTCAGGAGGCTGGCGAGGGTAGTTCGTCGCATGGTGGTCGTGGACGTGTTTTGCAAGAGTTTATGCAATTTCACCCACCAACATTTGAAGGCCAGCCGAATCCTGATGTTGCGAGATCGTGGATTGATGCCGTGGAACATGTGTTCCGATCGATGGTGTGTGCTGAAGATGAGAAGGTTCTGCTGGCGAGTTATCAATTGCAAGGATCACTTTTGTCATGGTGGTCTATAGAGTGGGAATCGACATTCCAATCTCGTACTTTTCGACAGATTCCATGGCAGGAATTTCTTGCCACATTTGAGCGAGTTTTCAGCTCGGAGCACGTCAGATGAGAAGGATGTATGAGTTCATGGAGCTATCTCAGGGAGACATGGCAGTGATGCAGTATCGATCCAGATTTGTTGAATTGGGTCGCTATGCTCCCCATATCATGGCCGATGAGAAGTTGAGGACTCGGAAGTTTGTCAGAGGTTTGAGGCCAAAGCTCAAGCACCTCGTGGTCGCGACTCGTGTGGCAGACATGGAGTCAGCTTATCAAGTCGCGATAAATGTAGAGGAAGATTGGCTGAGGACCCAGGAGCAGGCCCGTGTAGGGCAGTCCCAGTCACGTCAGGGTCAGTCGAGGACCCTTCAACAGTAGGGTGTTCCCCAGTAGTCTTGGAGGCAGATAGAATCGACATCTCTTCCACCTCCTGGCATGAGTTCTTCCCCATCGATATCAAGTTTTAAAAGGGCATCGAGGTTGTTCAGAAGGAGCAGATCAGGTAGGAGACACCAAGAGCAGGAGGAGTAGGTTTTGGCAGTGTCCGATCAACGATTGGAGGTTCAACCATTGCGGCGTCGTGATATGATCGAGCAGCCAGGACAGTGTATGAGATGTGGCAGGTTTCACAAGGGCAGGCCGTGCACTGCGGATGAAGCTGAGTTGGAGTGCTTCTGGTGTGGTCAGATCAGTCATATTGTTGGCGAGTGTCCATGGCGGCCACCCCAGTCCCAGCCATCTCTACAGCGTTCCACTAGCCTAGCGAGCCATGGATCCTGACAAGCGCGAGGCACTTGACCAGGCGGAGTTGTCGTGCCCATCTCTTGGGAGGTACGCATGATTTTTTCATTTATTGTGTATTGTGTTTGCGTTTCATTCTGTTGTTTCTTTGATATAAATGTGCTTCCTTGTGCTCATGTTTTTTGATGTGTGTCCAGAAGTCATCGGAAGCATCCGTGTGAGGGCAGTGGTGCTGCCTGTGAAGGTTGTGTGTTCGTCCCTCCTCCTGTGGCATGTAAGCATTGCCGAGGTCGTGTAGAATCGGGCATTGAGCTACCAGCTGAGATGGTGTGTCACCATGTAGGGCTAGTGTTAAGCTTTCTCGTAGTGCCCTGACGTTCCGACCTGCGTGTGTAAGTGGTTTGCCAGGTGAGGAAGGCAGATTGTGTTCCAGAACTGAGGTTCCCTCACCTCCATTTCTGGATTCGATTAGTTGGATGGAGGCCATGTCTTGGCAGACGCTAGTTTCCCCGCCGTCTAGGTGGCGTCTTCGAAGCAGAGTGCGTAGTGTAAGCGTGGTGGGCCCATAACCCACAGGCCCCAGGATCGGATTGGTAGCGTGCGTCCTGGAGGTTCCAAAGTTGGTTGTAGAGAATTGCTCTTGGGTAAAGAGCTATTTTGGCAGTGTGAGTATCCTTGGTTACTGTGCATGGGTAGTGGTATCATGTGGTGTGGCGCTAGTAGGATTGAGAATCGGGGAGCTTAGTGGTGAGAATGGTTGGATGAGGATGTGTATTGGTCTAGTTTTTCCCCTGATTTGTGTCGCGTGGCTTAGGGTGGAGTCACTTGGCGACTGGCATTGAGGAAGGTCATGGCCGTTGGGGCCAGTAGTATGGCGTAGGTGTGCGGTGCTCGGAATTGAGCTTGTGAGTTGGCCGACCTTTGTCGGTGTGGTTGTTCCGGGGGTGGATCCGAGGATTAGAAGGTGTTGGTGATGACAATGAGATCCTGTGTGGATGCCATGTTGAGTAGTCGAGAAGTTGTTGGAATTGTCAAGCGCCCTGACGTTATGTGGTTTTGTGCACCGGTGGTCCGACAGGCGTGGTGTCCCAGATTGGTTAAGCAACATGTTGGTTGCGGATGGAGTGCTTGTCTGTGACAAGAATCAAGAGAGTTTGGAGCTTGGTGCACCTGGTGGTGCCACTATCTGGACTGTGGTGTTCCCTTGGCTCGGAGGGAGCTATGTAAGGAGACTTGGTGTGTGGGCACTGGACGTTGATTCCTTTTAAGCAGCCGTCAGGCGGAATGATGGTGTTGGTTGTGATATGGAACGGGTGTCTTCTCGACGAAATAATCCCTCGAAGTGTGAATGTGAGTCGGGAGCCCTCCTTTGGAAAGGAGTTTGGGGGCCTCATACCCAGGATCGTTGTGGTTGAGGAGTTCAAGGCTCGCAAGGGTGATCGCATTGTTCTTTCTCCTATCAAGATGTTGGATTGGCCTGATGGCCCGAGAGGACCTGGATGGTGCCGGAGGATCTGTTTGGTGGCCCTGCTGAGGAGCAGGAGTGGTTGTAGCCAAGGACTTTTGGTCGTTGTGTTACCGGTGGCAGGCAGAGGGTGTTCTACAGCCGGTATCGGATTGATGAGCGAGTCTATGCTATGACTTTTGGATCGTAAAGTCCCAAGCAGTTGTTTGTAGCCTATCCCTTAGGTGGCCGGTGAGACATTGGTCTTGAACTGGTGTGGCCGACGATCCTTGAAGTGTTCGGCTCTGGATCACGTGTCGCTGGGCGGAGGTGTCGGTTGTGTTGCCTGCGTGGTTTTCCATTGGGTTTGCCCTTCCCCGTGAGTTCTGTGCATGTCCAAAATTTTGAGGGTAAAATTTCTGTAAGGGGGGAGGACTGTAATATCTCGGATTTTCGGATCGTGTTTCCGTCGGTTGCGGATCGTGTCCGAGTGAGTTTCAGACTTTTATATCGGATTGTCGGACCCTTTAATGGTGCGTTTGTGAATTATTTAGGGTACATCGTGCCGTGCGGAGTGGCCCGGAGTTTTTTTAGAATTTTTCGGAGTCAGAATGTATTTTCAGGGTTTTCAGAATTACTGGAATTTTAATGAAAGAAAATAAAATTTATTATATTTTTTATTAATCCCCCCTCCCCTCTCTCTCTCCCTCACTCTCGCAACCCTCTCTCCCTCACTCCCGTTCTCTCCCTCTCACTCTTGTGTCTCTCCCTCTCTACCCCTTCTTCTCTGGCGACCGACGGGGAGGACGTACAGCAAGGCGGAGGGTGGCACGGACGACGAGTGGCGAGGATCGGAGCTCGGGACAAGAGCCGATGGCGTGGCAAGGCGGCTTTCGCATTTTCGGGAAGAACCAACTGTGGAACGAGGCGTTTCGAGCGTGGATCGGCGTCCCAACTTCGCGGTTTCTTCGTAAGAGGTAGGGGGACGGATCCTTACCTTCCTTGCGTTATTTCCTTGCAATTTCATGTTGATCAGTGTGAGATTGAGCAAGTTTCCCTTTTGTTGGGGTTTTAAGCATGTTTCGGGTCGAGTGGCGATTTCATCGTTTCAGACAACGATTCTTAGTGGATTCATAGAATAGATGTTGGGGAATGTTTCCCCCTTACTTTTCCCATCTTTCCCCGTGGTTTCGGGCCATGGTGAGGCCAAGAGTGGGTTTCGTTCATGTTCGGGATGGGTTTAAGCATATTTCAGGGTGAGCGACGATTTTATGGTTTTGATCGTCGATTTGTGACCCGTTGGGTCCCATTAAGTGCGTTGGATGTCGGAGAATGGTTCCCCTGGCTTCCTGCTACCATCGGAGGCAAGTCGGGCGTGGAACGGGCCCCGAAGGGTTCCCCTGTCTGTTGGTCGCCGGAATCGGTCGACCAATTCATTGAATTGGTCGACCGATTCTGGCTGTGTTAAGGGCTAGTCGCCTGTTGGGTTCGGTCGACCGAACCACTGAGTTCAGTCGACCGACCCAGGTCAAGTCAACCTGTCCAAAATTTGATGTGACACCACCTTGGGGTGATAGCCACAAGGCCAATGCTCCTTGGACCAAAGTATGCAAGCACAACCACAAGACTAAGAAGCCTACATAAGCGGACACTCGTATGGCGCACACACTCAACCTGGGGGTGAGGCAAAGATGCCAAGTCGAGGAAGTGGGACAAGACCCTTGCTGGTAGAGGGCCAACAGAGTCCAAGGTAAACCTCCCCTTGGGGTACGGATGCCCAACTCAATGAGTCGGCAATGGCCAAAGGGCGCGGGTTCACTCACTCACATCCACGGTGGTCGTACGAAGGTGGTGGATCCTTGGGACCGGGTGCTCTATCCCTTAACCGATGGCACAATTGGAGAATACTAAACGAACAAGCACTATTGGGAGCAAGGGACGAGAGTTTACCTAGCCGGTTTGAAGAAACCGGCTCCGGTCGGAGACGTGGGCGAGCGAGGAAGTGTGATTCCCCGCACGCTGCGCCGATGAAGCTTCAACCTGATTACCAAATTAATAAGCACTATGCCCCTTGCAAGGGGGTTGGACTAGGGGTGGGGAATTGTAAGAATTACAATCAAACACTACCTCCACGCAGGGAGGGGCTGTAAGCCGGCCAGGCGGGGTGGGGAGCTTAAGATAAAACTAAAATGGCGAGCTAAGCCGGTTCTGCCAGCTTTCTGGACAACGAGATAGGCAGTCGCTGTCGGCTCCACTACGGGCTCTCTCGAACTCCATTGTTGACAAACCTAGCGCAAAAACCTCTTGGGTTGGCCCAAGAGGATGTCAGAATTATTGGAGAATTTTTTGACGTCGCCGGTGGCGGGGTTAGGGTTTGGAACAGGACTGTTCGGTGCTGGTTCTGGTTGCTCTTAGTCTGCTGCTGCTAGAAGATGAAGGCGCCATGAACACTCCCTTACTCCGAATAAGGCGGGATTAAAACCTATGCAACCGTGGATGAGTCTTATTCGAGTCGGGACCAACGGGACCATCGTCTGATGTCGGAGCTGACCGCGAAGATAGGAACAGTGGAGGGGTGTCGGAACAGGCTCAGGGGAACTGACCTGGCGCACCTTGGGGAGAAAATCCGGAACTCTCGACTCCGGAGTCCAAAAATAGTTCTGCTTCTTGGAGATGGAAGGGAACTTGAAGAAGAAGCCCTCAGCCAAGTGTTGCCTCAATAATCTCAGAACTCAGGCCGTGGGAGCTTCTGCAAGTCACTTCAGGTTGTCTCCTAGGGGCAAGATGCGCAGCCGAGCGAGATTAGCTCCTCTGGACAACTCCGATGTCGGATGAAGACGAAACCACCTCGGCTGTGAATCTGACTAGACGAGGAATCCACCGGTATATAGTACGCCCTCTGAAGCTTCTTGGTGAGGACGTGGGAGTCTCCTCAAGTCGCTGGTGCTCTATTGCCTATGAACTGGGATGAATAGGGTGGTGATAGGTGATGAGAAATGGGGTAGATGGGAGGGGGAGGAGAGAGAGTAGGTGGGAGGGGGAGTTAGAAAGTAGGTGGGAGGGGGAGGAGAGAGAAAGGGGCGACCCCCTTAGAGAGAGAGAGATATGAGAGAGAAAAGAAAAATTTGTGGAGAAAAAAACAAAGACTTGGGATTTCTTTCTTTCAATAATGCATCAAAGGTTACCTATGAGTGAGGAGAGGGGGCTATTTATAGGCACTGACAATTTCTAGGACCAAAACAACCCTGAACAAAAGAGCTAATGACCAGACTATCCAAGGGGGGGCGCCCCTGGGCCTAGCCCACTTTATGGGGCCCATTGACCAACCTAGTCATCCTAATGACACTCAACTTAGGTAAATGACTACCTAACCTAGGTACTTGACTCAAATAAAAGGAAAATTACAATGATATGATGCAAATAAAATTACATATGACTCAAAAATAAATGACTATATCGTGTCGGACGCCTCCGGGGGTGAGGAGAAGGGCCGTGAGTGCCGGAACGGATGGTGATGACCGCATCAAAAGTGCAGGTTGACGCGGTTGCAGGGGCTTTCGCCCCTGGGAGAATTGGTCGACCAACCGGCCCCGGCCGGTCGATCGAAATCCCTTGGCCCCCGGGTTTTAAAGGCCTATGCGGCCCTGGTCAAGTGGTTTTCGCCCCAGATTCAAAGCATAGTATTTTACCGACCAAAACCCATGGGAATTGGGCCATTTCGGCCTTGTGAGAGTGACGGTCGCTCGAGGATAAATTCTCGTGGTTCAAGAGTTCATGGGTTCCCCGTGATGGGTTTTTAGCCGTGCATTTGTGGCATGGTTTCCATGTGGCTTGCTGGCTCGTGGCGAGTCATTTATCGCTTGAGTTTAGTGACCATGGAGGGTCATATCCGCGTGAGTTCGATGATCACAGTTGGGTGGTATCCCTGTGAGTTAGTGGGCCGATGTCCACTAGTTTTGCTATCAGATTGGGGTGGTTTCCTTAGCACCCCTTAATGTCATGTCGTGGTTCACGGTGGGTCGCGTGCGTGCGTACTCCTTTCTCGAGGTTCCATGAGATCGTGATCGACCATGTTTTATGTTAGAGTTCGACGGGGACTCCGCGAGACCGTGGAGTATTGCTGTAACCAATCATGTTGGACCGGGAGGGACCGCCCAGTGTGTACGACACTGCTTGTGTAGAGGCGGGACCACCTGAGCGTAGGTACATTGGTTAGGATAAGAGTACGCTGCTGATGGATGTAGTGGCGCATACAGGTAGCTGGACACAGCCGTGCTGACGGACGTAGAGGTGCAGATTCCAACCAGTCCAAAGGTGTGTGTGTGTGAGTGTTTTCTCTCCTCCTCCCGAGACCGGGTGTGAGTAGTGTGCGCGCATATGATGCCTTGGCGCAGTATAAGACGTGAGTGGACGCATCTGGCCATGTTGTGTTTGCTGAGTAGCGGACCCTATGCCGGGAAGGTTGAGTTCCTGACTGCGTTGTCATGGCCCTTCCGGTAGACGATCATGTGTGTTGCCCTATGTTTGGGCAGGGTCCTTCCACTGGCCTTAGCTCGGGACCGAGGTTGCCAGGGTGTAGTTGTCCTCCCGAGGTTGGAGATTGTGTTTGTGGCCGTGTGGCCTTGTCGGTGTTTTTCCAATGGATTGTCACTACCGTGTTTCCTCTCGATAGTAGAGCTGTGGGTTCACTGTGGCTCGGCGATCCCGGCTAGAGGTCAAGACTCCCTTGTTGGGAATCGGGCTAGCGTAGAGGTTCCGTGTCTTCTTAGCTCACCGTTCTTGTCGTCCTGACCATCATTCTTTACTGTTGTTATTGCCGTTGTTGTCGTTGCTGTTGTCACTCTTGTTTACCACTTTCGTTGTGGTGGGGATCTGTGGGACCCCTCCCTACTAAGCTAATGAGATGAGGCTCACTCCCTGCTTTTCAGGTTTAGCGCCCTCCTGGAGGTGGAGCTTTCCCGATCGGAGGTCTAGTAGCTCGCCAGCTTGCCAGTGCCTAGGTTGTCCCCCGCAGCCGTGTACGTTTCTTTTTCGTTGACTATACTTATGGACTGGACTCTGTAGGTTTATTTAATTGTTATAGAATGTTGATTTTTTTCCTGTCAGTTAAATATTAGATTCTGTAGTTTATTTTCTACTCGTTTAGAATTTCAATGCATGACTACACCATCCTTTTCACCCTTTCGAGCCCTCCGGCTCGTGGGTGGCGGGCCAGGATTCGAATGTTATCGAGTTATTCCCGGTATCTAGATCTTGGGTCGTTACAGTCACAGTTTCCATTGTTACCTCTGCCACGCCCCCTACTCCAGGGGCCACTGCCACGCCCGCCACGCTGGTTGTGGTGTTGAGTTTTGGATTGGGCAACATGGTCAATTGGAGAGATGCCTGTAGATGATTATATCTACCCACCCCAAACAAGCAAATATATGTGCAATAAGCATGAACATGAATATGAACAATGGGAAAGGGGGGCGATGAAGATAAGCAAGTAAACTATGATCGCCACCAAGGCCAACAGTAGGTAGAAGATGATACAAAGAGTAGAAAACCTAAAAGCGTACCTTGGAAAAAAGGAAGAAGAATGCGGTTGGGGAACACCACTAAAGCATGATCGCGCTTGAGGAATGGGACGCGGGGAACTATGTGGATCAGCACCTCCTCACCTTCCAATCGGCTAGAAGAAGAGGGTCTCACGTTACCCCTACTCTCCTGCGAATCAAAGATGAAACAAGAGATAAAAACCCATTAGAAACTGAAGTGTAGTATCAATCCCGAATTGCATAAAGTAGGTGTAAAGAAAGGGGGAGAAGGCACCGGGGGAGGGTTTTTAACCCCTGTAAATGGGTGCAAATAGTAGGTGTGTGTGTTGTGATGAGAATAAGGTGAAGAAAGTGAATAAAAATGCAGCCATGCTGTGGAAAACGTGCATGCAAAAGTGCAAAAACGTAGAATAGAGTGCAAATTGTGATGAAAATCGAAAAGAGAAGGCAAAGTACTAAGAGAAGGGATGAAGAATAAAAGCCGTGAGCGATGGAAATTGAAGTTAATACTCCCCTCAGTAGGTTGGGGTCAAGGAATTGAGTTGACGATGTGGCATGACTTCGACCCGAACCGAAGAAGCGCCCCCTTTCGCGCACTGCGAACATGGTGCTATATATAGAGTATAGGAAACCCTAGGGTTGAAATCTGAGATAAACACCCAAAAACAAGTATTTAGATTGATAAATCTTGAGTTAATATCAAGGATAATACCCTAGGATAGATAATAGTCGAGGTTGAGGCCTATCTCCCTCAAAAATGGATAAAACAAGGACTCCAAAGAGTCCTCGGCTGAAGGAAATGAGGTTCAGAATCATTTGGATTCTATACTAAGAAGGTGGTCAGTCGTAAGACCGTTTCTTGAAGAAGATGGTCTTGCAAGGACCACAACTTGATGGGATCAGAAAAAGGGTCAAACGGCCGAGCCGATGCACTCGGGTGTCTCTGGAACAAAAACTGAGATGGCGGTCTTCAGGAGACCACTACTTGAAGGTGGTCGTCTCCATAAGACCGTCACTTTGCATTAAAGATAATAAAAATAATTAAAAAAATGGGAAGAACATGATCATCTAGGAGACCGCATTCTCATGTGCGGTCTCCTAGAAGACCGCGTTCAGGAGAGCTGGATAGGATTTCTCTGGACGTCCGTTCGGCCCTCCGAATGGCACGAAAAGGACCCAAAAGTTGGGAAATCAAAGGTAAAAGCCTCCAAAGCTCAATGGGCTCGAAAAATGGCCAAGAAATGGGCTCGAAATTTAGTCAATGAAGACTCCAAAATAATGGATAATTCAGAGCATCATGAAGATGAATAAGAGAATAAACTCAACTTACAAGCTGAAAACGGGTGTCAATAATGCCGTCGGCAGCAATAGGGTGATAAGGTCACATTAAAAGATCATGGTTGATGAGCATCCCGTGCAGATCATCAAAGGTGATGGACTCGTGATCAGGCTGAGTCGTGACAGACATCACAAAAGCCACATAACTTGGACCAAGGCCTCCCAAGATAGAGAAGAGAAGGTCGGTGGAGAAGACAGGCTCAGAGACAACGGTGAGGCTATCAACGATATGCTTTGCCCGTTTGATCGAGATAGTCCGTAATGGAGCTATCACCTTTCTTGAGCGTTTGGAGCTGAAGACAAAGGTGCAAGATCCTTGCACGCGACGTCGAGCCGTATGTGCGTGCGAGCATTTCCTAGGCTACTGCGGATGTTGGAGGTCCCATAATGTGTGGGAGAAGGGCTTCAGATGTGGAGGTGTAGATCCAGCTAAGGAGCAGTTGGCCGTGTTGGCCCAGAGAGATGGCGGACAAGAAGGGGGTTGAATTGTCCCCTTGTCGAGATGGCGGATTTTAAAATCTTTTTTAACTAAACACAAGGGAATTAAAACAAACTACATTTATTAGCCTAAACAAGCATGAGATCTAAAAAGTTCTCTTGATATTTTTGATCTCACTCGTAATAACAGTGCAACAGACAGATTAATTTATGTCTAACACGGATAACGGAGGTAGCAATGTGCAGTGGTGTAGTGAGTAAAAATCTATGTAATGTACTTGTGAACGGAGATAGAAGAAATGACAGTCACACAGGCAATCACACAAGGCACAATGGTTTTTAGGTGGTTAGGGACCACGACAGGCTCCCTACGTCCACCCCTCACCCAACCGGGTGAGGCTTCACTACACGCTACATTCGTAGTAACACGGGGACGAACCCCAACCACACACACGCTGCTTCCGCAGCAATACACACACGAGGCCATGCCTCAACACACTGCCACTGCAGCACACACACACACACATAGTCGAGGAACACACCCCGGACAGTAAACCACATGGAGACGCAGCTCCGTCCACACACACAGATGTTTGTATGTTCAGAAGTATGAAAAAGATATACAATATGTGCTCACTACAAAATATATATCAAGAAAACCATCTCAAAGAAATGGGTAAGAGATATGGAAAGTTTTCCCTTTAGTTCTCCAATAGCTATAAGAAGATCTTTCTTGAATCTTTGGTTGGAGAGAATTGAATTTGTAGGATGTCGGAGTAAACGGTCTTCCTTCTTGAAGTTTCAATGAAGTTCCTTCAAATCCATGCTCCGAACATATCTACAACCACCAAGAACAAATGAATCAATATGCTCACAACTATGCATTGGTTAAAAAGGGACATCACAATTAAATGAATAACAGATATATAGTATTTCCCTTTTGGATGTCCCATGAATCCCTTGAATCAGTAGGTGGGGTGCGCTGAAAATGATGAACCATAGAGTGGAAGCAGCCTGCCTTGTTGATTGAGTCGCCCAAAACCGCAGACCGTGGAGAGCAGCAGTAGCAGCTTCCGGATCAAGGCTCGGGCTCGTGGATGCGACCTCTCCGGCTTCTCCTTCCTCCTCCAACAGATAAGCACGTCTCCTCCTCGTTCTTCTTCACCGCAGGAGCCGCCAAGATAGAATCTTCAGCATCAATACTCAGAGGTGGAATTAGATTGACAGTTGTTCCTCGTTCTTGGCGTTCTCCTCTTCTTCTTCTTCCTCCTCCAGGTGGGGCGGCGTCGCCCCCTTTTCCTCCTTTCCATGCAAGCAGATAGGGTAATATTGGCGCAAGGATGTTCTCCTACAATGGAGATTGTCGACTTCATATACAAGATAGAAAACTCAACAAATGACATAAAGCCCCATGTAAAAACCTCTCAATCCAACACCCAATGGGTAGGAGCTACCCTAGGGGCGTTGGGGTAAAAATCCCCAAGCAAACGGATCATCTAATGGGGTTTTCGAGATCAATCCGGAAAATTCGATCCGGACGAACCAGAGAATGTGTCGACCTATGGAGTCGACACTTTTCTCACAACATGCTGTCTTGTTATATAAAAACAGGACCCGGGTGAAAGTGTCGACTCATTGGGTCGACACTTTTCACCAGTGGTTCTATTTTCTTTGAAAACAGACCTCCGGCCTGTAAGTGTCGACTCTAGGAGTCGACACTTTCAGCCAGAAGTGTCCAGCCAGCAAGCTGGCCAGAAAGTGTCGACTCCTGGAGTCGACACTTTCTGTCTGGACAAGTGAAACACGTAGCAGATAGAACAAAACAAAATAAGTGTCGACTCCTAGAGTCGACACTTTTCCTGATAGAAATGAAAACTTAATTAAACCAATAATGAAGGCCTAAAACCTTCAACCAAGATCAAACCCCTATAATTAACACATTATATGCCAATAGAATGACATGCAATGAAGGGTATTTAAGAGCACAAAACAATGAAGGTGTTAAACACCTTGAATTTCAAACCACTTCTAGAATTAATAACACCCTCAACCCCCTCTTATGAAAACATGATATTGCCACATGAATGACATGGTTAGAGGGTCTGAAAAACACCAAACAACCTTGGATTCATTTATAGAAAAATGAACCAAGATGAACAACACACTAACTGCCACAGATATCCAAGAACAAATATGCATGAAAACACTTGTAGACCGAATACATGAAGAACCATTTCAAGCCCAATCAAGGTATAGATAATCAAGTTCAGAAGCAAGGTCTTACCATGTATCCATCCCTTTGAGGACTATATGAACCTGCACTTAATGTGAACAAATCACTTAAGTCAGTCTATCAAGATCAAGCCACTGAACTTGCATATAAAACCTGTTGATCAATAACCATGTGTGAGGATGGGTTTTCACATGGCCAACCATGAAACCGCGGGATTTCATTTTAGTTAAGATCAAGTCATGACAAGCCCAACTTAAACACAACCACACATAAACTCCATCTATGTATGAAGCCATACATCAATTTCATAGCAAACTGCACTCATACCACAGACTGCAAAGGAATGATCACAGCCATAACTCAAACAGCGATAGCACTTGCGAAATGATCAAATGAGTCTTCCATGGTATAGGAAAGCCATTTTCAAGTCACAGAAGAATCACAGTTGCATTCCAATAAATTCAAGCACAATCAAACGCAATTTAAACTTAACTATGATTCACAGGCAGTATAAGTAGACACAAATCCAGTTCACAAGATTCAGTCCTAGGCATGCACTCACATGATTAGAACCATCTTAAGCAATTTGATTATGCCATATGACAATCCACTTAGAGTCATAGTTTTCACATGAAATCACTAATGCAAGAGTCAACATCAATGATATATACATGAAGGACCATGCTTCTTAACAAAGTAAAAACTAAAGCCCAAAGAGCCAGGGGTCGACCCATTCCAAGAGGAATGAAAAACTGCTTTAGACAGTCCAATGCATTTTGAAGTCACATAAAGCACATTTTAAAGCACCACAATCAAACCTTCATGCAAGCTAAGATCAGTTCATAAACATGAGTTATAAATGAAGTTTAGGGCAAACATAAGGATATATCCATGAAGGAGCATTGTATTTGAACCACCTACAAAACAAGATTTCATCGTGTTAGCTTGTTTATAATGAAAATGCCATTAAGCATAAAACACACAATATATTGGAGTCATCAAAACTATTGTCAAAGACAACGAGAGGGCGCATAGAACCCAACAATCTCCCGCCTTTTGATGATGACAATATATTGTGACTGTTCAAAGTTCTCTCCCCCTTTGGCATTATCAAAAAATGGGGGACTAATGATCAATTGTTAAGATTTCAAAAATGAATGAGATATGAGCGCATGAATCCAGCAATTAACTTCCCATGAAGGGAAGGTGTATGAACTGAGAACCAAGCAAAAGTTTGGAATTTGATATGCAATCAGCAGATGTGTGAAAGAAGTGCAAGTGCTCAAATTTTTGAATTTTTTGCTATAAGTATGACTAATTATTCACAAGTGTATTTATTTAATTAACTTATATGCTAACTGTGAAATTGTCAAGTACCAAAAACCAACCGACAATGGGTTATTTAACCTGTTATTTACAAGTATAACCTATAGATGCATGTGGATGAAATATGTTATGATCAAGACGGATCAAGCAGTCAGGCACTCAAGCATGCATAACAAGCTCTAGACTCATGCAAGTCCCTTCGGGACGGGTGTAAGATAATGCAATTGATTATAGAACATGATGTGCATGAGCAATACTAAGTGGGTCGTGCTTACATAAATAAGGTACTACATAAACCATGAAAGTTGACAGATTCGTAAAGGACATTCATACAATCAAACCCAATGTGAATAAGTGAGGATTGAGCAATGAAGTTCAAATCAATATAGAAAAATAGATTTTTTAAAGAACACTAAACAGAACTCATCATCCATACACTTTCATACACAATGCTCGAATATTGGTAGCTACGTATGACCCCAATTTTTAATTACTAAAAATGATGTGACTAACCTTTTGACACGAGTCATGCCCTTTGTTTCAGGGGCAATTCCCGGTTACTCAGTTTCGTCACTTTTTATCATGTGGATGAGACACTTTTCGACAAGAGTTGTATCCTTTGTCTCAGGGACACTTCCCGACTACTCGGTGGCAAATCACACTTATTTTTATATGGATTATTTTCTCCTTTCGACGCGAGTTTTCTCCTTTATTTCAGGGGGATTCCCGACTACTCGGATCCACGTTCCACTTATACAAATTTTTGAAGGGGTAAACAGTTTTTCTTCACGAGACATGTGATTTCTATGTAGAGAATCAATAGTCCTCAAAAGTGTAGAGTAGAAAATAGTAATCCTTATTAGATTGAATCATTATCTCAAAAAGGTGTATTTGTGTGGGTGGTTGTATTGAATGTAAAAGATGAATTATTCTTATCATAGTAATGTCTCCCCCTAAATGTATGCACGGTTATAAAAAATCTCCCCCTTAATATATGCCATGTAACAAACATGTCTAAATCAATGTAATTTCATTTAGCAAGGGATGAGTCATAGAAGGAGTCAAAAAGTGGTTGTATAAAGTATATACATGCATTCAACTAGAGATTTTCCAATGACTTCAAGCAGATTGATTATCGGCACTTGGCGGAGAACGTAGGTCAGAAGATCACCTCACGCGTAGTGAAAGCTTCCGGTTGAACATAATCCAACCTTCCACTAACACCATTTTATATACCGAATAATCATGGCATTCAAGCACACGAGTATGAAGTACATGCATTTAACTAGAAAGGATGATTGAAATTTTTTCTTATTTACAAGGCATGCAAAGATGTGTATGATATGTGCATGAAAGTAAGTATGCAACCTGTGTATGCATAAGTGAACTATGTATGCACATGTGAACTGTTATTTACAAAAAAGTGATTAAAAATATGAAAACTTTTATGTTCAAACTAAAGGATTCAAGAACTGAATTGTTATTTGAAAAAATAAAAGTGAAGTGTGTATGAAAACTAACTATGTATATCCAAAGTGAAGCATTCAAAAACAGACTTATTCACAAAATGTGAAATAGCTCCAAACACAAGTTTTTACCTTTGTAGGTCTTTGAAAATCAAGCTAAGCAAATTGAATTTCAATTCCAAGTCAATTTTCTTTCTCACCTTGAGAGCCCTTTGTTCATTATCAATCCTTGGTCTCAAGACGCCCTTGCAAAATAAATTCTCATTTTGGTAATTTGGGTACCCAAGCCATCTTGGGTCCCAAGGGGTTACTTATTTCATGAACAAAAGTTTTCGTTATGTTTCTCCTCTCATACCATTTATCATCGGCCCTCATCATGGAGCAATCATTCATTAAGTGTCCATTCATGCCACAGTAATAACAATGAGATGATTTTCTTTTCATGGATAGCTTTTCATCATTTTCCATTAAAGAATAATTGTTCATCTTGTGTCCAAAGCCACCACAATAATGACAGGAAAGGTTTTTCTTGATGGACCAAGCATCATCATTTTTCTTTGTAAAGTAATTTTCTATAACGTGGCCATGCAAACCACAATAGTAACAATGAATATTAAAGTTTTTCTTCATGAGCTTTTCAAGATTTTTAGACTCATCAGCAGTTTTCATTTGTAACTTCAATGCTTCATTGTCATCAAATTCTTTCAAAAAGTAGTCATATATGTCATGACCGAATTTACCATAGTAATAGCATGAAACATTTTTTCTTTTATTTGTTGCATGATCATGTTTAACAAATGAATTTTTTTCACGCACACAAGAGCATTCAACAACATCTTTTTACTTTTCAATTAGTTTATCACACGAATGCAAAGATTCATTTAAACTCTCGATTTCATTTTGTAGACTCAAAATTTGCAAGTGCGAGTTAGCAACCTCTTGTTCATATGAAGCAATTTTCTCATTTAACATGAAATTAACAGTTTTGTGACTTTCAATTTCTTGTTCAAGAGTTATCAAATTATCACAATCACTAGTGATTACACATTTTCCTTTCTCAAAATTTTCAAGACTTTTCAATTTGCTTTCAAGCAATGAAATTTGAGTCAACAACGCACTATTTTCATTTTGGAGTTTTTCAAATGAATTTTTGTTCATAGAAGTGTGTTCAAGTTCTTTCATTTGAAAACTCGCAATTTCACCAACTATTCTACCCATTGTTTCATTGTTTTCAAATTTGTCATTCAAATTTCTGAAACTTTCTATTTCCTTTCTCAATTCTTTCAACTTTTCAGATTTGTCAGCATTCAAAGTAGCTTTTCCTTTTTCCAAAAGAAGCAGTTTTTCAGATATAGCGGAATTCAACATTTTCAACTTTTCATTGTCTTCTTTTATTTGTTGAAGTTCCAAAATTTCAGCCTTTAAAGATTTGTTTACAGATTTTAGATTTTCAATCATTTCTTTGAGTTCTTCAACAACAAGCATATGAGATTCAACTAGTTTTTCAAGCTCAATACATTTCCCACATGAAGAGTTGTCATGTTTCTTTTTCAACCTTTTGTTTTCAGATTTTAATACCTTATATCTATCAAACAGTTCATCATAGGCATTTAACAATTCATCATAGCTCAACTCATCATCATCTTTAGAATCGGAGTTAGAATTTACCTTGGAGGTTTCTTCGCTTTGGCATTCATTTTCTTTGTTTGCCACTAGATAGTCACTGTCGTTGGAGCTTTCTTTTTGGGCTTCTCTTAGCCCATCCCAAATCTCTTTGGCAGACCTACAGTTGGAAACAAATGAAAATTTGTTAATGTTTACTGCTGCCTTAAGAACATTCAAAGCAAACAAATTATCAAAATTCTTTCTCTTATCCTCATCAGTCCATCTCAACTCATTTTTGGGTAATACATGAGGACCATGAGTCATTAAGCTCATAAGCATTGGATTAATGCTAGTAATCCAAACACAAAATTTTCCTAGCCATAAAGAATAATCAAAACCATCAAAGATAGGAATAGAATTTACACTAGCCATCATGGAAAAGATCTTTACTCTACAATCGCAAGGTCGACTAAAAAATCAGAGACGAGGCTCTGATATCAATTGTTGGCCCAGAGAGATGGCGGACAAGAAGGGGGGTTGAATTGTCCCCTTACCGAGATGGCGGATTTTAAAATCTTTTTTAACTAAATACAAGGGAATTAAAACAAACTACGTTGATTAGCCTAAACAAGCATGAGATCTAAAAAGTTCTTTCGATCTTTCCGGTCTCACTCGTAATAACAGTGCAACAGACAGATGAATTTATGTCTAACACAGATAACGGAGGTAGCAATGTGCAGTGGTGCAGTGAGTAAAAATCTATATAATGTACCTAAGAATGGAGATAGAAGAAATGATAGTCACACAGGCAATCACACAAGGCACAAGGATTTTTAGGTGGTTCGGGACCACGACGGGTTCCCTACATCCACCCCTCACCCAACCGGGTGGGGCTTCATTACACGCTACTTTCGTAGCAACACGGGGACGAACCCCAACCACATACACGCTGCTTCTGCAGTAATACACACATGAGGCCTTGCCTCAACACGCTGCCACTGCAACACACACACACACACAGTCGGGGAACACACCCCGGACAGTAAACCACACGGAGATGCAGCTCCATCCACACACACAGATGTTTGTATGTTCAGAAGTATGAAAAAGATATACAATATGTGCTCACTGCAAAATATATATCAAGAAAACCATCTCAAAGAAATGGGTAAGAGATATGTAAAGTTTTGTTGTGACTCCTCTATGTTGATGATGTTGACAATAAGCTTTACTTCATTGGTAACAGCTTGTTTTGATTGATTGGCAATTGTTTATGTTTTGATGAAACTGTCTTTATCAGATTGTCTGTGTGTTCCATGTAGTCAGAGTCTATACATCGTCATGCACACACACACAGGTCTACACATTGGACACACACACAAGTCAACACACTCAAAGTCTATACATTGCATTGAAGCATGCACGTAGAGTCTATACATTACTTTGTGTTGTGTTTGTGCATCATTTAGAACACAAGTCTATACATTCAAATGGCCTGTCTGCACGCTAAAGTCTGTACAGAGTTTTTTGTCTGTTTGACCAGCAAGTCTGTACATCAATTGCAAAGTCTGTACATCGGACTAAGTCTGCATCGGCTAAGCCTGTGAGGTCCGTCTCACTCAGCGTCTCAAGTGGACTTGAAGTCTATACATTGGACCATCTTACTTTGCGTCTTTGTGCATGTCACACACTCACAAGTCTGCACATTGTTATAGCACGCATGCAGAGTCTAGACAGTCATGAGCAAGTCTATACATCGTGTTGCATGCACGCATTCAAGTCTGTACATCGCATAGCATGCACGCATGTCCAAAGTCTGTACACTACATTGCACGAGCTGAAGTTTACACATTGTCTTGTTGCACGCACTTGAAGTCTGTACATTATCCACTTGCAGCATTAGCACAAGTCTGTACAGCCTGTGTGCTTCATAACGCCAAGTCTATACATGCTCCGTCTTACTTAGCGTCTCATGCTAAGTCTGTCAGCACACACAAGTCTATACATTCTTGACAGTTCAGCGTCTCATGCAGTGTCTCATGCAAGTCTGTACATCGTCTGTCAGCGCTTGCAAGTCTATAAAACTTACAAGTCTATACACTCGCATGATAGCCAGTCTGCTCAAGTATATACACTCGCATTCTAGCTAGTCTGAACATTGTCACAAGTCTATACATCCATTTGTAATGTTCATACTTTGCTTGATGCATTCTGCATTACACACTTCAAAGCCTGTACATCATTGTCGCATGCATCTAAGTCCATACACTGCTTGGTGACCTGCATGTGGACTCATTATCATTGTGCATACTTTGCTTGATACAGTCTGCATTACACCTATTCAAGTCTATACATTCAGTCTTCTATAGAACATGAAAGTTGATGCATGCTCACACATGTTGCATGAATGAAGTCTGTACAAGCTGTTAGTCTTAAACTGATAACTCTATCTATCTGATTGACAGGTACTATTCGTGAAGCTTAATGAAGGCACGTGATCTGAGGATAAGGGGAGTACCAGGATCGTGACACGTATATTGAAGCAATCCTGAGATGCTGCCACGTGACCAAATGATTGGGCGGGAAATGTGGAAGACACACGCCCTATCTCCTGCTCTATATATATGAAGCCTCTTCCTCAGAAGAAGCTTGATCGAAGCAGAAGGGCAGAGAGTGAACTTCATCCTGCACGATCCACAGAGAAGAAAAGCAGAGAGCCACCGAGAGAAGAGAAGGAAAAGAGAGAGAAGAGAAGAGCAGAGAAGAAAAAGAGAGAAGAGAAGATTGAGAGAGATGAGTTGAGAGAGTTTGTTCAAGAGCTTGTGAATCAGTCTCTTGGTTCAGATACAAGAGCTGATACTGCTCATTCTGAGCTACATTTCTTTTGGGTTTTCCATTTTCGTTTGATTCTATTTTTCCTATTTTCGAAACTCTTGTGTTCAAGCTGTGTGCCAGCGTTTGCAGTGAAGGATTCCACTGGACGGGTCAAGCTGTAAACCCCAGCGGTTACAGAGGTGCATCCTATGGATAGGTTAAGCTGTAATTCCTCAGCGGGCGAGACTCGGTCTCGGACAGCAAGCTGTGAAGCTCAGCGGTCTGTAGGCAAGCTGTGAAGCCCAGCTGTTCAAGCTGTGAGTCAGCGGAATCTACACTCTAGTTGGAGTGTGGGGTGGACGTAGATCTCTGGATTGAGATCGAACCACCTTAAAATTGCTGTCTACTGTGCGATTGCTTGTGGATCTTGTGATTTTATTGTGCTCCTTCATTTGTTCAACAGCTGCTCGTTTTAATTCCGCATTAGAGTATAACTGTGTTCCTAATTTAGGCAATCGATCTATTCAACCCCCTCTAGATCCACTCTCCGTGGTAATAGAGTGCTTCCATCTAATATAATAGTTGGTATCAGAGCCTAACTCTTCTACAGGGACTTACAGCCCGAAGAGGAAGGTACAGATTGATGCTAGAGGAATGATCGCTGAAGGACATTCAACCACCAAGCCCCCTTTCTTTGATGGATCGAATTATGTATACTGGAAGAACCGTATGCAAGTCTTCTTGAGGGCGAAAGACTATGAGATTTGGAAGGTAGTAAGTAAGGGACCTTATGAGCTGTCCCCTAACGAGGATGTCTAGACTAAGGAAGAGATCAGAAGGTCCACTCTGAACTGGAGCGCCATAAATGCTATCCAGTGCTCTCTGCACCCCACAGAATTTTCTCGTGTATCGGCTTACAATTCAGCTAAGGAGATGTGGGATGCACTGGAAGTTATCCATGAAGGGACTTCTCAGGTTAGAGAGACGAAGGCGAATTTCCTAGTGTCAGAGTATGAAGCCTTCAAGATGAAGCCCAACGAGACCATCAAGGAGATGTATGCTCGATTGACAATCATTACTAACGGTCTCAGAGGTCTAGGGAAGACACAGACAGAATATGATATAGTAAGGAAGATTATGCGTTCCCTGACTCATGTTTGGCACACCAAAGCTACTGTGATGGAAGAGTCAAGGGATCTACGCAACACCAGGGCAGATGAGTTAATTGGTTCGCTGATGGCGTATGAAATAAATCTGCCAAAGATAGAGGAAGCTGAGAAGAAGAAGAAACCAATTGCTCTGAAAGCTGGTGCCAGCAAATCCAGCCGATCCAGCTCTAGTGGATCATCATCCGAGGAGAGCCTGACTGAAGAAGATATAGAACGTAATGAGATGGCAATGATCACTAGGGAATTCAGGCGGTTCCTCAAGAAAGAAGGAAGGTGATTCAACCAAAGGAACCATGGTGGCGGTCGACGGGATACAAGGTATAAATATAATCCTGCAAAGAAAACTAAAACTAATACATGTTACCAATGCAGGAAGACCGGCCATCTGAAAGCTGATTGTCCAGAGAACCAGAAGCACAAGGACAAGTCCAAGAGAAAGAACGCTAAAGGGAAAGCCATGGTGAGTACCTGGAGTGATGAGGATGAAGGCTCCTTCAGCAGCAGCTCAGACAGTGAGGGTGAAGCTAAAAAGCCCATTTGCCTTATGGCAACAAGCTCTGAAGACAGAGAGGAAGACTCAGATGAGGTATCCTCTCGATTTGATAATTTCACTATTGTTGATTGGCTAGATGCCTATCATGACATAGCTGATAAATCAGATGATATCAGAAAGGGAAATAGGCATCTAAGAAGAAAGATAAATTTCATGCAAAATGACACAACTCTAATTGATAAAATTGCATGCCTTGAATCTGAGAAAAATAAGCTGAAACTCACATGCTCTGAAATAGAAGAAATCAAGCATGAGTTAAAAGTGTCTAAAGAAGATAATGAGAGGTTAGAAAAAGAAACTAATGAATGGAAGTTGAAAATACAGGAATATGAGTGTGAGATGAAAATTGTGAATGAAAAATATGAAGATGTCCTAAGTGTGAACATCGAATTGAAGAAATCCATTGAAGATATTCAGAAAGATAATGAGGACAAGCTGAAAACTATTGAGTAAATGACCCAAGGTTCAGAGAACCTAAATGGTTTGTTAGGGTCAAAAGTAAATTTCAGGAGAGAGGACCTTGGATTTAATTCTAGTGCAACAAAAAGTTTTGGAATGAAGACCATTTCATTTGTAGCACAAAAAGACAAAAGACCACTCATCAACATGAATTCAAATAATTCTGTGAATAAAACTGTGAATCTGAAGAAGTCCAGTGCTGAGGAGAAGGGTGATAGGATCGGTGCGATGGATACAGAGGGGGGTGAATGTATCCCTCTTCAAAAATGCCCAGATTAAAACCAATCAGAGATAATTAGTTAGAAATCAACTAAACTGCTCTCTTATCACAACCGTGGATAGAGAAGCTCAGACTCACAAATGAGTTCTAATTCTTCTGAGCAAAAGAACAAACACTTCACAATCATATAAGCTCCCAAGGAAATCACAACAAATCAACCATGCATAACCTGTGAAGGGGAGATAGAAGACAAGGAGCAAACGCACAAGCCAAACCACGGCACAGATAATTTTTTAGGTGGTTCGGTCCACAGACCTACATCCACCCCTCACTACAAACCGGAGTGAGGCTTCCACTAGCTAACGCTAGAACCGCAGACTCAGTCTGCAACAGGTGCTGCCTAACAGCTTGACAAAGCAAGGGAAACAAATCCCTCAAACCAAGCTCTGCAACCCACAGAAGCTTGACACCTGGACTTGCTACCCACTAGACCAGAATCGGAGATGAGTCTCCCTTCCTCCAAACCAGAGGGAACCCACAAGTGACTCCCAGTCACTTGCAAACCAGAGGTCACGGACCTCTCTTCCTCCACACCAGAGGGAACCACTAGTGACACACAATCACTAGCAAATCGGAGAACAAGTCTCCCTTCTCCTGAAACCCAGGAGGAACCCTGATCCCAAACAAGGGAATCGGAAGAACAAGGTGAACAGATGGAAAGAACAAAATAAAAAACAAACACAAGAAAAACACAGCAACGTAAAGCTGGAAATGCAATGCAAAATGTAGCTCTCGCAGGAGCAAGTCTGGCTTGGATTTGATCCAAATGCCAGTGAACAGATCTTCTGATGAATCCTCTTTCTTCTTCATCACGAACCCTCTCTCTATCTCTCTTTCTCTTTTTCTTCTTCTTCACGAGCTCTCAGTCTATCTTCACTCTTCTTCTTTTTCTTCCTATTCTCTCTGCTCTTCTTTTCTTTTCTTCTTCTACAACTTCTTTCTTCTTCTTCCTCTTCTGCTCTCTGCCTCTCTGCTGCTCTCTTCTTCTATCACTCTCTCGATCTCTTGATGACCATCTCTCAGCACGATCGCTTCTATTTATATCAGCAGCAGCTAGGGCGTGTGTAGGGCTTATGCCCTCTCTGTCTAGAGTACACCTCGGATCACGTGCCAGGTGCCAACCTTGGATCACGTGCCCAAATATTAACCTCTTATCGAAGGATGTAAATGTCAAGCAGTCATAAGAAGATATTAGAGGGATGTATAGAGTTGGTTCAGGCTTTTAAGAAAGCGTGTACAGACATTAGATGCAGCATATAGGCAAGTATGAACAATGTGAGAATGTGTAGACTTTGAATGCCTTCATGCGACCTCAATGTATAGACTTGACAAATGATGCATGAACATAACAGAAAGGAATGTGCAGACTTCTGTGTGCGAGCATGCTGCAAGACAACGTATAGACACTGGCTATATAGACTTTGAGTGCATGCAAATAATGTGCATACTTGCTGTAATGAACGATGCCCAACTGCATGGTGTATGGACTTAGAATGCATGAGATAGCAATGTATAGACTTGCACGAGCAGGCGACAATGTGTAGACTTGATGCACGAACTGTGCACATGAACACGGATGTACAGACTTGCTACGGCATCAAAGCAACCATGACAGTCAGACTTGTTTTGAACAATGCACAAATGCAGTGTATGGACTTAGCGTGAATGCAACAGCAATGTATAGACTTTGTGATGCACAACCATATATAATGTATAGACTTCAATGCAAAGGCTGGAGTGTGACGGATGTATAGACTTTAGTGAATGCATTCTAGGCAAACGTTGTACATACTTTGAGAGCAATGCAGGCTGTACAGACTTGACGAGCATGAAGCAAAAGAGTTGCAACGATGTACAGACTTCACCTAAGCAAGGGCTGTACAGACATTGGAATGTACAGACTTTGAGTGATGCACAACCATATCGATGTATAGACTTTGGAAGACGATGCATGCACAGACTTGGTCTTACAATGTATAGACTTGAAAGACGATGCATGAGACGATGCATTGTATAGACTTAGCGATGCAATGTTCACACTAACTTAGACGCTGAGTGAGACGCTGGACAATGTACAGACTTTACAGTGAAGAATGTATAGACTTGATAAAGCTTCAAAGCAACAATGTGCAGACTTTAAAGTGAATAATGTATAGACTTGCAATGCATGAGACGCTGAATGAGACGGTCGGATGTACAGACTTGATAATGCAACCTAGGGCGATGTATAGACATGCCAAATGAATGTACAGACTCTGCATACAACAATGTGTAGACTGAGTCATGCGTGCACAATGGCTTGCAACGAACAATGTACTGACTATGCCATGCTCACAGTTAATGCATGTACAGACTTGTATGAAGAACAGGCTATACAGACTTCAGATTCAGCTGCGAACTGAGCTAAAGAATGTATAGACTTGCTCAGCTATCAGCTAATGGATGTACAGACTTAATGAGATGATGCATGCATGCACAATGAAGTGTGTACAGACTTCATGTGTGTGCTGAACAAACAATGTATAGACTTGGGTGTGTGTGTGCATGCTAGAAGCAATGTATAGACTTGCTGAATTCACGAACATGCTATCAACTAGTGTGCAGTGCAGACTCTGAACACATAAACCATGACAGATGAACACATAAAGCAAATCAAGCATAGACCTTAAACCATGATGAACAGAATGCTTCAAGGCTTTTTCCAGAGCAATCACCATCAGAAATGGTCATTCGATTAAACACAACAGCAAGTCAAATGTTCATTTGATTAAACACAACAGCAAGTCATTAATACCATTAACAAAGAATGACTTATGAATATTGACATCATCAAAACCATAGAGACACAACAATCTCCCCCTTTTTGATGATGGCAATATTATGAGTCATTGCATTAGTACAATTGTGAGACTTAAGAAATCAAAGTACCCCATATGCTCGGATGCACAAGTTTTCAAACTCCTCCCCCAATGACTGACTCATGCAGCTTCTCCCCCTTTGCCAACAGCAAAAAGGAGGTTGAGCAGGAAAGCAGATTAAGAAACATGGAGAGGTATGAATGCAGAGATGCAGATGCAACAAGAAATGCAAGAACTCCCCCTAAATGTATAAATGCAAGCACACAATTCTTCCTCTTTAAAAATTTCTATGCAGCATGATTCATATGACAAGGAAGCTCCCCATGAATAAATGGAATCTTATGAGATGGATGAGAAGGAGACCATAGTGGCAATTAAGGACAAGTTCTGGTCATGATGAATCAAAGATAGTGAGCAAAAGAATTTCACTAAGCTCCAAACACAAGGAATTCAACAAGATTTTCAAGGAGATATCAATCTCACAAATCCAAAACATAAGTTTTCAAAGTCTTCCATCATAAGGGCTTATGAATGAACTTTATTGATCAGCAGGGTTTAAACATGATGTATGCTAAGTTTGTCAATAAAATTTTGTATTTATATCTGGAGAGGGGGATTTCCGCAGCCCACCACAAAGGCAGCCCAACAAGACCTACAAGGTCCAACCAGGCGAGCCCACCCAAGTGATAGCCCACAGGGCCCACTTAGGGAGAAAAGCCCAATAAATAAGACTCGAGGAACCAACTCTCCCCGGCGACCTTCTAGGCTCGGAGGGCCCGAGACAACGGTCAGGTCCCAAGGAAGGTCCGGCCTAAAGCCCTCTCCCCATCCCAGAGAGATAGGCTCCAGCCGATCTATCCGACCCCACCCTCGCCGGGCCATGCCTATCGCTCGGACATGAGCTAGCATCCTCGAGACTCGGTAAGACCGGTTGATTATCTGCAGGTGCGGCCGTTCAGAGTCCTCCGCCAGCGGGAGAGTCATGGGAGCTTCCAGACTCCAAGGGGATAACGTTCCCACAATCAGGCCATGAAAGCCCCCGTTAAAGACGTAACTCCCGCCGGGAACCCCTCAGCTTACAGGACTCCTGAAGGCGGCGCATTATTTAAGCAAGGGATACCCTCCGGAAGATGGTAAGATGAACTAAGCATTCACACACCCTAAGCTCCTGAGCACAATTCGCTTCACCCTTTGGTGGAGAGGATTCTCGCGCATCAGCTCTCTCCTCCCCCCATTATTGCTTCCACCATAGCTCTACTGACTTAGCCATCGGAGGGTTTTGCCCCAGGGAGATCCCCTGGGCCCTCTGATACGTTTCCCTCTCTTGCAGATTCATCTTCTGGTGATCCACAGCCCGCTCAGGACCCCGCGCAAGATCTCACCTCTTCATCTGGCGCCGTCTGTGGGAAACGCATGAAAAGTCGAGATGGTGAGAAGAAGCTCAGGGAGGAGATCCGCCGGTGGGGCAGGTAAGGCTGTGGCGACGGCGGGAGGCGCCCCCTCTAGGGTCTCGCAGAGCCCCCCCTCCAACGCCAGCATCCCCACCAACAGGCCACCACCCCCCCCGGCGGAGGCAGGGGCACCCCTCGACGGTGGCGCCAACGCCTTCCAGGCCCTCAACGAAAAGATGGACATCCTCGTGGAGCTCATGAGGGCCCAGGCGGCCAGGGACGCAAGGTCCTGCGCCCCGTCAGGAAGTCCCCCTCGAAGGAGTGTGACTCAGCACACCGCCGGAGGCCGCTTCACCCTTCGCGGCCGACAGCTTCTCCGCAACGACGTCGGAGGACCCTCGCATGCTCCGCCTGCGGAGCAAGAGGCTTCCTCCACGCCGAGGAGAGGGAAGCAGGGGACGAGGCCGCCGCGCCCGGGCACTAGTGCCCCGGGAGATCGCCAAGATGCCCCCCCCCCAGCCCCACGGTGCGACTGCAGCCAGAGCTGTCCCTCCGGCTGCGTGATTTCGAGAGACGGTTTGCAGAGCAAGAGCGCGCCCTCCGCGCCCTGCAGAAGACCTCTCTCCCGGAGGACGAGGAGAAATCCCCTTTCTCCGAGTACATCTTGAAGGCAGAGGTCTCTCCCAGAGCCTCCATTCCAACCTTCAAGCTCTACGGCGGCCAGGGCGACCCAGCCGACCACTACGATAGCTTCGACGCCCTGGTGACCCTTCATGGAACGCCGGATCCCATCAAATGCCGAGCCTTCGCGGCCACCCTGGTCCAAGGTGCTCAGGCATGGTTCCGGGCCCTCGCCCCTGGGTCCATTCAAGACTTCAGGCAATTCGGGTGAATTTTCAAGGAGAGTTTCGCCGGCAGCGCCCCCCCAAGGTCAGTAGCGGGGCTCTTGGCCCTCAAACAGGCGCAAGGGGAGAGGCTCCGGACTTACGTCCACCGATTTAAATCGAAAGCCCTCAAGATCCCCCGCCTAGATGTGGCCTCAGCCACAACCGCACTGACCGGGGGCACCCGGGATGAGAATCTCCGCCGCGAGCTTGTCCTCCACCCTCCCTCGACCCTTGCCGAACTAGTGACTCTGGCACTGCGTCACGCCGAGTGCGAAGAAGTACTCAGCGCCTGCCGAGACGCAATCGGCTCAGGTCGGGAGGGGGACAAAAAGCGGACATCCGAGCCAAACCCTGGCTCGGGTAAGAAGCGCGATCGAGAAGGAGAGCGCAAGAGAAAGTATGAGCGGTACACCCCCTTGACCGCGCCAGTCTACGAGATCTATGAAGACATCAAAGACTCGGGACTTCTCCGCCAGCCCGAGCCAATGAGGTCGAAGAACCACAAGCGGGACAGGCATTGCATGTTCCACGGCGACCACGGGCACCACACTGGAGATTGCCATCAACTCCAGGACGAGATCGAGCGCCTCATCCGTCTGGGGCACCTAGCCCGATTCATGACCGGGCACAAAGAAGACCGAGACGCCGCAGAGGAGATCGACAACGCCCCCCGAGGGGTCCACATCAACGTCATCTCCGGCAGAGCGGCATCGGGCGGCGACACCAGCCGAGGAAGGAAACGTCATGCCGAGCGGGCCAGCCAAGCCTTAGAGCCCCCCAGAGGCCCGCCGATGGAGCCCCAGGTCATTGTCTTCTCCGACCAAGACTTGGAAGGGCTGTGCACCCCGCATGACGATGCCCTAGTTATCTCGGCCACGATAAATCACTGTAATGTAGACAGGATTTTGGTTGATAATGGGAGCACCCCCGATGTATTATCTTATGACTGTTTTCTCAAGATGGGGGAAGACCCATCCAAGCTCCGCCCGATCCGAACGCCCCTTTGCGGGTTTAATTGCCTGGCCACCTACCCCGAGGGAGCCCTAAGCCTGCCGGTCACTATCGGCACCCCACCCAAAACCGCTACGGTCATAGTGGACTTCATAGTGATTAAAGGTATGATAGCGTACAACGCCATTTTCGGTCGAAAAATTCTCAGCCGAATAAAGGCCGTACCATCTACCTATCACTAAAAAATGAAGTTTCCCACCAAAAACGGGTTGGGGGAAGTCCGAGGTAACCAGGCCACGGCTAGAAGGTGCTACAATATCTCGGTGGAAGCCTCAAGGCCGGAAGGGAAGGATAAGGGCCCTAGGGGAGTCGAAGGAAGAGCTGTGACCACCGAGCCCGGTGGCGAGTTATTCACGGTATTCCTGACGATGACCCGGCCCTAGGAGTAAGGATCGGCGCCGACCTACCGCCAGAGGAACAGTAGCAATACAAGAAGTTTCTTTCTGAGTATGTTCGGGTCTTTGCTTGGTCCGATGATCAACTCCCTGGTATACCAGAGGAGACCGTGACGCACAAGCTCAACCTCGACACCACCGTGAGACCCGTATAGCAACGGAGAAGGAAGCATGCGCCCGAGAAACAGGCGATCATCAAGGCGCAGGCCACCAAGGGACAAGAAACTGGTCTTTTCAGACTGGTCCTGTACCCAACGTGGCTAGCCAACGTCGTCCTGGTGCCGAAAACTACAGGCAAGTGGCGAATGTGCGTAGACTTCACCGATCTGAACAAGGCCACCCCCAAGGACTTCTATCCGCTACCGAGCATCGACCAATTGGTTGACTCCACCTCGGGCAACGAGATACTCAGTTTCCTGGATGCCTATTCGGGTTATCATCAGATCCGAATGAGCCCTGAAGATGTCGAGAAGACCGCCTTCATCACCGACTACGGCGTGTACTGCTACACCCGGATGCCCTTCGGATTGAAGAATGCCGGAGCCACATACCAGCGACTGGTCAAGCACATGTTCGAGGGACAGTTAGGTCGGAACGTCGAGGCCTACATCGACAACATGCTCGTCAAGACCCCGAGGGCCCAAGACCACTTCACCGACCTCGCCAAGACTTTCGGCACCCTCCTGAAGTACTGCATGAAGCTCAACCCCGCCAAGTGCGCCTTCGGAGTAAGATCCGGGAAGTTCCTGGGTTTCCTGGTCACTCAGCGAGGGATCGAAGCCAACCCCGACAAGGTCCAGGCCATCCTAGACATGCGCCCGCCCACGTGCATCAAAGACGTCCAGCGTCTGACGGGGCGTGTCGCTGCTCTCAGTCGTTTCCTGTCCCGTGCGGCCGAACGGTGCTTGCCCTTCTTCAAACTGATGAGGGGGCCCAAGATAGCATCTGCTACGTTCGCATGGGATAGGGAATGCCAAACAGCGTTCGCCGAGCTCAAAGAGTTCCTGGCTTCGCCCCCAGTACTTTTGAAGCCCGTCCCGGGCGAGGTCTTGTTGCTCTATCTCTCGGCGACGCCATCAACGGTCAGCTCGGTCCTAGTCAGGAATGACTCGGGAATCAAGAGGTTGGTCTACTACACCAGCAAGGTGCTCAACGAGGCCGAGCGGAGGTACCCTGCAACCGAGAAACTCGTGCTAGCGTTGGTTACCTCCGCAAAGCGCCTCCGACCTTACTTCTAGGGGCATCCCATCACCGTGCTAACCGGCGAGCCACTGAAGAAGATTCTGGCCCACCCCGAAGCCTCGGGGCAACTTGTCAAATGGGCCATCATGCTCGGGGCCTACGACATCTCATATCGGCCGCGATCAGCTATCAAAGGACAAGCACTCGCCGACTTCATCGCCGAGAGCACCGTTCCGGTCGAGGACAGACCTCCGACGGCAACCGGGCCAACCTGGGAGCTGTTCGTCGATGGATCGTCCAACTCGGTCGGTAGCGGCGCGGGGATCCTCCTAAGGTCCCCCGAAGGAATAGAGTTGCAATACGCCCTAAAGTTCAACTTTCTGGCGTCCAACAATGCTTCCGAGTACGAGGCCCTTATCTCGGGAGCCCGCATGGCCCGACGGTTGGGGGCCGAGCGAGTCAGGATCCACACCGACTCCCAGCTAGTTGCAAGCCAGGTCAATGGCGAGTACGAAGCTCGAGAGGTACCTACGATCAAATACCTCCAGCTGGTCCGGAGCCTGGCCCAGCAGTTCGAGGAGTTCGAGGTAGTCCGAATAGCTCAGGAGCAAAACTCTCGGGCGGACGCCCTCTCCCGACTGGCCTCCTCCCTAGACCCGGAAGGTACACGATCGGTCCTCCTAGAAGAGCTAGAGCGCCCGAGCATAGACTCGGAGCTCCTCGCCATTGACTCGGCCACTCCCGGCGACTGGCGCTCCCCCTACCTGTCCTGGCTACGGGACTCCCGGGAGCCCTCCGACCCTCGGGAAGCCCACCGAATGAAATACCAAGCTCGGCGCTTCGTCATCCTCGACAACGCTCTCTACCGAAGATCTTTCTCTGGGCCCCTTCTGAAGTGTCTCGGTCCCGACGAAGCAAGCCAAGCTGTTGAAGAGATTCATCAAGGCCTGTGCGGAGCACATTCAGGAGGTCGGTCGCTGGCCAGAATCCTGCTAAGGCAAGGGTACTGGTGGCCGACCCTGCAGCGCGACTGCACGGCTTACGTACAACATTGTGACCGTTGCCAACGGTTCGACCATTTGGTCCATCAGCCGGCCACGGAACTTGTCACCCTTACCGAGCCCTACCCTTTCGCTTGGTGGGGGATCGACATCCTTGGGCCGTTCCCAACGGCTCAATCCCAGAAGAAGTTCATCATCGTCACCATCGACTACTTCACCAAGTGGATCGAGGCTGAAGCAACAGCAAGGATCACCGAGACAGTCGCCTGGGGCTTCGTATGGAAATCGATCATCTGTCGCTTTGGCATCCCCCGAGTGATAGTGAGCGATAACGGGCGGCAATTCGACTCTCGGTACTTCCGAGATAGATGCGCCGACCTAAATATCTGCAACCACTTCACTTCGGTCGCCCACCCTCAGGCCAACGGGCTGGTTGAAAATGCCAACAAGACCATCTTGAAGGGCATAAAAACCAGACTCGGCAAGGCTAAGGGTAGCTGGCTCGAGGAACTGCCTAGCGTACTATGGTCGCACCGAACGACCCCCAGGGCGGCAACCGGTGAGACCCCTTTTCAGCTGGTATATGGCACCGAAGCCATCGTTCCGTTAGAGATCGCCAATCCGTCTCTCCGAGTGATCAGCTTTTCGCCCGAGGCAAACGAGCAGAAGTTGCTCGAGAACCTCGACCTGGCAGATGAACTCCGAGAGATCGCGAACGTCCGAGCTACGGAATACCGGCGCCGCCTCACTCGGTACTACAACACCAAGATCCGAGGCAGACAATTCCAACCAGGGGACTTCGTCCTCAGGAAGACCGAAGCCTCTCAACCACTGGAGGCGGCGGGCAAGCTATCCCCCAACTGGGAAGGCCCCTACCGAGTGATCGAGACGCTCGGGAAAGGTGCGTACAAGTTAGCCACAATGGAAGGGGAACCCATTCCCCGGACATGGAACGCAATCACACTACGCAAATTTTATTTCTGAAAACTGTATCGATAAATTGGGTAAAATAAACCCCCTTTTTTTGCATTCATTCAAGATAACTGTTGGTACATCAGAAAGGCAACTGCCAGTACATCACATAGTGAAAAGCAAAAAATCCATCTAGCACCGCGGCAAACGGCCATCGCCCGACCGACCCGGTCTTGACCTTCTCGCATCCAGCCACTGACTCTGCCTCGCGTAGAAACTGGCTCGGACAAGAGATGGTCGACCCAGTTGGCTCGGGTGGACCGTGACAAAGGTGACAGAGGGACAGCAAGGAGAAGGCCACCTTTCACGCGAGGAAGGCTACCTTCCAAGTTGGCAACAACCTGGAAAAAGGAGCGCCGTGAAGATCTCCTCTCTGCCAAACTACCAACTCTTTGGAGGCGAACAGAAAGCAAGCAGCCCCCGAAGAGTGAAAGAAATGAAGAACAAAAGAGAGAGAAAGAGGCTGCGGGCAGGGGTGAGGAAGGGACTGGAGCCGCCTCCTCCCCTCCCACGGAGGGGAATGGCGGCCGGCATCCCTAACTCCCCCATCCGCCCTCCATCTTGGCGTCCGCCCGGAAGCCTCGCCGGAGCCAAGAGGGGGCAAACGGCGTGCCCCCGCACGTCGAAGCCCTCTCCAGATCCGCGCGGCGACCGTCGGACCCGTCTCATGCACGCGCGGCGACCGTGGGACCCGACTGATATTCCAGGACAGCTGGAACCAGCCGCTCCCCGTCGTCTGCAGCGTCATCTTCTGAAGGGTCCTCCATGCTCCGATCGCGGCGGCGCAACGCAGAGCGAAAATGAGGGAACAAGAGCAGACCGCTGGCGAGAGTCCTAAGTGTTAAGAAGGAAGGAGCACCCTTTGGTCCTTTTTATAGGCCAAGGGAGGCCACGCGCCTTAAATGACTCCCCCCTCGAAAACACGCTATAGGACCTCCCTTGGAAGGTCACCTCCAATTCCTCGGCCCCCGCCCTAGTGGGATTCGTGAAGCGCCTCGACTTTGAAAGCATGGTGGAATGAAAGGACGCCCCACCAGAAGTCTCCCGAATCGGCATGCGAGAACGGTGCAGAAAATATCGGCACCTTCCAACTGCCCCCGATACGCCAGCCAAATCACGGTAAATGTAGCAACCCTAATAAATGAATAATTGAAATGAATTAAAACATATATATTACTGAAGTAATATATAAAAGGAATAGGGTTAATTGGATGAAATAAAACAAAATTAAAAATAACGCCTCTTATTAAGGCGTTAATTTATAAAGAAACGCCTCTACCAATGGCGTGAATAAAGAAAGGACGCCCACACCTACGGTCGTCAGTTCTCACGCGACCAAATGGGTAAGTAAAAGAAACGCCTCTATCTTGGGCGTGTTTTAAAACACGAAACGCCCTTTTTCAAGGCGCTTTTTAAGAAACGCCCTTATGCAAGGCGTTAATTCAAGAATACACGCCCTGACCTAAGGCGTTAATTCAGTTCGTGAACCGATCGAACCCAGCACTTATCCAAGGAAAGATTAACCTAATCTAGTAAGTGTCTATTAGAGTAAGGACTCTATTAAGGATATATTACCCTCAATCAAACCCTACTCTTGTTAGGACTTCAAAATCCTATAAATAACATGTTCGATCGAACCCTAAAACCCATTTGATCGAACGTCTGCTGCTAGGTACGTGAAGAACAAACAGTTCTTCTTCCTTTCCTTGCTTTTGATAAACACATGAGGAGGTTTTAACCATCCTTCATCGTCTTTGCTATAGGTGGCTGCTTCTAGTGTTTGAAGACAAAGGGTCTTCATCATCATCGTCTTCATCACCATCGTTGCCGAAGAATAGGTAAAGTTCTTCTTTTTCCCTTGCCTTCAGGTTACGTAGGTAAAGAAGATTGATATCTTCTCTTCCTTTACAGGTAGCTGTGGCAATATCTTCCTGAAGAACGAAGGTTCTTCATCCACGAAGGTTCCAAACAGAGTATCAGTATTATCAAACCATAAGGTAGGATTTTCTCAAGTTATTGTAGCCCAAATAAGAATTAATGCAAGATATCTATACATACGTATATGAGCATGGCATGCATACTGTTTATAAGGTTTTATTACGTTTTCTGCAAAATTTTGAAAGAAACGCCCTTGATTAGGGCGCTAATTTAAAAGAAACGACCATGCTAGTGGTCGTCAATTTAATATTTGACGCCCTCTACGCAGGCGTTAATTTCATAAGAATCGCATATGATTAATAATTGATCCTGTTTAAAAATTACAATACATATGAAATATTGATTTTTAATATCTTGCATGACTCTGTGAATTCCTGTTAAAATTTTACTGCCATGACATGTCTCCTGTCTCTCGAAATATTATTTATTAAAATATCGTAAATCCCTTGAAATTCACGACTTGGACAAAGTCGTTTTCCATATTCTAACGCCCCAGTACAAGGCGTGAATCTGAAAAGAAACGCCCCTTCCTAGGGCGTGTATCTGTTAAAATCCTGAAATTCACATATTCTGTAAAATGGAATTAGAAAGTAACGCCCCTTCCAAGGGCGCGTTTTTGATAAATTTCTGAGAATAATTATATCCTGTCGAATATGTAAATGATGAGACGCCTGCCCCTGCAGTCGTCAACTTTTAAGAAACGCCCCCAGGAAAGGCGTGTTTTTGATAAATTAATGAAATAATGGAAATTCTGCAAATTGGCAATATATGTAAACGCCCTTCAGTTAGGCGTTAATTACTTGAGACACGACTTGACCTAAGTCGTTATTTTACTGTAAACTGATTTTTCCTCTGATTTGCTAACCGATGGTTTATATATTATACATATATATATATATATCGGCACTATTCTCCACTCCGTGAGTATAGTCCCACTTTTCACGTTGATTTATCGATCACACTCAACTCTCATTGACATACAAGCTCTCCATTGGACATTCCGTTCCTTTGGACTAGCGAGTTAGTCATAGAGACCTCCGTAAGACTCCTCGTAGCCTTGGATTCCCTCAAGGCCGACTGAGCTGGTTGTACCCTAAAAACCCATTACACAGTTTTTGCCATGTCAACCTAAAGAAAACATGGTATACCGGCCCTTATGATTATACAAAGAGTATATCATAAGAAATTCTTAATGGGATGATGATATCATGCCATATCATGTCGTTCTTGTAAACCTCAATTCTATGATAAGAATGAGGGTATCTTACCTTTGATATACTGTTCATGTGGACCTCAATTCTATATAAAGAATGTCCATATTGATTTGTCATGGTACCTAAGTTAAAGGAACCATAATCTACCTAGTTTTACCGACATCGTGATTATACCGTTATTATCGCCATTTTATGTCCTTTGTCATATTTTGGACTCTATTCTATCAAAGTTGTCATACGTATCTACAAGCTTGATTATTGAAATTCTATATTGGCTATATAAACAAGAGTGGATGTCAAAACACATGATAAATGCCTGCGCATATAGGGCCCGATCTGGTCCTGGGAGGAGCACCCGAAAGTACTTGTGCCCATGGGAGTTAAAATGATAAGGTATCTGGCATTATACCGAGTACTTGACTTGCTTGATTGGACATTCCACACACATCTTGTACTTGAATCGTACTTGACTTTACATGAAATGCGTGGCCCGAAAAAGGGTAATTTACTTGCTTGATACATGATAGCCAAAGTTCTTGACATGACTCGATAATGGTACTTGCTTGAATATCTTGAATAACTTGTATCTTGTTCATGAAAGTTCATCTTATTTCTTTGATATTACATTCTCTCTATCTTGTCGTTTCATGCGAGCATGCATAGCTTTATTGCATCCATGAAAATGTAATTACTTAAACCACTTGCTAGTACTTGAGATATAATTTCCTACTGAGCGTTCGCTCATCCCGTTTGTCCCTTTTTACTTTTCAGGTAAGTCCGACGACGATGGAAGTCAATCGGATGGGAATGGTCAAGAGTGAAAGTGATAGAGCTTCTACAAGTGTCGTCTAGTCTTTTCCATAGTTTCTTGAGTCAACTATGTATTCTTTTCCTTTTTATTTAACAGAGTATTGGATTTGTAATAGTCTATCCATTATGAAATAAAGGATTGGGTTATCTTGCTATTTTGCACATCTCTGTCTTTGTGTCGAATACATGACCACTCTGATTGACATGATTGATATAGACACGTCGCGCATCTCCGGGTATCTTCCGCGCTCGGGGCGTGACAGTCTTTGTGGTATCAGAGCCTAAGGTATTCAATTCCTAGGAAACCCAAGTCCAAGGATAGGTTTCAAAACCCTTAACCAAGTGAGAGTGGGTAGAACCAAGGGTTAAATGATCAATGAGTCCTTTATAAGATTATAGTGACATAATACTAACATAGCTATTGTAATTGTAGGATAATGGCTGCCGAACGTGCTCAATGGCGCAACATGCAGCGTACCCTTCAAGGGATGACCCAAGTGCTACAACAGGTAGCACAAGGTGGTGCTCCACGAGCTGGAAGCTTACACCAAGCATTCAAGAATATGAATCCCCCGAAGTTCATGGGATCGACCGATCCAGACGATGCCGAGCATTGGGTTCGGGAGATTGAACGTATATTCCGTGTTATGCAATGCACGGATCAGGACAAAGTCTTATTAGCTACTTTCCAGTTAGAAAAGGATGCTAGATGCTGGTGGGAGTCGATTGAAGCTACTATTGACCCAACTCAAGTTACATGGGGTGAATTCGTTGAATATTTCAACGCCAAATATTTCTCTGATAGGGTCCAGGAAAGGAAGGCCGCCGAATTTGCCGCATTAAAGCAAAGATCTTTATCGGTGGCTGATTATGAAGCACAGTTCTCTAGACTGTCTAGATATGCTAAGCATTTAATTGGCACGGAAAAGATGAAAGCCCGTAGATTTCTTAATGGGCTTAGGCCCCACTACATTACTCAACTGGCGCCTATGGATATTCAAGTTTATACTGAAATAGTGCGCCGAGCTCAGTTGCTTGAAGATGCCACGGAACTATCTGATAGGATCCGTGGGAAAGACAAAAAGGAGCAAGTCACAAGTTCGGGTTCTTTTAAACCCAACTTTAAGAAGAGGCCCAATAATGGAGGTTCTTCCTCTCAAGATCAGAAGTACAAGAAATCCAAGCCTTTCTCTATCACCACTACCCCTTCAAACGTAGTATGCAAGCATTGTGACAAGGCTGGTCACAAAACAGAAGAATGCTGGAGGAAACTAGGAGCATGTCTCCGTTGTGGGAGTCGTGAACATCGGATTCCCGATTGTCCATTAATGAATGACCAAGACGGTGAGGGTAAACGCCCAGTGACAAGGAACGCGCGTCTTCATGCAATCCAAGAGACCGAACCAGAAGAAGAAGGCGGATTGGTGGAAGGTACATTAAAAATTTGTTCCAAATATGCACATGTCTTATTTGATACGGGTGCATCGCATTCCATTATTTCCAAGAAGTTTGCTGACCCATTACCTCTAGAACCAGAATGGATGAAGATAATATTGTCTACTCCTCTCGGAAACGAGACGGATATCACACATCATTACCAAAATTGTGAGGTATTGGTTCGAGGAAAGAATTTTCCTATTGATCTTATCTGCTTAGATCTAAAAGAATATGATGTTATACTAGGAGCAGATTGGTTATCCAAATACCAGGCAACGGTTGATTGCCGTGATAGCAAGATTGTTTTCAAGGAATTTCCGGAACTGACTTATACTAGTCCTAAGAGTCGAAGCAAATCCCCTCTTATTTCGGCTCTTCGAGCAAGCAAGCCCGTCAGGAAAGGATGTGTATCCTTCCTTGCTTTTGTCACTAATAAAGAAGCTAAGGAAACCAAGATAGAAGACGTTCAAGTAGTACGAGAATTCCCAGACGTATTCCGGAAGAATTGCCGGGATTACCCCCGCAAAGAGATGTGGCCTTTACCATCGACTTAGTCCCTGGTGCTGGTCCGGTTTCAAAGGCACCATATAGAATGTCCCCTGCTGAACTCAAGGAGTTGAAGGAGCAGTTGATGGAACTAATCCGAAAAGGGTTTATTAGACCAAGTACTTCCCCGTGGGGAGCACCAGTCTTATTTGTAAAGAAGAAGGATGGATCCATGAGATTGTGTATTGACTATCGACAGTTGAATCATCTTACTATCAAGAACAAGTATCCACTGCCGAGAATCGATGAATTGTTTGATCAGATTTCAGGATCCAAATATTTCTCCAAGATTGATCTCCGGTCGGGATATCATCAATTAAGGATCAAGGATGATGACATTCACAAGACCGCATTCAGAAGCAGGTATGGCCATTACGAATTTGTTGTTATGCCTTTTGGACTAACAAATGCCCCTGCTGCCTTTATGCAGTTAATGAATAGCATATTCAGGCCTTACTTGGATCAATTCATAGTAGTCTTCATCGATGATATATTGATATATTCTAAGACTAAGGAAGAACATGAAGAGCATTTGAGGATTGCATTGCAAGTCTTGAGGACAAATCAATTATATGCTAAACTCAGCAAATGCGAGTTCTGGCTTGAAGAAGTGGCTTTTCTCGGACATGTCATATCCAAGGACGGTTTATCTGTGGATCCGTCAAAAGTTGAAGCTGTGAGAGACTGGGAGAGACCCACTAACGCAAGCGAGATCAGAAGTTTCTTAGGTCTTGCAGGCTATTATCGGCGATTTATCAAAGATTTCTCTAAGATCGCCGTACCACTTACAAGATTAACTCGTAAGGAGATCCGATATGAATGGAGTGAGGAATGTGAAAGCAGTTTCCAAACTCTCAAGGATCATCTCACCACAGCTCCGGTCTTAACCCTACCAATTGAAGGAGAGAAATTCGAGGTCTACACTGATGCTTCTGGCATTGGCCTCGGATGTGTTCTAATGCAACATGGGAAGGTCATAGCATACTCTTCTCGTCAACTGAAGAAGCATGAGGAGAATTACCCCGTCCATGACTTGGAATTGGCCGCGGTAGTATTTGCCCTAAAGATATGGAGACACTATCTCTATGGGGTATAGTTTACTGTATACTCCGATCACAAAAGTCTCAAATATCTATTTTCACAAAAGGAGCTGAACATGCGACAAAGACGTTGGCTAGAATATCTCAAGGACTTCGACTTCAATATACAATTCCATCCCGGAAAGGGTAATTATGTTGCTGACGCCCTTAGTCGAAAGCCGAGAGCAAAGATAGCAAATTGTATGATACAAGAATGGAGGTTACTTGAACAATTCTCCGAGCTCAATATAAGCTTGGACACGGAATCCAAATTTGTCACACTATCCCATGTAAGCATACAGTCAGATTTGTTATCTGAGATACAAACACTTCAGGATGACGATCCTATGTTAATAGAAATCAAAGGCAGATTAGAAGGACAATCTGATTTTCAACTAACTTCTGATGGAAGATTATCGTTCAAAGATAGAACTTGTATACCCGATTGTCCGGAATTAAAGAAGAAGATCTTAGATGAAGCTCACAGATCAAGATACACTATTCATCCTGGATCAACTAAAATGTACCAAGATGTAAAGAGGAACTTTTGGTGGCCCAATATGAAAAGAGAAATAGCGGACTATGTATCACGCTGTCTCACATGCCAACAGGTCAAGGCGGAACACCAAAAGCCTGCGGGAAAACTACATCCTCTAGATATTCCTAAGTGGAAATGGGAGGATATTGGTATGGACTTCATCATGGGTTTGTCTAAATCTAAAGGAGGACATGATGGAATCTGGGTTATCATTGATCGATTGACTAAATCGGCACATTTCTTGCCAATCAAAAGCCGATGGTCGATTGATGTGCTAGCTGCACTATACATTAAAGAAATAGTCAGGATACATGGAATTCCTGTCTCAATCGTGTCTGATAGAGATCCCCGTTTTACTTCTCATTTTTGGAAGGGATTACAACATTCGTTGGGGACAAGGCTCAACTTTAGTACTGCTTTTCACCCACAAACGGATGGTCAGACCGAGCGAACTAATCAAGTTGTTGAAGATATGCTGAGAGCATGCATTATTGACTTTGGAGGAAGCTGGCATGACCACTTACCTTTAGTTGAATTTGCATATAATAATAGCTACCAAGCTAGTATCCAAATGGCACCTTTCGAAGCCTTATACGGAAGGAGTTGTCGATCTCCCATATGTTGGAACGAAGTTGGAGAAAAACAACTATTAGGTCCAGACATGGTAAGGGATACAACCGAGAAGATATAAGTAATCAGAGAAAGATTACAAGTTGCTCAGACAAGGCAAAAGGCTTATGCTGATACCAGGAGAAGAGATCTTGAATTCCAGGTTGGAGATCATGTATTTCTTAAAATATCCCCTGGACGTGGCATACGAAGATTTGGTGTTAAGGGCAAGCTTACGCCAAGATTCATCGGACCATTTGAGGTACTCGAAAGAGTTGGCGAGGTTGCTTATCGCATCGCGTTGCCTCCTCAGTTGTCCGAGGTACACAATGTATTTCACATATCTATGTTGAAGAAGTATGTGCACGATCCGTCACATATTATTGAGCATGGAGATCTGGTGATCCAGAAAGATCTCACATATGAACAAAGGCCCTTGAAGATATTAGATCGAGAAATACGAGCTCTAAGGAATAAGGTTATTCCCATGATCAAGGTGCAATGGAATAAGAATCCTGAACGCGAAGCGACATGGGAGACCGAGGAATCTATGAAGAAACGATTTCCCGAGTTATTCTAAGAGGTATATGTCCTACACTCTCCGCGTGTATAATTATATATATATTGAATTTGGGGACCAAATTCTTTTAAGTGGGGGAGGGTGTAGCAACCCTAATAAATGAATAATTGAAATGAATTAAAACATATATATTACTGAAGTAATATATAAAAGGAATAGGGTTAATTGGATGAAATAAAACAAAATTAAAAATAACGCCTCTTATTAAGGCGTTAATTTATAAAGAAACGCCTCTACCAATGGCATGAATAAAGAAAGGACGCCCACACCTACGGTCGTCAGTTCTCACGCGACCAAATGGGTAAGTAAAAGAAACGCCTCTATCTTGGGCGTGTTTTAAAACACGAAACGCCCTTTTTCAAGGCGCTTTTTAAGAAACGCCCTTATGCAAGGCGTTAATTCAAGAATACACGCCCTGACCTAAGGCGTTAATTCAGTTCGTGAACCGATCGAACCCAGCACTTATCCAAGGAAAGATTAACCTAATCTAGTAAGTGTCTATTAGAGTAAGGACTCTATTAAGGATATATTACCCTCAATCAAACCCTACTCTTGTTAGGACTTCAAAATCCTATAAATAACATGTTCGATCGAACCCTAAAACCCATTTGATCGAACGTCTGCTGCTAGGTACGTGAAGAACAAACAGTTCTTCTTCCTTTCCTTGCTTTTGATAAACACATGAGGAGGTTTTAACCATCCTTCATCGTCTTTGCTATAGGTGGCTGCTTCTAGTGTTTGAAGACAAAGGGTCTTCATCATCATCGTCTTCATCACCATCGTTGCCGAAGAATAGGTAAAGTTCTTCTTTTTCCCTTGCCTTCAGGTTACGTAGGTAAAGAAGATTGATATCTTCTCTTCCTTTACAGGTAGCTGTGGCAATATCTTCCTGAAGAACGAAGGTTCTTCATCCACGAAGGTTCCAAACAGAGTATCAGTATTATCAAACCATAAGGTAGGATTTTCTCAAGTTATTGTAGCCCAAATAAGAATTAATGCAAGATATCTATACATACGTATATGAGCATGGCATGCATACTGTTTATAAGGTTTTATTACGTTTTCTGCAAAATTTTGAAAGAAACGCCCTTGATTAGGGCGCTAATTTAAAAGAAACGACCATGCTAGTGGTCGTCAATTTAATATTTGACGCCCTCTACGCAGGCGTTAATTTCATAAGAATCGCAAATGATTAATAATTGATCCTGTTTAAAAATTACAATGCATATGAAATATTGATTTTTAATATCTTGCATGACTCTGTGAATTCCTGTTAAAATTTTACTGCCATGACATGTCTCCTGTCTCTCGAAATATTATTTATTAAAATATCGTAAATCCCTTGAAATTCACGACTTGGACAAAGTCGTTTTCCATATTCTAACGCCCCAGTACAAGGCGTGAATCTGAAAAGAAACGCCCCTTCCTAGGGCGTGTATCTGTTAAAATCCTGAAATTCACATATTCTGTAAAATGGAATTAGAAAGTAACGCCCCTTCCAAGGGCGTGTTTTTGATAAATTTTTGAGAATAATTATATCCTGTCGAATATGTAAATGATGAGACGCCTGCCCCTGCAGTCGTCAACTTTTAAGAAACGCCCCCAGGAAAGGCGTGTTTTTGATAAATTAATGAAATAATGGAAATTCTACAAATTGGCAATATATGTAAACGCCCTTCAGTTAGGCGTTAATTACTTGAGACACGACTTGACCTAAGTCGTTATTTTACTGTAAACTGATTTTTCCTCTGATTTGCTAACCGATGGTTTATATATTATACATATATATATATATATCGGCACTATTCTCCACTCCGTGAGTATAGTCCCACTTTTCACGTTGATTTATCGATCACACTCAACTCTCATTGACATACAAGCTCTCCATTGGACATTCCGTTCCTTTGGACTAGCGAGTTAGTCATAGAGACCTCCGTAAGACTCCTCGTAGCCTTGGATTCCCTCAAGGCCGACTGAGCTGGTTGTACCCTAAAAACCCATTACACAGTTTTTGCCATGTCAACCTAAAGAAAACATGGTATACCGGCCCTTATGATTATACAAAGAGTATATCATAAGAAATTCTTAATGGGATGATGATATCATGCCATATCATGTCGTTCTTGTAAACCTCAATTCTATGATAAGAATGAGGGTATCTTACCTTTGATATACTGTTCATGTGGACCTCAATTCTATATAAAGAATGTCCATATTGATTTGTCATGGTACCTAAGTTAAAGGAACCATAATCTACCTAGTTTTACCGACATCGTGATTATACCGTTATTATCGCCATTTTATGTCCTTTGTCATATTTTGGACTCTATTCTATCAAAGTTGTCATACGTATCTACAAGCTTGATTATTGAAATTCTATATTGGCTATATAAACAAGAGTGGATGTCAAAACACATGATAAATGCCTGCGCATATAGGGCCCGATCTGGTCCTGGGAGGAGCACCCGAAAGTACTTGTGCCCATGGGAGTTAAAATGATAAGGTATCTGGCATTATACCGAGTACTTGACTTGCTTGATTGGACATTCCACACACATCTTGTACTTGAATCGTACTTGACTTTACATGAAATGCGTGGCCCGAAAAAGGGTAATTTACTTGCTTGATACATGATAGCCAAAGTTCTTGACATGACTCGATAATGGTACTTGCTTGAATATCTTGAATAACTTGTATCTTGTTCATGAAAGTTCATCTTATTTCTTTGATATTACATTCTCTCTATCTTGTCGTTTCATGCGAGCATGCATAGCTTTATTGCATCCATGAAAATGTAATTACTTAAACCACTTGCTAGTACTTGAGATATAATTTCCTACTGAGCGTTCGCTCATCCCGTTTGTCCCTTTTTACTTTTCAGGTAAGTCCGACGACGATGGAAGTCAATCGGATGGGAATGGTCAAGAGTGAAAGTGATAGAGCTTCTACAAGTGTCGTCTAGTCTTTTCCATAGTTTCTTGAGTCAACTATGTATTCTTTTCCTTTTTATTTAACAGAGTATTGGATTTGTAATAGTCTATCCATTATGAAATAAAGGATTGGGTTATCTTGCTATTTTGCGCATCTCTGTCTTTGTGTCGAATACATGACCACTCTGATTGACATGATTGATATAGACACGTCGCGCATCTCCGGGTATCTTCCGCGCTCGGGGCGTGACAGTAAAGATAGCAATCAAACGAAGTAAGTCCTTTATTGCCTCCCATAAAGAAATCCTCTTACAAAAGGAAAAATAGACAAAAAGGGGAAGGGGCAAAATAAAGCATAATACATCAGGCCTCGGGCCCACTTTGAAGCTCGGGAACAGCAGTAGGGGATGCGTCACCCCCGGTGCCTTCGGTGACGGCCGGCCCGGACACTGACCTCGCCTGTGCGAGAACTGTCACGGCCGTGAGCCCTCCTGGAGCCTCCGGAGTTGGTGACCCCGCTGGAGGTGACTCCTCCGGTTCTTCCCCGGCCGAGGATGAGGAGCTGGAAACTGACTCATCCGAGTCATAACTCTGGCCGTAAGGAAAATCACCCCCGGCAAGGTGCTCGTTGGCATAACTCATCGCCCGGCGATAGCCCTGCCTGAATCCCTTTCGGGCACCCCGGCGGAGTGCTACCTTGTAGTAGGGTAGGGCAGCTTCAATCAGGTCGGCCGAGTAAGCTTCCGAGCCTTTGTAGCGCTCGATCGCCTCCGCCTCAACCTGCCAGTCCCGAGCTCGCTCCGCCTCGGCTACACGCTCTTCCGCCCTCGCCAGACGCTCCTCTAGCTCGGTCATCCTTCGCTCGGCTTCGATCGCCCGACCCTCCACCCGGGCTCAGTCCGCCTCGGCCTCAGCGCGAAGGCGCTCCGCGTCTTCCGCCCGATCCTGCAGCTCGCCTCGCTCAAGCTCCCAGAGGCCGTCCAGCTCGATGTGACGTTGACGCTCGTCTTCTAGACGTTTGCTCTTCCTCTCGAGCGATTCTCGGGCCCTTACTAGCTGCTCGGCCAGCGCCTCGGCTTCCCGACGGCTCGACCGCGCCAACTCCCTGAATGCGAAGAACTCCCGCCGGAGCCCCTCATGCTCCCCCTCGAGCCGGGCTAGTTTCCCCTCGCATCCACCAAGGGTCCAGGCGAGCTTCGACCGCTCCGCCTCCGTCCGGGCGTGCGCCTCTGCCATCACGGCCGCTGTCCGAGCTATGACCAGGCCGCCCTCCATCAGGATATCAAGGACCCCGGCGGGAGTGCTGCGCCTTTCTCCCCCCCTCGTCCTCTCGGCGATCGGCCGGCAGAGTCGGTACAAGTCACCCGAGATACCGAGCCTGACCAGAGGTTCCGGCAAAGGGGACTGCTCCACCCTGGGCACCCCGCTAGAAGACCCTGTTTGGGCAGCAAAGCTGACCGCCCCGCTCGCCACGGTCGGTTGGGGTTGCAACGCCTCCCCGGGCGAACCCCCAGCCTTGACCGGCGCCACGGGATCCATCGCACCAGAAGCTGCCGACACTTGGGGTTGCAACGCCCTCGCGGGTGAACCCCCATCCGCACCGACCAATCCCTCGGTCCCAGCACCGGCCACACCGGCATCGGCCCCCTCTGCCCCCACAGAGGGGAGAGCCGACCCATCACCTCCCTTTGCGGGGCCCCTGGTCTCCTCGGCCCCCTCTCGCCCGGCGGATGGGAGAGCCAGCCCGGAGGGGTCGGCCCCATCCTGCCCCCGAGGGGGGAGCGCCGCCGAGCCAGAATCACCCCCGACGGCGGTAGGAAGGCCGGCTTTCTTGGCCCTTTTCCTGGCCTTCACGGCCTCCCGCAACTTCCCCGCCAGGGGATCCTTGCGCTTCAGGCCGGTCGATCGAGAAGTCCCCTCGGGGGCCGCCCCCTTGCCCTTATCTCGGGCATGGACGCGACCCGCCGAGACTTCGGGCTCATCGGCTGCCGAGTCATCTCCCAGATCGATGACCTCGGCCGCCTCCTCCAGAGGCTCCCACCTCACGTCTGCAACAAGAAGAAGCCCCAGTCAGGAGAAGGAAAAGAGCTACCACCCGTGAAAAAGAGCCTCAAGAGCCGTACCTGTCGACGTCAACCGCGAGAGAAGACACCGTTCGATGTTCTCCGTCGTCACCAGCTCCTCGGTCGATTGGCGATTTTCCAGCAGACGGGCAGCCTGCTGCTCCACGTGGGGAGGGAACTCCTCCTGGCGAGGGGGCAGATTCGGGTGAAAGTTGGGCGAGGTCCAACATCTCCAGATCTCGTCCGTCGCCACCGCCTTCACCCAGAAGAATTGGGTCTTCCACCCCTTGTGCGAGGAGTCCTTCACCGCGAGCGAGATGCAGCTCCTATTCCTCCGCGCCTGGATGAAGTAGAAGCCCTTCCCCGCCGACTAGTGCGCCTTCAACTCAAAAAAGAAGTGGAAGAGGTCCAAAGAACGAAAAATGTCGTGCTGACGACAAAGAATCCCGAAGGCCGAAAGAAGAAGATAGGAGTTGGCCACCAACTGAATAGGCGCCAACCGGAAAAAATTAAGAAGCTACAGCACATAAGGATCGAAAGGAAGCCGAAATCCACTCTTCCAAGCCAGAAGGAAGGTGCAAATGAGCTCGCCACGATCATCCAGACTCGTCTCGTACGGAGTGGCCGTGATAAAGCTGTATCTGAGAGGCAGGCGGAAACGATGCTCCAGCCTCCGCACCTCCGCTTCCCCCAACTCACTACAGTTGGGGACGGGTTCCCGCCTCGCCGGCGCAAGCTCTAGACTCTGATCCGCCATCGAGTCGGGAAGAGATCCCTCGTACGAGCTCGAAGACTCCGGGGGAGAAGGAAGTTGCTGGACCGCCTCTGCGGTTATCCTCGCCAACTCCTCAAACGCCGCCGCAAGGCTCCGCGTCTCCGCTGTGCTCTCACGGCGCATCAAGAAGCAAGGAAAGCCTAAAACCCTGGAAGCCTAGAACGATGAACAGCGCCCCCTATAAACCCCTGAGGGTGGCGGTGCGCCGTTCCGTGCTCTGAGAAAAAGGGGGGCCCCTTCGTTTCAAATCCGTCAGGATCATCAATACGGGCCTCGGCGACCGCTATAAGCGGCTCCATAACGTCAACGGAGTTCCACCCACCTGAGCCACGCCGGTCCGAAGCCTCGAAAAACTACTCATCCGAGCCTCCTTGGCTCGGGAGTAGGAGGGGGACAAGTGGAGAGGGGGATTTCCACAGCCCACCACAAAGGCAGCCCAATAAGACCTACAAGGTCCAACCAGGCGAGCCCACCCAAGTGATAGCCCACAGTGCCCACTTAGGGAGAAAATCCCAATAAATAAGACTCGAGGAACCAACTCTCCCCGGCGGCCTTCTAGGCTCGGAGGGCCCGAGACAACGGTCAGGTCCCAAGGAAGGTCCGGCCTAAAGCCCTCTCCCCATCCGAGAGAGATAGGCTCCAGCCGATCTATCCGACCACACCCTCGTCGGGCCATGCCTATCGCTCGGACATGAGCTAGCATCCCCGAGGCTCGGTAAGACCGGTTGATTATCTGCAGGTGCGGCCGTTCAGAGTCCTCCGCCAGCGGGAGAGTCATGGGAGCTGCCGGACTCCAAGGGGATAACATTCCCACAATCAGACCATGAAAGCCCCCGTTAAAGACGTAACTCCCGCCGGGAACCCCTCAGCTTACAGGACTCCTGAAGGCGGCGCATTATTTAAGCAAGGGATACCCTCCGGAAGATGGTAAGATGAACTAAGCATTCACACACCCTAAGCTCCTGAGCACAATTCGCTTCACCCTTTGGTGGAGAGGATTCTCGCGCATCAGCTCTCTCCTCCCCCCATTATTGCTTCCACCATAGCTCTACTGACTTAGCCATCGGAGGGTTTTGCCCCAGAGAGATCCCCTGGGCCCTCTGATACGTTTCCCTCTCTTGCAGATTCATCTTCTGGTGATCCACAGCCCGCTCAGGACCCCGCGCGAGATCTCGCCTCTTCAATATCTAAAGTCACGGTTTAATAAAAATGAACCAAGCCCTCATAGTTATATTTTGATTAGCTTCCCTTTCTCTTACACAATCAAAATTATTGACTTCTTTCGGAATTACATTCACTAGTATTGAGATCAAGCAATTATGAAGTCATGTGATTTTATCTAGGGTTATAGCAATTTGATTTTTGCATCAATATTCAAATATTACAATTTGTTCAACAAATTTTCGTGCTACAAATTTTACGAGCACTCTAGTTCAGTGCACACCTTGTAACTGGAGGATATACATTGATCAGACGCCAATATCCCTAAGCACTTAGTGTGACTAACAGTCATGCTTTATATTAACAGAGTTAACATTTACACCTCATGACATACCTCAACTCATTTCTTGATGAGTGAGATGTATTTCTTAGTGTGCATGCCATTGCTCTGCCAGATTATCAGTCATTCTAAAGCAGAGTTTACTATGGCACCTCATGACACAGTCCTTTAGACATTGTTTCTCAGTGACCAAAGTCATTGCTCTGACAATTAATTACCCTTTAGACAATTTAGAAAGCTCATTTACTTCAAATCAATACTAATTTCATATACTTAACCAAATAAAGCCATGTAATCAATAGTGCAGATTTCAGAAGTTTTTACAAGACACAGCATGAAATAGTTGGTTAAAGTTTATTAAACATGATTCAGATATTTTTTAAGAGATTTTAAAGTCAAACTTAATGAATACATTAAACTTAAACCACCTGAGTTATTTCAAACATTCATAAAATCGTATAATATAAGATTCCTAGTTCAAGTGTTTTCAGATTTATGATCGAGACATGCCCCATTGAAATCTTCATGAATGACTGATAGAAGAGATTCAGCAAGAATAAGTGATTTTGAAGCCCATTGATTTCAAATATGATCAATGTTTATCAATAGAATCAATAAAAAGGATATGCACACCAAGCAAGATAACAGGAGGTCAGGCATGTTTGAGGATCTTCAAGGTTAATATGCAATGAATTCTGACATAAGTGTATGCATTTGACAACCTGCATGCAATGCATTGACTCCCCCTGACTAAATGCATTGATGTCCAGACACGACAATCTGAATTAGAGAGCTTCATTTGACTAGACAAAGGCATTTTACTCCCCCTGTCTATATGCGCAGAAAATCACTTGTTTTTGAATTTTCCAAAATAAATCCAGTGCAGTTAACTATACGCATGCATATGCAGTGACCACTTCTAAAGCACAATGCATGGACACAATTATGGTGCAGAGGCAACACACTCCCCCTGCCTAAATCTACTGAATCATCCTTTTGGAGCTTTCAAAATGGTTCAAATGTGATCAACACAAGTATGCAAAAGCACTGACTCCTTTTAGCAAATGCAATGATTTATCCCTTTTTGGATTTTTTAATTTAGATGATATGCAATGCAATTAACTATATGTATGCAAAGACATGCAAAGATACCAAACTCCCCCTGAAAACATGCAATATTTGCACTGAAGACTGAACATATGACTTTGTGACTCATGCTCATACAGACTGCCCTATCAAGCAATATGACCCATGGTGCTAGGCGGAGAACTTGGTCTAAAAGATCATCTCACACATAGTAAGAACCTCCAGACAGATTTCACCTGCCTTTTAGTAGCTTACCATTTATTATACCATTGAGGTCATGCATGACAATGCGATATCAACAGTCCTAAGTGCATCAAATTTTCAGTGAGTGTGAAATGCAAATTCAAGCATTTGATCAACAGCATGAAGTTCACACTTTTTCAGAAACAGATAGAACCTGATGTTTTCAGCAGTTCTGTATAGATGAACATTTATTTTAACATAATAATACAACCAAGTAAGCCCATGAAGCTCAATGCAAGTGTCAATAACAAATAAAGGATCATGTATGCATGAATCATGATATGCAGTTAAAAATAGATTACTAAGGAATTCAATTAACCACATATGAAGAGTGCAAGTCTTACCTGAAGAGTGCTTGAATGGGGTTTTATCAACTTGGGTGCCTTGGTTTATTTACCCCTCTTTATTCCTTTTCCCAAGGCACACCTGCAACAAACACATCATTTTGATGCAACAGGTACCCAAGAGGTCTTGGGTCCTGAATTAACAGTGACACCTTTGGCATGTGTTCTAAACAACTTTTTTGCATGAAGGTCATCAGATCTCATCAAGTAGCAATTATTCATTAAATGACCTATTTGACCACAGTAATGACATGATTCAGCAGATTTCAAGTTCTTTTTATGCAAATTACTGTTGTCATGAAGTTTATTAGCAGAGAGAGAATTCTGTTTACTATAATGATAGCAAGATACAGCAGATTTCAGATTTGATTTATGCACATTCTTATTAGCATGAATTCTATGTGCATATGCATGAAAATTTTTGTTAACAGAATTGAAATTCTGTTTATCAAAATAAGCTAGCCAACAGTCAGCAGCTCTATGGCCTGGCTTCCCACATTCAAAACATGCAGGAATCTTTTCTTTAAAAATAGATCCATTTCTACCAGAAGTGTTTCTATTGACAGGGAATTTACCAGATTTATAGTTAGACTTCCTTCCCTGAGCATGCCAACATTGGGCTGCAATGTGCCCCATCTTGCCACAGTGAAAGTATGAATTAGAATTTCTCCCACCAGCACTCAGCCAGCATTCAAATCTCTTATGACCCAATTTTTCACAATTAAAGCATGTCATATGCTGGTTTATTGAATCAAACTTGTTCTTGTTAAAAACATGACTGTTTGCATGAAATTTAGCATGATATGAATGTGATTTTTTCTTATCACTAAGAAACCAGCATTGTGTAATCTTGTGTCCTAATTTACAACAATGAAAACATTCAATTCCTTTTTTCTGAAATGAAGGATTTCTATCATGATATTTTCTAGCACTCAGATCATCCTTTTCCATCAACCTACATTCATGCATTAGATGTCCAAGTTTATGACAATAGTGGCATGACATTTTCATTTTGTGTGCATGTGTGTGTGTGTTTAGGTTATGTGTCACATGCACAGCATCTACATGAACAGACCTTTTCACTTTTTCAGCTTGTTTATGAAGGTCATTTTGTTTCTGTATTTTCTGAACAATGGGCTGTTTCACTTGTGAAGTGGTGGCTACACTAGGAGCTTTGACATTGATTGTAACAGCATTTGATTCTTTTACAAAGGATGTCATTAGTTTATTTTCAAATGATTTCTTAGTAATTGGCTTGTAGCCGATCCCTTCTTTTTGAGTATTCACCTTAACTCCTAGCAGCTTGTCTAGATTTTCTTGTCCATCAACAAACTTTGACAGAGAGTTCCTCAAGTCTTGGATTTCATATTCTAGAGAGGCAATGTGTAACTCATAACTGGCAATCTCTTGCTCACTGCAATTCACACATTCACTTAGCACCTTGTTAGCAGTTTTATATTTCTCAACTTCATGTTCCAGATTGATCAGTTTATCAGACTCTTCTATGTGAACAGACTTTCCTCTTTCTAATGTTACAAGTCTTTCAGACATAGCAGAGTTCAGCTGCTTGAACTTTTCATTCTCTTCCTTAAGCTTATCATTTTGAATTAACTCATTTATTAGAGTCCGATTTTCTGAGTTAACCTTGCTTTCTCTCCCAGCTTCAAACTCCTTCAATTCTTTTTGCTATTTTTCAAGATCTTTCTGCAATTCCATATTTACAAATTTTATGGCATTAAATTTTTCAGCAAACAAATTTTTCTCTTGCTCAAGTTTCCCGAATTTTTCTTCATTTTCTTTAACAGATTTTCTAAGACAGTCATTTCCAGATTTTAGCCTACTTAGTTCAGAGCAACCACATTCAAGTTCCTTCATCAATTTTTCATTCTGATTTTTATACATATGGATATCAGACAAACAGGCATCATGAGATTGCTTCATATTTGAACAATTTTCACATGGAGAACTTGAACTACCCTAATCACTTTTCTTTTTCAAGTTCTTGTATTGTTTTCTTAAATGTTCATGAGATTCAAGCAACTCAGCATATGCATTCTCCCAATCATCTAAAGAGAAATTCTCGAAGGGATTTACCTCCTCATCATTATCGTCTTCATTCTGATTGCTACTTTGATCGCTGTCACTTTGATTACTTCCGTTAGCCATCATGCAGTTGTCCTCATCAAACCTGTGAGCTAGCTTCAGCTTATCCAGGATGTCTTTAGCGGACCTGCAATCATGAAGGCAAGAATGTAAGGCTTTGTCAGTAGCTGCTTTCATCAGATTCAAAGCTCTCTGATTTTCTCCATCCTTTGATCTGTGACTGTCGGTCCACTTGGACACTTTCTTGGGTAATCTGTGAGGACCTTGTGAAATTAACTTCCACAGATCAGGATTAACTGATATAACATATTTGCGCAGACTGACAAACCACACATTAAAATCTGAACCGTTAAAAATCGGTGGACCACCCATGGAAACAGATCAGATTAATGCAACAGGAATGATGATGCACCAAAAGCGAGATAGCACCGAAGACTGCAGGATCGGATCTGCAGGTCGTTGGACCTTCTATGCAGACACCCTCTCTGATACCAAATGATAGGATCGGTGCGATGGTACAGAGGGGGGTGAATGTATCCCTCTTCAAAAATGCCCAGATTAAAACCAATCAGAGACAATTAGTTAGAAATCAACTAAACTGCTCTCTTATCACAACCGTGGACAGAGAAGCTCAGACTCACAAATGAGTTCTAATTCTTCTGAGCGAAAGAACAAACACTTCACAATCATATAAGCTCCCAAGGAAATCACAACAAATCAACCATGCATAACCTGTGAAGGGGAGATAGAAGATAAGGAGCAAACGCACAAGCCAAACCACGGCACAGATAATTTTTTAGGTGGTTCGGTCCACAGACCTACATCCACCCCTCACTCCAAACCGGAGTGAGTCTTCCACTAGCTAATGCTAGAACCGCAGACTCAGTCTGCAACAGGTGCTGCCTAACAGCTTGACAAACCAAGGGAAACAAATCCCTCAAACCAAGCTCTGCAACCCACAGAAGCTTGACACCTGGACTTGCTACCCACAAGACCAGAACCGGAGACGAGTCTCCCTTCCTCCAAACCAGAGGGAACCCACAAGTTACTCCCAGTCACTTGCAAACCAAAGGTCACAGACCTCTCTTCCTCCACACCAGAGGGAACTACTAGTGACACACAATCACTAGCAAACCGGAGAACAAGTCTCCCTTCTCCTGAAACCCAGGAGGAACCCTGATCCCAAACAAGGGAATCGTAAGAACAAGGTGAACAGATGGAAAGAACAAAATAAAAAACAAACACTAGAAAAACATAGCAACGTAAAACTGGAAATGCAATGCAAAATGTAGCTCTCGCAGGAGCAAGTCTGGCTTGGATTTGATCCAAATGCCAGTGAACAGATCTTCTGATGAATCCTCTTTCTTCTTCTTCACGAACCCTCTCTTTATCTCTCTTTCTCTTTTTCTTCTTCTTCACGAGCTCTCAGTCTATCTTCACTCTTCTTCTTTTTCTTCCTATTCTCTCTGCTCTTCTTTTCTTTTCTTCTTCTGCAACTTATTTCTTCTTCTTCTTCTTCTTCTGCTCTCTGCCTCTCTGCTGCTCTCTTCTTCTATCACTCTCTCGATCTCTTGATGACCATCTCTTAGCACGATCGCTTCTATTTATATCAGCAGCAACTAGTGCATGTGCAAGGCTTGTGCCCTCTCTGTCTAGAGTACCCCTCGGATCACGTGCCAGGTGCCAACCTCGGATCACGTGCCCAAACATTTTCCTCTTATCAAAGGATGTACCTATCAAGCAGTCATAAGAAGATATTAGAGGGATGTACAGAGTTGGTTCAGGATTTTAAGAAAGCGTGTACAGACATTAGATGCAGCATATAGGCAAGTATGTACAATGTGAGAATGTGTAGACTTTGAATGCCTTCATGCGACCTCAATGTAGAGACTTGACAAATGATGCATGAGCATAACAGAAAGGAATGTGCAGACTTCTATGTGGGAGCATGCTGCAAGACAACGTATAGACACTGGCTATATAGACTTTGAGCGCGTGCAAACAATGTGCAGACTTGTTGTATTGAACGATGCCCAACTGCATGGTGTATGGACTTAGAATGCATGAGATAGCAATGTATAGACTTGCACGAGTAGGCGACAATGTGTAGACTGGATGCACGAACTGTGCACATGAACACGGATGTACATACTTGCTACAGCATCAAAGCAACCATGACAGTGTACAGACTTGTTTTGAACAATGCACAAATGCAGTGTATGGACTTAGCGTGAGTGCAACAACAATGTATAGACTTTGTGATGCACAACCATATCCAATGTATAGACTTCAATGTAAAGGCTGGAGTGTGACGGATGTATAGACTTTATTGAATGCATTCTAGGCAAACGCTGTACAGACTTTGAGAGCAATGCAGGCTGTACAGACTTGACGAGCATGAAGCAAAAGAGTTGCAACGATGTACAGACTTCATCTAAGCAAGGGTTGTACAGACATTGGAATGTACATACTTTGAGTGATGCACAACCATATCGATGTATAGACTTTGGAAGATGATGCATGCACAGACTTTGTCTTACAATGTATAGACTTGAAAGACGATGCATGAGACGATGCATTGTATAGAGTTACCGATGCAATGTTCACACTCACTTAGACGATGAGTGAGACGCTGGACAATGTACAGACTTTATAGTGAAGAATGTATAGACTTGATAAAGCTTCAAAGCAACCATGAGCAGACTTTAAAGTGAAGAATGTATAGACTTGCAATGCATGAGACGCTGAATGAGACGGTCGGATGTACAGACTTGATAATGCAACCTAGGGCGATGTATAGACATGCCAAATGAATGTACAGACTCTGCATACAACAATGTGTAGACTGAGTCATGCGTGCACAATGGCTTGCAACGAACAATGTACTGACTATGCCATGTTCACAGTTAATGCATGTACAGACTTGTATAAAGAACAGGCTGTACAGACTTCAGATTCAGCTGCGAACTGAGCTAAAGAATGTATAGACTTGCTCAGCTATCAGCTAATGGATGTACAGACTTAATGAGATGATGCATGCATGCACAATGAAGTGTGTACAGACTTCATGTGTGTGCTGAACAAACAATGTATAGACTTGGGTGTGTGTGTGCATGCTAGAAGCAATGTATAGACTTGCTGAATTCACGAACATGCTATCAACCAGTGTGCAGTGCAGACTCTGAACACATAAACCATGACAGATGAACACATAAAGCAAATGAAGCATAGACCTTAAACCATGATGAACATAATGCTTCAAGGCTTTTTCCAGAGCAATCACCATCAGAAATGTTCATTCGATTAAACACAACAGCAAGTCAAATGTTCATTTGATTAAACACAACAGCAAGTCAAATGTTCATTTGATTAAACACAACAACAAGTCATTAATACCATTAACAAAGAATGACTTATGAATATTGACATCATCAAAACCATAGAGACACAACAAAGGGCAAACAAAAGATTGGTGGGCCCAGTAGAGCTTGTACATCCAAGTCAAATCCTAAAGCTCAGTCTCAGGTTAGGGGTCAGCCTACACATGCATATAAACCCCATGCTAAGACCACCAAGTCTCCACCACCACCTCAATCTCAGAAGAAGACCCAACACACACCTATGAATAGGTCAGCAGGGTCCAAGGTGCAGGGGTGACAGAATGCATTTAGAGCTCAACCCAAACATTTCTATCAATCTAGAGCCCAGTCCTACTGCACAGTCAACCTTTCCAAATAGGTCAGGGTGGACTTGGACTCAGGGAAGGTTTACAGGTCATGGACATCAGGCTACATAGTCTTATAGACCTTACACAAGAAATTAGGTTGGTGGGTATGGCAATTGGACACCTAGGAACCAACATTTCTTCAGCCAGCCCAAAGATTACTATGGCCAAAGTTTCGTGAATACACCCTGGCCAAGGCACTGGTGTAGACACGCCAAAATTGACATTATTTTTGAGTATATTTCATATCGCTCTGCGATGCCCCATTTGACCCTCAAATCAGCTTATTTGAGTGGTTTTCCCACTTTTCATGGATTTCCCCTGATTTCTCCTATTTTTCCCCATTTATCTCCTTTTTCCTATTTTTCTGGATTTTTTGGGCATTTATCTCTATTTTTTTGAATTCACGCCCTCATCAGAGGCGTGTTTTTTTGAAACACGACCTTGTCTAGGGCGTTTTCTGCCATTTTATCTATTTCTTCCTCATTTTATCTATTTTATGAATTTTCTAAATTCACGACCTGGGTAAGGGCGTGTTTTCTTCAAAACATGACTTAACCAAGGGCGTTTCTTAAAGAAAGGACGACCTCACCTGAGGGCGTTAATTCTTCTAGGTTTGACCGACTTCCCCATTTGAGCTCTTGAAATTAACGCCCTTCTCAGGGGCGTGTTTTTAAAAGTGGCTTTATTTAAGGCGTGTTTTACATTTTTCAAATATGGGGAGTTTTTATTGCTAAATTTGGTTTTTGAGAAACGCCCTTGTGCAGGGCGTGTTTTTGAGAAACGCCCTATGGGTAGGTCGTCAATTCATTAATTGACGCCCTTACCTAAGGCGTGTTTTACCTTCTGGCTTCGCAGCCCTTTCCCCAGAGAGTCCTTGCCTCGTTAGACTCCTCCCCTATTTTGGGCTCTGGCCCATTCTTATCATTTCCCTCGGTAGGACTCTTGCCTTCCTATCTCTTCATCCGATTCTATTTAATGGAGAGATTGCCTCTGTTAACAGGTTCGGAGGTCCTTCTTCTTTCTTCCTTCCCCCCGTTCTGTTGTCCTTCTTCTTCTGCTTATTTGTTTTGTTCCTTTTTTCTTCTTTTTCTTCTTTTTCTTCTTCTCACGCAGGTCACTGTCGGCTGAAGGAGGGGCTTCTATGCTTCATTCTTCATCCTCTTGAAGTCTTCTCCCCATCGAGAACCCAAGCCAAGGAGCAAACGATCAGATTTTCTTCTTATCACCCTCATCTCTTTGCTTTTGTTTTATCATCATCGGTTTGTTCATATGTTCATGTTACATGGATCATGTTCATGTTTATATTGATTTTTCATACTCAATCACATTGAGATCTCCCCATAAGTGCAACACTTGTACTCTTTCCCCATTATATTTTACATGCATTCATATCTCCCACACCCTCATTGCATAGGGGTTTAAGGGCAATCCCCTTAAGGTGTGTTCTTCACCATGATGTCATGCTCATCTTTATTTAGGATTTGATGCTACACACCATGTTCTAATGTATATCTTTATTGGTGTTGTTGTCTTTCTTACAAGGGTAATTGATTGAAGACTCTCTTCGTCGGCCGGCCGATCTTGAAGAGAAAAGGAGTACTCACATCCCCCGCATCTTTTGAGGTATTTTGCGATCATCTCCCCATATCAATCTCCTCTTTGAGACCCTCGTGTCTCTGGCGATCACAAACTCCTCTTGTGCACCTCATGCATGTTTTTTTCTCCACATTATTGATTATTGCTTATTATTAATATTTTTCTTAAGTGGATTTTAAAAGAGATCTACAAATTGGCGATCACGGTGGGACCCTTTCTTGTTTTTATTTTGATTACCCCTTTCTCTTTGGCACCCACGTGTGCCCTTTCCCATTGGTACCCTCCGTACCCTTTCCTTTGTGCCCCTCGGGCACCCTCCATTGTGCTTTGCACTCTCCCCTAAGTGATTTGTCAATTGAATAGATTTGTTTTAAAATTTCCACTTATTTAAAATTTTGATGAGCATGATTCTTTTAATCTGTTGATTGCCTTGCTGCTGTGAGTGCTTCTGTCATTTCTGGCCGTGAAGGAGTTTCTGAAGGAAGCTAATTCACGCCCCTGTCAGAGGCGTGTTTTCGTTTAACACCCTCCTCCAAGGGCGTCTCTTTCATGAGTAACGCCTTCTGACAGGGCGTTTTTATTCATATCTCCTACACTGAGAATTCACGCCCTAGAGCAGGGCGTTTCTTTGTTGCGTAGCGCCCCACATCAGGGTGGGTTTTATAATTTGACGCCCTACCCCAAGGGCGTCCTTTCCTTTGTAACGCCTCACCCAGGGCGTTTCTTTGACTTGGTTGGCATCTATTGCATTTTAACGTCCTCGCCAGAGACGTTTCTTTTAGTTTTAGCGCCTTGATCCAGGGCGCGTTTTACCTTGCCTGTGGGCCCCCCACAGTGTTTCGCGCCCTGCCCCAGGGTGTCTTTTTGATTAGTAGCGCCCTGCCCCAGGGCGTCTTCTTCCTGTGTTTTCGCCGTGCTTCCCCGTTTATTTCTTCATATTTTATATTCTGTTATACATCTGTTGCATTTACACATATTTGCATTTGGGTTGGGAGACCTCCTCTCTCCTCATTGGGATCCACACACCCCCTTGGAATCGGGATGACCCTCCATTGAGCATTCCGTCTCTTTGGACCGGAAATCCCTTTTCCAAGCCTCCGTAAGTCCCCGCACCCGTGGATTCCCTCACGGACGCCGGGCAGGTTGTACCCTTTTGGAGTCCCGGATTAGTTGGCCTATACGTGGTGAGTGAGAGTTCCTAGTTGGCATTGGAGTTCAAATCTCATTTGAAACTAGGACTCTCCTTGTGTGAATCTTTCCAAACTTTATTAAAATCTTTAATTCACCAAGGTTCAAACAAATCAAATCAAGATAACCATTCCAACTTGTGTGCTTATTTGCATAATTATTGAGAATTTTTGATTATATAATGGCTTACCATGATAGAAACATGTTCAATTCAATTCATGAGGATGCACAACCTAGCACTTCATATCCTCAATTTCAACATGTTAATCAGCATTCTCACCATTCTTTCAAGGGACCACGTCCTTATTCTCATGGTCATACCCAACCCATGGGCAATGTCCATTCTTATGGTCCCCCTCTTCAAGTTCGAGCCACTATTCCCTCGGGACCGTCTCCTCCCAATGACGAGAAGGTCTCTCGAATCATCCATGCATTCGATCATCTTACCCCTCAACAGATCCAAGCCCTTAAGGCTGCCGTTGAGGGTACATCTCATGCATCTCTCCCTCCTTCCAATTCTATTCGGGTGGCCCATCACCCATCTCCCTCCAATTCTACACGGGTGGCCCATCACCCACCTCCTCCTTCCAATCATATTCGGGTAGCCCATTACCCATCTCCCCCTATTCATTATACTCGGGTGGTCCGACACCCGCCTCCTTCTATTTCTCCTCCCTCACGGCCCCGAGGCCCATTTATTCATTGCAATCCGGCCCATCCGGGTTCTTTTACGGGTCATACCGTCAACTCCCCTCCACGGCCTTTTTATGCGGCCCCTCCTCCTTCAAGGCCCTGCCAACCTTCTATTGTTCAAGTCACACCCCTCCAACAATCTCTTTTTGATAAGATTACTTCCATGGAGGAACAATTAAAGAGGGTCACGGTTCCTCTTACTCCGGTCAATCCTCTCCATGCCGCTTTGGACGAAATAACTAAGTTGGAGAGAGAATGGAAGGATAGGAGAGATGATTATGATATCGGCATTCCAAGCGAGGAAGAACCGACAACTGAAGAATCCGAGGTAGTGTACGATGATGATGAAGCTCCGCAGGCACCCCTTCCGAGTTTCCTTAATTTCCCGCTCCCTCCGCTATCATTCGATGAACCTCCTGCTCAGGATGAAACCATCCCCGATCCAACCCCCATTTATGAGACTAGTTGGTGTTACGACGATGGGTCGATATTCCAATCACCCGCACCGGCACCTATTGAGTCTCTTCCCATTCCTACTCCCACTCCTAACACTGCTCGCCCCGTCCGGCATTTTCTACGCACCAAACCTTCACCCATTAACCCTCCACCAACTACACCTCCACCCACTATACCATCAACCTTCACACCATTAGCCACCGCTGAGCCTTCCATTATAAAACCTCCACCTATTAAGTCAGTAACCTCCACATCGGCCCACACCGAGCCTACCACTGAACCTCCTCCAACTGACCTCCCATTACCACCATCCCTAAAAACCACCTTACCTACCCCACTATTTAACCCTCCACCTTTACCTATGGCTAATCCTGAGCAGGACCCACCACTTTTTGCACTCGAGCTAACCCCGACCGCTTGCAAGCAAAGGGAGAAACTCGATGTGTTTGAACCTCCGCCTCCACTTACGCCAACACCTTCCATTATAACTCCACCATCCACGGAGCCTTCCGCCTCCGCCTCACCTCCCTTTGTTACTCGGAAGGGGCGTGCTTCTGCAGCTACTCGCGCCAAGGATAAGCAAAAGGCGGGCAAGAAGACTTTGGCCACGACTGTGCCATTCAAGATTCAAGAATTTATTTACCGGATGCCAATCCGGGTTATTGTGCCGCGCATGATCGAAGAGGCCGAGTCACCGCCACTGCTCAACAGATGCCAAGCGTTAACACCGTATGAAGGCCGGGCAGGGCACCCTTTGTTCAAACCTTCGAATTCCGAATTCATTTACAAGGGGCGAATGCCCATTTTATTCAACATTCCATATTCATCACCATCAATGGGCAAGATAATGCTTCCCATTCCAACTCTACGACTCCCTCACTTTATTGATCTTCACTTTCCAAAGGGGTTGTCATTTATTGAAGCTTCCTTTATTGGGCCAATTGGCCGTACATGTTCACTGCCATGGAGGGGCAGTTACCTTGATGCTAAGGGACCATCCCTTATTTGTTCCACTTTCTATTCGTCCATCTCTATCACTTCTTCTTCATGGGCCATTCCCAGGGTTAAGAGGAGGATCTCGTCCTCTCATCCTTCAAATTCTCCATATTCCTTGCATCTCATGCATTTTGTTGCATTTATGCATTCACAGCATTCATCGCATTGCATTCGCATACAATTGCATCTCCTGCTTCCCGGGTTTCCAAACCCGTACCTTCCTCGTCTTCCGGCACCGCTGGATATTTCGCATTTCCCATCTTATTCATATTCATCTTTTTGTCCACTCCCCTTGGGGCATTGCGTCCCCTTTCCTGCTATTTCCCTGGAACCTCCAGGAACTTTATCCCTCCTCTTTGGGCATCTCGCCCTTTCTGATTCTACTCCTCTGGAATCTCCGGATTTTCCCCTTGGGCGTCGCGCCCCGTTCCATTTGCTTCCTCCGGAACCTCCGGATTCTTCCCTTGTCCTTTCAGGGCATCGTGCCCCTTTCCATTTACTTCCTCCGGAACCTCCGGATTCTCCGTCTTATTCTCTCTATCATCTCCCAGGGCATCGCGACCCTCCTGATTTCATTCCTCCGGAACCTCCGGACCTTCCATATTTCCTTCAATTCATCTTTTTGCTCCTCCGGGACTCCATATCTTTTATTCTCTTCTTCCTTTTCCGTCATCTTTTTCGTCATCTTTTTCCCTATTTCTCCCCAGGGCATCGCGTCCCTTCTTTCGTTATCCCTCCGGAGCCCCCGGATGATTCCTCCTATCATGATTCTCCTCCTTTACCTCCGGACCCTCCGGATCCACCTCTTTCTATCTACCAATTTCTTCTTCTAATTCCTCCTGATTCTGGGTCCGACCCAACTTCTTCCACATCCACTGCCTTGGGCATCTGCCCTTTCTCCCATTGCTTTAGAGGCTTTAGTCCTCACTCCACCTCCTAATTTTCCGCTTCTTTTGTGAACTGTTCCTTGTAATCAGGGTCTCCGCGCCTTAATAAGGGAGTTCTAGCCCTTATCTCTTTTCCTTTTCCCCTTATTCGTCTGAGTCTGGTTTGAGCACCACTCATTCTCGTTAAGCCACTCCCAAAATCCTTTGCTTCCAATCCTTTTGACTGCCAGAGAGGACGAATCTCACGATGATCAACCTCGCCTCTGACAACTGCTTCTACAAAGGTTGCAAGGTAACATATTGGCGTAAGTATGCATTTTGATGATATCATTTTCCCATTTCTTCACGCATGATTTTCAAAAGGAAGTGCTTCTTAACAAGATTAAGAATGGTGTTTTAAACCTTTATCTTAGGCTTTTAATTGAATCATTTCAAAAAAAGAGTCTTTTGATAAAAACCCCACACTGGGAATTCAACATTCTCTCCCCGCTTGTTAAGAGCAACCCTTAGCTGGGCATTCCACACACTTCACGGCGTCCTTAGCTGGCTCCTTTGATAAAAACACCGTTGCTATCTTGGCCATGCCATGAGTATATCTGGAAGTCTTTTTCTCTTCTTTATTCGGCCACATGCAGGGGCAAGAGGTTGACGGATAAGATGACCCAACCTCGGTAATCCCCAATACGAGAGGAGTCTCAAATAGGGGAAGTCTTGACCCAAAATCAATATGAATTTTTATATGAGTTTTCATGATATACATTTCGCCAAAAGGGCTATTATGGAAATCAAATCAGAATTTTGATAATTGCAATTAGGAATTAAGGCATGACAAGAGTGGCCAAGTCCTCGCAGGGAAAACCCTGGTCGTATGCATGTCAAGGGTCTAAAAATCAAAGGCACAAAGCCCCGGCACAACAGACTACCTCTTTGAGGGGAAGCACCTTGGAAGGAATTCAAGTCCCGACGTCTCCCATCCTGCATAAAGCTTATCTCCAATTATTCTTCTCTTCTCCCTCCAAGACCGAATGTTTCTCAGGTATGGCCTTGGTAGGAGCACCGTTGATCAAAGGCGGTCGGTTATAGGGCGCCACCTTACAATGCACGCCCAGCTTTGGACTGTTTTAAGCAAAAAGGGAAGGAACGAGGACCCCTAGTCAGTGGTTCAATAACACCCTTTGATGCTGCATTTGCGATGTCTAAGCCAAAATCCATAAAAATTTGAATATCTTTCCAAAAGTACACAAAAATTTGCATATTACAAAATTCATAAACATTTGAAAATTTTTGAAAACTCATAAAAATTTGCATATTTCAAAACTCCAAAAAAAATTTGCATTGTATTCTGATGGTGTTCTGCAGGAACCATTTTTACAAGGACCAAGAGCACGGGATGAGTCCTTTCTCCAATCATTGCTATCAAGCCGTTGACTCTTCCCGATATTATCATGCCACCCTGGGCATTTTTTAATTATTCATCTCCAGATCTTTCAATCAAATTCTATTGATTATTCTTCTGATTATCATCTTGAGATCATTCAATCAAATTCCTGCTAATTTTTCATCTGATTAATTTTGCCGCTGGGCATTCCTCAATCTTTCAACTCCAAACTTTGATTATGTCAAGTTGACATCCTCCTAATGAAACAACAGACAATGATGTTTTGCAATACAATGCTATTCATGCTAAACATGCTTCGCTGTGATTCATGCTTGAATGCTATCCACACCAAGCTTTGAGTGCTTTGAGGTCTATACTGTAATTGCTTATTGATGCTTATTCATGCTATGCTTGAATGTCTTATTCATTGTTTGTTATCTTTTATATCTTGGCTAATGAATTTTTGAGCGCAGGATAAGAAGCTCTTGGTCCCGCCGACTGGGCATCATCATCAAAGTCCCACGGTGCTTGCAGCTCATTTCTCAGTTCCCATGCTTATTGATATCACCATCTCCCTGTATGCATTCTACTATATGTTACATATGTTACTAGATTATATCAAGGACCTTGTGGCTTTGGTAAATCTAGGATTTGAGTTCCCCTTCATCAAAAATAATGATGATTCCAGAGAAGTCTTAGTCACACGGATAGGCCGTTGAGCCGTCCAAGACTGGGGACGATGGTTCCTTTTTACGAGTTGGTGCGTGGATAAACGGGTTTCGGCTTAGTATCAGCTCGCAGAATTGGTTTCTTGACCCAGTCTGGGCAGTTTAACAATATTATCCTTGATTATATTATATTTTCATTTGTTATTTTTCCTTTAGCCCAGCATGCATTCATGTAGGAATTTGAAGCAATTGTTGAAAAATCTTTCTGATAAGCTGGTTTTGAGAGTTGAATTGATCTTAATTTTTCCCGATATGAGATATTCCTTGCCGAATTGAGTCCTCAGTTCGTTTTGTCGCTGTTTTGGGTGTTTTTCTCGAAAGCTCCTTGTTTGGATTTTTATCATCTTATTTTTAATCTCCTTCCCTTTGATCCACCTTGGCTGCAGCACGTCCACTGGCTGGTAACCGCTCCCCAATGGTGAAACTTGCAGGTTTGTGACCTGAGGTACTTCCACCACGCTGGAAGTTGATCATTTATTTTATCTCCTTCGTGCACCGCGTGCGTATCTCCCCTTTTATCCAAACATTGTTGATTTCCTTGAATTTCCCGAGATTTGCCTCATCTCGTGCTTTTCATTTGATTCTCATCAAGTGATGTTGATTGCGTGTATCATCACACCTTGGTATCTACTTTTCAGTTTGCTACGCTCCCTTGCAAAGCAGACGCCAAGGCGGGGCAGCTGTAGACACGCCAAAATTGACATTATTTTTGAGTATATTTCATATCGCTCTGCGATGCCCCATTTGACCCTCAAATCAGCTTATTTGAGTGGTTTTCCCACTTTTCATGGATTTCCCCTGATTTCTCCTATTTTTCCCCATTTATCTCTTTTTTCCTATTTTTCTGGATTTTCTGGGCATTTATCTCTATTTTTTTGAATTCACGCCCTCATCAGAGGCGTGTTTTTTTGAAACACGACCTTGTCTAGGGCGTTTTCTCCCATTTTATCTATTTCTTCCCCATTTTATCTATTTTATGAATTTTCTAAATTCACGACCTGGGTAAGGGCGTGTTTTCTTCAAAACATGACTTAACCAAGGGCGTTTCTTAAAGAAAGGACGACCTCACCTGAGGGCGTTAATTCTTCTAGGTTTGACCGACTTCCCCATTTGAGCTCTTGAAATTAACGCCCTTCTCAGGGGCGTGTTTTTAAAAGTGGCTTTATTTAAGGCGTGTTTTACATTTTTCAAATATGGGGAGTTTTTATTGCTAAATTTGGTTTTTGAGAAACGCCCTTGTGCAGGGCGTGTTTTTGAGAAACGCCCTATGGGTAGGTCGTCAATTCATTAATTGACACCCTTACCTAAGGCGTGTTTTACCTTCTGGCTTCGCAGCCCTTTCCCCAGAGAGTCCTTGCCTCGTTAGACTCCTCCCCTATTTTGGGCTCTGGCCCATTCTTATCATTTCCCTCGGTAGGACTCTTGCCTTCCTATCTCTTCATCTGATTCTATTTAATGGAGAGATTGCCTCTGTTAACAGGTTCGGAGGTCCTTCTTCTTTCTTCCTTCCCCCCGTTCTGTTGTCCTTCTTCTTCTGCTTATTTGTTTTGTTCCTTTTTTCTTCTTTTTCTTCTTTTTCTTCTTCTCACGCAGGTCACTGTCGGCTGAAGGAGGGGCTTCTATGCTTCATTCTTCATCCTCTTGAAGTCTTCTCCCCATCGAGAACCCAAGCCAAGGAGCAAACGATCAGATTTTCTTCTTATCACCCTCATCTCTTTGCTTTTGTTTTATCATCATCGGTTTGTTCATATGTTCATGTTACATGCATCATGTTCATGTTTATATTGATTTTTCATACTCAATCACATTGAGATCTCCCCATAAGTGCAACACTTGTACTCTTTCCCCATTATATTTTACATGCATTCATATCTCCCACACCCTCATTGCATAGGGGTTTAAGGGCAATCCCCTTAAGGTGTGTTCTTCACCATGATGTCATGCTCATCTTTATTTAGGATTTGATGCTACACACCATGTTCTAATGTATATCTTTATTGGTGTTGTTGTCTTTCTTACAAGGGTAATTGATTGAAGACTCTCTTCGTCGGCCGGCCGATCTTGAAGAGAAAAGGAGCACTCACATCCCCCGCATCTTTTGAGGTATTTTGCGATCATCTCCCCATATCAATCTCCTCTTTGAGACCCTCGTGTCTCTGGCGATCACAAACTCCTCTTGTGCACCTCATGCATGTTTTTTTCTCCACATTATTGATTATTGCTTATTATTAATATTTTTCTTAAGTGGATTTTAAAAGAGATCTACAACTGGCACAGAAGCAACAAATCTGTAAATAATCTTGCTGGTGCAAATAAGAAGCCCATTGATTTGAAATCCAACTATAGTAATGCCTATGAAAATAGAAAATGAGAGAGCCAAAGTAATGAGAAAATGACTTGCCACTGTGAAGCTATAGGGTATCATACCCTGGGGATTACGAAACAAATGTGGATTCCTAAAAGCTTGCTTTCATGTTTTAATTGCATTTCATTTGCTCTAGAGCCCAATCAGACTGGGGTTCCAAAATTCTCTACCTGATTGTGTGTGCAGGTATGCCTGGCAGCCAAGAACAATCTGTGGTACTTGGATAGTGGCTGCTCCAAGCATATGACAGGAGATAAGGCCAAGTTCTGCATGCTGACAGAGAAACATGGAGGCCTTGTCACCTTTGGTAGCAACACAAAGGGTAAGATTGTCGGGACAGGTAAGGTAGGTAAGTGTACTACCTATTGCATTGAATATGTCATGCTGGTTGAAGGTTTAGCATATAATTTACTTAGTATCAGCCAGCTATGTGATAAAGGATATAAAGTTCTTTTTGACTCTCAATGCTGTAAAGTTTTTGAACTTGATTCCGAAATTATTAAATTTTCTGGTAAAAGAATAAATAATACTTACGTGATAGACTTAGATGATATACAACATTCTAACCTATGCCTTACTGCTAGCAGAGAGGACTTAGCATTCTTATGGCATCGTAGGTTAGGCCATGCTAGTTACACAGTATTGCATAAATTGAATAAGCACAGCATGGTTAGAGGACTTCCTGAAGTTTCTTTTAAGAAAGAAAATAAACTCTGTGATGCATGTTCTCAGTCCAAATTAACTAGGAAGTCATTCAAATCTAGAACAGAAAATATGTCTTCTAAACCCTATGAGCTGATACACATAGACCTTTTTGGGCCAACCAGGTCTGTCAGCTTATCAGGGAGGAAGTATGGGTTTGTCATGGCAGATGACTTCTCTAGGTACACTTGGGTATATTTCTTATCACATAAAAGTGATGCATTCACAGAATTTCAGGAGTTCTGTTTTAAAATAAACCAGAAATATGAAAATATTTTAACTGATCATGGAGGTGAGTTTGAAAACTCACAGTTTGATGATTTCTGCAGGACAAATGGAATTCATCACAAGTTATCCTCACCAAGAACACCTGAGCAGAATGGAGTTGTGGAGAGGAGAAACAGAACCCTAGTGGAGATGGGTCGAACACTCTTGGTTGAAGGTGGTCTGCCAAGGAAGTTCTGGGCTGAAGCTGTAAATACTGCCTGTTATGTAATTAACAGAGCTATGGTAAGACCTTCTACCCAGAAAACACCTTATGAGATCATAAAGGGTAAGAAACCTTCAATTGCTCATTTCAATATTTTTGGTTGCAAATGCTTTATTCACATAAATGATAAAAGAGACCTTGATAAATTTGAACCTAAAGGTGAACCAAGAATTTTTCTTGGTTATTCTGAAAACACCCGGGCATATAGAGTATATAATTTGAATTCCAAATCTGTTGAAGAATCTCCACATATTGTCTTTGATGAATCTTTGGTAAAGACTAATATTGGTCAATGCAGGAATGAAGACAATGGTGATATTCTGAAAGAAGGGAATCCTGCAGACAAATCCGAAGATGAGGAAGAAAATGAAGAGCTTATTGGATAAGAGCCTACAGTTCAGGGGGAGGTAAATGAAAATCATGATGATGAAATTGTCAACATTAGACATCTGAAAGATCATCCTGTAGATAATGTAATTGGTAATTTGCATGACCCTCCTAGGACTAGAGGCCACTTAATAATTCAAAATAAACTGAATGCATATGCTTTTGTATCACATGTAGAACCTAAGTCCATTGACTGTGCTCTCAAGGATGTGCATTGGATTAATGCCATGCATGAGGAGCTCAATCAATTTGATAGGAATAAGGTGTGGCATTTGGTCCCACCTCCTGATCATGAGACAGTCATAGGGACTAAATAGGTCTTCAGGAATAAAACTGATGAATTAGGGAATGTGAATAAGAATAAGGCTTGTAGCTCAGGGGTATAATCAGGAATTTGGAATAGACTTTGAAGAGTCTTTTGCCCCTGTAGCCAGGTTAGAAGCAATCAGAATTTTATTCGCTTATGTATGTTCCCTAGGAATAAATCTTCAGCGGATGGATGTAAAATCTGCTTTTCTGAATGGGGAAATCAGTGAGGATATCTATGTGAGGCAGGCTCCTGGCTTTGAATGTTTAGACTTCCCCAATCATGTTTATAAACTTCGTAAAGCTCACTATGGTCTTAAGCAAGCTCCTAGAACTTGGTATGATAGGTTGAGCAAATTCCTCATAGATAAGAACTTCACAAGAGGTGTAGTTGATCAAACCTTGTTCACTAAGGTAAGTCATTCAGATATTCTTATTATTCAAATTTATGTGGATGACATTGTTTTTGGGTCAACTAACCCCAAACCGTGTGAGGAGTTTTCTCAGATTATGACTAATGAGTTTGAAATGAGCTCAATGGGCGAGCTCAAATTATTTCTTGGACTGCAGGTGACACAGTCAAAAGAGGGAACCTTCATCTCTCAGTCCAAGTACATAAGGGATTTACTGCAGAAATACAAGATGGACAACCTCAAAGAAATAGCTGCTCCAATGGGTACCTCGACCAGCTTAGATGAAGATCCTCAAGGTAAACCAGTGGACTAAAAGCTGTATAGAGGTATGATCAAAACCCTTCTATATCTTACAGCATCTAGGCCTGATATTCAGTTTGCAGTGTGTTTATGCTCTAGATTTCAGGCTAGTCCTAAAGAGTCACATCTTAAATCTGTGAAAAGGATTTTTAGATACCTACTAGGCACCCAAGAGGTTGGTCTTTGGTATCCTGCCAAAGTGTGAGTTAGAACTTCTAGCCTACACTGATGCAGACTATGCTGGGTGTCGAGTAGAGAGAAAGAGCACTAGTTGCTACTGTCAATTCCTTGGTGACTGTCTAGTAACTTGGGCATCTAAGAAGCAACACACTGTAGCTTTGTCTACAACTGAAGCTGAATACGTTGTAGCTGGTAACTATGCAGCCCAAGTACTTTGGATCAAGCACCAACTGGCTAATTATCAAATAAAACTGGAATATATTCCAATTTTGTGTGATAATACTAGTGCCATATGTTTAGCTAAAAATCCTGTTCATCATTCTAGGACTAAGCACATAGAGATCAAACACCATTTTCTTAGAGATGCTGTTAATAAAAAGGAAATTGAACTGAATTTCATTGAAACTGAAAAACAAATTGCTGATATCTTTACTAAGCCACTAGGGAATGAAAGGTTCAAATTTCTTAGAAGAGAACTTGGCTTGTGTAAATTTCAACATGATGAATAGAATTCAGTTGGTTTGAATATCTCGTTTTAAATTTGTTTGTCTGAATAAAATTCTGTGACAGTTGAATAATGGATCAAACCTTGCATGCATCACATTCACATTCTTCATGACATATTCATTGAATAACATGCATATCATAACTACATGTATATAGACAGGGGGAGTGTTTTATGTAATTCAGAGTGGGTGTCAACTTCATTGCAACTCAAATTCTTGTCTCTCGTGAATTCATTCATTCCTTGACCCTGATGAGTTGAGTCTGACAATATGGCAATCTGTTAGTCAGTTCTAATTCCTAAGCAATAGAAAACAGACTTCTTCCTTTATAAGAATTTTAATTGCTTAAAGACTGACTTAATGGTTTAAATTTTATAATCTTTAGAGTTTAAAGATTACAATCAGAAAATAAGAATGCTGATAATTGATAAAGCTCTCAACCCCTATTCATTACATGTCAGACAAAGTTAACTGTATCTGAAATCTGAAAACTCACCTGAAATCCTATTAGAGAAGGCTAAGTATGTGTATTGTCCTTAAACAAGTTATTTTGAAACAAATAAAGGACAGCTAAGAAAATGTTGAAAATCATAAAAAATATTTAAAAAATAATGTTGGCAGAGCAATGACTGGTAAAGCACTGAGAAACTGAGTGATCCATCAAAGAAATGGACAATACTTAAGTCATGAGGTGTATCAGTTATCTCTGTATAAATGATCAAAACAGTAAGGTGGTTTCACTGAGTACCTAGGGGTAACTGGCATCTGATAAACGTGTACCCTCACACAAAAAGGTGTAAATCAGCTTTATTGAAATTGATCATAGGCAGAATGGTTCATTATGTTGAGTATCTAGGGGTACTTGCGTCTGATAAACGTGTACACTTACGTAAAAAGATAAATGATACCTGAATGCCCTTAATGAAATAAAATTGAAAATGCTGCTCCTTCAAAAGAAAATTCAGATATGTCAAACTGTTTAATTTCAATACATGACCTGGTATCTCCTAACAATTTTTACTGAGTCTAAGAAAGTAAGATATTTTTGAAACTGAATCTCGCATGCTCAAATGTGATTTTGGTTTATTGCTATTATCATGTACAGAAAACTTATCCAATGATTGTAGTGCATGAACTCTAAATTCTATAACCTTTAAACCAGAACTCTATCTGAAAGCAGTTTCTAAATTCATATGACTGAAGACTCTGTGCTTTAGAATGCTTATTCCTGAACTACTTGTTCAGAATGCCAGTCAGATGATTTCTCTTGTTTCTTCCCTTGTAATTTCTTTCCCTCCTCTTTGTTGATGGCAATGGGGGAGAATATACTGTCTGTTTGACAAATTCCAGGGGGAGTGTATGCATCATGTTATGGCAAAGGGGGAGATCTTGTGAGCAGGGAGTTAGTTTTCATTTCTTAGCATGCATTCATAGCATCTGCATGACAAATCTGACTAACAAATCATGTCTTTCATCAAAAATACATCTGTATGACAGGATGCTGCTATTCTATATGATAGGATGTTGCCATCATCAAAAAGGGGGAGATTGTTGTGACTCCTCTGTGTTGATGATGTTGACAATAAGCTTTACTTCAGTGGCAACAGCTTGTTTTGATTGATTGGCAACTGTTTATGTTTTGATGAAACTATCTTTATCAGATTGTCTACGTGTTCCATGCAGTCAGAGTCTATACATCATCATGCACACACACACAGGTCTACACATTGCACACACACACAAGTCAACACACTCAAAGTCTATACATTGCATTAAAGCATGCTCATAGTGATGTGACACGATATGCAGCGGAGGACAAAGATATCAATTTGATGTGTCGCGACTCCCTTGGACCTAGGATAGCAAGCAGCACTATGAGTCGGCAACGTCGCACATGCGGTTTCGCTCGTGGAAGCACACTCGGATCCGTAGAAGGACCGGCGATGGTGGTGAGGGTCCGAGGTTGGACCTCGAGGCTCCAAGGGTCGGCCGGATAGGGATAGATCCCAATGGGCCAGGGATGCTCGATTTCAAGGGCGGCCGGCACGCCGAGGGCGTGGGATGCAATGGCTCTCTCTCAACTCGCTCCGCGGTGAACACTTGATTGGATTGAATTATAGATCGAGCGCTCGTCTCACCTCCGACAGACAACTAAGAGCGATACTAAGCTAGCAATGGTAATAACCAGCAGCGAAGAGTGGCCAGGAGCTCACCTGATCGGCGTGAAGACGTCGATCCCGGTCGGAGACGAGGGCGAGCGGGGAAGTGTGCTCCCCGCACACTGCGCCGGTGAAGCTTCAAAACCTGTTCAAGAGTACAATTACTACACCTCGCGCAGGAGGGTGATCTCGGGGGTGGGAATTGGTTAATTACAGACAAACACTACCACCACGCAGGGTGGGGCGGTAAGCCAGCCAGGCGGGGATGGGAGGACGGACCGAAGTGGTTAAAAAGGAAATCAATGTGGGTTCAGCTGCAATCTGGACTGCTGGATAGGGTGCTGTTGTTGGCTCTGTCCCGGGCTCGTCCGGACTCCGAATTGAGCGAAACCACCTCGCAATGATTCCTGACTTGAAGCCAGTGTTGTCTGAATTTTTGGACGGCCTCTGGAGCCAGGGACTGGCGACACCAGCGACTGAACCGAGTCGGCAGATGTGGTCTCTGGCCGGACCAGTTCTGTAGCAGCAGGTTGCAGACGCTGTTGTGAGCTCTCCCGAACTCCGAATGGCACGAAACCAGCGTCATCGTCTCCGTGGTCGAGGTAGCTTTCAGCTGGAGTCGATGGGGCTGCGATCCAAGGCCGTGGAAGGTCGGTGTGCCCTGAAGAGTAGGCACTGGTCGCTGCAGACTGCAGAAGGCAGATCCGCGCGACGGAGGGATAAAATTTGTAACTCTGGATCCTGGACGCCGAATGTCATTCCGTTTCTCGCTTCTGGTCGTGGACAGATGGAGGAAGAATTTTGAAGAAGAGAGTTCAGCCTGATTCCTCCACGGTTAGTCGTGGTGCAGCAACGAACCGGGTTGCAGACTCTGGCCACAGCGGCTACCAGAAATGAACAGTGGATTGCAGACGTTGTCCCGGCCGCTCCCGGATGCCAAATCTCGAGCCGCCAGAGTTTCTGGAACCGTGGACAATCCCTCTGCGCTGCTAAACTGACGGGGAAGCCGTCTGATGTCGGGGTGGACTGGGGGATGCCAATGAGGGGAGGCAGGTCACTGCCCACTGTGGGAGGCAGACCCGACCAGTCGAGGGAGAAAGACCAAAACTCTGACCTCCGGATGGCGAACGCACTTCCGCTTCTTAATCCAGTAAGAGGACTGGTGGAGGAAGATATTTGTAGAAGAACTCACAACTTGAATCTCTCACCGTCGGCCGTGGTGTAGCTTTGAACAGGGTTCAGGGGCTCTGCTGATGGAGCTCTGCGCAGTCGGGGTAGAACAGCCTTCCCGGACGGCCACGAACTCAGAATGGGGTGATTCTACCTCGCCTGCAAAGAGAATAGGGAGGCCTTTCCAGAAAGGTAGGCCACGCCCCCAGAAGCTTCAAGATGTTGTCGTGGTAGTCGCTGCAACTCGAGGCTGGTCTGCAGGTCAGCCTGCAGATAGAACTGAAGTTGACAAAAGGGGTGGGTGGAGGGGTCGGCCAAGGCAATGGGAGGGTGGAGAGGGGTTGAGGGGGTCGACCCTAGGAGGGAGGGGAAGGGGGTGGACGACCTTGGGAGGTGAATGGGCTCCTTGGGGAGGGGAAAGGGCCCTTGGGAGGTGGGAGGTTGCTTGGGGAAGGGGGAGGGATGCCTTGGGAAGGTGAAAGGGTGCTTGGGGAGGTGGAGTGATTAATGGTGAAGTAATGGGGGTCTTGGGAGGTGAAGAGACTTGCCTAGGTGGCAAGTGAGGTGGCAAGGGGTGAGGAGAGAGGGGAATTTCGAATTTTAGAGAGAGATGGAGGGAGGAGAGAGAGGGGGTTCGCCCCTAGGAGAGATGGAGAGAGAGAATTAGAGAGAGAGAGAGCTAGAGAGAGAGAGAGAAGACTCAAGGGGATTCAAGTGGGTTCAATTTTCATTCATTCATCAATTACTCTCTTCAAGTGGGGGATTGGGGTCCTTATATAGGAAACCCACAATTTACAATAAGTCCTCACATTGTGGACAACTGACAGAAGACCAAAGGTTGGGGAAGGGGGCGCCCATGGGCCAGGCCCAATAGCCTACTAAGCTAGTTAATGAAACTTGGACTTAGGTAAATGACTAACTAACTTAGGTAATAGACTCAATAAAAGGCAAAATTACATGATAATGACTCAAGAAAATTGTGGAAATTATATAGCTAGACTCCAAAAATCATGGCGAGCAAAATGGCGAGTAGCAGGACCCTTGGAGGTATGTGAAGGAGTAAGCGATGTCCCCATCATACTCCCGGGGTGCGGAGAACTCGACTCCGTCGAGTAAGGGCCCACCGGGGGAGCAGCTCAGGGCGTCCTGCAATCTCCAAAACCAACCTGCACCTGCGACCAGGGGACGGCTCTTCATCCTCTCAAGGCGGCCCGGACACACCCTCATGCTTGCGATGGAACCCTGCTTGCATAGTATTGCCCCTCTGTGTACACGTCGGACTCTCAAGGTTGTTTTGTGGAAGCACTCCGGGGTGTCCCTCTTAAAGGAAGTTATAGGCTCAAAGTACTCACTGGGATTCACCGCGGTGCCCATGTAGGGTGCCGGATCAGCCGCATGATAATTGGGGTATATCCCATAGCCCATTAGTAAATCTAATCCATAAGCCAGGTTTGCCAAAGCCACTCGGAACATGAAAGGTCCAAGTCCTCGTGCCCTTGATTTGGGGGTGGCCCTAAGATAGAGTCGTTCCAATGCCACCATCGCGAGGTTTCCTCCTTGGATTTCAAAGTGCCACCCGTGAGTTATAGCCCGCTCATTATGATCATCACTACCCATATTTGGATGCTTGCTTGAATGAGTATGCTTTGAGTGATGGTGCGGTGGGGGTGAGAAGTATGTGGTATGCAAAGGGGGACCGGGGCAACCATACATAGATCTATCATTCATGGATGTGATGAGGCATCTTGTGGACTCAGGGGGGCCTGGGAAACCATAGGCGGATCTATTGTGTATGGCTGTGAGAATTACCGGGGGACCCGGACATCCACGTGTGCTCCAATCAAGTGTAAGGGCTATGAAGAATGTGGGTGGACCAGTACAACCAAATGTAGGCCAGTTATGCATTGAGCCTAAACTGTGCGTGATATGCATGAGAGGGCTGGACTCGTGACCCTTGTCGAATGATGTGTCATACCAAGATGGGTGCTTTCTTCTCCTAGAGATGATGACCATGTGTGTGGGTATGGGGTGGCTTTTAAGCTCCCATTTGTCAGGGTCGAAGGGCTCATAGTAGGTATGCATCATGGGGTGGGGCACTACCTTGTTCCCTAGGTGTATACTGCCCATGGTTATGGTTCCCTTGGTGTGGACTGGGTCAAGGACGAGGTGTGTTGGTTCAAGCATGGTTGGTGAGGGTAGGAGGGAGTGGGTGGTGGGTAGGGCGGCCAGGTCCCATGGATTCATTGTCTTCCACGAGGTGGGATCAAAGGGGTCATGGAATGTGTTACCAAGGGTGAGGTATTCTTTCACCTCAAGGTCTCCAAATGATGGTGAGTCCTTCTCCTCAAATGTAGTAATTGAACCGAAGTTCGAGGAGGGTTGTTTGGTCATGTTTGGAGGGTTTGGCATCCTACCCGAAATAAGTAACTCCAATTCACGGATAGCATCGGGCTCTTCAGGTATGGGGAGGGATAAAAGAAGGTCGCTAGTGTAGCAACCCACAGTGTAAATGGAAGAGATGGACCCGACACATAGATGTAGGAGGTTAAGACTCCTTGGTTGGTCGGCTACCGTGGTCAACATACCAGTTAGCTTCATTTGCCAAGTTAGACCCTCAAGAAAATCCCCTAATGTTTCCACCTTATAGGATGATTGGATTGTGGTGTGATAGGTGGATAAGGGTACTATAGGAAGGTTTCGCTCAATGGGTGGGTAAGCATGGACCATGAGATCTCCAAATGGGTTCTCCTTTAGCCAACGTGAAAGGGGTTCTCCTAAGATAAGCTCGGTCCCTATTAAGGAGGGTGGTGTAAGGTGAAGACCACCATGTGAAGTTCCTTCTTCTTCCTGGACATGGGCGATCTCTATGGCGGGGGTTGGTGTGTTCACCTCTATGGGGTCGGGTATGGGAATCATGGGTTCCTCTATCGAGGAGGTGAGATGGTTCCTTGAGGGTGGGGTGGTGAGGGTAGGTGTGTGGTACCCCCGGGGTGGGAGGTAAAGGGGAACTTGGTTTGGGATCGGTAAGGGGAGAAGTGGAGGCCTCGGTTGGGGTTGGGTAGGGATTGGTAGTGGAAGATGGATGGGTTGAGGAGGATTGGGTTGATTGGTTTCAGGGGGTGTGTCTCTTTTAGGGGAAGATGGAGGGGTGGTTTTGGGGTCCAAGGAAGTTTGTGGAGTATGGGTTGGTGGGAGAGTTTTGGGTGGGGTGGTGGTGGCCATCATGGGCCTTGGTGGAGTGGACATGGGGTCCATACGGGTTGGAATGGTGAGGGTGGATTGAGCCATAATGCTTCCTCCACTTGGGATGGGAACTTCTTGGCCTAACCCATGATATTGTGATTCATACTCCTCTTCCCATTCGGGGGAGGCCTCATATTCCTCAACTTCAATCTCATTCCTTTGTGGTGTGGGGGTCTTGCTCTCCAGGGGAGTGGGAAGGCCTTTTGGCGATGGGGTGGTGCAAGTTGGAATTATTTGGGGTGGTGGAGTTTGGACCCTAAGGGAGGTGAAGATATTCTTAATCTCAATCCTTAGTTCTTCTAATGAGTCTTGGGGTCTTTTGGGTGGTGGGGTTTGGGTCCTAGTGGAGGTCTTCGGTTGACTGGGAGGAAAAGGGGGAGTGGGGGTGCTCCTCGGGTTATGCTCCTCACGGTAGGAGTGGGACGGTGGGGGGGCGTAGATCTTCCTAAGCTCACTCTTCATCTCTTCCCATGAGTGAATGGGCTCTTGCCCCCAAACGCTTCTGAATCTCTCTTTGTGTTCCCACATTTTCTTAGCTAGACCCCGAAGTCGTGCCTTGGCCCTGCGGACTCTCTCGGATCCATATACCCAAGTACTTTCAAAGTCCCTTTCCATGGTATTCTCCCACCTAAGATAGGCAAGAGGATTTCCATCAAAATGAAGGTCCTCATCTACAATGTAGTCCATGTGGAGGGGGTCAATCGGACCATTTGGCCAACGAGGGGTATGCATGATGATCGGGTGATGAATGCAATTGCCCTAGGACAAGACTTAGTAGAGACAAGTCTAGAACTTGCTCTGATACCAATTTGATGTGACACGATATGCAGCGGAGGATAAAGATATCAATTTGATGTGTCGCGACTCCCTTGGACCTAGGATAGCAAGCAGCACTATGAGTCGGCAACGTCGCACATGCAGTTTCGCTCGCGGAAGCACACTCGGATCCGTAGAAGGACCGGCGATGGTGGTGAGGGTCCGAGGTTGGACCTCGGGGCTCCAAGGGTCGGCCGGATAGGGATAGATCCCAATGGGCCAGGGATGCCCGATTTCAAGGGCGGCCGGCACGCCGAGGGCGTGGGATGCAATGGCTCTCTCTCAACTCGCTCCGCGGTGAACACTTGATTGGATTGAATTATAGATCGAGCGCTCGTCTCACCTCCGACGGACAACTAAGAGCGATACTAAGCTAGCAATGGTAATAACCAGCAGCGAAGAGTGGCCAGGAGCTCACCTGGTTGGCGTGAAGACGCCGATCCCGGTTGGAGACGAGGGCGAGCGGGGAAGTGTGCTCCCCGCACACTGCGCCGGTGAAGCTTCAAAACCTGTTCAAGAGTACAATTACTACACCTCGCGTAGGAGGGTGATCTCGGGGGTGGGAATTGGTTAATTACAGACAAACACTACCACCACGCAGGGTGGGGCGGTAAGCCGGCCAGGCGGGGATGGGAGGACGGACCGAAGTGGTTAAAAAGGAAATCAATGTGGGTTCAGCTGCAATCTGGACTGCTGGATAGGGTGCTGTTGTTGGCTCTGTCCCGGGCTCGTCCGGACTCCGAATTGAGCGAAACCACCTCGCAATGATTCCTGACTTGAAGCCAGTGTTGTCTGAATTTTTGGGCGGCCTCTGGAGCCAGGGACTGGCGACACCAGCGACTGAACCGAGTCGGCAGATGTGGTCTCTGGCCGGACCAGTTCTATAGCAGCAGGTTACAGACGCTGTTGTGAGCTTTCCCAAACTCCGAATGGCATGAAACCAGCGTCATCGTCTCCGTGGTCGAGGTAGCTTTCAGATGGAGTCGATGGGGCTGCGATCAAAGGCCGTGGACAGTCGGTGTGCCCTGAAGAGTAGGCACTGGTCGCTGCAGACTGCAGGAGGCAGATCCACGCGACGGAGGGATAAAATTTGTAACTCTGGATCCTAGACGCCGAATGTTGTTATGTTTCTTGCTTCTGGTCGTGGACAGATGGAGGAAGAATTTTGAAGAAGAGAGTTCAGCCTGATTCCTCCACGGTTAGTCGTGGTGCAGCAACGAACCGGGTTGCAGACTCTGGCCACAGTGGCTACCAGAAATGAACAGTGGATTGCAGACGTTGTCCCGGCCGCTCCCGGATGCCAAATCTCGAGCCGCCGGAGTTGCTGGAACCGTGGACAATCCCTCTGCGCTACTAAACTGACGGGGAAGCTGTCTGATGTCGGGGTGGACTGTGGGATGCCAACGGATGGCGAACGCACTTCCGCTTCTTAATCCAGTAAGAGGACTGGTGGAGGAAGATATTTGTAGAAGAACTCACAACTTGAATCTCTCACCGTCGGCCGTGGTGTAGCTTTGAACAGGGTTCAGGGGCTCTGCTGATGGAGCTCTGCGCAGTCGGGGTAGAACAGCCTTCTCGGACGGCCACAAACTCAGAATGGGGTGATTCCACCTCGCCTGCAAAGAGGATAGGGAGGCCTTTCTAGAAAGGTAGGCCACGCCCCCAGAAGCTTCAAGATGTTGTCGTGGTAGTCGCTGCAACTCGAGGCTGGTCTGCAGGTCAGCCTGCAGACAGAACTGAAGTTGACAAAAGGGGGGGGTGGAGGGGTCGGCCAAGGCAATGGGAGGGTGGAGAGGGGTTGAGGGGGTCGACCCTAGGAGGGAGGAGAAGGGGGTGGACGACCTTGGGAGGTGAAGGGGCTCCTTGGGGAAGGGAAAGGGCCCTTGGGAGGTGGGAGGTTGCTTGGGGAAGGGGGAGGGATGCCTTGGGAAGGTGAAAGGGTGCTTGGGGAGGTGGAGTGATTAATGGTGAAGTAATGGGGGTCTTGGGAGGTGAAGAGACTTGCCTAGGTGGCAAGTGAGGTGGCAAGGGGTGAGGAGAGAGGGGAATTTCGAATTTTAGAGAGAGAGGGAGGGAGGAGAGAGGGGGTTCGCCCCTAGGAGAGAGGGAGAGAGAGAATTAGAGAGAGAGAGCTAGAGAGAGAGAGAGAAGACTCAAGGGGATTCAAGTGGGTTCAATTTTCATTCATTCATCAATTACCCTCTTCAAGTGGGGGATTGGGGTCCTTATATAGGAAACCCACAATTTACAATAAGTCCTCACATTGTGGACAACTGATAGAAGACCAAAGGTTGGGGAAGGGGGCGCCCATGGGCCAGGCCCAATAGCCTACTAAGCTAGTTAATGAAACTTGGACTTAGGTAAATGACTAACTAACTTAGGTAATAGACTCAATAAAAGGCAAAATTACATGATAATGACTCAAGAAAATTGTGGAAATTATATAGCTAGACTCCAAAAATCATGGCGAGCAAAATGGCGAGTAGCAGGACCCTCAGAGGTATGTGAAGGAGTAAGCGATGTCCCCATCACGTAGAGTCTATACATTACTTTGTGTTATGTTTGTGCATCGTTTAGAACACAAGTCTATACATTCAAATGGCCTGTCTGCACGCTAAAGTCTGTACAGAGTTTTTTATCTGTTTGACCAGCAAGTCTGTACATCAATTGCAAAGTCTGTACATCGGACTAAGTCTGCATCGGCTAAGCCTGTGAGGTCCGTCTCACTCAGCGTCTCAAGTGGACTTGAAGTCTATACATTGAACCATCTTACTTTGCGTCTTTGTGCATGTCACACACTCGCAAGTCTGCACATTGCTATAGCACGCATGCAGAGTCTAGACAGTCATGAGCAAGTCTATACATCGTGTTGCATGCACGCATTCAAGTCTGTACATCGCATAGCATGCACGCATGTCCAAAGTCTGTACACTGCATTGCACGAGCTGAAGTTTACACATTGTCTTGTTGCACGCACTTGAAGTCTATACATTGTCCACTTGCAGCATTAGCACAAGTCTGTACAGCCTGTGTGCTTCATAACGCCAAGTCTATACATGCTCCGTCTTACTTAGCATCTCATGCTAAGTCTGTCAGCACACACAAGTCTATACATTCTTGGCAGTTCAGCGTCTCATGCAGTGTCTCATGCAAGTCTGTACATCGTCTGTCAGCGCTTACAAGTCTATACAGCTTACAAGTCTATACACTCGCATGATAGCCAGTCTGCTCAAGTATATACACTCGCATGCTAGCTAGTCTGAACATTGTCACAAGTCTATACATCCATTTGTAATGTTCATACTTTGCTTGATGCATTCTGCATTACACACTTCAAAGCCTGTACATCATTGTCGCATGCATATAAGTCCATACACTGCTTGGTGACCTGCATGTGGACTCATTATCATTGTGCATACTTTGCTTGATACAGTCTGCATTACACCTATTCAAGTCTATACATTCAGTCTTCTATAGAACATGAAGGTCGATGCATGCTCACACATGTTGCATGAATGAAGTCTGTACAAGCTGTTAGTCTTAAACTGATAACTCTATCTATCTGACTGACAGGTACTATTCGTGAAGTTTAATGAAGGCACGTGATCCAAGGATAAGGGGAGTACCAGGATCGTGACACGTATATTGAAGCAATCCTGAGATGCTACCACGTGACCAAATGATTGGGCGGGAAATGTGGAAGACACACGCCCTATCTGCTGCTCTATATATATATGAAGCCTCTTCCTCAGAAGAAGCTTGATCGAAGCAGAAGAGCAGAGAGTGAACTTCATCCTGCACAATCCACAGAGAAGAAAAGCAGAGAGCCACCGAGAGAAGAGAAGGAAAAGAGAGAGAAGAGAAGAGTAGAGAAGAAAAAGAGAGAAGAGAAGATTGAGAGAGATGAGTTGAGAGAGTTTGTTCGAGAGCTTGTGAATCAGTCTCTTGGTTCAGATACCAGAGCTGATACTGCTCATTTTGAGCTACATTTCTTTTGGGTTTTCCATTTTCGTTTGATTCTATTTTTCCTATTTTTGAAACTCTTATGTTCAAGCTGTGTGCCAACGTTTGCAGTGGAGGATTCCACTGGACGGGTCAAGCTGTAAACCCCAGCGGTTGCAGAGGTGCATCCTCTAGACAGGTTAAGCTGTAATTCCTCAGCAGGCGAGACTCGGTCTCGGACAGTAAGCTGTGAAGCTCAGCGGTCTGTAGGCAAGCTGTGAAGCCCAGCTGTTCAAGCTATGAGTCAGCGGAATCCACACTCTAGTTGGAGTGTGTGGTGGACATAGATCTCTGGATTGAGATCGAACCACCTTAAAATTGCTGTCTACTATGCGATTGCTTGTGGATCTTGTGATTTCATTGTGCTCCTTCGTTTGTTCAACAGCTGCTCATTTTAATTCCGTATTAGAGTATAACTGTGTTCTTAATTTAGGCAATCGATATATTCACCCCCCTCTAGATCCACTCTCCGTGGTAATAGAGTGCTTCCATCTAACATAACAAGTTTTCCCTTTAGTTCTCCAATAGCTATAAGAAGATATTTCTTGAATCTTTGGTTGGACAGAATTGAATTTGCAGGATGTCGGAGTAAACAGTCTTCCTTCTTGAAGTTTCAATGAAGTTCCTTCAAATCCAAGCTTCGAACATATCTGCAACCACCAAGAACAAATGAATCAATATGCTCACAACTATGCATTGGTTAAAAAGGGACATCACAATTAAATGAATAATAGATATATAGTATTTCCCTTTTGGATGTCCCATGAATCCCTTGAATCAGTAGGTGGGGTGCGCTGAAAATGATGAACCATAGAGTGGAAGCAGCCGGCCTTGTTGATTGAGTCGCCCAAAACCGCAGACCGTGGAGAGCAGTAGCAGCAGCTTTCGGATCAAGGCTCGGACTCGTGGATGCGACCTCTCTGGCTTCTCCTTCCTCCTCCAACAGATAAGCACGCCTCCTCCTTGTTCTTCTTCACCGTAGGAGCCGCCCAAGATAGAATCTTCAGCATCAATACTCAGAGGTGGAATCAGATCGATAGTTGTTCCTCGTTCTTGGCGTTCTCCTTCTCTTCTTCTTCCTCCAGGTGGGGCGGCGTTGCCCCCTTTTCCTCCTTTCCCTGCAAGCAGATAGGGCAATATTGGCGCAAGGATGTTCTCCTACGATGGAGATCGTCGACTTCATATACAAGATAGAAAACTCAACAAAGGACATAAAGCCCCATGTAAAAACCTCTCAATCCAACACCCAATGGGTAGGAGTTACCCTAGGGGCGTTGGGGTAAAAAGCCCCAAGCAAACAGATCATCTAATGGGGTTTTCGAGATCAATCCGAAAAACACGATTCAGACTAACCAGAGAAAGTGTCGACCTATGAAGTCAACACTTTTCTCACAACATGCTATCCTATTATATAAAAACAAGACCCTGGTGAAAGTGTCGACTCATTGGGTCGACACTTTTCACCAGAGGTTCTGTTTTCTTTGAAAATAGACCTCCGGCCTGTAAGTGTCGACTCTAGGAGTCGACACTTTCAGCTAGAAGTGTCCAGCCAGCAGGCTGACCAGAAAGTGTCGACTCCTAGAGTCGACACTTTTCCTGACAGAAATGAAAACTTAATTAAACCAATAATGAAGGCCTAAAACCTTCAACCAAGATCAAACCCCTATAATTAACACATTATATGCCAATAGAATGACATGCAATGAAGGGTCTTTAAGAGCACAAAACAATGAAGGTGTTAAACACCTTGAATTTCAAACCACTTCTAGAATTAATAACACCCTCAACCCCCTCTTATGAAAACATGATATTGCCACATGAATGACATGGTTAGAGGGTCTTAAAAACACCAAACAACCTTGGATTCATTTAGAGAAAAATGAACCAAGATTAACAACACACTAACTGCCACGGATATCCAAGAACAAATATGCATGAAAACACTTGTAGACCGAATACATGAAGAACCATTTCAAGCCCAATCAAGGTATAGATAATCAACTTCAGAAGCAAGGTCTTACCATGGATCCATCCCTTTGAGGACTATATGAACCTGCACTTAATGTGAACAAATCACTTAAGTCAGTCTATCAAGATCAAGCACTAAACTTGCATATAAAACCTGTTGAACAATAACCATGTATGAAGATGGGTTTTCACATGGCCAACCATGAAACCGCGGGCTTTCATTTTAGTTAAGATTGAGGCATGACAAACCCAACTTAAACACAACCACACACAAAATCCATCTATGTATGAAGCCATACATCAATTTCATAGCAAACTGCACTCATACCACATATTGCAAAGGAATTATCACAGCCATAACTGAAACAGCGATAGCACTTGCCAAATGATCAAATGAGTCTTCCAAGGCATGGGAACGCCATTTTCAAGTCACAGAAGAATCACAGTTGTAGTCCAATAAATTCAAGCACAATCAAACACAATTTAAACTTAACTGTGATTCACAAGCAGTATAAGTAGACACAAATCCATTTCACAAGATTCAGTCCTAAGCATGCACTCACATGATTAGAACCATCTTAATCAATTTGATTATGCCATATGACAATCCACTGAGAGTCATAGTTTTCACATGAAATCACCAATGCAAGAGTCAACATCAATGATATATACATGAAGGACCATGCTTCTTAACAAAGTAAAAACTAAAGCTCAAACAGCCAGGGGTCGACCCATGGGGTCGACCCATTCCAAGAGGAATGAAAAATTGCTTTAGACAGTCCAATGCATATTGAAGTCACATAAAGCACATTCCAAAGCACCTCAATCAAACCTTCATGCAAGCTAAGATCAGTTCATAAACATGAGTTATAAATGAAGTTCAGGGAAAACATAAGGATATATCCATGAAGGAGAATTGTATTTGAACCACCTACAAAACAAGATTTCATCGTGTTAGCTTGTTTATCATGAAAATGCCATTAAGCATAAAACACACAATATATTGGAATCATCAAAACCATTGTCAAAGACAACGAGGGGACGCATAGAACCCAACAGGCCGTAGATGTGCCAAGCCTCAGCATCGGGATTGAGAGAAACCTTAGTGGCATCGGAAGGATGTGTCACGATGAGCAGTGGTCAGAGCCATGTGCCATCAATCATCCCAGTCATACGATATGTGTTGAGGAGGGGCATGAACTGTGCCTTCCACACCGTGTAATTTTCCCTGGCAAGTTTAATGGGAAGAAAATGAGACATGTTGGGAAGGGAGGCAGGATGAGAAGAGAAAGTCGAGTTTGGAGGTGAAGCAAAGGGGATAGATGACGCCTCCATGGAGGGAATTGTAGTAGGTGAAGGATCCATGGAAGGTGAAATGATGCTTGAACCTGGTAGGTTGGAGGCAGGGATGTTACTACTGCTTGATGTGACAGGGGTGCTGTCAGCCATGATCAAGGGAGGATCTGAGCACTAAAACAACGGTGGGTTTACAATAGATCTGAGCCATGATCAATGGGCTCGAAAAATGGCCAAGAAATGGGCTCGAAATATAGTCAAAGAGGACTCCAAAATAATAGACAATTCAGAGTATCATGAAGGTCAATAAGAGAATAAACTCAACTTGCAGGCTGAAAATGGGTGTCAACAGATGCCCCTCCTTGATGTCCGCTTTACAGGGGAACGAGCGGAGGCGGCGCGGAGGTGAAATAGAAAGGAGATGGAGCGAAAGCGACAACGACGTGTAATGGAGATGAAGCAGAGATGAAGCGGAGAGAACTAAAAAGTGAGCATCAAGGCAAAAGACACACGGCACAACCAACAGGAATTCTTCTGAAAATGCCGAACTAACCACCAGGAACGGCTGACAGAGATGAGACATGTCTGGGGAAACTAACCTAACGAAGGAAAAGATGACACGACCAACCTCAATGTGGACACAATCCAGAACCAATGAGGGGATCGAAAAGTGCCACAGCTGAAAAGCTGGAAAAGAGAAATAACGAGATAAAAATCCAGACAAGAATCACACTAGTCAACCAGACCGAGCGAGAAGATCAGAGAAATCATTCAAATTCAGAGTGGAATGAGGATCTCTTATCCAATAGAATTGAAGTGCAATCAACCATTGCTGAGGAGAAACCTTGAAAGAATTATGAGACGTGAATGCTCAAAAATGAGATGATGTATGCTGGGCTAAAATAAAGAAATTATCAAAATGAATGCAAAGAAAGATAGAAATAGAAAGTACTCAAGGATAATATTGCTAGACTGAGCAAAACGTGGTCAAGAGTCTTCTTGCAACCACGGCGTGCGAGATAGAGTCCATCGTCCCCCACCCGACTCAAACTAATGACCTATCCAACGATTAACCATATGATCCTAGATCATCATCATCTTTGGTAAAGGGGAGCATCAGATCCCAGAACACACGGACAACCAGCCGATCCTTGAGAGGCTATAATAATGTAGATACCATATAGTAATGCAACAAAGACACAAGATAGAGAGCCATACCTGATTGGGACATCAGGTCAAAGAGGAGCCCGGGTGGACCTAGCGAGGCACATTGGAGCATCCATTTATTTTCTTGCTTATTGTTCTCCTATTAGTAGCAATTGAGTCAATAAAAGAGTCATTTAGTGAGTTGTAATCCCTAATGGGCTGATCTTATAAAGCCCAACAAGGGACAATTTGGGTCTAGTTCGGTTATAGGTCATTAGTAGCTTATGTTCACCACATAGGATAATATGGTCTTTTTGTGTTTATCAAGGGTATTTGTGGACTTTTGTCAACCCTGGCCTCTCCTATAAATAGGGGTCCAAGGGCTTTAATTTGGAGCTAATGAAAATTTTGAAATTGAGTTGAGAAAGAAATTGTGTGAACCCTCTCTCCCTTCCTCCCTCCTACTTGCGCACCCCTCTCTCTTTCTCTCTCTCTTGGGATCGAAAATCCCTCTCTCTCTCCTCCCTCCCTTGGCCGTGGCCATCACCCCATCCCCACCTCCTTTACCACATCAACAACCCCCCTCCTACGCAATTTGGCTCCGACGAGCTGCTTGACCGCGCCGGTATGATTGGCGAGGCCCCCCCCCCCCCCCCCCCCGCCTCCAGCATCGGAAGGGGCACTACTGGAGACTATTCTTTGGTGGCGAATCCAATAGTAAGGAAGACTTATGCACAAACCCTATTGCAGATTCACCAGAGAGACAAGTGTACGATTCCGGTGAAGGATCCAGGGTTCACGGATAAGGGGGAACCAGTAGTTTACTTCACCAAAGCCGACATCCAAGCTTCCTTGAAGGATCTGTCATTTGCTATCATAGCGAAATGCTCGTATGGTAGACCGACTTTTCCAGAGATCAAATCCTGCCTGGCGCAGAGATTGGCTCTGTCCATAGACTTCATTATCAGCAGGTTAAATCAGAGGCATATTCTCATTCGTTTGGGATGTGAAGAAGATTTTCTAAAGCTTTTGATGCAGAAGAATATCTATATTAAGGGGTATTTGTTTAGATTTTTTAGATGGACTCCAGATTTTGACTATGTTGTCGACCCTGCTTCCGCTCCGGTTTGGCTGGGTTTCCCAGCGCTTCCTGTCAATCTTTACCATGAAGATTGTATGAAGTCGATTGCTGGCAACTTCGGGACAATGCTGAGAATTCACGATAAAACTCTGGCGATGACTAACACTGCTGAAGCTTTGGCTTGCGTTGAATTGGATCTTTTTGCTCCGCGTAAAGAAAGGATATGGATTGATCTGGATGGAGCAGGTTTCTGGCAGATGGTTAATTATTACAGAGTTCCACAACTTTGTGGTGTATGTCACAAACTTGGTCATCGTGATGCCGAATGTAAAAGGAAATTGAGAAACCCTGGTCAGCCTCAGCCGTGAGCTAGGCCAGAACAACTACCAGTTAAGCAGATATTCATGCCTAGGCAATCATGCACAAGAGATGTTCGACAGGATGTCTCAACGTTGAATAGATTTCAAGTATTACAGGAGATGGCAATGTCTGGTTGTAGTGGATTGGAGACATCTTAAAATGGTATAAACTTACCTGAAGAAACATTAATGAATGAGTCTGAAGGTGGTAAAGTATCAGAAAACCTTGATGGGGAGGAACTGGAATTTCAGAATAAAGTTTGTACTTCTCATACTTCCACTTCTCAGCATCAGGTAGAGCTTCCTTCAATTCCAATAGTGGTCAGCCAATTGAAGGATAAAGTTAAGGTAAATGACCAGGGTCAGTCAAATGTAAGCAGCTTCAATATGGTGATATCTGGCAAAGAGGCTATAATAATTGATGATGGAAATAGTTTGGTGGTTCCATCTATGCAATCTGGGGGTATTGACATACTAGTTCCGGATACTGGCGCTATTGAGGTAAATTTGCAAATGGAGGAAAATATTGAGGCCATTAATTTGGCTAAAGTCAAAAAAGCTATATCTTCTTTTAAGATTAACACTAGTGACCTATCGGTGGCTGATCAATCACAGGCCGAAAATATATTCATGCAGGAGTATACTTTGGTTAATGAACAGGAGTCCTTGATCGATCATGGTGCTGGAATGAAAATAGCAGGTATCAACATAAAACAACCTATGACAAGAGCCAAAGCTAAGAATTTAGCATGTGGACAACAACCTCTTTCTTTATCTCAATGATTAGCCCCACAATGATTTGGAATATTAGAGGTATCGGGAATGCAAAATCTTTGAGAAGCCTTAAACAACATTTAAGGTGCAACAACATACAGATCGCATGTATTATTGAGCCTAAGACTACTGTGGATAGGCTGGAGCAAATAAAATCAAAACTGATGTTTGATCATGCTTGTGTGAATCAAGAGGATAATTCTAAAATCTGGTTATTTTGGCAGAATTCTATTAATATCTCGGTTGTCCAGTGCAACCCTCAGTTTATTACTGTCCAAGTTAAGATTGGTGGAGGTGCTGAGTACATGGCATCATTTGTTTATGCTTCCTGTAATGTGGCGGTTAGGAGAGAGCTTTTTGCAGATCTAGAGCTGTTCGAAAGGTCGGTTAACCAGCCTTGGTTTGTGGGAGGGGACTTTAATGCCATTTTATCCCCTGATGAAAAGAAAGGAGGTACAATGGGCTTTGTTAATTCAATGATTGATTTCCAAGGATTTGTAGCTGTGACCGGGCTTATGGATGCTGGGTATTCTGGCAATCCATTTACCTGGTCTAATAATCAAGCTGGGAATAGAAATATCAATGCCAGGCTGGATAGGATTCTTTTCAATGACTGCTGGGTTGAAAAATTTCCTGTGGTTGCTGTTAAACATTTGCTGAGAGAACCATCTGATCACTCACCGTTGCTTCTTTACTGTCCTCAATTCAAAGGTGGGCCTAGCAAATTTGTCTTTCAACATATGTGGTTAGAGGATGATAATTTTATCCCCATGGTGTAGACTACTTGGACTTCTATTCCTACTATTCATCATAATGCCTTTTACAATCTTCAAAACAAACTCAAGGCTCTCAAACCTGTCATTAAACAATGGAACAAAGACAGGTTTGGCAATATTTTTGACAGAAAATGTAGAGCCGAGGAGGAATGCTTATTGGCTGAGTCTATATTTGATGGTGATCCTAATGAAGGCAACAGAGTTGCGTTGCAGGTCGCCCAAGCTGAATTAAGGAGATGCTTGCATCTTGAAGAACTTTTTTTGGGGGCAAAAGGCTAGAATTAACTGGATGAAGATGGGAGATCGTAATAGCAAGTTTTATCATATGTATGTCACTCAAAGAAGAACTAGGATGGCCATCCACAGAATCAAGTTAGACAATGGGGAATGGTGTGAGGATGAAGATGTGATTAAGGTCAAGGCTATTGAATTTTTCCAACAATAATTTACCTCATCGGAGCATGCTATAAAGCCTGCTGTAGTAGATCATATCCCCTCTCTGGTCACTGTTGAGGAAAATGAGGCTATAACCATTATACCTGATGAAGAAGAAATTAAAAAAGCTGTTCACTGCCTGGGGTCTGAAAGTGCCCCAGGTCCTGATGGTTATACTGGTATGTTCTTTATTTCATGTTGGGAATTTATATCAGCTGATGTGATTAGGGCTGTGCAAGGCTTCTTCAAAGTTATGCCTCTACCAAAAGGTACCGCTTCTTCATGTATCGCTATGATTCCTAAAGTGGCATCACCTACTTCTTTTGCTGAGATGCGTCCAATTAGCCTTTGCAACTTCACCTATAAAATTATTTCTAGAATCATCAGCAACAGGATGGTGAACATTTTACCTAATATCATATCTGAAAATCAAGGGGCCTTTGTTCAAGGGAGACATATTGTGGACACAATCTCTTTAGCCTCAGAGTTGATGAAGGAGCTAGGGAGGAAGGTAAGGGGTCATAATATTATCATCAAACTCGACATGGCCAAGGCTTATGACAGATTGGAATGGGATTTTCTGCTTGCTGTAATGAGGAAATTTGGGTTCTCGAACAGATTTTGCTCTCTTATCTCTATTATGCTTTGTAACTGTTGGTTCTCTGTCTTAGTTAATGGTTCACCGACATGTTATTTTAAATCAACCAGAGGGGTTAGCAGGGAGACCCTCTGGCTCCGGCCCTTTTCATTATTGCAGAAGAGGCTCTCAGTAGGGGTATTACTAGGCTGTTTCTTGATGTGAAATTCAACCATTTCATGTACCCCGTGGTTGTCCACATGTATCCCATTTACTTTATGCTGATGATACATTAATATTCAGCAATGGCAAGGCAAGGAACCTTAGAAGGCTGTTGGATTTCATCAATGACTATGAGATGTCATCAGGACAGAAGGTGAACAAAGCTAAAAGCAGTTTTATGGTCTCTCAGAAAGTTTCTCATGCAGTCATTAGTAGGATTGCTGACTGCACGGGTTTTCAGCATAAAAATGGTATCCAATCGTATCTTGGCGTTCCTCTTTTTGAAGGCAGGAAGAGAATATCGTACTATAAATATCTGCTGGAGAAAATTTGCAACAAAATACATAGTTGGCAGTCCAAATACCTTTCTCAGGCAGGCCGGAGATGCCTTATCATTTCTTTATTACAATCCATCCCAATTTATACTGCCAGTGCTTCCTGCATTCCAGCTACTATTATCAGCATGATCAACAAGCTATGTGCTAACTTTTTCTGGGCTAGTAAAGATGGAACTAGGCATCATTGGGTGGCATGGTCCAGCATCACCAATCCCTTTGAGGAAGGTGGCCTTGGAATCAAAAGCTTGCGTCACATTCAAATTTTGATGGTCGCTAAGCAAATTTGGACAATTCTCCATGGTTCCTCTCTCTGGTCACAGTATGCCAATTCAAGATATATTAAGGAGCATCTTAGTTCTATTCAGGACCCCTTTCCAAGTGGTGTCCGGAGGGACATATTCAGGCAAGCCAGGAACCTGGTTTTATCCAAAACCCGGTGGATTCCTATGAATTGTAAAACTATTAATGTTTTGAAGGATAATTGGTGTGGTGTAATTTTGGCACCCAACAACTGCCCCATTAATGTTACGCATGATGAAGCCCTGGCTAATCCTAATCACAAGGTATGGTCCTGTATTCCTCCTAATGTGGCTCAATATATGGGTAATCTGCAGTTACAACATATGCCAGATATTTGTGCTTGGGATGCCAACAATGAAGGTGATTTTACCAGTGAAACTACATATAACTCAGTGAGATCTCAAGGGAATAAAAGACCTCCATTAAAGAGGATTTGGGGAGAGCATTTCCCTCCTAGGGCCTCCATATTCTGTTGGCGGACATTAAACAGAGCAATGCCGATGGATAGTATTATTGTAAAGGTGGGAATATGCTTACCTTCCAAGTGTGTTTGCTGCAAGGACAATAACCAAGAGGAGACTTTAAATCACTTACTTATGGAGAGTCAAATAGCCAGGCCATTGTGAAATTTTTTCAGGCTGCTTTTTGATTCTAGATGCAGATCTAATAGCTCTGTTACGGGTTTTTGTTGGGATATACTATGTTCAGCTGACTGCAAGTCTCCATTTGGTTTTACTGCCACCCTTGTCATGTTGCTCATTCTTTGGGAGACTTGGAAAGCCCATTGCAGTATTAAATTTGAAGACAAAAGGCTCCCAATCAGAGTTATACAGCAGCAAATCTGTAGGCAGACTGAGTATTCTTTGCAACAAGTGATCTTCAGCAAGGCTCCCTCAGATAGTGAGAGACTCATTCTAGATCAGTATAAATTCACTTTCAGGTTGAATGTGAAACCCCCAATGTTAATTAAATGGTCATGTCCTAGTCATGGTTATGCTTTAAATGTTGATGGGGCTGCTAAAGGAAACCCTGGGCAGGCAGGTGGAGGTGGTTGCATCAGAGGAAGTCATGGTGAATTTGTCTTTGGATTCTCTTATTATTATGGTGTGGTTACCAATATGGTGGCAGAGGCGAGAGCCTTACTTGATGGGCTGAGAGTCCTGGTTAAATGTGACCTCCCAATTGCTATGATATATTCTGACTCCAAAGTTTTTGTTACTTTGTTATAGTCGAACAAAAAACCACCTTGGAGGATACGAAAATGGTGGGATGAGATTAGGCATACCATCACTAATAATAACTGGTCTCTTTAGCATATATATAGAGAGGGGAACTCTGTTGCTGACGCTTTGGCATCCCAAGCGTGCTCTACCCGGATTAACAAGGACTATAGAAGTTGGCATGACCTCCCTCGTAGAGTGCGTGGTCTTACTACTATAGATGATGTTAGCCTTCCTAGCTGGAGGGGGTAAAATGATGTGCTGATGTGCTAGATATTTTTGTAATAGGGTGGTTTTATATGAAGCTCGAACAGTTACTTGTCTTCGGCAGCGAACGGACTTCACAATGTACAGACTTCATAATGTACAGACTTTGAATGTACCGACTTCAGCAGCGAAAGGGCGTGCAGTGCATGGACTTCACAATGTACAGACTTCACAAAGCTCAAACTTCATAGTGCATGGACTTCACAATGTACAGACTTCATAATGTACAGACTTCACAGTGCATGGACTTAGAATTCACCGACTTCAGCAGTGAAAGGGCGTGCAGTGCATGGACTTCACAATGTACAGACTTCACAAAGCCCAGACATTGAATGCACTGACTTCAGCAGTAACAGGGCATGCAGTGCATGGATTCACAATGTACAGACTTCACAATGTACAGACTTCACAATGTACAGACTTTGAATGTACCGACTTCAGCAGCGAAAGGGTGTGCAAAGCATGGACTTCACAATGTACAGACTTCACAAAGCTCAGACTTAGAATGCATCGACTTCAGTAGCGAAAGGGCGTGCAGTGCATGGATTTCACAATGTACAGACTTTATAAAGCCCAGACATTGAATGCACCGACTTCAGCAGCAATAGGGCGTGCAGTGCATGGACCTCCCTCACAATGTACAGACTTCACAAAGCTCAGACTTTGAATGCACTGACTTCAACAGTGAATGGGCGTGCAATGCATGGACTTCACAATGTACAAACATTGAATGCGCCGGTCTCTAGAGGACTGTACAGTTTTCTTTACATTTTATATCTCCTTGTATTTTTAGAGGCTTGGCCTTTTATGATTTTGTTCATATTTGGAAAATCAATAAAATAAAGCATCAAGTGGTGATTTGGTGGAGTGAGAACACTCCCTTCCTATGGAATGGGGGTGCACTCTCCCTTCTTCCTGCTTGATGACTTGGCTTTATATAAAAAAAAACAACCCCCCCTAACATCTCTCCCTCCTCCCATTATCTCTCCCCCATCCAAGGAAACCAGCGCGCCCCTCCCTTTCTCTATCTCCTCATCTCTTTCCTAATCCTTCTCCAAATCAAATCCCAACCCTCCAAATCCTTCCTATTATCCCTCCCCAATATTCTATCCCTCCTAAAACTCCTCCTCCTAGTCAAAGAAAAATTATCCAACCCACATTATTCCCTCCACCAAAAATATTGGTTGCACCCTTCTTTCTCCCTAATCCCTGCGCCCCCCCCCACAAACCCTAACCCCACTCGCCCCTAGCCTAGCCTCCCACGCCCCAGCCTCCAGCCCCCCCCTCTGCTACCCACGCCCCTCCCTCTCCCACGTTCGTCCACGGCGGCCCGGAGTTCCCCGACGTCGCCCTCGTCCTCGGCTTTGAAGATTTCCTTAGCCTGCTGCTTACAGATCCGGGGCAGAGTTTGAGGCCCCTATTGCTGGAGCTGCACCGACGTCTACAGTGTGAATCCCCTAGAGCCCCCTTCTATGGGTTTGTGCTAATCCGCGTCTTCTCCGCTCCCGAGGTGGTCTCGCATCATTTTGACTTCAGCATAGGTCGTGGCACCCGTTCTCGTGCGACTGCATAGAACTTGTGCGAACCAGTCCACCCACGGTGTGCAGCAGGCTTGCAGATCATGCCACACCTTCCCTGTCAGACTTCTGGCCAAGCTTTATTCTATGGAGTTGTACCTCTCGGTGTCCCGAAACCAACCCAGGTGGTTTCGTCGCGTTCCAACCACCGTGCTGAGAGTACCACCCCAGTCATCCCATCCCTATCTGACTGCTCATCCAGAAAACTGAAGCTCACCACATTTGTGACCACGCCCAGGTCGGTGATTCGATGGTGCTCATCTTTTGAGGGTACGTATATCATCTTGTTTCCCATCCAACCGCACTGGTCTCGCTTCATTTGGAGGTCTACAGTGAGAGTACCACTGCATGCACTATGACTGTGCAGACCTATCCTGCGGGATAGAACCACACAGGACCTCTTCTTCGGACCGCCATGCTTTCCAGTGACCTCGGAACGTCACCAAATTTTCAGGAGCACTCCTACACTTCCCAGGCGTCGTCTGAGCGGCAACGACGCTCAATTCAGACTTCTGTGCTCAGCGTACCAGATAGGACGAGCGGCTTCAGCCCAGCAGAACTACGCGTAGAGCGGCATTTCGGTGTTCCCTTCCCCGTGTTCCCCCCTCCTGCGTGAGGGTAGTTGCTGTACCAATTTCCCCATCCCTGAGTTACCCCTCCATACATGGAGTGGTTTATTTTGTGGTTGTATTAGCAGGATCGACCGGAAGCTTCGTCGACGCAGCGTGATTACTGGGTGCGCACGCTCCCCGGCGCGCCCACGTCTCCGATCGGAGCCAATCCTTCGGACGGCTAGGTACATTTGGTTGCCACTCCTTCCCTACTTTTCTAGTATTGGTTCCTATGTCACGCCAGTGAGACGAGTGCTCGATCCTACATGATCCACTAAAATTGAGTGAACTTGCTGCCGGTGAGAAGAGCGTACACTTGAACCAGTTCCCTCGGTACCGGTCTGCCCCGGTTGCATCCGGTGCCCATTCTAGCCTCCCTGGGTGCTCTCCATCACCCCCCTTGCAGCTTGGACCGTGTTCGACACCCCTCGTGCCGCTGCTCGCCTAGCCGTCACCTCGTTGTCCTTGAGGAGTTCGCTTGTCGCTTGTGTGGTTGTCTTTTCAGCTAGGCGCGAGTGCTCGCAAATTTGTTGGCTTTATGTCCAAGCCTCCGACTGGGATTTGTCCCGCGTCAATACCTGACTTACCTGCCAAGCGAAACGACATTTTTGGATTTTGAATATAAGACAACCAGAACATAAACAAACATAACATGGAGATGAACATAACATAATGAAGATGAACACAACATAACAAGACAAATAACACAACGAAACATAAACGAAACATCACAAGAGCAAATAATAAGCACGAGACTGTAAAACATGATGGGACAGGATAGCACAGCACGGTGAGACAGCCAACATGCGGTGAGTCCAGGACATGGTGGGACAAAGACATGTGGGACAACAAACATGGGAGACAGAAGACATGTATGGGACAACGACCACACGGAGGGACAACAACACGTGTGACACAAACATGTGGGACGACACAGAGAGACAACAACACCACATGGCATGGTGTAACAAGACACACGTGGGACATGACACAATGGGACGAAAAATATGGCGCTCTTCAACCAAAGCCCAACATCTGATGAAGTAGAACCGCCAGGTTCATAATCGTAAGGCATAGCCCTTTAATGAAGATGTGATGAGATGAAGGGAGGTAATAGCTGAGAAGGACATAACCTTTAGAATAGATCGAGGGGGTAGATTGAAGATGAGAACAGATCAGAAGACATGGACAGGAGACAAAGCGAAAGATAAAGAGCAAGGAAGGCTTTGAGCACCTGCAACCTGCACACTTAACAAATAGATCACATCCGTTCTCAAAATAAATATATAGAAGCAAAAAAACGTGAACAAAGAAACAAAAGACCCATATTTTTTGATTTTTGGCATTTTTTGATTTTTTTTTGGATTTTGACATTATTCGATTTTTTTGAAATTTTGGAAATATTTGGTTTTTTTGGAATTTTGACAAAGCTATCTGCGACACCCAAAGACGGGCTCAAACCACAGGCTAGGGGTCGTCGCTCCTCCCCATCTCATTAAAGATTTTCCTTGAGCAAGACGTGCATTTGAGGGTGGCTCGCCACAACCAACCGCCTCTAAAGAAGGGTGCCCCTACGAAGGCCATACTCGGGATACGACCCAGCCCAAGAGGGAGAAATAGAAGAAACTTTAGAGATAAGCTTTATACAGGATGGGAGATATTAGGATTTGAATTCCTTCCAAGGCACTACCCCTCAAAGATACAGTCGGTTACATTTATCAGGCAAGCATGCAACCGGGCTCATGACGTCCCGCGGGGAACTATACTGCCACTCTTGCCGTGCCTTTGATTCATAATGTTGACATTCATTGAATCTCATTGATTTTTTTTGTTTTTTGATAGCCCTTATTAGCCAGATTTAGCATGAAAGCTCACTTTTTAGGGTCAAGACTGTCCCTATTTGAGACCTCTCTCGTATTAGGGAGTACCTAGGATGGTCATCTTATCCATCCATCTCTTGCCCCTGGACGTGGCCGAACAGAGAAAAGAAAAAGCCTTTGTGCATACCCAAAGGATGGCCAAAGCAGCAACGATGTGCCTTAGAGAAATTGACTATGGCTCGCTGTGTAGTGTGTGAAAACCCTTACCCAAAAGGAACACCCTCACTGATTGGGGAAAGAAACTAGGTGCCCAGCGCTCTCCTATCGCCAGCCTAAGGATGATGCAGAAGTGAACTGGAAATCTTGACCTAACTAAACTCCTAAAGCCACTCAACCATGTTGAGGAAACAACAATATGACCATGCGCAGGAAATAATGAAAGTAATAGAAATGATAGCATGTTCTTATGCAAAATAAAAGATAACTTGCATAATCCATGGGGTGAAAACCAGCGTCCTGAAGCGAGAGCTTGATCATCAAGCTTTGAGTAGCACGAGTTTTGTATTCATTGCTTGACATATCAAAAGGCAGAGGATAACAAGGTCTCAAGGATTTGAGAGGTTCCTCGACACAAAGGAGTGGCAGACACCAAACTGGATGAAGCAAGATAAAAAGGAAGGGGGTGAGGGCTAGAACTCCATCGCTAGGGCACAGAGACCCTGATAACAAGGAACAAGATACAGAATAAAAAAGGATTAACTGCGATCAAGGCGGACTAAAGCCTCGACAATAGCATGAAAAAGGGCAATGACCCTGAAAGGGTGAGGTAGAAAGAATAGAAAAACAATGAGAGGATTGTTGAAATGGTGAGGGAGAAGGATGATCATCCGACGTGGTCGGAGAAGAAGAATAGTAGTCATTCGACAAGGTCGGAGAAGGAGAATGATAGTCATCTGATAGGGTCGGAGAAGGAGAAAGAATAGAGCCCAGAAATTTCGGAGGAGAATCAGAAGACGTCCCGAAATCGGGATGAAAGGAGGACATAGGCCGAGGCTAAAAGTTGCGAAAATAAGAAAAATCCAGAGGCTCCTGATGAGAAGAAGAAGAACGGGGGTTCGCGGACCCAGGAAGAGAGGAGAAAATCCTAGAAACAAGATTGGAGGGAGGAAGGTACACCACCCAAGGGTGGGAGCTGAGCAGAAGAAAGGATGATTGAAAAGAAGGGGAAGAAGAAGGAGTGATCCTCTGAGTGCACAACATGTTGCCCTTGAACTTGCGCCACCGCCTCTTCTTGGCCGAAACTTCCTTGTAATGGACCCGCTTGGCGCGGGCTCGGATCTTCGGGCTTCTTGACTTGAAATACCTCCTCAGATAACGGGCCCACTTGGCAGACAGTCTGGCCCGATTATGAACATGCAACTTTAGTGGGCCAGCTGCCTCTAGGAACCCGATGCTAACAACATGTGGACACCCTTGAACAAGCAACTCCTTGGGATAAACATCATGAAACCACCGAGTTTTGTCCCTCGGCACAAGAAGCATGAGGTTCGACAATTCCACTCGACAACCAGCCGTAAAGCATAGCTCCCTTGATAGAAAGGCAGATTGAAAATGAGGGAGATCAATATGCGACTTTGACATGGACGGCTTGATAAACTGAGGGAGATTGCATAGAATGTGTAGAATGTCCTTCGAAAATGTAGAAGATACGACAAACTTCCCCTTGAACATAGAATCCATAATCTCCTTGGCAGCTCTGTGAGTTAGCACGAGACGGGTAGAGAACCCCTTTTGTCCAGTAATTTGAACGGCAACAGAGGGAGAAGTGATAATAGCATCCATGGTGAACCCTCCGGCGAGCAATGAGATTACCACCGGTCTCGCTTTCGAAGGACCTGGCACTAATGAGAGGGAGCTCTTCTTGGCAACCATCATGGGAAGGGCAAGCTCATCCCCAAATTAGCCAGGGACCAGGATGCAGACTGGCATGGGGCAAATATAATCATGGAACTTGAAATGTAGAACTGACATAGAATCATCCTGATCTGGCTCATTCTCTCCTTGGGAACCAAACCCAAGGGGCACCAAAGGCAGCACACACCCGCTCCGTGGGGTGGAAGTGGATGGAGAAGAAATGGAGGTAATAGGTTTGGAAGGTGGAGGTTGAAGGTTTAGAAGGTGTAGAGGCCTCAGGCGGTGGAGGGATAGCGGTGATGATATGCTTGGGTGGAGGCAAAGGCAAAGGTGGAGGTGGAGCTTGGTCAGGCTCAGGCAAAGGTGATGGTGGAGAAGATGGTGAAGACGAAGATGGTGGCGGAAATGATGAAGGCAGTGGAGGTAGTGGATTAGGCGCTTTGGGGGAGAGGAGGTGGCGAAAGTGATCGAGGGTTAGATAATGGTGATGATGGTGGAGATGGTGATGTAGGCGATGAGGGTAGTGGAGGTAGTGTGGGTGATGGAGAAGATGAAGAGGAGGATCGCGCCCACCATCGATGTATCGACACGACGCGTCAGGTGGCATCAGGAGCAGAAGCAGGGGTGGTAACGGGAGTAGAAGAAGTGGAGAAACTAGCCTGAGCAGAGGCTTGGTTTTGTTGAGATGATGGAGATGGGGTAGGAGATGGTGAAGGTAATGAGGTACGTGGAGATGGAGATGAAGGTGATGGAGCGGGCGCAACACTAGCCAAAGAATCACAGGGTTGCCCCTGGCCTTGTAGTGGCGGAGATGGCTGCCTGGACGACGCTAGGGGTGTTCATGGTTCAGTTTGGTTCTGTTTAGGGACTTTTTTTCCCAAACCGAACCAAACTAAATTAAACCTCAAACCGAACCGAACCGAACCGAACCAAACAAATTCGGTTTGGTTCAGTTCAAACAATTTTTTTTATATCTTATTACAATATATATGAACTTAAAAAATTCTATATATATATATAATACAAATAAAAACACTTATATTTTTTATATTTATACATCTATGTAATCATGTCTTTAAATACTTTAATATAGTTATGATATATAATATTAATAAATATAAATATAAATAGTAAATTCGGTTTGGTTTGATTTCACATGTTATGAAACCAAACCAAACCAAATTTAGGTTCAAATCCGACCAAACCGAACCGAAGTTCGGTTCGGTTCGATTTGAACCGAATTATGAACACCCCAAGACGACGCTTACTATTGCTGGCTGTGAAGATATAGAATAACCTTATGAATAGCTGGACAATCAATCCTCTTCTTGTCTTCCAGGCCATAAACGTACTCTCCGAACTCAGGGCAATCCTTAACCAAATGCCCCTACCGGCGATGAATTCACATAACTGAAGCAAATTCCCGACGGCGGGTCGGCAAGGCACAATCGGAGGGAGCGGCAACGCGTGAGTGGCCATCAAAGCCCAAAAAATATCTGTGAAAGACTCCGGCAACGGAGAACGAGGTGCCAGGTCCGATAGGGTGCAACAGGATCTAGAAGGGGGGGTTGAATAGATCCTTTCTAAAACTATGCCGAATTAAAAACTTAACACATTAAAGAACAATCAAGGGCTATAATGCACATGAGATGCTTAGACATAGTACACAACGGAATTAGTAGGATTAGCTAAAGAGGGAGCTACAGAAACTCAGTGTTAAGTGGTGAGGTTGCTACACACTTAAGACAGGCAGTTCAGCAAGATAGCATGTGTTTAATCAACCTACGAGCCTGTGAATGGGGGTGAAGGATAGTGAGAAATCGCACACCAACAACCCACTACACAGGGATTTTTATGGTGGTTCGGATGCAAACCCGCAACCTACGTCCACCCTTCACTAAACCTGGTGAGGCTTTACCACACGCTACAAACGCAGCTCCACACGGGGACGACGCCCCAAACCACAGGACGGAGAGCCCTGCATCTATCTTCCTACACACAAACCGGCAGGGATGGTTCTCCACAGATCGGAGCAAACCTCCATCTGTCTTTCTACACATAAACCGACAGGGATGATTCTCCAACATACTGGAGCACACCTCCGTCTGTCTTCCTACACAAAAACTAGTAGGAATGGTTCTAGATGAACAAAACACAGGATAAAACTCACTGCAAGTGCAGTGGGAAAACCACAAACACAGAAGGAATAAACACCAGCTGAAGCTATAGATGATGATCTGGAGGCCGGCGTCTGCAACTACAAATTTCAGATCTGAAGATCTGATTCTTCAGGCTCAGGTAGACTGTAGGGTTGCTTTCTCTCTCAAGGCTTCTCTTCACTTTTTGTTCTTCTTTTACAGCATTGGACTGAGAACTAGTGCTGGGCTGCTCTCACACGGTTCACAAGGATGCTCTTCGTAGATGCACAAGGGCGTGGCACTTTCTCTGGGCGGTAGCAGCTTCATCATACATGTGCTGCCCCTTTTATAGACGTAAGAAATCCTTCTAGCAGAAGTTTTTCCCTCCAAATAAATTTTGTGCAGTAGCTCCCAAGGAAAATCTGCATTATCTTGTCTTCCATTGGCTGGCACCACAAAGGACGTACTTCTATCCTGTGAGATCTCTGCAACAACAATTCTGATTGGATGGAGGCAAAAAGGTGGCTTCCATGAGATGTGACCTTTCCCAGATTTGGTCCCTGACTTTTTCATTGACCAAAAGGATTGATATGGAAAGCCAAGGATGACAAGGACAGTTGACTGTCCAAGGAGCCTTTTCCTTCGCTTGGAGTCTTCTAAACATTATTTGTTTGGTCAAAATAAACACTTAATCAAGGAGGTTCTTTGACCAACTACCTTTTTCCCATTTGGCCATGAAGACAGACTAGCCTTTTTCCAGATCTGAACTTCTGTCAGGTTCTTACACAGACAACAATTTGATTGACTATAGTCAAAAAGTAGAGTACCATGGAAAGCTGACCTTTCCCACAAATGATACCTAACAGATCTGCCTTCTCAAAAGATGTTCTGTAACCTCATGATGGAGAGGGACAGTGGTCAGTCCTAGAAAACTCCTCCATACCTCAAAAGACGTGTTTTTGGGCATTTGTGGTTCCTATTTTTCATCTCTGGAACCTTTTCTGAAAGAGCTGCAGGTTTGCTAAAAATGCCCCTGGGAGCCCAGATGCATCGATGCATGAAGCTTGATGTCTTCTGCAGTGAGGTCAGCTTCATAAGTTGCACAGACCTTACATACCAAGCTTTCTTCTTGTGCATTGACCTTACAGGCTATAATGCAGATGTGTACCGACCTTAGTCTTCAGCATGTGCACAGACTTTCAGCAACGTGCACAGACCTTGTAGTTCACATGTGCACAGACCTTGTAACGTTGAAGGCAAAACATGCACCGACCTGATATGTGCACCGACCTGAGTGGCAAGTCTATGGGATGTGCATCGACCTTCCAGACTTGATTGCATATGTGCATCGACCTTAGTTCTGCAATGCATGAAAGTGCACCGACCTTCTGAGCAGAAATGCATATCTGCACAGACCTTCGTTCAGTATGTGCACGGACCTTACCTAATGTGCACCAACCTTACATGCTATCGTGCAAATGTGCACCGACCTGACATTCTATCATGCAAATGTGCACCGACCTGACAGGCTAAATAGTGAATGTGCAACGACCTGATAATGCTATGATGCAAATGTGCATCGACCTTTGTGGCATTGAAAGCAAGCGTGCATCGACCTTGCTTTGTGCTAGCGAAAGATGCACCGATCTTTCTCTGTGCTATAATGCAAATGTGCACAGACCTTTGTGTGCAACATTATGAATATGCACCGACCTTATTGATGACTAAGACATGAACGTGCATCGACCCTCTATCCTTGAAGTGCTGATGTGCATCGACCTTACTAGTCCAAAATGCATATGTGCATCGACCTTACATCAGTTGATAACTTGAGGTAGTGTCGACCTTTGTTCTGTGCTAGCTTGATGTGCATCAACCTTTATTCTTGAACAGTTGCTATGCACCGACCTTCAGTTGCACATGTGCACAGACCTTCAGTAGCGTGCATCGACCTTTGCTTTGAGGGTACATCGACCTTAGTGGTCGGAATGGTAGAAGGTGCATCGACCTTGGATTGTGCTGGCATAATGTGCATCGACTTGTTTGCGTGAACAGTAGCCGCTGCACTGACCTAATCATCATGAAGCTTTTCAGCTTGATTTCTATGCTGCTGGTTGCCTTGATTTCTATGCTATTAGTTGCCTAGATTTTGCGTGCACCCATCAGTATTAACACCTGCCTTGATTTCTGTGCATCTAGTTGCCTCGATTTCTATTCTTTTTTTCTTAGCTCCAAAAGTTGGCTTAACTTGAAATGCGTGAATGTGGATATTATTAAATGCAGGTCAGACCCATCAATGAGTCATAGTTAGACATCATCAAAACCATAGAATTAAGCATGTTACATACATGCCCAACATTCTCCCCCTTTTTGATTATGACAACTATGAGTCATTATGAGTTCATATCAAAGGAAATACAATGATCATAAAAAAATTCTTTCCCCCTTTGACAATTCACTCCCCCTTTTGACATCAAAAGATTCACTCCAAAAATAATGACTCACATAATTCTCTCCCCCTTTGACATCAACAAAAAAGGAGTTCAAGGAAATATAGAGCACAGTGAGGAATGAAGGGAGTGATGAAAACAAGCATTGCAAGCAACTATCCAGTATTCCAGAAAATGATGTGAAAATACATGCCAATGGTTGTACACTTATTAAAGTTGGCAAAATGAGGACAACCAATACTGGAAAGCCAAAGATAGGACTGATACCAATTGTTGATGAGCAATTATAGTACAAGGTTATGTCCCTTGGCATGGCAGGGGCAGATCACGAATCAAGAGCAACATGAACTGAGTCATGAGAGGCATGATGAAGTACGTGAGAGATATAGCAGCCATAAAGCAAATTTGATTTTTAGGTTTTTCAAATTTTTACTGGTTTTCAGATTTTTTTGAGTTTTCTATGTAATGCATGGGGATGAAAAATGCAGACCACCCATGTATGTGAAGACTGAAACCAGTTGCATGGGAATCATGATACCAATTAACCTGTTGCCAGTTGATGAGAAGGCTGAAGCTAGATACCAATTGTTAAGAAAAAGGTGATGCTTTCATGGCAGCCTGAGTGAATTATGCAGATTGGTCTAGAGAAGGCAAATAATGAAGGAGCATCAAAAGATAACTTGTCTCAAGAAAGGGATGGAGGTTCTTTAATATGAAGCTAAGTTCATAAATGTAGAGTTATAGATTTTTCAAAATCTCCAGTTATAGAATTCTAATGATGCAATCCTTATATTCAGATTGGTTTAACGCTAATGAATTCTGAGCTTCACAATGAAAACATTTGAGAACATCTGTATTCAAGATTAATAAAAGTGAACCAGAAATTCATACTAAAACCATGTTAACCTCCTCTCAACTTACTCATTCAATTCCATTGGCTCCCTTGAGAGTAATTAGAACAAGTATTGAGGCTAAACACTTAGATGTCTCTGATTTTATCCATGAGTGCTACACATTCAGATTTTTCTTTTCAAAACATTGTTGAGCATTAACAATTATCATTTTTATGAGCAATCAAGTGTAGCATGCACTTTTTGACGTGAGGGTGCACGTTGTTGAGACGCCAACACCCCCAGTTACTCAGTGTAGCTTACCATTTTGTCATTATTAGAACAGAGGTAGCATGACACTTCATGACGTTGTCCTCTTCACTTCTTTGGTAAAGTAACTCAGTTTCTCGGTGAACCCAATGCCATTGCTCTGCCTTAAAGCACTGAACTTAGCACACACCTTTTTGCATAAGGATATACATTTATCAGACGCCAATATCCCCAGTTACTCAGCAAGGCGAGTTCATTGCTTTCATTGTAGCCCCATTTTAGAAATCTCCAGTTTTGACAAATGTTTAAAAGCAATACTAGACTAAAGTTTCTCAATCAAAGATGCCTTTGTACTAAGGATAAACTTTCAGATTCAGGAAGGCATAACATGTCAAAATATGAAAATCTAATTAAAGTCTATTAAACCCGAACACAAACATTTTCAAGACCATTAAACATCAAGGCTCAAGAAATCATTAATTTTAAACCAAAAGCTTTCATGTTCAAGGCAGTCATAAAACTCTATAAAAGAAGATTCTTCTTAAGGATTTACTTTGATTAGCAAGCTTAAAGACAGATAGAAAATCCTCCAAGAAGTTCGAGGCAATTCAAATCTAAAGTTCAAGCAGAGAGTGTTGTATGAATGGAGAGCATCAACTAGAGCAAGTATGGATAGAGAACACTCCCCCTGAGGGTATGCATTGAACTCAGACTGGAATGGGTAAGATAAGACCAGCAAGAGCTTTTTAACACATTTTACAAGGCTGCACAAGCTCCCCCTAAGAACATGTTGTCTATGCATGATGTCAATAAGAATGTTTAGTGATGCAGATGGGATTTGATGTTGACTCCCCCTCAACACATGCACGGGTTGGCAATGGTATATGTAGCCTATGACTTACATGAACACTTGGTGCAATAGAGGGGATGTCAATTGATTATGCATTGTTGTGTCCCTTTAACATGAAATGCATTGGAGTGCATGAGACAACAAGATGATGCAAGCAAAAATTACTTATAATGCATTCAAAGCTGAAACTCAAGGTCTGACACCAAATCTGTCACGCCCCGAACCGATAGCAGCGGAACGTGTAGTTCGGAACGCGGTAGTGATACAGTCGTGAATAATCAGAGCATACAAAATTTAAACTGGACAAATGTGGCCAAAACAACCTTCATTGAGAATCAAATATTCAATTATATACCTTGACTCAACTTACATAAGTGAAGAAAGGACTCACTATTACATTCTAATAAAGAGAAACGACTCAAATAACAGAACAAGACTCAAGAAAATTAAAGACATCGACACTATTCTCCATGACGCTCAACACTCTGGCCCTTTCCCATCTGATGGACTATCTTCAATGTCGTTACCTGAAAAACGTTAAAGATAGGCAGGTGAGCGATACGCTCAGTAGGAATTACATCTCTCATCAAACAGAATATAAGTGATTAACCAATTAACGGTTTCATGACGATGCAATGCATGTAACTAGAAAATCATGATGATCAACTATCAGGAAAGATGAATACTAAAGTCAAAGGCAGATACGAGATCAAGAGAAATAGGGATGAATTCCCATGCAGAGTCAAGGACAAGCTATCAAAATATAACAAGGACAGATGCGCAGATGAACATAACTTCAGAATTGGCCAGAATATAACAGAATTTCAATAAATATAAGCAGAATTAAACATTCAAGCAGAATAACTACATTATCAGAATAACCGAACATCAGAATATTAGAATGACAGCATCTCCAGAACTCACAGAATTTGCAGAATAACAGATATAACAGAATATCAAAAATATAACAGATATACAGAATTTGGTGCAATGTCACACCCAGAAGCTTACCATGGTTTACAGAATTGGACTTCCGTACTACCTGGCACTGAAAAGTCGCGGACCCAGAGCCCTTTAATATTTCAGAATCAGATATGGCCAAATACGGAGTCAAAGGGTTATGTTCTCGAATTAAGAATAGGTTCCAAGGATCCTAATGTCATGGAATACTAGAGAAACTGACCATGATTATGCATGATGTCTACTTGTGTTGAATCTGAGGTGAACCGGTTAACAATACTTTATGTGGTCACTTGATCTTTTGGATAAGGTATGGTTTTCCAATTCTATTTGTTAAAATAATCTCATGGCATCCAAAAATATGTTATGTAGACCGGTATACCATATTTCCTTAGAATGACATGACCGTTAAATAGTAACATGGGTTAAAAAGGGTACCACCTGCTCGGCTGCCTTGAGGGAATCCAAGACTAGCGGAGTCTTATGGAGGTCTCTATGATAAAGTCACCTATCTTAAGGAACGGAATGTCCGATGGAGGGTTTATCTATCAATGAGAATTATGGGTGATCGGTAAAACAGTGCAAATCATGAACTGTGTGATTACATAGGTTACAGAAATCCACAGAAACATGAAACAGGAAAATAACGCCTGGGCTAGAGTCGTTATTTTATGAATTGACGCCCTCTTCAGGGTCATCAGTTCAGTAAATAGCGACTGCTTCCCAGTCGTTACTATTACTATTAGTATTTCCAGATTTCAGATATTGGATAATTGACGTCTGGCTTTAAGCTGGGCAGAAACGTCGTATATCAAAGAGACGGCGGCGTTTAAGTCATTATTTCCAACATCTAGATTTTTTCTTCTTAAATGGCTAGGTGATCAGAGACAAATAGATTTCTGGAGTACTTCTAATCTGCAAACTAGAGGCGTGGATAAATCAAGAAAAATAATAGTAACTCACTAACATAATCATGACTTGGTTATCTTATCAGGATTTATAGTTATTGATTTTGAAACATACGAAATTATCAGTTAACTCGTAAACTGACGCATGTACTCATGGGCATTAAATTAAATAGCGTCTTAAGACAAGTTGTCTCAAATTAAAAACGCGCCTTAAAATAGGGCGTCGTTTGCTAAAATCCTGAATTCTCACAGAAACAAAAGATCTATATGCAGGCTCTCGACAGAAATACATGGAAATCTCCAACAAGAAGCTAGAGGATATGAACTAGACAAAAGCATGTTATTTATGATATCGCCTTTATTTAATTAGTTTAGCCATCAGAGAGAAGACCTACCTTTCTGGGTTGATTTGGTTGGTGAACAGTGAAGAACGGAGATGAGAGGTAGAAATATCCGATACTCTGTTCTTCTGGGAAAACCACTTGATGGTAATCCAATGCAGAAAAGCGGCTTTACGACAACAAAACAGAGGAAGAAGACTCCTCCTCTCACAACCTCAGAAGATGAAGTAGCTCTCCTCGTTCAATAGTAGGAACAGAGGATGAGTAACTCCCCTCAACCCACGATCAGCAGCAAGTCTCCTTCTAATAAGGAATAAGTAGAGGAGAAACAAAGGCCTTTCTCCCTTCTCGTGCTGACGGAAGGGAACTCAAGTGGATGGAGCAACAACAACATCATTAGTAGCAGAAAGGAAGAACACCAGAGGTAGAGGAAGCATTAGTCGGTGCTCGATCGAAGGAGTAGGGTATTTATCCTATTGGAGAATTAGAGTTTGTTTAGAAGTAGTATTTCCACGTAAGATTCCTCCGGATTTGCAACTTCCCATGTATTATTTCTTCCGTGAACAATCCTTCCCTGGTTTGCACCCAACTTCCCAGTTCGAACATGTTACTGGAATGAGGTTTCCTTATTTTAATTTTAAGAAATTGACGTCCATGTCATGGTCACGTTTTTACTAAATAACGCCTATGCAAAAGTCATTTTTAAAGAAATAACGCCTTTCCGTCGTGCGCTATTCATGATTTCACGTTAACTTATGTTGGTTACAATATTTGAGAATTTTTATCTTTTTTATTTGATTAGGTTTAGTTATGAAATTTTATGGGTAATATTTTTCCATTTTTCTTGATTTTTTCATATAATTAGTTTTTAAAAATCCCTTTAATCAAAAAGTGGCACTATTCACTCACACTATTCATTCCTAAAAGAATTGACGACATGGCATATGTCGTTGCTTTCTAAAATGACGCCTAAATAGTTGGGCGCTATTCACTTTTGTCACTTTCTTTACTGATTTTTATCTTTTTTTCTGGATGTGATCTAGATGGGAAATTTTTAGGGTATTAGTTTTCCATTTTTCTCTATTTTTCCATATAATTAGTTTTCCAATATTCTTTAATTGAAAAAATAGCACTATTCATTTACAATAAAATAACGACTTTGTTTAAGTCGTTTCTTATGGAATCAACGCCCATACGTATGTGCGTCAATTAGCATTTGGTATTTCTCCAAGCCCTTGTAAGGACCAAAATTATATTTATACCCTATAAACCTTATCTATATGTCTTATTTTATGTCATTTGTACTTTAAATAACGACATACTGTACGTCGTTTATTATGTGAATCACGCCCAAGTAGACGGGCGTTATTTGATTTTTGGCCCTTTCTCAATGCCCTTGAAAGAATCGAAATTGCATATATGTCCATTCTTTTATCCTTTATATATCTTTCTTCCTTTTAATAAGATTATAATATAGTAAATATGGAATATTAAATTTTATAAAATAGTAATAAAATATAAATTGACATTTTCTTCAAGATTTAATGATTCTTATTTCAATAGAAATTATGTTGTGCATTGGATGCTTCCATAAAATAACATGTTATTCTTAAATTTATTATAATACTAGAGTAGGGTTCACGAGTTCTTTTTGTAAGACTTATAAGGACGTAAGAGGTTTATGTACAAGGTATGGGCCTCGTTTATCTATTGGTTTTAAATTTATTTAGACTTTCAAATCCTTAAATTTACCAGGGTTGCTACATCCTCCCCCACTTAAAAGAATTTGGTCCCCAAATTCAATTTCCTATGCACATCATATGTTCATCTAATTCATATTCCTCAATTCAACAATCATGACTAGCAAATTGAACGAAGGGACTAAAGCTCAAGTTAAAGGGAAATACCTCCATCCATTCCTTGACCAGCAGGTGTGACTCTTATTGCTTGAAGTCGCCCTTGACGACGTTCCTTATTACCGTCCTTTGCCAATTGAGGTTGATCTTTTGGAAGGGGACAGTCGGCTACCTTATGTTCTTGGCTTCCACAACGAAAACAAGCTCCACTCTTCCAGTGACACTTCTTGGATTGATGACCCTCATTCCCACAATGCTTGCACTTCTCTCCTTTAGGCTTCTTGCTATTCGGAACTCCATCCTCATTATTGGGCCTTTTGTTGCCATTATCTACCTTCTTCTTTTCTATTCTATCCTTGACCTTGTCAGATAATTCCATGGCATCTTCCAATAACTGCGCTCTTTCCACCATCTCCGCATAAGTTTGTATATCTAACGGCGCCAATTGGGGGATGTACTGGATCCTTAAACCATTCATAAACCTTTTTGCTTTCATCTTCCCCGTTGATATTAAGTGAGGTGCATATCTAGACAGCCGTGAGAATTGAGCCTCATACTCGGCCACGATCATGCTTCTCTGTTTGAGTGAAGCGAACTCTCCTACCTTTTTCTCCCGAATTCTCTCCGAGAAATACTTCTCGTTAAAATGTTCTACGAATGCTTCCCATGTAACCTCGTCACCTGGCAAGGTGGCTTCTACTGACTCCCACCATGCCCTTGCATCCTTCTCAAGTTGAAAGGTTGCCAATAATACCTTATCCCGGTCCGAACACTCCATGACCCGAAAGATCCTCTCCATCTCTTTAGTCCAATCTTCAGCTAAATCGGGATCAGGAGTTCCACTAAACCTAGGGGGATTTAAACTCTGGAATTCCCGATGTAATTCTCCAGCCTTTCGGTTGGCTCCACCATCGGCTACCCGTTGAAGAGCATGAGTTAAACCTTGTACTGTTCTTTGCATGTCCCGCCATTGGGCATGCTCGGTAGCCATTGCTATCTAACTAGTTTTACTAGACAAGAAGAAACCCATGTAAGATCATCAGGAAATATAAGCTATCCTTATTAACTTACTAGTTTTAATATTTTTATTTCCATTTCTTTAATTTTTAACCCATGGTTCTACCCCATCTCACCGGGTACTTCTAAGATGACTGTCAAGGGAACTCGATGTAGGACTTAGACTTAAAGACCTAAGACTTAGAAAGCCTAGGCTCTGATACCACAAACTGTCACGCCCCGAACCGATAGCAGCGGAACGTGTAGTTCGGAACGCGGCAGTGATACAGTCGTGAATAATCAGAGCATACAAAATTTAAACTGGACAAATGTGGCCAAAACAACCTTCATTGAGAATCAAATATTCAATTACATACCTTGACTCAACTTACATAAGTGAAGAAAGGACTCACTATTACATTCTAATAAAGAGAAAAGACTCAAATAACAGAACAAGACTCAAGAAAATTAAAGACATCGACACTATTCTCCATGACGCTCAACACTCTGGCCCTTTCCCATCTGATGGACTATCTTCAATGTCGTTACCTGAAAAACGTTAAAGATAGGCAGGTGAGCGATACGCTCAGTAGGAATTACATCTCTCATCAAACAGAATATAAGTGATTAACCAATTAACGGTTTCATGACGATGCAATGCATGTAACTAGAAAATCATGATGATCAATTATCAGGAAAGATGAATACTAAAGTCAAAGGCAGATACGAGATCAAGAGAAATAGGGATGAATTCCCATGCAGAGTCAAGGACAAGCTATCAAAATATAACAAGGACAGATGCGCAGATGAACATAACTTCAGAATTGGCCAGAATATAACAGAATTTCAATAAATATAAGCAGAATTAAACATTCAAGCAGAATAACTACATTATCAGAATAACCGAACATCAGAATATTAGAATGACATCATCTCCAGAACTCACAGAATTTGCAGAATAACAGATATAACAGAATATCAAAAATATAACAGATATACAGAATTTGGTGCAATGCCACACCTAGAATTTTACCATGGTTTACAGAATTGGACTTCCGTCCTACCTGGCACTGAAAAGTCACGGACCCAGAGCCCTTTAATATTTCAGAATCAGATATGGCCAAATACAGAGTCAAAGGGTTATGTTCTCGAATTAAGAATAGGTTCCAAGGATCCTAATGTCATGGAATACTAGAGAAACTGACCATGATTATGCATGATGTCTACTTGTGTTGAATCCGAGGTGAACCGGTTAACAATACTTTATGTGGTCACTTGATCTTTTGGATAAGGTATGGTTTTCCAATTCTATTTGTTAAAATAATCTCATGGCATCCAAAAATATGTTATGTAGATCGGTATACCATATTTCCTTAGAATGACATGACCGTTAAATAGTAACATGGGTTAAAAAGGGTACAACCTGCTCGGCTGTCTTGAGGGAATCCAAGGCTAGCGGAGTCTTATGGAGGTCTCTATGATAAAGTCACCTATCTTAAGGAACGGAATGTTCGACGGAGGGTTTATATATCAATGAGAATTATGGGTGATCGGTAAAATAGTGCAAATCATGAACTGTGTGATTACATAGGTTACAGAAATCCACAGAAACATGAAACAGGAAAATAACGCCTGGGCTAGAGTCGTTATTTTATGAATTGACGCCCTCTTCGGGGTCGTCAGTTCAGTAAATAGCGACTGCTTCCCAGTCGTTACTATTACTATTAGTATTTCCATATTTCAGATATTGGATAATTGACGTCTGGCTTTAAGCTGGGCAGAAACGTCGTATATCAAAGAGACGGCGGCGTTTAAGTCGTTATTGCCAACATCTAGGTTTTTTCTTCTTAAATGGCTAGGTGATCAGAGACACAGAGATTTCTGGAGTACTTCTAATCTGCAAACTAGAGGCGTGGATAAATCAAGAAAAATAATAGTAACTCACTAACATAATCATGACTTGGTTATCTTATCAGGATTTATAGTTATTGATTTTGAAACATACGAAATTATCAGTTAACTCGTAAACTGACGCATGTACTCATGGGTGTTAAATTAAATAGCGTCTTAAGACAAGTCGTCTCAAATTAAAAACGCGACTTAAAATAGGGCGTCGTTTGCTAAAATCCTGAATTCTCACAGAAACAAAAGATCTATATGCAGGCTCTCGACAGAAATACAAGGAAATCTCTAACAAGAAGCTAGAGGATATGAACTAGACAAAAGCATGCTATTTATGATATCGCCTTTATTTAATTAGTTTAGCCATCAGAGAGAAGACCTACATTTCTGGGTTGATTTGGTTGGTGAACAGTGAAGAACAGAGATGAGAGGTAGAAATATCCGATACTCTGTTCTTCTGGGAAAACCAGTTGATGGTAATCCAATGCAGAAAAGCGGCTTTACGACAACAAAACAGAGGAAGAAGACTCCTCCTCTCACAACCTCATAAGATGAAGTAGCTCTCCTCGTTCAATAGTAGGAACAGAGGATGAATAACTCCCCTCAACCCACGATCAGCAGCAAGTCTCCTTCTAATAAGGAATATGTAGAGGAGAAACAAAGGCCTTTCTCCCTTCTCGTGCTGACGGAAGGGAACTCAAGTGGATGGAGCAACAACAACAGCATTAGTAGCAGAAAGGAAGAACACCAGAGGTAGAGGAAGCATTAGTCGGTGTTCGATCGAAGGAGTAGGGTATTTATCCTATTGGAGAATTAGAGTTTGTTTAGAAGTAGTATTCCCACGTAATATTCCTCCGGATTTGCAACTTCTCATGTATTATTTCTTCCGTGAACAATCCTTCCCTGGTTTGCACCCAACTTCCCAGTTCGAACATGTTACTGGAATGAGGTTTCCTTATTTTAATTTTAAGAAATTGACGTCCATGTCATGGTCACGTTTTTACTAAATAACGCCTATGCAAAAGTCATTTTTAAAGAAATAACGCCTTTCCGTCGTGCGCTATTTATGATTTCACGTTAAAATGCTGGTTACAATATTTGAGGATTTTTATCTTTTTTATTTGATTAGGTTTAGTTATGAAATTTTATGGGTAATATTTTTCCATTTTTCTTGATTTTTCCATATAATTAGTTTTTAAAAATTCCTTTAAATCAAAAAGTGGCACTATTCACTCATACTATTCATTCCTAAAAGAATTGACGACATGGCTGTTGAGTGCAGAGGATAGTCAAGCTAGAGGGGGAGGGGGTGAATAGATTGACCTTCACAAAATTTTATTATTAATCAGAGCAAAAGAAGATAACTAGATACAAATTTGATCAATTGAACTAATTCAATTTGATTCCGCCAATTTATAAACGTTCCTATTCATGCACCTAGCGTTGAGCTAATCACAAAAACAAATAACACCACAGAAGAACACTAAAGTTTTAAGGTGGTTCGGTCTCCTTGCAGAGGCCTACGTCCACCTCCTCACTAAATCAGTGAGGAATCCTGCTGAGCGTTACAGCTTGGCTAAACTGAGGATCAAACTCCTCAACCCAGTTGAGTGATCCAGCTCAACTACACCAGGATCTAGATCCTGAGCCGCTGGCGAACAGCTTGAAGGCACAAAATCCTGTCCACTTCTGATCTCAGCACAATACGCTGGATCAGAAAAACCAACCTCTCTCAACAGAACAATCTGAGAGAGATAATTGTCAAGAGAATGAGTTCGACTGAAAAACAAACAACCTAAAACAAAGGATTCACACAACGGTGAAAAAGAAAAACTGATCTTCAGATCTAAGGCACAATATACTCTTAGGACGTGCTTGGATCTCTGGAGGAAGTCTCTTCTCAGCAGATCGATCTTTGCTTCTCAGATTCACTGGATCAGCTTCAAGTTCTTCACAATCTTCCTCGCTGCTTTGCTGTGATGCTCTTCGTCTTCAGACTCTTCTGCTCACTTCCCGCTCTATTTTTCACAGCTTTGATTTTTCTCCTCTTTTCTTTTTATACCTGTATGAAGCACGTTGACCACGATCTGTGAGTACCCAGTGGGCCCCTGCCTGATCGTCTTAGTGACTTAACCATCGTACGCTTCATGTCATGCTGGGTGCGTTGACGCAGGATGCTGCTGCGTCCACTCATCAGCTACTTGAAGCATTATTATGAACTACAACGTCGACCCATTGAGTTGCTGCGTCGACTCTGCCAACGTTCTTCAGAAGCTTTACTTCAGATTGTTTGAACGGCTGCGTCCACGCTGCTTGTTCATAGCGTTGACGCATCAATGCATTACAGAAGCTGCCTTGTACTGATTATTGAACTGATGCGTCCACGCTGCTTGATGATTGTAGATCTCTTTTAAAATCCACACTTAAATATAAAAAAAAGAGAATAATAGATATGATGAAAGCAATAAGATAGCACGGGGTGCTAATGTGGAGTGTGTGTGATCGCCAGAGACACGAGGGTCTCAAAGAGGAGATTGATACGGGGAGATGATCGCAAAATACCTCAAAAGATGCGGGGGATGTGAGTACTCCTTTTCTCTTCAAGATCGGCCGGCCGACGAAGAGAGTTCTTCCTTTGATTACCCTTGCAAACAACAAAGACAACAACACCAAAAGATATGGATTAGAAACAATGGTGTAGCATCAAATCCAATAAAAATATAAGTGAGCATGAAGAATATGAACAATACACACCTTAAGGGGATTGCCCTTAAACCCTTATGCAAAGAGGGTGTGGGGAGATGTATGATGCATGCAAATAAATAAAAGTAAGGGAAGTGTGCAAGAGATGCACTATGGGGAGATCTCAATATGATGGTTGAGAAAAATCAATAACAATGATGCATGCATGACTTAATGAAAAATACAAATAAGGGGAGATAAGATAGAAAAATCTTGTTTGGGTGGCTTCTTTGGCTTGAATGCTCGATGGGAGGAAGCCTCAAAGGGATGAAGAGTTGAACCGTGGAAGAAGCCTCTCCTTAGCCAATGCCACCCTACCTTCGGTTCCTGTAAAAAGAAAAGAAGAACAATAGAAGGAAAAGAGAAGAAATAGAAGAAGAAGAATACGGAGAAGACAGAAGAGGAAGAAGGAGAAAACGAAGAAGACAGAAGAGGAAGAAGGAGAATACGAAGAAGACAGAAGAGGAAGAAGGAGAAAAAGAAGCGGCAGAAGAAGAAGAAGAGAAATAGGAACAGAGAAGAAAAAGACAGAAGAAAAACAAAAGAAAAATCCGGGGAAGAAGCCTCCTGCGTCCAACCTATTAACAGAGCTCGGAAGCTCTATTAATAAGATAGAAAAGAGATAAGAAGGAAAGAGTCCAAAGGAGGAAGAGATAAGAACGGGCAAGAGCCCAAATAGGGGAGGATTAAGTTGGGCAAGAGCCAAAACAAAGCAGGGACTCTCTGGGGGAAAGGCTGCATTTGTTCGGAACACAAAATGAAACACGACCTTGACAAAGGCGTCAATTCAAGAATTGACGACCTGCCAAAGGGCGTCTTTTAAAAACACGACTTAGATTAGGGCGTTAATTCAAAAATCAAATTTTAGAATTTATTTGAAAATTGTGAAACACGCCTGAGTCAAAGGCGTTAATTAAAACACGCCTTAACAAAGGACGTTAATTCAAAAAATTCGAAATAGGGTCATTTTTCATTTCTCAATATTATTTTCTCATTTTTTAGGTGGAGGTGCATCTCGTCACCCTGATTCCAACGACTATTTTTGCGAATTTTTCTGACACCCGGAAGGCCACCAAATCACCTCTGAAAGGGGTTGAAAAATAATATTAAAATATTTAATTTGAAAAAGTGACGACCGTGTGCAAGGCGTGAATTAAATTTTTGATTTTTTTATTCTTTTCAAATTTAAAGTAACGCCCATGGTTAAGTCGTTAATTCCCAAAAAAATCCGAAAAATTCCCAGAAAAATCTAGAAAAATGGAAATTTGAAAAAATGGACGCCCTCCAGTATAGTCGTCAATTTTTTAAGAAACGCCCATGTATAAGTCGTTATTTAAAAGACGCCCCAGATCAAGTCGTTATTTCTAAAAAATAGAGAAAAAATACCCAGAAAATCCAGAAAAATCTAGAAAAATAGGAAAAAATAGGAAAAAATAGGAAAAGGGTGAAAAAAGGGAGAAATCTAAAAAAAGTGGGAAAAAACACTCAAATAGAACTAATTTGAGGGTCAAATTGGGACATTACAAGGTAATATGAGATGTACTCACAGTAACGTCAATTTTGGCGTGTCTACAGCTGCCCCGCCTTGGCGTCTGCTTTGCAAGGGAGCAGAGCAAACTGAAAAGTAGATGCCAAGGTGTGATGAGACACGCAATCAACATCACTTGATGAGAATGAAATCAAAAGCTCGAGATGAAGCAATCTCGGGAAATTCAATGAAATCAACAATGTTTGGATAAAATGGGGAGATGTGCACGCGGTGCACGAAGGAGATAAAAAATGATCAACTTCCAGCGCGGTGGAAGTACCCCAGGTCACAAACCTGAAGGTTTCACCATTGGGGAGCGGTTACCAGCCAGTGGACGTGCTGCAGCCAAGGTGGATCAAAGGGAAAAGGATTAAAATAAGATGATAGAAATCCAAACAAGGAGCTTTCGAGAAAATGACCCAAAACAGCGACAAAACGAACTGAGGACTCAATTCGGCATGGAATATCTCACATTGAAGATCAAGATCAATTTGACCCACAAAAACAGTTTATCAGAATGATTTTTCAACAATTGTTTCAAATTCCTACATGAATGCATGCTGGGTTCAAAGGGAAAAAATAAATCAAATGAAAATATAGAATAATCAAGGATAATATTGTTAAACTGCCAAGACTGGGTCAAGAAACCGATTTCGCGAGCTGATACTAAGCCGAAGCCCGTTTATCCACGCACCAATTCGTAAAAAGGGAACCATCGTCCCCAATCTTGGACGGCTCAACGGCCTATCCGTGTGACTAAGACTCCTCTGGAATCATCATTGTTTTTGATGAAGGGGAACTCAAATCCCAGATTTACCAAAGCCACAAGGTCCTTGATATAATCTAGTAACATATGTAACATATAGTAGAATGCATACAGGGAGATGGTGATATCAATAAGCATGGGAACTGAGAAATGAGCTGCAAGCACCGTGGGACTTTGATGATGATGCCCAGTCGGCGGGACCAAGAGCTTCTTATCCTGCGCTCAAAAATTCATTAGCCAAGATATAAAAGATAACAAACAATGAAGAAGGTATTTAAGCATAGCAATCATCAAAGCATCAATTACAGCATGTATATGGCATGAATAGCATAAGTCAAATCATAGCATTGTTTGTTGTTTTATCATGAGGAGACAATCTGGCTAATCAAGATTCGGAGATGAATGATCAAGATCTGATATAATGCCCATCGGCGGAGTGATCAGATGAAATTAGCAGGAGTTGATTAAAAAAGATTTGGAGATGAATAATCATGAGATATGATAATCAGAATGATATAGGGAGATGATAATCAAAAAAAATGCCCCTGGTGGCATGTCATGAAAATATCGAGAAAGAATCAATAGATTGATAGCAATAAGTAGAGAGAGGACCCATCCCGTGTTTTTGGTCCCTGCAAAGCTGTTCCTGCAAAACACCATCAGAAAATACAATGCAAATTTTTAGATTTTGGAGTTTTGAAATATACAAATTGTTATGAGTTTTGATCAATATGCAAATTTTTGTGGGTTTTGGAAATATTTGAATTTTTATGGAGATTTTTTTTGGAAAATATTTCAATTTTTTGTTTTTTTTGGATTTTGGGAAAAGAAATATTCAAATTTTATGGAGTTTGGACAAGAAATATTCAATTTTTTGTTTGATTTTGGTTAGACATTGCTAAAGCAGCATCAAAGGGGTGTTTTTGAACCATTAACTGAGCGTCCTCGTTCCTTCCCTTTTCATTAAGATCTGTCCAAAGCCGAGCGTGCATGGAAAGTGGCGTCCTTTAACCGACCGCCATTGATCAATGGTGCCCCTACCAAAGCCATACCCGAGAAACATTCGGTCTTGGAGGGAGAAGAGAAGAAAATTTGGAGATAAGCTTTATGCAAGATGGGAGATATCGGAACTTGAATTCCTTCCAAGGTATTAACCCTCAAAGAGGCGATCTGTTGCGCTGGGGCTTTATGCCTTTGATTTTTAGACCCTCGACATGCATACGACCAGGGTTTTCCTTGCGGGGACTTTGCCACTCTTGACATGCCATGATTCATAATTCAATTATCGAAAGTTCGACTTAATTCTTAATTGCCCTTTGTGGCGAGATGAAATTCATATTGATTTTGGGTCAAGACTGCCCCTATTTGAGACTCCTCTCGTATTGGGATTTACCAAAGTTGGTTATCTTATCCGTCAACCTCTTGCACCTGCATTCGGCCGAGTAAAGAAGAGAAAAGACTTTCGGAAACTCATGGCATGGCCAAGGTAGCAACGGTGTTTTATCAAAGGAGCCGGCTAAAAGGGCGCCGTGAAGTGTGTGAGGTGCCCAGCTGAGGGTTGCTCTTAACAAGCGGGGAGAGAATATTGAATTCCCAGCGCGGGTTCTTTATCAACCAAAGTGCTGCCAAAGCAAGTCTAAAGACTCTTTTTGAAAATGATGTAATTAAACAAAAGCCTAAGATAAAGGTCTAAAACACAACTCTTAGTCTTGTTAAGAAGCACTTTATTTTGAAAATCACGCGTGAAGTAAGGAGGCAATGATATCATGCAAATGCAAACTTACGCCAGTATATTACCTTGCAACCTTTGTTGAAGCAACTGCCGCTAGAGGTGATCATCATGGGATTTGTCCTCTTTTGCAGAAAAAAAGATTGGAAGCAAAGGATTGAAAGTGGCTTAACAAGACAGAATGGTGCCCATACCAGACTCAGACGAAATAAGGAGAAAAGGAAGAGAGGCGAGGGCTAGAACTCCCTCACTAAGGTGCGGAGACCCTGATCACATGGAACAGTCTACAGAAGAAGCGGAAAATCAAGAAGAGGGGTGAGGACTAAAGCCTCGGAAGCAGTGGGAGAAAGGGCAGATGCCCAAGGCAGTGGATGTGGAAGAAGTTGGGTCAGACCCAGAATTAGGAGGAATCAGAAGAAGAAATTGGTAGATGGAAAGAGGTGGATCCGGAGGGTCCGGAGGCAGAGGAGAATCATGATAAGAGGAATCATCCGGAGGCTCCGGAGGGATAACGAAAGAAGGGACGCGATGCCCTAGGGAGAAATAGGGAAAAAGATGATGAAAAAGATGACGGAAAAGAAAGAAGAGAATAAAAGATATGGAGTCCCGGAGGAGCAAAAAGATGAATTGAAGGAAATATGGAATGTCCGGAGGTTCCGGAGGAATGAAATCAGGAGGGTCGCGATGCCCTGGGAGGTGATAGAGAGAATAAGACGGAGAATCCGGAGGTTCCGGAGGAATAAAATCAGGAAGGAGAAGGTGGAAAGGGGCGTCGTGCCCGAGGGAAAAGTCCGGAGGTTCTGGAGGAGGAGAATGAAAAGGGGCGTGATGCCCGAGGGGAAAGTCCGGAGGTTCCGGAGGAGGCAAATAGAAAGGGGCGCGATGCCCGGGGAAAAGATGGAGACAATCAGGTGGAGAATCCGGAGGTTCCGGAGGGATGAAATCAGTAAGGAGAAGATGGAAAGGGGCGTCGTGCCCGAGAGAAAGGTCCGGAGGTTCCGGAGAAATAGAATCAGAAAGGGCGAGATGCCCAAAGAGGAGGGATAAAATTCCTGGAGGTTCTAGGGAAATGGCAGGAAGGGGGACGCGATGCCCCAAGGGGAGTGGATAAAAGGATGAATATGAATAAGATGGGAAATGCGGAATATCCGGCGGTGCCGGAAGGTGAGGAAGATACGGGTTTGGAAACCCGGGAAGCAGGAGGTGCAAATGCATGTAATGGGATGGATGCGATGAATGCAATGGATGGAATGAATGAATGAATGAAAAATGCATGAAATTCAAAGAAGATGAAGAATATGAAGGGTGAGAGGGCGAGATCCTTTTCTTATCCCTTGGAGTGGCCCATGAAGAAAAAGTGATAGAAATAGATGAATAGAAAGTGGAGCAAACATGGGAAGGCCCCTTAGCACCAAGATCACTGCCCCTCCATGGCAGTGAAAAAGTACGACCAATTGGCCCAATAAAAGATGCTTCGATAAATGACAACCCCCTTGGAAAGCAATCAACAATGTGAGGGAGTTGGAGAGTTAGAAAATGAAGCATTGCCATGCCCATTGACATATACGGAATGTTGAATAAAATGGGCATTCGCCCCTTGTACGGAATAATCAATTCGGGATTTGAAGATTTGAACAAGGGGTGCCCTGCCTGGCCCTTAATCGGCATTAATTCTTGGCATCTGCTGAGCAATGGCAGCGTCTTGGCCTCTTCAACCGTGCATGGCACAATAACTCGGATTGGCATCCGGTAAACAAATTCTTGAACTTTGAATGGCACAGTCGTGGCCAAAGTCTTCTTGCCCGGCTCTTGATCGTCCTCGGCGCAAGTAGCTGTAGAAGCACGCCCCTTCCGAGTAGTAACGGGAGGTGAGGCGGAGGCGGAAGGCTCCGTGGATGGTGGAGGTATAACGGGAGGTGTTGGCAAATGAATAAGTGGAGGTGGAGGTTCAAACACGTCGAGCTTCTCCCTTTGTTCGGAAATAGTTGGGATGGGCTCGAGTGCAAAAAGTGGTGGATCCTGCTCAGGATTAGCCAGGGGTAAAGGCGAAAGGCCATATGGTGGAGGAATAGGCAAAATGGGTTTTGGGGTTAAAGGGATGATGGAGGTTTGAAGTGGTGGTAATGGTAGGTTAATTGGGGAAGGTTCGATGGTAAGCTCGGTGGAGGCTAATGGCATAATGGGGGGAGGTGCAATTGGTGGAGGTTTATTGCAGAGAAAGCGCCGAACGGGGCGAGCGGTGTTTGGAGTGGGGTGAGACTCAAGATGCGCCGGCGTGGGTGATTGAAGTATTGACCCATCGTCGTAACACCAAGAGGTCTCGAGAATAGGGGTTGGATTAGGGACGATGGCTTCGTCCTGAGCAGGGGGTTCGTCAAATGAATGTGGAGGGAGCGGGAAACGAAGGAAACTCGGGAGGGGTGCCTGCACAGCTTCATCATCATCATAGACCGGCTCAGATTCTTCAATTGCCGGCTCATGCTCATTTGGAATATCAACACTGTAGTCGTCCATCCTATCCTTCCATTCTCTCTCCATTCTTGTAATATCATCCAAAGCCGCATGGAGAGGATTAATCGGAGTAGGAGGAACTGGCCGTGAACTTGTAACCCTCTTTAATTGTTCTTCCATGGAAGTAATCTTATCAAGGATATCCTGCTGGAGGGGAGTAACATGAACAATAGAGGGTTGGCAGGGCATTGAAGGAGGAGCCGCATAAGAAGGCCGTGGAGGGGAATTGACGGGATAACCCTTAGAAGAACCCGGATGGGCCGGATTGCAAGGAATAAAAGGGCCTCGGGGCCGTGTTGGAGGAGGAATAGAAGGAGGCGGGTGTTGGACCACCCGTGGAGGAGTATGAGTAGGAGGTGATGGGTAATGGGCTACCCGAACAGGATTATGAATAGAAGAGGGCGGTGGGTGATGGGCCACCCGTGTAGGAATAGAAGGAGGAGGAGATGCAGGAGATGCACCCTCAACGGCGGCCTTAAGGGCTTGGATCTGTTGAGGGGTAAGATGATCTAATGCATGCAAGATTTGAGAGACCCTCTCATCGTTGGGAGGAGACGGTCCCGGAGGAATAGTGGTTCGCAATTGAGGAGGGGGATCATAAGAATGGACACTGCCCATGGGTCGGGCATGACCATGAGAATAAGGACGTGGTCCCTTGAAAGAGTGGTGAGAATTGTGATGATTAACATGTTGAAATTGAGGATAAGAAGTGCTAGGTTGTGCATCCTCATGAATTGAATTGAACATGTTTTTCTTATCATGGTAAGCCATTATATAATCAAAATTTCACAATAATATGCAAAGAAGCACACAAGTTGGAATGGTTACCGTGATTTTGATTGTTTAAACCTTGGTGAATTAATGAATTTTATGCAAATTGATATGATTCACACAAGGGGAACCTAGTTTCAATATGATTTAACTCCAATGCCAACTAGGAACACTCTCTCACCACGTGTAGGCCAACTAAACTCGGGACTCCAAAAAGGGTACAACCTGCCCGGCGTCCGTGAGGGAATCCACGGGTGCGGGGACTTATGGAGGCTTGGTTTAGGAATTTCCAATCCAAAGAGACGGAGTGCTCAATGGAGGGTCGTTCCTTCACCAAGGGGGTGTGTGGCTCCTAGTATGTGGAGAGAGGAGGTCTCCCAAACCAATGCAAAATGAATGAATGAATGAATGCAAGATATAAGCAAAAATATGATACAGTGATAAACAAAGGGGTTCGGTGAAAACACAGGAATAAGACGCCCTGGGGCAGGGCGCTCCCAATCAAAAGACGCCCTTTGGCAGGGCGTGAATCACTGTGGGAGGCCTACAGGCAAGGTAAAACACGCCTTGATGAGAGGCGCTACCAATAAAAGAGACGCCCTGGGGCAGGGCGTTAATTATCAACGATACTCAACCAAATAAAGAGACGCCCAGGGGTGGGGGCGTCAAATCATGAAAACGCGCCCTGATGAGAGGCGCTACTAAATAAAGAAACGCCCTGTGGGAGGGCGTGAATTCTTTCAAACTCCCACGGCCAGCAGAGTGGAAACACTCACAGTCACAGAGGCAATCATCACATATGATTATCAAGATAAAAACATGCTCATCAAAATTTTAACTAAGTGGAGATTTTAAAACAAATCTATTCAATTGACAAATCACTTAGGGGAAAGTGCAAAGCACAATGGAGGGTGCCCGAGGGGCACAAAGGAAAGGGTACCGAGGGTACCAATGGGAAAGGGCACACTTGGGTGCCAAAGGGAAAGGGGTAATCAAATGAAAAACAAAAAGTGTCCCACCGTGATCGCCAATTTGTAGATCTCTTTTAAAATCCACACTTAAATATAAAAAAAAGAGAATAATAGATATGATGAAAGCAATAAGATAGCACGGGGTGCTAATGTGGAGTGTGTGTGATCGCCAGAGACACGAGGGTCTCAAAGAGGAGATTGATACGGGGAGATGATCGCAAAATACCTCAAAAGATGCGGGGGATGTGAGTACTCCTTTTCTCTTCAAGATCGGCCGGCCGACGAAGAGAGTTCTTCCTTTGATTACCCTTGCAAACAACAAAGACAACAACACCAAAAGATATGGATTAGAAACAATGGTGTAGCATCAAATCCAATAAAAATATAAGTGAGCATGAAGAATATGAACAATACACACCTTAAGGGGATTGCCCTTAAACCCTTATGCAAAGAGGGTGTGGGGAGATGTATGATGCATGCAAATAAATAAAAGTAAGGGAAGTGTGCAAGAGATGCACTATGGGGAGATCTCAATATGATGGTTGAGAAAAATCAATAACAATGATGCATGCATGACTTAATGAAAAATACAAATAAGGGGAGATAAGATAGAAAAATCTTGTTTGGGTGGCTTCTTTGGCTTGAATGCTCGATGGGAGGAAGCCTCAAAGGGATGAAGAGTTGAACCGTGGAAGAAGCCTCTCCTTAGCCAATGCCACCCTACCTTCGGTTCCTGTAAAAAGAAAAGAAGAACAATAGAAGGAAAAGAGAAGAAATAGAAGAAGAAGAAGAAGAAGAATACGGAGAAGACAGAAGAGGAAGAAGGAGAAAACGAAGAAGACAGAAGAGGAAGAAGGAGAATACGAAGAAGACAGAAGAGGAAGAAGGAGAAAAAGAAGCGGCAGAAGAAGAAGAAGAGAAATAGGAACAGAGAAGAAAAAGACAGAAGAAAAACAAAAGAAAAATCCGGGGAAGAAGCCTCCTGCGTCCAACCTATTAACAGAGCTCGGAAGCTCTATTAATAAGATAGAAAAGAGATAAGAAGGAAAGAGTCCAAAGGAGGAAGAGATAAGAACGGGCAAGAGCCCAAATAGGGGAGGATTAAGTTGGGCAAGAGCCAAAACAAAGCAGGGACTCTCTGGGGGAAAGGCTGCATTTGTTCGGAACACAAAATGAAACACGACCTTGACAAAGGCGTCAATTCAAGAATTGACGACCTGCCAAAGGGCGTCTTTTAAAAACACGACTTAGATTAGGGCGTTAATTCAAAAATCAAATTTTAGAATTTATTTGAAAATTGTGAAACACGCCTGAGTCAAAGGCGTTAATTAAAACACGCCTTAACAAAGGACGTTAATTCAAAAAATTCGAAATAGGGCCATTTTTCATTTCTCAATATTATTTTCTCATTTTTTAGGTGGAGGTGCATCTCGTCACCCTGATTCCAACGACTATTTTTGCGAATTTTTCTGACACCCGGAAGGCCACCAAATCACCTCTGAAAGGGGTTGAAAAATAATATTAAAATATTCAATTTGAAAAAGTGACGACCGTGTGTAAGGCGTGAATTCAATTTTTGATTTTTTTATTCTTTTCAAATTTAAAGTAACGCCCATGGTTAAGTCGTTAATTCCCAAAAAAATCCGAAAAATTCCCAGAAAAATCCAGAAAAATGGAAATTTGAAAGAATGGACGCCCTCCAGTATAGTCGTCAATTTTTTAAGAAACGCCCATGTATAAGTCGTTATTTAAAAGACGCCCCAGATCAAGTCGTTATTTATAAAAAATAGAGAAAAAATGCCCAGAAAATCCAGAAAAATCCAGAAAAATAGGAAAAAATAGGAAAAGGGTGAAAAAAGGGAGAAATCTAAAAAAAGTGGGAAAAAACACTCAAATAGAACTAATTTGAGGGTCAAATTGGGACATTACAAGGCAATATGAGATGTACTCACAGTAACGTCAATTTTGGCGTGTCTACAATGATAGCGTTGACGCACTCGTTAGCACTTTGCCCTGTTTCAATCTTTCTTCAAGAAATACAAACACATTTAGCATACATCTAATCATGTTTGTCATCATCAAAACCAGGAGGACAACAATCTCCCCCTTTTTGATGATGGCAACTCTAATATGATTTAAGGCAGACACATGACTATTTGACATCCAAAATCATAGGTATTATCAACATTTCACTATAGAGACATCACAAAAAGAAATTACTTCATGTACTCAAAATTTCATGTATGCTTAAGTACATCCATCATACTGAATTACATTCATCTATCATTCAAATTCAAGTTTCTTTCATATTCCTCCCATATTCAAAATCTTCTCCCCCTTTGACATCAACAAGAAGGGGGCAAAGCAAAAGAGAACATCGACCAGAAGACCTCAGTTAAAGAACCGGTCTAGTCGAGAAGAGGACCCACGAGCCCTGGGTGTGTGACTTTGAGGTCGATCTCTGGACAGCAAGGAGCGAAGTTCTTGTGATATCTCAGGAAGCTGGATGTTCAGTGAATTCCTCATATGAGCTATGGTAGAAGACATATCATCTTGAACAAGTTTTGAATTTTCTAGTTGTTTGCCAATGGAGGAAAGTTCAGCAATTACTTTTTCAATCTTATCAAATACAGCTTTGATGCTATGAGGCAGTGAATTAATTTGTCCTTTTAATGTTTCAACTGCAATCCTGACATCATAGCATGCATCAATGATCTTGGCAAACGACTGAAAGAACGAGGGTTGATTGCTATGCAAATCATTCACCAGGTTGGCCATTTTTTCTAGGAGGGTGGATATACCCTTCAGTACTTGCCTGGAAGCCTGGTCAGTTACCATCTTGGTAAGCAAAAATTTCTGCCACTCAGATAACACTGAAACTTCAAATTTCAGAATTCTAGAATGCAAGCGGTTGATATGAAAGTTTGTGAACTCCATCAATTTGTCCATCTTAGCATCTTGCCGTTACATCATCATAGTTAGATTAACAAACATTTCTTCAACGGTTGCTGGAATTGGAGTTTCGCTAGAAGCTGAAGAAGGTCTGCTGCAAGATCCAAGGACTCTGCACATATTAGGTTCCTCTGTGGGTGCAAAGCTACTGGGTTCTTGTGAAGTTTGCTCCGCAGAATGTACCTGAACTGGAGGTTCCCTCCTAGGAGAATGGATTCTTACACTACTACCTTCTGCTCCTACATCCTTGACTCCAGAAGAAAGTGGTGCCTCTGTCCTTGTTTCCTTACTTGTTTCCAAGGGGGCCATTTTCTGACTAGGAAGAATTCTGACAGGTTTTCCATCAATAATTTTAAATCCCATAAATTTCTGAACATAATCCAAAGAATACAAGTTGCCTCTGGGGATTACATGTTTTTTCTCTGTTGACAAATCCACTCCTACTGTTCTAAATATAGAACTAAGGTGTGATGCATAAGGTAAAGTTCTAGAATGGTTCAAGCACGTACCCATTGTCTGGATTACTACATCGATCAATGAAATCTTGATCTCCTTTATCATGCAATACAGCAGGAATCTTTGCATTTCTGTAACCCTTTCCCGTCCACTGCTTTGAGGCGTTATAATAGATGTGCAGATGTGATGCAACAATCTAATAGATGGCGTAAACCTATTTGCTTTCAGACTTGATAGATAGGTTTGCTTCACATCAGAAGTATCTTTGGGTTTCCCTGTCAAAACATCAAATGCCTCATAGTCGTCTAACTCAAATGAATGTAGTTCTGCCCCTTCCTTGGGAATCTTCCACACTCGAGCAAACAGACTACTCGTTAGCTCAAAAGAAACATTTCTGATAGATGAAGACAATTTGGGGATCTGTGAATCGTATTTTAAATTCTGATAAAACTCTCTTACGAGAGTAGGATAATAACTTTTGTGCTTGGTCACAAAATCCCACCACCCTTGAAAGTCGAAAATAGGACGGAGCTCTGGAAAAGCATCAAAGAGCTTAGTATCTGTACTCAGAATATATCTGGGAATTAAAACCTTTAGGGGTTCTTCAATATTCATGACCGAGGTGGGTTCAGAAGATCTGGATGTCATTTTCTGATGAGGGTTTCTCGGTTCGGCTGACCTTGATTTTAAGAGCTTTCTCCTTTTGGCCGATGGACTGGGGCTCCGATGGTGCCTCATTTTCTTCTTCTCTTTTTGCTTCCAAGAGATAGCTGGTGACGGTGACTCTTCCAACAGATTGGCCTCTTGTACATCATGTGCGGCTTCTTGAATATCATGCGTGCCTTTTGTGCGCGGCTCAACCGTGGACTGTGCCGCAATCGGAGCCTTCAAACTTTGATTCATCTTCTTCTTTCCTTTCAGAGAGCCCTTCGGTGGAGCCGTCGTAGCGAAGATGAACGAAAGTAGAGAGGAGAGTGGAGACAAGGTTTTTGGAACACGGAGACTGAAGGTACGAGGGTTTTTCAGAGAGCATGGTAAATATAAGGCTGATAGAATTCACGCTGAGTCGTTTAAATACTCTACGAAAACCCTTATTAGTGACCGGTTCAACCGATTTAAGTCGATGAACCGGTTTGAAGATGTAACACTTGTTATATTGCGTTGACGCCAAGGAATGTTGCGTCGACGCAGTGAAGCAATTGTGAACTAACAAGTGCAAGGTAAGAAGCTTAAGAGACATCCAAACAAAGGGTTTTCTTAAGATGCTGAGACAATGAATAGACATACTTATATTCGGGGATTTTTAAGTGTTGCAGATCAAGTTCTCATGAGGAAAGATATATTAAGATTGATACCAATCCATTTAATGATAAAGAGGTGAAGTGATCTTAAGATATTGAATTTTAAATTCATGAACCCTTATAATCCAAATCGGGAATAAATAATGAACTCTTTTCATACAGAGAGCACTTTTCATTTCAATCCCCTGTATTTTTAAATGTCAAGAACTCCTTACTGAGAGAGAGGAATTTAACAAGTATTGTGAACAAACTATAGGGAACACATATCTTTTATATCCATCACACCCACATATATTCATTTGATTCTTACTTTCAACATTCTTAGTCACAGTCAAGTACAGCTAGCCTTTTTACACAGGTACACATGTTTATCAGACACCAGAGTCCCTGGTTACTCAGCATAGCTGACCATTCTGCCTTAAAGCACCAGAGTTGGTGACCTACCTCATGACTCACCTTTCAAGCACTTCATAGGTGCATGAAGGTGGTTTCTCAGTGGTCAAATACCATTGCTCTGTACTGAATTAATTTTTGTTTTATACCAGAGATAGCAGGCAACCTCATGACTTCCTCCTTTGCACTTCTTTGGTGCAAAGAGTTAGTTTCTCAGTATATCTGCCATTGCTCTGAGTTTTGCAATATGTGTGGGATGTATTTCTCTAGCATATAAGGCCCTTTGTAAGTTTAAAACCAATACAAATTTTAAATTTCTTTACTCACAGTGGTTTCTTTACTTTTAACAAATAAGGTTCAAGACATGAAGAGATCTCTGTTATATTAAATTGTTCAGTATTTTTTCCGTACATAAGGCACTATTAGATTCAAGAATTCTAAATTTCAAGTATCATAAGAACAAAAGATCTTCAATCATTAGAATTTCATGGAATCATTTAGAGTATATCGTAAACTCATTAGGAACTATCACATTAACTCCCCCTGAATATATGATATTATCTTCATATCTCAGTTCCAAAGAAAATTATCCCTCATTCAAGAATATCAATATAGGCTTCATAGAGGAGTATGAGTAGAATAAACGAGATAGAGAGACATAATAAGATGAATCAAGATAGAGAAATCTCCAAGGTAAGAAGACATTGGAGAAGGATTTCAATGAACCATAGCTGCGTTGACTCCACGTAAGGGCTGCGTTAATCTTTTGCATGAATTTCAATGAACCAAGACCAAAAGAAAACTAAAGGATGTGAGTCACTGCGTTAACTCATATCACCCTCAACGTTAACTCATCCTCATCAAAGCGTCCACTCAACCTCATAGCATATTCAACTCATCCTAATAGTAGCATCAACTCATCTGAACAACAGCGTCAACTCATCTGAACAACAGCGTCAACTCATACATGTATTCAGCTTTAGAATATGTTCTGTTTCCGAACAAGGTTGTTCACAGCGTCAACTCAGCTACTTCACAGCGTCAACTCATCATAGTTGACAAAAGGAACTCACAACACATTCTCAGACCAACAGTTTTTGATAAGTGTGATCAAACAATTTACTTCCCCTCAGACTATGTTCGAGAGAAGTTTAGTTGCTTTTATTTATGATGTAATCAACCAGACTAGACTCCCCCTGAATGTGAGATTCATTCAATCTTATGCACTACTCAATTTAGATAGGGCAAGGTCAGTCCATTCCAAGACTAAATTGATCAAGCAGATTTCTTGAGAAGCAAATTATCAGATCAGGCATTTAGATGATTATTACACAACCCAAGCTCTCTTCTAAGAAAAGAAAATCTTTCATTGTTCAGAGGCTTGGTAAAAATATCAGCTAGTTGGTTTTGAGACTCAACAAATACCAATTTAAAGCTACCTTTATTCACTTCATCTCTCAAGAAATGATGTCTTATTTCAATGTGTTTAGTCCTAGAGTGCTGGATAGGGTTTTTGGCCAGGTTTATGGCACTTGTGTTATCACACAATATTGGGACACATCCAAGATTAATTTGATAATCCTGGAGTTGGTGTTTGATCCACAACACTTGAGTTCCACAACTCCCTGCAGTGGCATATTCTGCCTCTGCAGTGGATAGTGCTACTGAGTGTTGCTTCTTGGAAGCCCAAGAAATCAAACAACCTCCCAAAAAATGGCAATAACCACTTGTGCTTTTCCTGTCAAGTTTGCATCCAGCATAGTCTGCATCTAAATAAGATACAAGATCAAAAGAGCAAGATGCAGGATACCAAATCCCTAAATCTTGAGTTCCAGCAAGGTATCGAAAGATATGCTTGATAGAACTTAAGTGGGATTCTCTAGGATCAGATTGAAAACGAGCACACATGCACACACAAAATTGAATATCTGGTCTAGATGCTGTAAGATAGAGGAGTGATTCGATCATACCTCGATAAGTTTTTGCATCTACTTGGTTACCTTTCAGATCTGCATCCAAATTTGTGTTAATGCTCATTGGAGTGCTCATGGCCTTCAAGTTTTCCATCTTGTATTTCTTCAACAATTCGGAGATGTATTTTGCCTGACTGATAAAGCACCCCTCCTTGCTTTGTGTAATCTGTAGACCTAGAAAGAACTGAAGTTCACCCATTAGACTCATCTCAAATTCAGTAGTCATTAACCTAGCAAATTCCTCACACATACTAGATTCAGTGGATCCAAAAATTATATCGTCAACATAAATTTGAATCAGAATTATGTCTGAATTTCTTACCTTTGTGAATAAAGTTTGATCCACTTTATCTCTTGAATACCCATTTTCAGTGAGGTATGAGCTGAGTCTATCATACCATGCTCGAGGTGCTTGTTTGAGCCTGTAGAGGGCTTTATTCAACCTGTACACATGGTTAGAATTTTCTGTACATTCAAATCCAGGGGGCTGTTCTACATACACTTCTTCCTTTATTAGACCATTCAAAAAAGCACTTTTTACGTCCATTTGCAGCAACTTTATTCCATAACTACTAGCATAAGCAAGAAGCAATCTGATAGCTTCTAATCTAGCTACTGGAGCAAAGGATTCTTCGAAGTTGACTCCAAATTCCTGATTGTATCCCTGTGCTACCAGTCTAGCTTTATTCCTTATAACAACTCCTTTTTCATTTTGTTTATTTCTAAAGACCCACTTAGACCCAATCACAGCATGATCCTTGGGTCTAGGTACAAGATGCCACACATTATTTCTTTCAAATTGATTTAGTTCTTCATGCATGGCATTTATCCAAGATTCATCTTTTAAGGCCTCACCTACATTCTTCGGTTCAACTTGTGAGACAAGAGCTAGATTGTCCATTTCTTCAATATTCTTAAAATATGATCAAGTTCTGGTAGGGTCATGCAGATTTCCAATAATACTTGATAAATGATGATCCTTTAATGTTCTAACATTGATTAGAGGATTACCTTCATTTATACCTGCATTGCCTCGATTACTCGATTCCGCTTGGTCTTCATTTGCTCTTGACTCTTCCTCTTGATGAACTTGTTCTTCTTTCTCTTCGAGAAATTTTCCATCATCCTTGTCCCTGCAATGTTGCTCGATTTCAGATTTTTCATTTAATTCATCAAATACAACATGAGGTGATTCTTCAACAGCTTGTGTTTTTAAATTTAAAACTCTATAAGCCCTAGAGTGAATAGAATATCCTAGGAATATAGCAGGTTCACTCTTAGGTTCGAATTTGTCCAAGACTCTTTTATCATTATTTTGCACAAAACATTTTGATCCAAAGACTTTGAAATGTGCGACAGACGGTTTCTTACCTTTCATTAGCTCATATGGAGTCTTTTTGGACTTAGATCTTACCATTGCTCGGTTCACTATATAACAAGCTGTATTTACTGCTTCTGCCCAGAACTTCCTTGGGAGTTCTCCTTCAATCAACATGGTTCTGGCCATCTCCACAAGAGTTCTGTTTCTTCTTTCCACAACTCCATTCTGTTCAGGAGTTCTTGGAGAAGAGAATTTGTGTGAAATACCTGTTGCTCTGCAGAAATCATCAAATTCAGAGTTATCAAATTCTCCTCCATGATCTGATATGATTGATGAAATGATAAACTTACCCTCTTGCTTTACTTTCTTAAAGAAGACCTGAAATTCTTCAAATGCATCATTCTTGTGAGTTAGAAAGAATACCAAGTAAACCTAGAAAAATCATCCACTAAAACAAATCCATATTTGCTTCCATTTACACTTGCTATTCTAGTGGGTCCAAACAAGTCCATATGAATGAGTTCAAAAGGTTTAGAGGACTGATTTTCAAGTCTGGACTTAAATGACTTTCTAGTATGCTTACCTTGAGTGCATGCATTGCAGATTTTTTCATTTTGTTTAAATGATACATCTGGTAGACCATTCACCATGCTGAACTTTACTAACTTATGCATGACACTATAGCTAGCATGCCCTAGCCTACGGTGCCAAAGCCAAGCAAGTTCATTTTTATTCACAGCAAGACAGAGATTATTATGCGCAGGATCATCTAAGTCCACCATGTACATGTTGTTTATTCTTTTTCCAATGAACTTAATTTTTTCAGACTTCATATCAAGAATAGTGCAAGCATGGGATTCAAACACAACCTTATTTCCTTTATCACACAGTTGGCTGATACTTAGCAGATTATATTCTAGTCCTTCAACAAGTAAAACATCATCAATAGAGTTCGAAGGATTGTTGCCAACTTTACCTTTTCCAATGATTTTACCTTTATTGTTACCTCCAAACGTTACATGACCTCCATCTTTTTCAACCAAGAAACACAATTTATCTTTATCACCCGTCATATGTCTTGAACAGCCACTATCGAGATACCACCGGTTGTGCATGGCTGCAAGACATTCCTGCAATTCATTTCAAACAAGAGATTTTGGAACCTAAACACTCTTGGGTCCCATGAAACCACATGATTGTTCCAAATAGGATAACAAGCTCTTAGGAATCCATGCTTGTTTATATGAATGTTCTGGATTATGAACTTTCTGATTTCCTTGAAATCCTTTTTGATATGAGTTTATTGAACCTTTTCCATTATTATGGAAATGTATGTTATTGTTTGTATTCTTATTCCAATTACTGTGACTGGCCCATGAAGTATTAGACCATCTAGGCCAACTGATATGCATGGGATGCGTAGACGCACTACGATGATTGCGTTGACTCCTCCACCCAGTATTCCCATAATACATGTTCTGATTTCTGGGATGCGTCGACTCTCCAAACCAACTGCGTCGACTCTTCCATCCAACGTTCCTATTGTATAGACTTTGATTCATGGACAGCGTCGACTCACCATAGGAGCTGCGTTGACTCTTCCGAGCATCTCTACCAGGATACCCTTTCTGTAATGCAGTATGCGTTGACTCAGTGTATACATTGCGTTGACGCAGTTGATTTACACCATACTTTTGACTCTCAGATTTCCTATATGCATGCTGGTGTGATGATGATGAACTGAATGAAGATTTGTGCGTGTCAGCTGTTATTTTCTCCTTGCCTTTTCCCTTATTAATTTCACTAATCTTTATAGAGTTTCCTTGGCTTTTCTCAGATGTGTTCTGTTCTAAAACAAATGTGATAAGTTTGGTTCCTAGAGCCTTTTTCTTCATTGGATTAAACCCAAGACCGTCTTTTCCAACATTAACCTTTATCCCCATGACAGCTTCAAGATTGTCCTTTTCTTGGGTTAATTTCTCAAGTGAAGCTTGTTTGTTCTGATTTTCATTTTCCAACTTCTTTAAGCTTTCCTGGAGTTCCTGGTTTACTCCACAAATAGCTTCATACTTTTCTTCAGCAATTTTAACATCACTTTCCAATTTTTACATTCTAAGTTTTAATTCATCATGCACTTTTAATAAAAATTCATTTCCCCTCTTCATCTCAATTAATTGAGCCTCGCTTTCTTCATTTTATTCTAGAGTCTCTTTTAAATGAGTAATTTCAGCTTCAAGGTTTTTAACCTTCTCACTCAATGAGGTTTCCAGGTTAGTTTGACTTTTCTTTTTCTTGAGGGATTTGTTCTCTTTCTTCACATCTTCATATTTATCTAGAAGTTCATTAAAAGCATCTTCCCAATCACAACAAGTAAAATCTTCAAATGGAGATATTACCTCATCTTGGTCATCTCCTTTTGCCATGAAACATAGCTTTATGTCACCTTCATCTTCGGATGAACTGTTCTCTTCATCTTCATCCTTTTCTTCATCGCTCCAAGTACTTATCATAGCCTTGGGCTTCTTGTTCCTCCATTTTGGTTGACTTTTCTTTAAGTTCTCAGGACATTCAGATTTGATGTGCCCCTGCTTCCTGCATTTGTAACACACTACCTTGTCAGATTTTTTAAAATTTTCTGATTTAACTCTTGAATTATTTCTTGCCTGGGTTCTGCTACCCCTTGCAAATTTACCTTCCTTTCTTAGGAATTTCTTGAATTTCCTAGTGAGCATGGCAATTTCACTTGAGTCATCTTCGGACGAGGAAGATTGATTGTCATCTGAGTTCTCCATGCTACTAGGACCTGCCTTGAGAGCAAGTAGCTTCTTCTTCTTGAAATCTTCATCAATTTTTATAAAATTTAACTCATAGGCCATTAGTGACCCAATAAGCTCATCATGAGTTGTTGTGGGAAGATTCCTGGATTCCTCTACAACAGTGGCCTTAGTATGCCAAATTTGTGTAAGGGATCTAAGAATTTTCCTCACCAATTCATAATCACTATAGACTTTTCCTAGACCTTTAAGGCCATTTACCAGCACAGTTAATCTAGCATACATTTCAGATATGCTCTCATCAGGTTTCATTCTAAAAGCCTCATATTCAGAAATTAACATGTTGGCTTTAGTTTCTCTTACCTCTGAGGTACCTTCGTAGATAACCTCAAGTCTGTCCCACATTTCTTTAGCACTGGCACATGATGATATTCGAGAAAATTCTTTCGGATGCAATGAACACTGCATAATATTCATCGCTTGCCAATTAATGTTGGATTTGCGAATCTGCTCTTTTACCCATAGCTCCTCATCTCCTTCGATCTGATAAAGTCCCTTGCTCACGACCCTCCAGATTTCGTGATCCTGCGCTCTTAAGAAAACTTGCATTCAATTTTTCCAATAAGAATAGTTAGCTCCATCAAAAAATGGTGGTCTATTAATTGCATATCCCTCTGGTATGAGACCTCTGTTCTCCATTAAATCTCTCTAGGTGGTTAAACCAAAATAAGAGAGCCTGGCGCTCTGATACCACTTGTTGAGTGCAGAGGATAGTCAAGCTAGAGGGGGAGGGGGTGAATAGATTAACCTTCACAAACTTTTATTATTAATCGGAGAAAAAGAAGATAACTAGATACAAATTCGATCAATTGAATTCAATTTGATTGCGCCAATTTATAAACGTTCCTATTCATGCACCTAGCGTTGAGCTAATCACAAAAACAAATCACACCACAGAAGAACACTAAAGTTTTAAGGTGGTTCGGTCTCCTTGCAGAGGCCTACGTCCACCTCCTCACTAAATCAGTGAGGAATCCTACTGAGCGTTACAGCTTGGCTAAACTGAGGATCAAACTCCTCAACACAGTTGAGTGATCCAGCTCAACTACACCAGGATCTAGATCCTGAGCCGCTGGCGAATAGCTTGAAGGCACAAAAGCCTGTCCACTTCTGATCTCAGCACAATACGCTGGATCAGAAAAACCAACCTCTCTCAACAGAACAATCTGAGAGAGATAATTGTCAAGAGAATGAGTTTGACTGAAAAACAAACAACCTAAAACAAAGGATTCACACAACGGTGAAAAAGAAAAACTGATCTTCAGATCTGAGGCACAATATACTCTTAGGATGTGCTTGGATCTCTGGAGGAAGTCTCTTCTCAGTAGATCGATCTTTGCTTCTCAGATTCACTGGATCAGCTTCAAGTTCTTCACAATCTTCCTCGCTGCTTTGCTGTGATGCTCTTCGTCTTCAGACTCTTCTGCTCACTTCCCGCTCTATTTTTCGCAGCTTTGATTTTTCTCCTCTTTTCTTTTTATACCTATACGTAGCACGTTGACCACGATCTGTGAGTACCCAGTGGGCCCCTGCCTGATCGTCTTAGTGACTTAACCATCGTACGCTTCATGTCATGCTGGGTGCGTTGACGCAGGATGCTGCTGCGTCCACTCATCAGCTACTTGAAGCATTATTATGAACTACAGCGTCGACCCATTGAGTTGCTGCGTCGACTCTGCCAACGTTCTTCAGAAGCTTTACTTCAGATTGTTTGAACGGCTGCGTCCACGCTGCTTGTTCATAGCGTTGACGCATCAATGCATTACAGAAGCTGCCTTGTACTGATTATTGAACTGCTGCGTCCACGCTGCTTGATGATAGCGTTGACGCACTCGTTAGCACTTTGCCCTGTTTCAATCTTTCTTCAAGAAATACAAACACATTTAGCATACATCTAATCATGTTTGTCATCATCAAAACCAGGAGGACAACAATGGCATATGTCGTTGCTTTCTAAAATGACGCCTAAATAGTTGGGCGCTATTCACTTTTCTCACTTTCTTTCCTGATTTTTATCTTTTTTTCTGGATGTGATCTAGATGGGAAATTTTCAGGGTATTAGTTTTCCATTTTTCTCTATTTTTCCATATAATTAGTTTTCCAAAATTCTTTAATTGAAAAATTAGCACTATTCATTTACAATAGAATAACGACTTTGTTTAAGTCGTTTCTTATGGAATCAACGCCCATACGTATGGGCGTCAATTAGCCTTTGGCATTTCTCCAAGCCCTTGTAAGGACCAAAATTGTATTTATACCCTATAAACCTTATCTATGTCTTATTTTATGTCATTTGTACTTTAAATAACGACATACTGTACGTCATTTATTATGTGAATCACGCCCAAGTAGACGGGCGTTATTCGATTTTTGGCCATTTCTCAATGCCCTTGAAAGAATCGAAATTGCATATATGTCCATTCTTTTATCCTTTATATATCTTTCTTCCTTTTAATAAGATTATAATGTAGTAAATGTGGAATATTAAATTTTATAAAATAGTAATAAAATATAAATTGACATTTTCTTCAAGATTTAATGATTCTTAATTCAATAAAAATTATGTTGTGCATTGGATGCTTCCATAAAATAACATGTTATTCTTAAATTTATTGTAATACTAGAGTAGGGTTCACGAGTTCTTTTTGTAAGACTTATAAGGACGTAAGAGGTTTATGTACAAGGTATGGGCCTCGTTTATCTATTAGTTTTAAATTTATTTAGACTTTCAAATCCTTAAATTTACCAGGGTTGCTACAAAATCTTAAACTCCCCCTTGGTACAGTATTTATGGAAATTAATGCCCACATGAGTGATGAGTTGAAATAAATGCAGCCATGGCAGACATCATCAAAAGCAATGGTCAAGTATTTCATATGCCTGATTAGCAAGAAACAGACATCAACTCAACATCAAATTAATTCCATCAGCAGAACAGATTTAAGCACATCAATTTCTGAATTCTGGTACTAGGTGGAGAACTTAGATCCAAGGATCACCTCACACAAGGTGCTGTCTTCCTGACAAGCTTAGCTCATCACTTTGACATACACCTTTGATATACCAGAGACTCAGTCATTTTCAACGACAAAATCTTTCAAATTTTTAACCATGGGGGAAAATTTAGTAGTCCAAAGAAATAAATTCAGTTTTCAGCACTTATTGATAGCAAGACAGACTTATGATGCAATAACTAAAAAACAAGCCTATCATACAAGATTTGAACATAAATTGAAATGTTTATTTATATACTTGTGCCTTGAACTTTTATTTACTTGATCATCCTATGTTCAGCTCCAAGACAGCCTGCTACTCAAAATTCTCATTTTTAGTTTATAGGTGCCCAAGCTTGCCTGGGTCCTGGTTGGTTAGCAGCACTTCTAGCAAATGACTTTATTTTCTTTGCTACTTTTTTGGTCATCCACTCATCCAAGGATAGTGGTTAGATGTATGTCCATATTCACCACAATAGAAGCAACACACAAAGGATTTACCATTCTTTCTGTGTGTAGGTGCATTGAACCTTTGTGAATGAGCATGTATACTACCATGTTGATCATGAGAGTGACTCCTACCTTTCAGACACCAGCATTCTTTGACTGTGTGGCCAATTTTTCCACACTGAAAACAACAAGGCGGGAGGTTTCTTTTAAGAACCTTGGAGTGTATCGACCTGTTCAGATGGGTGTGTCGAAACATAGGGTCATACCTGGGCTTCTGAATGGTAGTATGCTGAGCAACCTTTCTCCCAGTGTTCACCTGCTTCTTGCCATTACTTTCAGCATTATTTCTTCTATTCTTGCCTGCTCTTAGTTCATCATTCCTCAAGGTGAAACAATCACGCACAATATGAATATGATTGTCACAATAAAAACAATGAACGTTCATTTTATGTGAAACGTGGTGTTTAGCGTAGCCTTTCCTAGCATGCAAGTCAAAAACAACAAATTCATTTTTCTGACTACCCATCCGTTTTTGGTTTTTCTGAGCAGTAAATTGTTTTGGGGGACCACTAGAGGTACTAGCTTCATGTGAGCCAGAGACAGAAGGTGTATGCAATTTGTTCTCATAGGTCTTTTTAATCACCGGGTTGCAGCCTAACCCCTCTTTCTGAAAGTTCACTCTAGTTCTTAAAATTTTATCTAGATTGTCTTGGCCTGGCACAAAATTTGATAGAGAGTTATTTAGATCCTTGATTTCAATTTCTAAAGAGGAGATGTGCAACTCAGATTCAGCAAGGTCCTCCTCGCACGCAGCCAATTGCTCATTGAGCATGGTGTTCACAGTTTTCAGATTTTCTGTTTCTTGTTCTAAGGCATGCATTGTTTCAGAGTTGTTCTTGGCAACATGCTTGCCTTTTTCAAAGACAGCCAGCTTTTCAGTCACAACGTTTATTTGTTCTTTCAAGCTTTTGTTTTTTTCAATCAATTCACCATCATGTATCAGTTTATCAGACAGAGTTTGATTAAAAGGCATTGATTCAAATTTAAGTTTCAGCTCAGAGATTTCATCTTGAAGAGATCCATTTTCATCTCTCAGAAAATCTATTTGCTCTTTATGCAAGTCCACATCATTCGTTAAAGCAACATTTACCTCTTCAAAAGCAGAACAATTATTACAAAAGGACTTCTCACAAGAGATATTTTCAAGTTTCTTTTTCAACTTTCGGTTATCAGATTTTAGCTTCTTATACCGCTTGACTAGCTCATCGTAAGCATCCATAAGCTCTTCAAATGTAAAGTCTTCAGAGTCAGAGCTTACCTGAGATGAAGATGGATTGCTAGACTGCTCTGGACGGTCGGCCATGAGACCTTCATGCATTTGTTTATCTCCCTTCTCATGAATATTCACCAACCTGTCCAGGATTTGCCTAGCTGTGCTGCAGGTGGACACAAGATGAGATAACCTGAAATCAACTGCAGCTTTTATGAAGTTAAATGCAGCAAGGTTGTCATTATGTTTGGTCTCGTGATCAGCTGACCATTCATCCGTATTTGATGGCAGCTCATGAGGACCATTGTATATAAGAGTCCACAATTGTGGATCTATGGAATTAACATAAATGAACATTCTCCCTAGCCATATAGAAAAATCTGAACCATCAAAAGTAGGCGGAGAAGCCATCAAAGCATGTGTAGCAGATGAAGCCATTTTCTCAAGATGCACCGGGATCTTTCCCTGCAGATCGTAGGATCTGGGAATGGCAGAGCTTGGCTCTGATACCAATTGTTAGTTCCGATAGGGTGCAACATGATCTAGAAGGGGGGGTTGAATAGATCATTTCTAAAACTATGCCCAATTAAAAACTTAACACATTAAATAACAATCAAGGGCTATAATGCACATGAGAAGCTTAGACATAGTACATAGCGGAATTAGTAGGAACAACTAAAGAGGGAGCTACAGAAACTCAGTGTTAAGTAGTGAGGTTGCTACACACTTAAGCACAGGCGGTTCAGCAAGATAGCATGCGTTTAATCAACCTGCGAACCTGTGAATGGGAGTGAAGGATAATGAGCAATCGCACACAAACAACCCACTACATAAGGATTTTTAAGGTTGTTCGGTTGCAAACCCGCAACCTACGTCCACCCTTCACCAAACCTGATGAGGCTTCACCACACGCTGCAAACGCAGCTCAACATGGGGACGACGCCCCAAACCACAAGACGGAGAGCCCTCCGTCTGTCTTCTTCACATAAACCGGCAGGGACGGTTCTCCACAGACTGGAGCACACCTTCGTCTAACTTCCTACACACAAACCGGTAGGGACGGTTCTCCACAGACCGGAGCACACATCCATCTGTCTTCCTACACACAAACCGACAGGGATGATTCTCCAACAGAACGGAGCACACCTCCGTCTGTCTTCCTACACACAAACCAGCAAGGATGGTTCTCCAATAGACCGGAGCACACCTCCGTCTGTCTTCCTACATGCAAACCGGTAGGGACGGTTCTAGATGAACAAAACACATGATAAAACTCACTACAAGTGCAGTGGGAAAACCATAAACACAGAAGGAATAAACACCAGCTGAAGCTATAGATGATGATCTGGAGGCCGGCGTCTACAGCTACAAATTTCAGATCTAAAGATCTGATTCTTTAGGCTCAGGTAGACTGCAGGGCTACTTTCTCTCTCAAGGCTTCTCTTTTCTTTTTCTTCTTCTTTTACAGCGCTATACTAAAAACTAGTGCTGGGCTGCTCTCACGCAGTTCACAAGGATGCTCTTCGTAGATGCACAAGCGCGTGACACTTTCTCTAGGCGGCAGCAACTTCATCATACATGGGCTGCCCCTTTTATAGACGTAAAAAATCCTTCTAGCAGAAGTTTTCCCTCCAAATAAATTTGGTGCACCAGCTCCCAAGGAAAATATGCAGTATCTTGTCTTCCATTGGCTGGCACCACCAAGGACGTCCTTATGTCCTATGAGATCTCTGCAACAGCAATTCTGATTGGATGGAGGCAAAAAGGTGACTTCCATGAGATGTGACCTTTCCCAGATTTGGTCCCTAACTTTTTCATGGACCAAAAGGATTGATATAGAAAGCCAATGATGACAAGGACAGTTGACTGTCTAAGGATCCTTTTCCTTCGCTTGGATTCTTCTAAACATTATTTGTTTGGTGAAAATAAACAATAAATCAAGGAGGTTCTTTGACCAAATACCTTTTTCCATTTAGCCATGGAGACAGACTAGCCTTTTTCCAGATCTGAACTTCTACCAAGTTCTTGCACAGACAGTAATTTGATTGGCTGTAGTCAAAAAGTAGAGTACCATGGAAAGCTGACCTTTCCCACAAATGATACCTGACAGATCTGTCTTCTCAAAAGATGTTCTATAACCTCATGATGGAGAGGGATAGTGGCCGGTCCTAGAAAACTCCTCCAGACCTCAAAAGACGTGTTTTTGGGCATTTGTAGTTCCTAGTTTTGGTCTCTAGAACCTTTTCTGAAAATGCTACAGGTTTGCTAAAAATGCCCTTGGGAGCCCAGATGCATCGATGCATGAAGCTTGATGTCTTCTATAGTGAGGTCAGCTTCATAAGGTGCATAGACCTTACAGACCAAGCTTTCTTCTTGTGCATCGACCTTACAGGCTATAATGCAGATGTGCATCGACCTTAGTCTTCAGCATGTGCACAAACTTTCAGCAACGTGCACAGACCTTGTAGTTCACATGTGCACAGACCTTGTAACGTTGAAGGCAAAACATGCACCGACCTGATATGTGCACCGACCTGAGTGGCAAGTCTATGGGATGTGCATCGACCTTCCAGACTTGACTGCATATGTGCATCGACCTTAGTTCTACAATGCAAGAATGTGCACCGACCTTCTGAGCAGAAATGCATATGTGCACAGACCTTCGTTCAGCATGTGGACCGACCTTACATGCTATCGTGCAAATGTGCACCGACCTGACATTCTATCATGCAAATGTGCTCCGACCTGATAGGCTAAATAGTGAATGTGCACCGACCTGATAATGCTATGATGCAAATGTGCACCGACCTTTGTGGTGCTGGAAGCAAATGTGCACCGAACTTGCTTTGTGCTAGCAAAACGTGCACCGACCTTTCTCTGTGCTATAATGCAAATGTGCACAGACCTTTGTGTGCAACATTACAAATATACATTGACCTTACTGATGGCTAAGACATGAATGTGCACTGACCCTCTGTCCTTGAAGTGCTAATGTGCATCGACCTTACTAGTCCAAAATGCATATGTGCATCAACCTTACTTCAGTTGATAACTTGAGGTAGCGTCGACCTTTGTTCTGTGCTAGGTTGATGTGCATCGACCTTTGTTATGAGGTGCATCGACCTTTGCTATGCACTGACCTTCACTTGCACATGTGCATGGACCTTCAGCAGCGTGCATCGACCTTTGCTATGAGGTGCATCAACCTTAGTGGTCAGAACGGTAGAAGGTGCACCGACCTTGGCTTGTGCTGGCATAATGTGCATCGACCTGTCTGCGTGAATAGTAGCCACTACACTGACCTAATCAACATGAAGCTTTTCAGCTTGATTTCTGTGCTGCCAATTGCCTAGATTTTTGTGCACCCATCAGTATTAACACCTATCTTGATTTCTGTGCTTCCAGTTGCCTCAATTTCTATGCCTTATTTCTTAGCTCCAAAAGCTGGCTTGACCTAAAATGCGTGAATGTGGATATTATTAAATGCAGGTCAGAGCCATCAATGAGTCATAGTCAGCCATCATCAAAACCATAGAATTAAGCATGTTACACACATGCCCAACATGAGGAGCCCGCTTCGGGCTAGGTGGATGTCGAGGGGAAAGTTGCGGAGAAGAGGGTTGTGTAGGTAAGGGCGCCTGGCGATTAGTGGAGGAACTCTGTAAGGGCACATGAGCGGGATGAGGAGGTATGTGGACAATATCCACTTGCTTGGGGTGTGTTGTTCCCTTGACTGGAGGTGGAGACACATGTGGGTATGTGGAAGTGAAAGGCTGACTCGTGGAAGGTGGACTCATGGAGGGTTGGTATGTGGAGGTATGTAAGTTTGTGGAGGGTGGACTCACGAAGGGATATGTGGCGGAAGGCTGACTTGTGGAGGGTGAGTAGGCGGGGTGGAAGGCTGACTCGTGTAAGAGGTAGACGTGGAAGGTACAAAGGGGGTATATGTGGGCGTAGAAGGTGAAAGAGACTTCAGGTCAAGGGAATTATGGAGTTGTTGGCGAACGAAGCGGGTTCGGCTGTAAAGTTGTTGCCAGGAGGTAACGTCATTGAGGGCTAAGACGAACCAATACTCGGGCGTTGCATTAGATATAAGCATCTTAATTTGCTCTCGCTCCGGAATGTGCCCCAGGACTTGCGCGGCCAAGCGACGCCAGCGGTCGGCAAAGGCGGAGAACTCCTCATCGGGTTTCATCTTCTCATGGGCCAAATCCACAATAGAGTACTTAGGCCCAACTTTGTCCTGGTACTACTGAATGAATTTCTCTTGCACAACTTGGAAATTCACAATCTGCTCTTGCGGCAAGGAAAAAAATCAATCCCAAGCCGAGCCTTCTAGTGACAGACCAAATAGATATGCCATCAAACGTTGGTCATGTCGAAATTAGGCCGACTCATAAACGAACTCCTTCAAGTGCACAAAGGGGTCACCGGTTCCACCATAACGATGATATGTGGGAATTTGCGAAGGAGGTGGAAGTGGGAGATTTTGAAATGCGAATGGGACACTCAAGGAGGGTTTGGAATCAATCCGACGTTGAAGTTCATCAAGCTGGCGCTGGACTTGAGAAATCATCTCCGGGGTAGAGAGAGATCGAGAGAAATGTGGACCAACTTTAGCAAGAAATTGTGACTGTGGACCAGAATTATGATGATGGGATGGATAAGAGGATCCGGGCCGAGAAGAAGAAGAAAAGCCCATTCCGGGAGTAGAAGGACATGTGGGCCTGGATTGAACATGGGCATAAGGACCAATTAGGCTAACAACAACATGGGTAGAAGGAAGAGGCCCATTAAGAGAATAAGGCCCATTAAAAGAGGAAGGTCCACTAAGAGACGAAGGCCCATTAAGAGAAGAAGTCCCATTAAAGTGATTTGTAATCAATTTTTAGGCCTGGGCCAGGTCAATTTGGCGAACAAGGGATGATAAGTGGGCCATAAGATTGGCTTGTTCCTCAGACGAGTCAGAAGAACCACGGGAAGAAGGGCTCGCGTGAGAAGAGGACTCTACGCGAGAATAGGAGGAAAATTGAGAGGAAGGAAGGTACATGGGATTAAAGCGACGCTCCATGAGAGAAAATGGAGACTTAATACAGGAATATCAAGGAAAATACAGCCAGGGAAGTAAGGGCGTAATGGGCTGAAGAGAGCAGGGCTGACTCACTAATACATGGGACCAAGGCAAAATGTGACCTAGGACTATGGAACTAAACAATGGACACAACAAAAGGGCTAAGCTAAATGGGCCTATCAACAAAAGTCTATGTGGATGATGAGGGAATGCAGCACCAAACACCATAAATGGGCTTGGACAAGCCCAAACAACACAAATAATATGATGTGAGACCCAAGTCAAACAAGTTAATATGATACTAGATTTTTAGGGGTTTTAGTGGACCTTTTAATGTTTTGAATTAAGAATAATTCCCTCACGATAGGAATCCTATGGGAATAAGGTCCAAACTTTAGGTTGACTAAGGTTAACTCTCTCACACGTATGCAAATGCAAAACCTAGGGGTGGAAAGGTATAAACGGCTCGGCGTCCGTGTGGGAATCCATGGCTCATGGAGACTTACGGAGGTCCCAGATAAGATCACCTAGTCGACTCCAAGGAATATGGAGGCGAGAGGATCACTTACCAAGGTAGGAATACAACTATAGTATGCAATGTATGACCCTATGTGCACCGGAGTGCATGCAGAATTCTAGCATAAAATTGAAAAAATAAGGCAAGATTAAATTATGCAAACACAACAATATGGATGCAAATGATAAATGAAAATGAAGATAATACGAAGGACAACAAGATAGAAATAGAAAAAAGCACAATCAGATCTTGGAAAGCAATTTAAATCCTCAATGAATAGTGTACCTGAGAATCTGCGTGCAGATTTCCAACATAAAACTTGAAAATCAAGGCAACATTAAAATATGAAAACACCACAGGATGAATGCAAATGATATATTAAAATGAAGATAATACGGAGGACAACAAGATAGAGCCAGAAAATAGCATAATCAGACCCTGGAAAGCAATTTAAATCCTCAATGAACAGCATACCAGAGAGTCTGCGTGCAGATTTCCAGCATAAAACTCAAAAATCAAGACAACATTAAAATCTGAAAACACCACAGAATGAATGCAAATGATATATGAAAATGAAGACAATGTAAAGGGCTACAGGATAGAGCCAGAAACCATCACAATCAGACCCCAAAAACTAGGTCAAAACACCAACAAATGACGCACCCGTGGACCTGTGCGTAGAGTCTGCCAGAACAGAAAGTGGACTTTCAATAGGACCTATTTTATTGACAGGATTTATCACTACTTTAGCTACTTCAGCGGCTTGGCCAGTTACTCGAGATTCGCGATTGTTTCATTTTCTGATGTTAGCAATGTACAGTGGTCAAATAGGATCATTTTCTTCTCGAGACCTTTTACTTTTTTTATCATGTGGGAATTAGAATTAATTCCTATTTATTTGCTTTTATCCACATGGGGGGGAAACATCTGCACTCGGCTACAAAGTTTATTTTATACACTGCCGGGGGTTCCATTTTTCTTGGTCTTCTGGAGACCGCCTTCTGAAGGTAGAGGTCTCCCGGAGACCGCCTTCTGATCCCAGAACCTTAAAACTTCAAAAATCAATGAAAAACACAAAGAAAGGCTATCTAAAGGGGAGCATACACACACCCAAGTTGTAAAAGATGAAGAACAACGTGATGGGCACTAGGCGTCCCACCGTGATCGCCAAAAAAATATGGTTGTAGATGATTATATCCACCTCCCCCAAACTAGCAAATATATGCGCAATAAGCATGAACATGGAATATGAACAAAGGGAAAGGGGGGCGATGAAGATAAGCAAGTAAACTGTGGTCGCCACCAAGGCCAACAATAGGTAGAAGATGTTACAAAGAGTAGAAAACCTACATCGTACCTTGGAAAAGAGGAAGAAGAATGCGGTTGGGGAACGCCACTAAAGCATGATCACGCTTGAGGAATGGGACACGGGGAACTATGTGGATCAACACCTCCTCGTCTTCCAACCGGCTAGAAGAAGAGGGCCTCACGTTATACCTGCTCTCCTGTGAATCAAAGATGAAACAAGAGATAAAAACCCATTAGAAACTGAAGTTCAGTATCAATCCCGAATTACATAAAGTAGGTGTAAAGAAAGGGGGAGAACGCACCGGGGGAGGGTTTTTAACCCTTGTAAATGGGTGCAAACAGTAGGTGTGTGTGTTGTGATGAGAATAGGGTAAAGAAAGTGAATTAACACGCAGCCATGCTGCGGAAAACGTGCATGCAAAAATGTAGAATAGAGTGCAAACTATGATGAAAATTGAAAAGAGAAGGTGAACAGCTAAGAGAAGGGACGAAGAATAAGAGCCCTGAGCGATGGAAATTGAAGTTAATACTCCCCTCAGTAGGTTGGGGTTAAAGAATTAAGTTGACGATGCGGCATGGCTTTGCCCCGAACCGAAGAAGTGCCCCCTTTCGCGCACTGTGAACAGGGTGCAAGAAACACTAGGGTTGAAATCTGAGATAAACACCCAAAAATAGGGATTTAGATTGATAAATCTTGAGTTAATATCAAGGATAATACCCTAGGATGGATAACAGTCTAGGTGGAGGCCTATCTCCCTCGAAAATGGATCAAACAAGGACTCCAAAGAGTCCTCAGCCGAAGGAAATGGGGTTCAGAATCATCTAGATTCTGTACTAAGAAGGCGGTCAGTCGTGAGACCGTTTCTTGAAGAAGATGGTCTTGCAAGGACCGCAACTTGATGGTATTAGAAAAAGGGTCAAACGGCCAAGCCAACGCACTCGGGAGCCTCTGGAACAAAAATTGAAAAGGCGGTCTTCATGAAATCGCTACTTGAAGGTGGTCGTCTCCATAAGACCGTCACTTTGCATTAAAGATAATAAAAAAAATTAAAAAATAGGCAGAACGCAATCATCTAGGAGACCGCATTCATGAGAGACCGCATTCTCATGAATGCGGTCTCCTAGAAGACCGCGCTCAGGAGAGCTACGCAGGATTTTTCTGGACGTCCGTTTGGCCCTCTGAATGGCACGAAACAGAACCGGAAGTGGGGAAATCAAAGGTAAAAGCCTCCAAAGCTCAATGAGCTCGAAAAATTGCCAAGAAATGGGCTCGAAATACGGTCAAAGAAGACTCCAAAATAATGAATAATTCGGAGCATCATGAAGATGATTAAGAGAATAAACTCAACTTGCAAGCTGAAAACATGTGTCAACAATGCCGTTGGCAGCAATAGGGTGATAAGGTCGCATTAAAAGATCATGGTTGACGAGCATCCCGTGTAGATCATCAAAGGTGATGGACTCGTGATCAGGATGAGTCGTGACAGACGTCACAAAAGCCTCACAACCTGGACCAAGGCCTCCCAAGATAGAGAGGTGGAGGTCGGTGGAGGAGACATGCTCAGAGACCGCGGTGAGGCTATCAACAATCTGCTTTGCCCATTTGAGATATTCCGTAATGGAGCTATCACCTTTCTTGGGCGTTTGGAGCTGAAGACGAAGGTTCAAGATCCTTGCACGCGACGCCGAGCCATATGTGCGTGCGAGCATTTCCCAGGCTACTGCGGATGTTGGAGGTCCCGCAATGTGTGGGAGAAGGGCTTCAGATGTGGAGGCATAGATCCAGCTAAGGAGCAACTGGTTGTAGATGCGCCAAGCCTCAGCATCGGGATTGAGAGAAACCTTAGTGGCATCGGAAGGATCTGGCACGATGAGCGGTGACATGGTCATGTGCCATCAATCATCCTAGTCATACGATATGTGTTGAGGAGGGGCATGAACTTTGCCTTCCACACCGTGTAATTTTCCATGGCAAGTTTAATGGGAAAAAAATGAGACACGTTGGGAAGGGAGGCAAGATGAGAAGAGAAAGTCAAGTTAGAGGTGAAGCAAATGGGATAGATGATGCCTCCATGGGGGGAATTATAGTAGGTAAAGGAACAATGGAAGGTGAAACAGTGCTCGAACCCGGTAGGTTGAAGGCAAGGATGCTATTGCTGCTTGAAGTGACGGGGGTGCTGTCAACCATGATCAAGGGAGGATCTGAGCACTAAAACCACAGTGGGTTTACAATGGCTCTGATACCATGTAAACTTGTAGTGGGACACAAGTAATGGAAGATGATCTCACACTCATATATGTGAGCCACCTATTGGCGTATATTTATATTAATCGTGATGTTTACACATGGTACATACAAAGGGAGGTCATTTCCCTATTTACATAATGGTATTGGTATGATTTGGAATGATCCTACGATACTCTGTTTTGAGTCTTGGGATCCCATGTTACTTTGCTTTGTTGCATGACCTGCAGTGCCAGCGCGGGCAAGTGTGCTATTCTTGCCAATCATTTCTATCGGAGATCACGTTGGTTTCCTTGCTGACACATCCTCCTTTCCGCATGAGGCTGCTATAGTCTCAACACCTTTACAAAGAGTAATGGTAGTGGCCCATGGGCATCTGCTGACCAGCAGGAGAAGAAGCACCAGGGTGGCCATTCGCTGAGAGAGAAAGCAACGGCAGTGTGCAACATCAATAGTAGTTAAGGGCAGTGGCCAGTGAAGTAGGTGTCTCCAGCGGGCATGGCTTCATGCATTGACCGTTGTGCTTGTCGAAAGTGGAGAAAGAATGCAGACGCAACATGAGCTGGCGAGCTGCATGGGCCACGGTGAATGGATGGCATCATGCGTGTGTGTGGCTTGGGCCAACGTGGTGTGCATGGCTGACTGGAAGAGAGGGAGCAAGCTATCGGCTAGAGAGAGGGCCGAAGAGGAGAGTACTGGTGGCCTTGTGCTAACGGGTGGCGTCGTGTGTTTGCGGTGTCCCATGCTGATGCGCGCCGTCTGAACGAGACAATGAGGGCAACTTTGTTAAATGGTTAAGAAAAGGGTGAATAGCCCACCCCTCCTTGAGGGGGCGAATAAGCCATTCTACCCCTCCTGGTCGAATGGCTTATTCAATTAAAACCATAAATTTCTTATGTGAAACCCGATTACGGTCGGCACTTGTCAAAGGCGGGTCGAGTGTGTACTGGTGAATAAGTAGGGAATAGGTTGGGAATCGGAGAATAAGTCAGCCGAGGGTGGTGTATTCCGTTAACAAAGAGGGCCTGAGAGAATAGGAACAACAGCATGCAGCGGCCGTTCATGGCACCACGGTGACGATGGCGGGCACGTGCTCCATGCTGGCAGAATAGTGGTGAGGTGGTTGGCGTTTGTGATAGCATCAAACATGATTGGTAGGGGCATGCTGCATGGCTATGGTAGGCCGCATGGGTGTAGAGGAATATAGCTGGGAGACCCTCGACTTCTACACATGGGCACCGTGGAGGAGAGGAGAAGAAAGAAATAGAATGAAAAAAAGAGCAAACACGTGATTGGCGCCGGTGGTAATCATCGACGGGGAATGTTTTTCCACGGGTGGGCGATAGCTTTGCATCAAATGTCAGGTATTGCGGCAGAGTTGGCACCATTCTACTGACAACTTTGGCATCATGTATGAAATACATCAAAGGGAGCTGGTGAGTATGTGGACGTTAGGTGAGAAGAAAATAAAATGGAGGATGGCTTGGGTCTTCCCAATAAAAAGGGTAGGAAATGGTAGAGGAACGAGTTCCCTTTTCCCCCTTGAAAACTTTTGTACGTGTAATTTTAGTTAGTTTTAGTTTAGACTCCCTTCTTGCCCCTCACTTCCTCTATTCCCTCTTCTTTGTAATTCCCCTCCGTAAGAGTTAGTTTAGGCCTCTCCTTCCCCCTCTCTATCCCCTCTCTACCCTAGACTTATTATATTTTTTGTCATTTTTGTTGTAATTTTTTTGCACTTGTGAGTTTGCTTTAATTTAAATTTAATTCTAGTCTTGTTGTTATTTAATTTTCATGTTATTCTAGCCCAATCTCTCTCAATCTCTCTCTAAATTTTTTTATCCTTCACCCTCTAAATTTCTTCCAAAGTCGGTCCAAGATGGATGGTTCCCGCGACTCCGGTCGAGTGCATGTAGTTGTCCGCGACGACTCGTGAATCAAAGGCTCGAGGAGACGATGGCATTACCCTCACACCACGGCACAACATCCCATCCCCTACTTCATCTATTTATGTTATTAAGCATTTAGATTTGTTAGATTAAAACATTCTCTCTCTAGATCTCCATCTTTCACTCTCTTAACCCTCCATATTTCTTTCGATAGATTTATTTCATGTTCTTTTAAATTCTGAAAATAAAAAGAAAACACTCATTTATTATTGTTCTAAAAGAAACTCAAGGTATTTAATTTAAAACTCAATCTCCCTGTGGATTCGACTCGTGCTCGCCATTACACTACATCTTTCTATGTTATTACGAGTTCGGTATTTTTTAGATTGGTTGCCGTGTATGTTTTTAACGATGAACGTTCTGGCACATCAACTCCCTTAGCGGAAGGTGGGCTACCTCCTCGCGATGTCAGGGCTTCGAACAATGGCCTTGTAGCTCCAGCTTTGGTGGAGGATGTCTAGGAGGAGGTCGACATCAAGGGTGTTTCTGACAAAGGTACCCTTGCTGTTATGCCTCGCTTGGACCTTTTGGCTGGTTAGTCCCCTTGTGGGGCCAAGTACTGGGCTGACATTGTCATATTTATAATGGGTAGGAACTTCTCCTTCCAGTGCTTTAGTAAGTTCCTTGGGGACTTCGTCTGGGGCCACCTCGGGCGAGGGCTGTGATGCCATGGAGACTTCGAGTTCTCACTCTTCTAGGGCATCACCGTCTGAGGAAACTATGGTTGAGGTGGCTTCGACAGGTAAGAGGAATTCTTTCCCTTCCCTTCCGATGATAAGCTATGTAGCCCACATATGGAGTTGACATTGTGGATTTGTGTAGCACTCGGGCTGGAGGGGGAGCAGGGACCGATGCCTAGTGTAGCCGAACACGAGGGGTCTCATAGCCCTACTAGGATGGTTAAGGAGGCGAGAGGAGTAGTAGGGGCTTCCCTAGTTACTGAAGGGTCGTTGCCCTCCCCTACATAGGTGAGAGTCCCTGAGGAAGTGGTTGAGCCCTTTCCAGGTATGAGGCATAAGGATGAACTTTGAATTGTTTTCTCAGCTTTTCCACCTTGTTTGTTGTAGAAAGTGTCACATGTATTTCTCACTTTCTATTTGGTTTTCTTTGGTATGGTGCACCCTCAACCAACGTTCTGATAGAAGAGGCTGAAGTTCTTCCTACCTTAAGAGTCGAGTGGCATAGCTATTGTCATGCCCTGAGCTTTTATTACAGTGGAAGATATTCGGGAACATGAACAGCCGGCAAGAGAAGCCTCAAGTGAAAATAATAATCAGAGCGCAAATCATTCACACATAAGATGAATGGAGACAATAATTGATCAAAAATCTGACTTGTATTGATAATAATCATCTAGTACATGATCTTGACTGGTTGACTAACTAGACTCAATAAAGTGAAAATTACATATTTGACTCTTGATTGGACTAACTATGGCTTCTCTCGAACCATCAATCACTCTCAGATCCTTCACTTGAGTAATCCGAATCCAACCCGCTAGAATTTCTTGAAAAAGATTGGAAAGTAAGGTAATGAGCACACTTGCCCAGTAGGTATCTTCATATCAACTTGAAGGCAATATTTAAGTAATTAACATTTTGGCACTAGAGAAAAAGATAAATCAAGTAAATACGATAAAACATGCGAATAAAGCAAGCGACGATAAGATCATGATAGATGATGAGAAATGATATATGAACAAGATCAAGTTGAATATAACAAGAACATCACTTGGCCTTTCACGAACAAGAATATGCTTTCATGTATCAAGAACGCACTTTCACTTTCACTTTTCACTTTTCAAAATCATAAAGGTTATGCACTAGAATGTCATGTAACAAGCATGTAGCAATTCAATCATGAGATAGTCACTTAGATTCCTCGTGAATTTCACTTATTTATAAAGTAAGTACTCCCAGCGTAATGCGACGCCAATAGCATCATATCCCATGGTTTATAGTATGTTTCCGACAATTAGTCGAGGGGACTATCATAGAGCCCTTGGACACAATCAGCGCCCGAACTGCATCTTCACGTATAAATCAAGCTACTTTCACGAGTTTAATAAGAAAGTATGGCCAATAACTCAATTTCAAATATCAAGTTTCATGATCAAGTAACCAAGGTATAGAACGTACCAAAGTTGACATAAGATATCAAAGAAAGATTTAAAGTACATTATGCTATGGCGGTAGACCGGCAGCATAACGGTACATTCTTTAACTCTCAAAATTACTTAGGTATCTTTAGAATAATGTGACAGGTTCTAGATAATCAATTAGACCATCTAGGAACATAGGAAAATCAACCCTTGAGTCAAACCCCGGGTTAATCAAACTCAGTAAGCTAGCGGTCGTTTATCGGACCGTTTCTTGATCATGGCAGTATAGTACATGACCGTTAACTAAGACAGTTCGATATTTTGAAAACAGGACATCTGGAGTCTTTAGCGGTCTAGTGGAGAACCGTTGAGGATCTGTCAGCAGTCTAATGAATGGCCGCTAGCAGACTCTGGTGGTCAACCAGATGGCCGCTAAGGGTCCATAATATAAAACTCCGATATAAGTGCTTTCTAGACAATTGGGCTTTAATGGTACAACTAGCTCGGCGTCCTAGTAGGAATCCCAAGCTCGCGAAGTTTTACAGAGGCCTTGAAATAAGATTTCCTAGTCCATTTGAAGGAATATGCAAAGGAGTGGTCATCATGTCCAAGATTGTGTTCTTAATGTGCAAAAGTGTAACTAATGACAACATACCGGGATATGTGCCATGTACCTAAGAAATGACTCTTAGAAGAGAGAGAAAATCGTGATAAAATAATGATCAAGTTAAAACATGAATCCTTTACTTAAAACATGTATTTAATTACAAGAGTATATTGTTTTGGTCATAAATTAACATAAGTTAAAAATACTACCAATGTGCACAAAACATGAAATCTATTATGATGAACCATAAATTTAACTAAGTATAGGAAAATAGTACTTAAAACAGGAATAAAACTTAGTTAACTAGGCTTACTATATAATAACTATGGTTAATTCTACAATATGGTTCGAATTACCAATATTACAAAATCAAAAATAGAAAACGGTCTAATACAGGACCATTTAACTTGGGCTAGCGGTCTATTGTATGACCGCTAGATTTCCCTGGCGGTCGAGAGGAAGATCGTTTCTTCATGTGTAAATCTGAGTTCAAAAGATAATAAGACTAAATACTAAACTAATGCATATCATGCATGGAAATCAACATATCTAAACTACCATAACCATGATAGAACAAATATGGGCCAACAATATGCATAGGTTTTATGTAAACAACAAGAAAAGTTCCTTTTATTCACATTAAGGCTAGTTCATGCATGAAGACTTAACTAGATGCATAGTCCTAGTAAAAACATGTAATTCAAGGTGTACAATGCATGAAATCAATTGAAACAAGAGGGCTTTTATTTTTGACATAAAGTTTAAGCCATCCATGAGATAACCTACCTCTGTCTTGAGCTTTAATCTTCGAATTTAAGGCTGCAAGTCAACCCTAGTTCTCTGCTCGTCCTGAACTAGATTAGTAACTTCACGTCCTTCTATCTCTTGATTCCCTTGTCCTAATGACATGAAATTTTGAGGGTAGATAGAAGATATAATGGGTAAGAGAAAGTTCTAAAGACACCTTTGCTAAATATCTCGTTTAGGGCTTTGAATTCCTTGATCAATCTGGGTCGGATGCACTATTTCCTAAGGTACTTGTATAGAATCAGTGACTTTGGAGACTTCTATCTTTCTGTAGGCTTGATCTCCTAGAACGAAATTCGGAGGGTAGTTAGTTCTAACTATAATAAACAAATTCTTAGAAGAAACTTACCTCTAATTCATCATCCTTACCTTAGTTACACGGGTACCAAAAGTAAGGGCCGCAAACGTCAAATCTGAGACCTATTTATAGGGTTTGCTAGGGTCTTGAAGATTTGAACGAACTTAGAGTTCCACTTAGACTTTCAATTCGATCCTCAAGCCTTCTAGACTTATCTAACTAGTAGATAGAATTGATCCTAAGTGATTTGGATGCCAAAAATCCAATCTTTTCACGTTTCCTTCTACTCACTGAACTGCAGAGCCTTAGCGGTCTAGGACTGGACCGCCAACAGTCCCTTAGCGATCTCACGATAGACCATTTTCACTATTGAGCACCGAATTTGAAATACATCAAACTCTTTTGATATTATCCCCATTTATTATCCATTTACTTATCTTCCTAAAGAGTCATTATCCCTTAATTCCATGATTACACTAATTTCTAGATTCTAGAATATGGGCCAAGACTAGTGGGCTTGGTTTTGGGTCCTTTGGGCTTATTTAATAGTCCCAATTACCTAGTTATTATTTTGGGCTTCAAGAATAATTTATTTAACCCAAAATTCACTCAATATTCTATTTAAGCTTTAATTAATCCTTTATTTAGTTTAGAAAAATCCTAGAAATTCCCAAAAATTTATGAAATACTTTAAATCAATTTATATAAAATTTTGGGGTGTTACACCTGTACCCTGCTGCGAGGACCTTTAGAAGACAAGAGTGTAACCATTTATGTATGGATGTATTCAGAGTGATACTCTCTCGTCTCTCGAGGATCTGAGGAGGCAGCTATCGGACTACACCCGAGGCTACTATGGCCTTGGTTTCCCGCAGGAGCCATGGGTGGCAGCTTTGGCAGTGACGTGGGCTAAGTTTCTACGGCTTTGGAGCATGCAGGAGAGGAGAGCCCAGGGACTTATAGCTATCCAGGAGGAGTAGGCGAGGCTGGTTATAGTCACGGCCGTGCGAAAAGCTCAAATGTAGGCCGCTTGTGTGCGAAGCAGGGACAAAACCATTTATCTAGAGGAGGTTAAAAATGAGGTTGAGGCCTTGAAGAAGACTCTGGAGGAGTGCCATGCGATAGTTGAGCATTTGCGAGCCGAGTGGCAGTAGGCGGTTGGCGAGTTCAAGTCTAGCACCCATGACGTCACCGCCCTTGAGGCTAAGGCTGCAGCTATTCGTACACATCTGGCAGTACTAGAGGAGAGAGTGTCATGACCTAGTGGGGTCACATCTTCTTTTGTCTTTTATCAGTACTCCCCTATTTATGTTTTGTATAGCCTGCTTGCACAGGTCTTGTGTTACCCAGAGGGCATGTTTTGGGCTCTTTATAGAGATGAATGACAAATTGTTGAGTTCTTTGTCATTATTCCTTGTGTTCTATCACCACCCTCTTCTTATAGAGTGATCATGTATGATGTGATTGCTGGCAACCGAATGCTACTGCAGTGGTTGATTCTTCTATTATGTGTTGGAGCGTCATTGTGCTGTCCCACAAGAACATAGATAGACACTTGTTATAGCTGTCGCTGGGAGTGGGAGCTAGAGGCTGGAGGCCTGCTTAGCTAGGGTGTGCGAGCTTGTCATTGGAGACTGGATATTGGAGGCTTGCCTAGATTAAGCGTACTGGCCTGTTGTTGGCAATTGGAGAGACTGGGTACTGGGGGATGGATATTGGAGGCCTGCTTCGATGAGGCATGCTGGCAACTTGAGACTGGGTACTAGAAGCTAGATATTAGAGGCCTGCCTCAATGTGGCATGCTGGCATGTTGCTGGAGACTGGAGGATAGATACTTGAGACTGTATATTAGAGGCCTACCTCGTGAGACGTGCTAGCCTATTGCTGGAAATTGAAGGCTGGATACTGGAGACTGGATACTGAAGGCTTGCTTGGATTAGGCGTGCTGGCCTATTGTTGAAGACTAAAAATTAGAGACTGGAGGCCTGCTTAGATAGGGCGTGCTGGCCTGTTACTGGAAACTGGAGACTGGAGGCCTACTCGGATGAGGTGTGTTGGCCTGTATTACTAGAACTGGAGGCTGGAGACCGATCCCGGAGAGTGCGTTGGTTTGTCTTGTTGAAAACTAGAGATTGGAGGCCGACCCGTGAGGGTGTGTTGACCTGTATTACTGGAACTAAAGGCTGGAGACCGACCCATGAGGGTGTGTTGATATGTCTTGTAGGAAACTAGAGACCGGAGGATGACCCGTAAGGGTGTGTTGACCTTTATTATTGGAACTAGAGGTTGGAGATAGACCTGTGAGGGTGTGCTGGTTTGTCTTGTTAGAAACTGGAGGCTGACCCGTAAGGGTGTGTTGACCTGTGTTGCTTGAGACTGGAAGTTGGCGGCAGACCTATGAGGGTGTGTTGACCTATGTTGTTGGAAACTGGAGGCCGACCCGTGAGGGTGTGTTGTCCTATATTACTGGAACTGGAGGCTAGAGACTGACTCGTGAAGGTGTGTTGGTCTATCTTGTTGGAAACTGGAGACTGGAGGCTAACCTGTGAGGGTGTGTTGACCTGTGTTGCTTGAGACTGGAAGCTGGAGGCCGACCAGTGAGGGTGTGTTCGCATGTATTACTGGAAACTAGAAACTGGAGGCTGATGAGGGTGTGTTGGCCTGTGTTGCTGGACACTAGAACCTTGAGGTCGACCCATGAGGGTGTGTTGGCCTGTATTGCTAGAACTGGCTGGCTGACTGCTGAGGTGTTGTAGTCAAGTATTGGAACTAGAGTTGGTGATGACTGACCCTCGGGGGTGTATTGACCATCGTGGTTGCAATATAATGTTGTGTTCGCTGTTGGTGGGATGTCACAGTCGATGACTCCTATCAGTGAGGAGTAGAGAGGAAGAGAGTTTTTTTCTCTTTACCAGCTCTACCATCGTTGCTGGTTTTCCCTAGAGCTAGCCCCCTTTAGCTTTTTTCGGTGCACCCTTGTGGGTTTTCACATCGAGGGGTTACCCAATTTTGTCTGAGTTGGGTTAGTGGCATTTTTTGCCCTCGTTAGTCCTGTGGAGGGAGTTGACTGAGGTCACAGGGGTATCTCTATTTTTAACCCCATTTTTTTACATTTTCTTTAAGTAATAAACCCGAGAAAGAGTCAAGGGAGAGCGCACACCCCCTTAGGGAGGGAGTATGGATCCACTCCACCAGAGCTAGCCCCCTTTAGCTTTTTTCGGTGCGTCCTTGTGGGTTACCCGATTTTGCCTGAGCTAGGTTAGTGGCATTTCATGCCCTTAGTAGTCCTGTGGAGGGAGTCGACTAAGGCCGCCATGGTATCTCTATTTTTAACCCAATTTTTTTTTACATACTTGTGAGCTTTGCGGCTGCCGTCCGTAGCTTATTATTGTAAGAGGATGTTGCCTATGGGTGGTGTTGTTGCAGACTATTGTTGTTGTAGCCACAACTATGGCTTTGACTTTGTTGTTGAGCTGTTTTGAGCTTGAATGCCGATCTGAGAATGGGTAGGCCTTTATGGCGTATTGCTGGAATCTTGACAGGGGTCTGGGATCCGGTGAGCCTTTATGATGTATTGCCGGAGTCTTTACTGGGATCATAATGGCTTAACATAGGCTAATGAATGGGAGTTCTGTGTTGATAGATCTTGATGATGTATGAATTCTGGGATATGGTGTTTAGAGGGTAACTACGCTGAGGTTTATTGGAATAGACGACTGGAATGGTGAATGGGTCATTGGTGAGTGTGAGCCGACCAGGGTGGTGTGAGGCGAGAGGAAGTATGAGCCAACTAGAGTGTATGGCTAACTGGGAGGTATAGGATTAATTGACTAGAATGATGTGTTAATCAGGGACTGGTATAGGCCAACTAGAGAGGTATATGATAACTGGAAGGTGAGTAGCTAGTTACTCTGGTTGGGGAAGGAGAGAGATTTTCATGTTCTCTTTATCGGCTCTATTGCCCTTTCAGATTTTCGCCAGAGCCGACCCCCTTGATGGGGGCATCCCTTGCCCCTCCACATTTTTTCGAGGCTCAGATTGTTCGTTGGCATGCGCCATTGTGTTCGTCATATTTTTCTGAGTCTAGTCATGTAATTTTTATACTTTATTTGAGTCACAATTATGTAATTTTCCTTTTATTTGAGTCAAGTACCTAGGTCAGTGAGTCATTTACCTAAGTTGAGTGTCATTAGGTTGATAAGGTTGGTTATTGGGCCCAATTAAGTGGGCTAGGCCCAGGGGCGCCCCTGCCTTGGATAGTTGAGTCATTAGTTTGTTAGTTCAGGGTTATTTTAGTCATGGAAAATATGGTTGCCTATAAATAGCCCCCCTCTCCCTCATTTGTAGAATAATGAAAGAATGAATTATTAAAGTATTTCCAGAAATTTGAGTGATTTTTCTTGGAGTCAGAAGCTCCCCCTCTCCCTCTCTCTCCCCTCTCTCTTCTCTCTCTCCCTCTAGAAAGGGGCGACCCTTTCTCTCTCTTCCCCCCCAAGTTCAAAATTCCCTCACTCTCCTCCACCTCAGCTACCACCTCATCCCTCTCTCTTCCACCTCATCCATTCTCCTCTTTCCACACCACCTTGCCCCTTCACCTCCCTAGAGACATTAACTCCCCCCATTAAATCCTCCTCAACCCGAAGAGTCATTCTCCCTCTCCCAAGGGAGAATCCCATCTCCCCAAGCACCCTTCTACTTCCCCGCACACCTCTTCCCATCCCCAAGACCAGAATTAATCCCACCATTAACCCAAAAATTCAAATACACCCATTCTCCCACCCCCCATGGCCAATTGCGCCCCCACCTCTCTCCCTCTCCACCCATGCCACACCTCCCACCCCATCCACCTTCTAGCTGCGTCCCCAGCCTCTCCCTTCCCCATTCTCCTGGCCACCACCCTCCTCCCCCATCCCCCTCACACCAGGGAAGGCCCCAGGTCAATTTCCCACCATTTGCTCTCCCTAATCCCTCCATTCTTCCCCTCTATCGCCTCTACTACCAGTCTGGAACTTGCAGCAGCAGAGTACCACAAAGTTGCAGAGCCTGCCCCAGAGTCATTGCACATCTTCTGGTGGTGTATGTTTATATTGCTGGAAAGCTCTTCGAAACATATTCATAGGCGAGGTGGTCTGGCAGCCGTCTAACATCCGTGCTGCCCGGGAGAGCCATTCTCCCTCGACTGCGCAAAGCTGCTCCGACAGGGAACCAGAGCCCCAAGGAAGAAGCGACCACAACCACTCCTGTGCAAGTTTGGCCCTCATTTTTGGCTGAGATCTTCTCCTCCAAGTCCCCTGCCATCTCCAAGAAGTAGGGCGCCATTTGGACCCCTGAGCATAGAGTTCCAATTTTTCTCCCCGGAGTGCGTAGATCAGTTTCCCCTGAGGTAGATCCGACCCCCTCCCACCATTCTGGTTCTTGCAGTCTGCTTCAACCTCCACCGGTGACCCTGTTGGTCTCTGATCGAAGAGGACTTGTCCACGATCGCAACAGATCTGGTCCCGCCCTCATCATACCTCGGGAGTGTTTGTGGCTGCCACTTCTTCCAGCAGTAGCAGTTCTAGGACCGCCAGAGCCAGGTACGACCAACTCTGATCCCAACCCCGCCCCGACCACCGTCGACATCAGAATAATCCCTAATTATTTGGGCGTCCTCCTGGGCCAACCTAGGACATTTTGGCACCAGTTTCATCATCACCAGAAGTCGGTGAAGTCTGTGGCGGCACTGTCATCGACTCCCTGTCATGCTGTCCCAGAAGCAGGCAAAACCAACAACGTTCGGCAATTCGGCTTTTGCTTAGTTTCCCCCACCCCGCCTAGCCAGCTTAAAGCCCCTCCATGCGAGAGGTAGTGTTTGGATGTAATATAATTTCCCCCACCCTCAGTCCAACCCCTATGCGAGGGCGTAGTGATTGTACTAGCAGGTTGCCACCCAAAGCTACATCAGAGCGGCGTGCGGGTGCATACCCACGCCTCCCCGCTCGCCATCGTCTTCGGCCGGGATCGGCATCTTCACGCTGATCAGGTGAGCTTCTGGCCCCCTCTCATTTCGGATTTATCTTGCTTAATTAGTATTGCTGCTTAGCTCCGTCAGACAGTGAGAGAGTGCCTGGTCCCAAAGTCTCATCTAATTGAGTACCACCGCGGGGTGAGTTGTGAGAGAGACCCTACATCCCACGCCCTCGGCGTGCTGGCCGCCCGTCGAATTGGGCATCCCAGACCCTTAGGGGTTCAACCTCAAGCTAGCCAAACCCCGTAACAGCGAGGTCCCACCTCAGACCCTTCCCACCATCGCTGGTTTGCCTCCAAGCAACCGTAAGCGCTACGCGAGTCGATCTGCTAGAGTAAGTCTGATGCTCAAGTTGCTTGCCTGTGATTGTAGGTCCAAGGGCATTGGTCGAGTGACTGCCACCCTCAAGGTGGTGTCACATCAAATTGGTATCAGAGCAAGGTTCTCAACTTGTCTCTACAAGTTGGTCCTAGGGCGCATATGCATTTAGAGTCACCTGGTGCATCAACCGTGCCCAGTAGCATGGCTACCTCTCTTTGGTCATATCTTTCCCACTCGGCCCTCCACAAGGGTCTGATCGACCCCCCTTTGACATAATCCTACTTGAGGATCTCCTCTTTGATGGATCATGCCCTACTACCTACCTAAAGTTGGAGAGTACCATGGAAAAGCACTTTGAGAGGGCTATGCTATATGGACCTGCGAGAGTCCGTTTTGCCAAGCGTTGACTTTTGCGTAAAGCTGGGGATAAGTGGCGGAACATTGAGGGCTTAAGGAGGGTTATGTGGCAAGAGCCCATTTCCTCATGGGATGAGATGAAGGGGGAACTTAGAAAGATCTACGCTCCCTCACCTTCCCCTTCCTACCGGAGGAGCACTACCACTCCTCCTTTCTCTCCCAGCCAGATCAAGGCCACCATAAAGGCCCAACCTCCACAACACCCATCACCTCCTACCCCGACCAACACCTCTACACTCCACCACCCAACCCCCACCAATTCTCCCCAAACCAAGGGCGACCCACTTCCACCCCTCTACAGCCGGTCGACCCCAAGGGCAAGAGACCCCTAACCGACCCGGTTTCCCTCATGAGGGCCACCACCCCCCAACCCAAAGTCCCTTATCCAACCCACACAAAAACCCAACTGGCCGCCACCTCTCCATCATCCCCCATAAGGGGCACACCTCCCAATACCAACCAACCCAAGCCTTTTCACCCAACCCATCTCCCACTCCCTACCCCAACTCTATCATATCCTAGGCCTCCACTACTTCCCCTCCCCATCCTAGCCCAAGTACCCCTTTGCCCAGCACCCCGGGTGCACCATGTGCCGATCATCATCACCCCTCCCACAAAAGACCTTCCCATCCCCTTGGTAGATGAGATCATCTCCCCTACCCTCGAGGAAACCCAAGTGCACACCAATGGTCAGGAAGAGCCTTAAACCTCCCCCACTTCACATAGTCTGGACCTTCAAGAGCCACAAACCTTCACACAGGGCACCATAACCATAGATGGGCCCCTACTTAAATGGCTCAAGGTAGACCCCATCCTCCATAGCTTGCACTCATACCCTCTACCCATGGAGCGACACCTCCCTCTAGTTCCCCTCTCCTATCACACCACCATCCAATCATCTTACCAAGTGGAGACATTAGGGGATCTTCTTAAGGGCTTAGTATGGCAAATGAAGTTAACCGGCATGTTGACCACAGTGGCCAACCAACCTAGGAGCCTTGACCTCCTACACCTATGTGTCGGGTTTATCATCTTAATTTGCATTGTTGGTTGCTACACTAGCGACCTTCTGCTATTCCTCCCTACACCCGATGAGCCCGACCTTATCTTCAAATTGGAGTCCCTTATATCGGGTAGAAAGCCAAGTCATCCCCTCATGGCCGACCCACCCACCAAAGACTTCGGCCCAATTATTTCATTAGAGGAGGATGATCCACCACCATATTGTAAGGACCTTGAGGTTGATGAGATGAACTTAGAACTCCTTTCCCCCGGGTACACTTATGTTGATCCTTTTGACCCCTCCCAATGGGAGCCCAGGAACCCATGTGGCCCACCCACCACCCACTCCTTCCTTCCCTCACCCACCATGATGGACCAAGCCCACCTCCCCCAAGTCTCGGGCGACACAAGGGTAACTATGACCAAGGAAGATCTATACCTAGGGAACAAGGAAGTGCCTCTCCCCATGATGTCCACCTTCCTAGACCCTTTCGACCCTTTTGAATGGAAGCTCCAATGCCAAACTCACATCGAAGTCATTTCCGGGTTAGGAAAGCATTTGTCTTGGCACACCGCATCATTCGGCATGGTCATAAGGTTAGGTCATCCCACACATATCACTTTAGGTAGGATGCATGGCTGGTCTACCTTCGGATGTTCCGGTCCTCCCACACCCATCATCATCACCACGATGGATCTAGTACATGATAGGTACCTACATGGATGCCCTGGCCCCCCGGCATTTGCATTCATGCATGATAGAATCACCTATGGATGCCCCGGTCCCCCCAAGTCAGTCAAATTCAATGAGCCCCTAACACATGATAGGTCCATATTTGGTTGTCCTGGCCCACCCTTGCACTCTATAGTCCATACACCCACACCGCATCATAGTGCATGGCATACGCATTCAAGCAAACATCCAACAACGAGCGGTGAGTTTCACGAAAAGCGGGTAAAAGCTCACAGTGCCACTTGGGATTCCAAGCAGGCAAACTAGTGATGGTGAGATTGCAGTGGCTCTACCCTAGGGTCAGGTCCAAACCGAGGGCACGAGGACTTGGATCTTCCCAAGTTCCGAGTGGCTGTGGCAACCCGGCTTACGGGTTGGACTTACCAATGGGATTTGGGATACACCCCACTTTCCACATGGCGGATCTGGCACCCTCTAAGGGCACCGCGGTGGATCCTAGAGAGCGTCTCGAGCCTATACCCTCCTTTGAGAGAGACACCCTTGGAGAGCCTCCACATATCAGCCTGAGAGCCCAACGTGTGCACACGGAGACAATACTAAGCCAGCAGGGAACCATCACTAGCAAGAGGGTGTGCTCGAGCCACCTTGAGAGGATGAAGTACCGTCCCCTGGTTGAGGATGCAGGGTTGAGTTAGGAAATCGTGCTTTGCACGAAGCTATTTTGGTGTGCCGCCACCCCGGTTGACGCATACTCGACGGAGTCGAGTTCTCCGCACCCCAGGGGTATGATGGGGGCATCCCTTACCCCTCCACATTTTTCTTAGGCTCTGATTGTTTGTCGACATGCGCCATTATGTTCATCATATTTTTCTGAGTCTAGTCATGCAATTTTTATATTTTATTTGAGTCACAATTATGTAATTTTCCTTTTATTTGAGTCAAGTACCTAGGTCAGTGAGTCATTTACCTAAGTTGAGTGTCATTAGGTTGATAAGGTTGGTTATTGGGCCCAATTAAGTGGGCTAGGCCCAGGGGAGCCCCTCCCTTGGACAGTTGAGTCATTAGTTTGTTAGTTCAGGGTTATTTTAGTTATGGAAAATATGGTTGCCTATAAATAGGCCCTCTATCCCTCATTTGTAGAATAATGAAAGAATGAATTATTGAAGTATTTTTAGAAATTTGAGTGATTTTTCTTTGAGTGAGAAGCTCCCCCTCTCCCTATCTCTCCCCTCTCTCTCTCTCTCTTCTCTCTCTCCCTCTAGAAAGGGGCGACCCTTTCTCTCTCTTCCCCCTCAATTTCAAAGTTCCCTCTCTCTCCTCCACCTCAGCTGCCACCTCATCCCTCTCTCCTCCACCTCATCCATTCTCCTCTTCCCACATCACCTTGCCCCTTCACCTCCCTAAAGACATTAACTCCCCCCCATTAAATCCTCCTCAACCCCAAGAGTCATTATCCCTCTCCCAAGGGAGAATCCCATCTCCCCAAGCACCCTTCCACTTCCCCACACACCTCTTCCCATCCCCAAGACCAGAATTAATCCCACCATTAACCCAAAAATTCAAACACACCCATTCTCCCAACCCCTTAGGCCAATTGCGCCCCCACCTCTCTCCCTCTCTACCCAGGCCGTACCTCCCACCCCCTCCACCTGCTAGCTGCGTCCCCAGCCTCTCCCTTCCCCATTCTCTGGCCACCACCCTCCTCCCCCATCCCTCTCACACCAGGAAAGGCCCCAGGTCAATCTCCCACCATTTGCTCCCCCTAATCCCTTCATTCTTCCCCTCCATCCCCCCTACTACCAGTCTGGAACCTGCAGCAGCAGATTACCATGAAGTTGCAGAGCCTGCCATGGAGTAATCGCACATCTTCTAGTGGTTTATCTTATATTTCTGGAAAGCTCTTCGAAGCAGCTTCATAGGTGAGGTGGTCTGGCAGTTGTCCAACGTCTGTGCTGCCCGGGAGAGCCATTCTCCCTCGACTGCGCAAAGCTACTCCAGAAGGGAATCAGAGCCCAAGAGAAGAAGCGACCATGGCCACTCCTGTTCGAGTTTGGACCTGATTTTTGGCTGAGATCTTCTCCTCCAAGTCTCTTGCCATCTCCAAGAAGTAGGGCGCCATTTTGACCATTGAGCACAGAGTTCCAATTTTTATCCCCGGAGTGCGCAGATTAGTTTCCCCTAAGGCAGATCCGACCTCTTCCCACCATTCTGGTTCTCGCAGTCTGGTCCGACCTGTTTGTCTCTGATCGAAGAGGACTCGTCCATGATCTCAACAGCTCTAGTACCGCCCTCATCAGACCCTGGGAGTGTTCGTGGCTGCCACTTCTTCCAACAGCAGCAACTCTGGGACCACCAGAGCCAGGTCCGACCAACTCTAATCCCGACCCCGCCCCAGCCACCGTCAACGTCATAATAATCTCCAATAATTTGGAGTCCTTCTGGGCCAACCTAGGACATTTTGGCACCGGTTTCATCATCATCAGAAGTCGGTGGAGTCCGTGGCGACACCGTCATCGACTCCCTGTCATGCTGTCCCAGAAGTGGGCAGAACCAGCAACGTTCGACAATTCGGCTTTTACCTAGTTTCTCCCACCCCGCCTAGCCGGCTTAAAGCCCCTCCCTGCGGGAGGTTGTGTTTGTATGTAATATAATTTCTCCCACCCTCAGTCCAACCCCTCTTCGAGGGCGTCGTGATTGTACTAGCAGGTCGCCACCGAAAGCTACATCGGCACGGTGTGCGGGTGCATACCCACGCCTCCCCGCTCACCATCGTCTTCGGCTGGGATCGGCATCTTCACGCTGATCAGGTGAGCTTCTGGCCCCCTCTCATTTCTGGTTTATCTTGCTTAATTAGTATTGCTTCTTAGCTCTGTCGGACATTGAGAGAGTGCCCGGTCTCGAAGTCTCATCTAATTGAGTACCACCGTGGGGTGAGTTGTGAGAGAGACCCTACATCCCACGCCCTCGGCATGCTGGCCGCCCGTCGAATTGGGCATCCCATACCCTTAGGGGTACAACCTCAAGCTAGCCAAACCCTGGAACAACGAGGTCCCACCTCGGACCATTCCCACCATCGCTGGTTTGCCTCCGAGCAACCATGAGCGCTACGCGAGTTGGTCCGCTAGAGTTAGTCCGCTGCTCAAGTTGCTTGCCTGTGATTGTAGGTCCAAGGGCATCGGTCGAGTGGCTGCCACCTCCAAGGTGGTGTCACATCACCTCTTTTACTTTTTTCGATGCGCCCTTACGGGTTTTCACACCGAGGGGTTACCCGATTTTGCCTGAGATACCCTGATGGATTTTCACCTCAGCTGGGTTTGTGGCCTTTTTGCCCCTGGCCGCCTCCCTTATGAAGAGAATGACTGAGTCCGCTAGGGCATCTCTAATTGTAGCCCATTTTTTATTTTTTTATTTTATTATTTCCTTACCTAGGAGTCTCGTGGTTGCTTGATGGCTGGTGCTGGGTGTCCACAGCTTGCCACTGTCAAAGGACGTTGCTGGTGGGATCATTGTCATCAATCCATTATGTTGATGCTGGAGTTGCTTACTGTCAGTTGATCCATCGTCGTTCACTCTGAAGTTTGAATGTTTGTTGTTGTATTGACCAATAGATGTAGTTTGCAACTGGAGCCTAAACCAGAGCTTAAATGGCTAGACTTGATGCTTTGATGGTGGCCATGATGGTGTGCTGGTCGAAAGACTGGCGTTACCGGCCATAGGGGCATGTGGCCAATATGAGTATGAGAAAGTTGGCTGATCCCTCCCCCTGGGAGAGGGGTTACTGGATTGTTGGTGGTAGCAAGAGAGTCGTGCCTTAGCATGGGTGATGCGCGGACTCATGTTCTAGAACGTGGTGCAGCTTCATGTGATTGCACAAATCACTTGTCGTTGAGAAATGTCTTGCTCAATTTCAAAAAAATACCACACTCACTCACAAGAAAATCTTTTTAAATTAAGTGTAAGGTGGTGAATACGGGTCGATCCCACGAGGAGGAAGATTCTTTTATTAAGTTGAAAACCCTTGTATTTTGAGATCAAAATTGCAAAGTGAGTTTTGTAAAATGAAAAATTAAAATTGCTTGAAATAAAATCTAACTAAAGAAAGTTGGAGGGTTAGAGAAGAGAAAATTGGAAGAGGTAGAGAGAGAAAGAGAGAGAAAGATAATTGCAAAAATTGAATTTTTATTGTTAGAATAGAAAATTACAATGCTATGAAAGTAAACATTACAAATCCAAATGAACTAAAGAAAAGAGGAAGAAATAGAGCTGGTATGTAGAAGAGTGACGCCGCCCAATCTATGCCGAGCCTTGGAGAAGATCACCCCGCTTGGTGTATAACGCCGCCGTGAGAGGACCGAAGGAGAAGATCCGCCAATGGGACTTGAGAAAGCACGTCATTGTCCACGCCGCCGAGCCTTTGAACGTCCCCCCGCCTTGGAATGAACACCGCTGTAAAAGGAAGATTGTAGAGGAGAGAAATAGAGAGGTATGTGTAGAAGCTAATGGAGGTTTTAAGGGGTGAGAATGATGAGGACAAGAGAAAGAGGAAGAAAGGCACTCTATCTATGTGATGGGAGAGGGAAAGAGAGAGAGATGAGAGGGCACACTAGGGCTAGAGGGAGGAGAGAGAGAGGGGCGAAATAGGCTAGAGTAAGAAGAAGAAGAAGGTGATGGAGGAGAGAGGAGGGGGGCGCACTTGGGTAGGAAGGAGAGAGATGGAAAGGCCAAAAGAAAATTCTATTCTAGCCAAAAGAAAATTCTCTCTTTTTTCTCCATTAAATGAGTTATTTATAGGGGAATTGGGCCAGATAGAGGGTGGAGATTGGGTTGGACGGAGATGGAAGGCTGAGATAGAAGGAGAATATGATGAAAGATGGGGAGAGAGGAGAGGGCCGCCTCCTCTTGGCTAGGGTCTTGGGGCGCTCCCTTGGGTTTCCTTATTAGGTGGAGATCTCCTCCTATTTACTCTCCTAGAATTTCTCCTAAATTTAAAACCTTTCCCACTAAAATAGATGGTGGCTGCTCCTTTGACTTGGTCAAGATCGTGGGGGGCACCCTAGGGCATCCTCTCTCTGGTCTTGGTGACAGTTTTGCCCCTGGCTCATCTATTGAATGCCATGAGCATCCTGCATGCACATAATTCTGATTTAGTCCAATAAAATTATCACATTGTGCATAAAAATCTCAAATACTTTTAATTATGCAATATGAAATTAATGCTCATGGCCCTCAACTCCCTTTCATTGAATAATTATCCACAAATTAAGTTAATTTGCGTGAAAGGCTCGATTTATGTGAAGTTGAGGTTAGCTGTAAAATATGCATAATTGTCTAATTATGTGCATGTGAAATGGTGTGTTTGTCATGAATTATTACAGAAAAATGGACACTCATCAATGTTTTTCGTTAAAAGGAGGGAATGGCTTATTGCCTTTGTGATCGACGATCGTATAAGCCCCTCCTTCATAGGCAGTGTGAATGATGTATCGCCCACATCAGTTGGGTTGTAGCTTTTCGCTAGAACATCCTGCAAGGACCTCTTCCTATTTGATCATGATGAAGTCGCCTTTCTTGAACGTTCGTTGCTTGATGAGCTTGTCGTAGGCTCAGGTCATACGGGCCTGGTACAGCTATAAGTGTTTATAGGCCTCGAGCCTTTTGCCTTCCAAACTTGTAAGTTCTTCCAGCCTTCTTTAGTATTCAGCCTGTTCTTGACCGGGCATGCCAGTGTGGACCGCTACGTGGTAGGACGCCAGTTGGATCTCGACGGGGATGACAACTTCTGCCTCGTAGATGAGAGAGAATGGTGAGCACCCCATGGGGGTTTTGTAGACTGTCCGGAAGGCCCACAATGCTTCGAGCACTTTTTTACCCCAGTCGCATTTGTGGTAGCTAATTATCTTGGCTAGGAGCTTGCAGAGAGTCTTGTTGAAGGCCTCAGGTAGGCTATTGGCTTATGGATTGTAGACTGAAGATGTTCTCCAGTCTGTGTGGAACTTCTTCGCCAGTTGATGCATGGCTTTGTTCTTGAATGGTGTGCCATTGTTTGACACAATATGACTAGGAGTACCAAATCGATAAATGATGTTATGATAGACAAATTGAGCCACAGCGTCTCCGTTGACTTCCTGTAGAGAAATGGCCTTGGCCCATCGAGAGAAGTAGTCGGTGGTAGCCAAGATATACCTGTGGCCTTTGGAAGAGGATGGGAAAGGTCCCACAATGTCCATACCCCATTCCACAAATGACCATGTAGGGGTCATTGAATGTAGTAGATTAGGAGGTCTTCTGGGCCCTGGGCCAAAGGCTTGGCACTGATGACACGTACGAGCATACTGAGTGCAGTCTGCGTACGTGGTCGGCCAGTAGAAGCCTTTGAGCTTGATGTTGTTCTTCATTTTGTCTCTAGCCTGGTGGGCACCACATAGTCCTGAGTGGACTTCGCGCATGGTAGTTCTGGCTTCAGTTGGGGAGACACATCTCAGGATGATGGACTTGTCTTTTTCGTGGACAAGTCTATAGTGGGAGTCACTGATTAACTCGTATGACGTAGCCCGTTTCTCTGAGGTCATTTAGGAGGAAGCCAACCTTGCTTGATTTTGATGATCAGCTCACGCCAATCTTCTTCTTATGGGGAGGTGTCTTGGTCAATGTTATAGGGCTCGTAGATGGTGAGGCCAGACTCATCGTCGACTATGCTTGGCATCAATCTTCTGTACTTAATGGTGATGTCGACTTCGCCCGTGGGTGGAAGTTTGATGGCCGAAGCCAACTTTGCTAATGCAGTTGCCTGAGCATTGCTACTCCTTGGGACATGACTTATTTTAAAGAAATAGAATTTCTAGATGAGTCTAGTGACGTTGGCATGGTACGGGACCAACTCCTTCTTCCGCACGTCATAAATGTTGAGGACTTATCGGACCACTAGTTGAGAGTCCCTGTAGGCTTTGAGGCATCTGATGCCCATGTCGAGAGCCATTTGGATGCCGAGGATTAAGGCCTCGCATTTAGCTTCATTGTTAGTCCGAGGTTTCATAAGAGAGCATGAGTTGTACAAAACTCTGCCATAGGGAGTTACGAAGATGATTTTGGCACCTACCATGATGATGGGACTTCGATTGCTCCAGTTAACCCTTCGGGAGGCACCGTCGAAGTATAGCTCCCAACAAGATATGTTGACTATGAGAGCATCTTACTTTGTGTAATGCAGTACATCTTGTAACACCCCTAATTTTTCTAGAAATTATTCAAGATTTTTTTAGAATTAAAAATAATTAATTCTCATTAAAAAGGGATAATGGATTATTAAATGAATTTTGGGTTAAATAAATTAATATGAAAGCTCAAATAAGAACCAATTAATTAGGCCCACTTAAACCAGACCTATAAACTAAATTCTATGGCTTTTAGGCCCAAGCCCACTGCTAGAAACATCCTTAAGATAATTCCCCATCTTTAAGAGATAAATAGAAGATAAATAGGTGATAATTATAGAGGAATTTAATTTTTATTCAAATTCTACACCAAAAGGAAATGGCGGTCTATCGCGAGACCGCCATCTACAATAGGCGGCCCTTAAGGGACCACAATCTCCTTCCGAAGACATGATTGTAAGAAGCATGGAAAAGTTGGATCTTTGGCATCCTAATCACATTGGATCGAAGGGTGTAGACATGTAACCTACTCTAGAACTCTTAGGGATTGATCTTAACCTCATGTAGGACTCCTAAATTGATCTAATCCCCAAACCCTTGGGAAACTCTATAAATAGGCTTCAACATCGACCTGCACAAACCTTACTTTTGGCTCGCGTATTTCGAAGGTAAGGAGACGTTATCTCAGGTTAATCCTTTAAAGGATTTTATTCTCCTTAGTTTTGTCTAACATCCCTCTAAATCTCCTGCTAGGAGGTCAAGCCATTGGAGAGTTAGAAGCTCTGCAAGTTGCTGGTTCGCTGTAATACGCATAGGAATCAGTGTGCCCTTCCAACAAAGATCTGAGTATTAGAAGCCCTAGCAGAGGTAATTTCGTGTCTATCCTTTAGAGTTTATTGTTCCTCTTCATATCTTCTTATCACCCTCCAAATTTCACGAATTTAGGACGAGAGGATAAAGAGATAGAGGCACTGGAAGTTGGGGTTTCCACGTAGGACGTGCAGAAACTAGGGTCTTCTTCCAGTTAATATCAAGTTAGAGATAAAAGCCCAAACCAGAGGTAGGTAATCCCATGAATGGCTTAAGTATCAAGTTACGGATAAAAGCCCTCTAATTTCATATGATTTCATGCATTGTACATGAAGTATTTCATGATTTTCTATGACTGCGCATGCATGATGATTACACCATGTTATCCCTGTACCCCTTAATCAAAAGATGATAATTGTAGCCTAAATCATGCCTATTCATGCATTTTCTTCATTCCAGATATATTAGCATGTCTTACCAAGTTGTTCCTCATAGTCTCCATGCATTGATTACCATATATTAGGCCACGTAATCCGTTTTAGCTTCTGTTTGTAGTAGACAAAAAATGATGTTCCCGAGATCGCTATAGTTAGATGGCGGCCCTGCGACTGACCGCTACCACCAGTATGCGGTTCTTATCTGACCGCTATTTTCTTTCTGTTCTCTACTTGCTGTTAACTCTAAACAGAACGCAGATCGACCTTTTTAAGTATATATTAAGCCTAGGTAATTAGGCCTTATTCCTAATTATGATCTTATATTTATGTTGTTGGTTATATTGTGCATCCATCATGAGAGATTTCATGACTTACATGTTTTAGAAACCTATTTTAAAGTTATGCTAATTTCATGCCCAAAACCATATACTCTTGTATTAAAGTAATATTTCATATGCTTTATGGACTTGTTTCATGGATGATTTGATCGTTGTTTTTATACATTTCACTCTCATCTTGAGTCTTTCTTAAGTACATGGCACATATTTCGGTACGATGTCATTACTTACACTTTGCACTTATAGGCACTGTCACGTCCCGAGCGCGGAAGATACCTGGGGTCACGGCCAGCTTATATAGAACCAATCGATCAGAGCATTATATTTTTTTTTTGACCAAAAGACAGAGTGCACAAAATTCTAAATTTTTAAAAAAATGATACCAAATGTTAAAGATGACAATTCTTACAATTAACCAACTGATGATAAACATACATTATTCAAATCCAACTACTAGTCCTCAAGCCTTAACATGTTTCAATCAACTAGACTGATATAATTGACATAATTGGATATACAATGTAAGGGATTAAGACACAAAAGACACTACTAGCTGACAGTTCAGCGGTATGTGATTCCAGCACTCGTCACTTGGTCTCATCCCCATCCGAGTGGTGGTCACTATCCACGTTACCTGAAAAATGTTAGAATTGTAACTTGGTGAGCAAATCGCTCAGTAGGAATTACATCTCAAGTTCGAGCAAACTTTAAGTACGTTACGTGTTATGTGCAATGCGGTATAGCTATGCATGCTAGACAAGCGATAAATCAAGAACTGTATAGAAAGAATATCGCATGATTTCAAGTACTAGCAAGTTGACAAGCGAGATATCAAGAACTTCATAGAAAGAGTATTATATGATTTCAAGTATTTGTCAAGCAGGATATCAAGAACTTATAGATATCGATACAATTTTCCAGGCAAGCAAGAATTCATGTTCAAGCAAGTAAGATTCATGTTCAAGCAAGTAATATCAAGTACGTGTTACTGGAATTCCTTTTTCGGGCCACGCAGTCAAGTATTGGCCATTCTGGGCCATGCAAGTCAAGTCAAGCAAGTAGTGTCCCAAGAGTAAGTGTGGAATGTCTCAAGTCAAGCAAGCAAGCAAGTACTTCGGTACAATGCTTAAACACCGTGGTCAATAAACTCCCATGGGCACAAGTACCTTCGGGCACTCCTCCCAGGATCAGACCGGGCCCTATATGCACAACATTTCATGTATTTCTTTTGACATCCACTCTCATTTATAGCGAACATGGAATTTCAAGGGTTTAACTATTGTAGGAACATAAGGTAGATTCCATGAATGGAGTTCAAGGACATTTTATCATGTATAGATGAGCTATGATTAAAACGGTGCAAAACACGAGGCAAGTCAGGACCTGTATGGAATTGGATCCTCCAGGGATGCCACAGGTCATTGAATTGGCGCCTTAATGGCTGTCATTATTTCGGGAATTGGCACCCTCACTGAGGGGCGCCCAATCTACGGACAGAACAGAGGCTCTGTAAAACTAGTACTAAGGGGAAATGGCACCTAGAGGGCTGCCATTATTTCACAAAATGGCGCCCTGGGGTATGCCATTATTCAGATAAATGGTGCCCTAGTCAGGGGCGCCCTTCATTCTGCTAGGTTGGAATTGGCGCCCCCACAGGTGCCCTTATTTAAGTAAATGGTGCCTGTGGGAAGGGGCGCCCCATCCCTATATACATATTTTCACTTTTTTTTTCTTCCAAAAGGAAATGGCGCCCCTCTCCAGAGTCTTCATTTAAATGAAGACTCTGTAGAGAGTCTTCAAGTTTGTAAATGGCGCCCTAGACAGGGGCGCCCATTATTCAGGCTCATATACGCACCAGATAGGTACGTTTTGAGACACAAGTTATTGGAAAATGAATTGACGACACTTCACATGGTCTTCAATTAAATGGCGCCCTTGCCTGGGGTGCCCCTTCAGGAAATGGCGCCCGGGTGAGGGGCGCCCTATACCTGAGGGTGAAGTTTTTGGAATTTTGTTAAATATATATATATATATTTGTAAAACATGTTATATATTAGGGCTAAGCATGCTAATTTAAGGCTATAAAAACTAGTGTAATAGGATATATTCGAATCCTGTAAAACTAGTATAACAGACTGTGTATAGAACCAGTGTAACAGGCCATAGTTGATCTACTTGAAAATTCGTGTAACATGAAATATATTTGGAACAAGCGGTATAACATGGCAAATGGATTATACTAGCATGCATGCTATCCTATATTAGCTACAGGTTGGGCTAGATCTTGAGAACACCTACCTGTTGGTGCGGTTAACAAGATATAATAGTAGAATAGAATCAAAATCCTAGCCCTCCACGTTCTCTGCAGCCAGGCTCTCAGCAGCAGGACGTGGTACGTAGGATGAAGCTACCTTCCCGTCTCCTGCACGTGAAGAGAAGAAATGAGATCTCTCTTCTACAGGTGGAGACTAGAAAAGCCACATACAACCTTCTCTTCTGTGGCAGGATGACAATAAGGGCAATCTACGTTGGATGGAGGGAGTTGTTTATAGGGAATAAATCATTAGGGTCCATTGGAAACCAGATTTGAAAACCTTGTTGTGTTTGTTCCTCATGGGTCCATTGCCAGCAAACGCAGGCTGTTCTTGTTTCAACCCCTTCTAGAACTTGGTACTGTGGGGAAATGGCGCCCTAGATAGGGGCGCCCATTAATTGGGTGGCCACTGTACATGGAATTGGCGCCCTTGTACATGGGCGCCCATTCCTATTGCTTTTAGAGAAAAGTTGCCCCTTCACGTGTTGGCCTTCAATGATATATATCTATATAATTGGTTGGTGGGGTCTTTAAGATATATATATATATATATATATATATATATATATATATATATATATGTATGTATGTATATCTATATACAGTTGGTTTGTTGGTGGCCCCTCAAGGGAATTAGCGCCCTTGCATGGGGGCACTATTTGGGGAAATGACGCCATGGTGAAGGGGCACTATTTCCTTTTGGGTTGGAAAAGAGAACCCCCATTACGTACTCCCCAAGTGTTGGCATTTAAGTGATGTTGGACCTCTTAAATGTATGTATATTTATATAGTGGCCCTCATAAGGTATGTTTATTTTTACAAGGCCTTCATGTAGGATTATTTATTTAAGAAAAAGTTCAGTTTCTATATCAATTTTTTTATCCGGGTTGCTACACCCTTCCTCACTTAAAAGAATTTGGTCTCCAAATTCAATTGCATATTCGGAGATAGGGAGAGTGCGAAGTACTTACAGACTAGAATAGCTCTGGAAATCCTCTTTTCAATGATTCTTCAGTTTCCCATGTAGCTTCTTGTTCTAAGCATCGATTTCATTGGATTTTCACCATAGGGATCATCTTGTTTCTCAAAACTTGAACTTCTCGATCGAGGATCTTCATCGGCTTTTGTTCGTAGGTCAGGTCTTTTTGTATCACTAAACCAGTATGGTCAATGACATGGAAAGGATCGTGCACATACTTCTTCAGCATAGAAATATGGAACACATTGTGCACTTCTGATAGTTGAGGAGGCAAGGAAATGCGATAAGCCACCTCACCCACACTTTCCAATACTTCAAATGGACCAATAAACCTTGGTGTTAGCTTACCCTTAATACCGAATCTTCTAATACCTCGACCGGGAGAAACCTTGAAAAAAACATGGTCTCCCACTTAAAATTTCAGATCTCTTCTTCTATTGTCAGCATGTGACTTTTGCCTGGACTGTGCTATCTTTAGCCTTTCCCGAATGAGTTGTATCTTCTCAGTTGAATCTCTTACCATATCTGGGCCTATAATTTGTTTTTCACCGACTTCATCCCAGCATATTGGAGATCGGTAACTCCTGCCATAAAGTGCATCGAAAGGTGTAATTTATATACTGGCTTGATAGCTATTGTTATATGCAAATTCGGCTAGGGGTAAGTGGTCATGCTAGCTTCTGCCGAAGTCAATAATGCATGCTCTTAACATATCTTCAAAAACATGATTTGTCCTCTCGGTCTGACCGTCTGTCTGGGGATGGAAAGCAGTGCTGAAGTTGAGTTTCATCCCCAGAGAGTGTTGTAGAATCTTCCAGAAATGAGAAGTAAAGCGTGGGTCTCGATCGGATATGATCGACACAGGAACTCCATGCAATCTAACCATCTCTTTGATATACAAAGCAGCAATGATATCAACTGACCAACGGTTCTTGATGGGCAAGAAATGAGCCAATTTAGTTAAACGGTCGATGATTACCCAAATTCTATCATGTCTGCCCCTAGACTTGGGCAAGCGCATGATAAAGTACATGTCGATGTCTTCCCACTTCCACTTGGGAATATCTAGCAGATGCACTTTTCCAGCGGGTTTCTGATGTTTCACCGTCACTTGTTGGCATGTCAGGCAGTGAGATACAAAGTCTGCTACCTCCTTTTTTATGTTAGGCCACCAGAAAGTTCTTTGCAAGTCTTGGTACATCTAAGTGGCTCCAGGGTGGATCATGTACCTAGATCGATGAGCTTCTTCAAGAACCTTCTTCTTCAATTCGGGACAGTCGGGTACACATGTCCATTCATGGAATAGCAATCTACCATCGGGTGTCCCCTTGCCGAGATAGCTGATTTTAAAAACTTTCCTAACTAAACACAGTGGAATTAAGATTAACAATGTTAATAACTAAAACTTAAGTGACATTTAAAACATTCTCTCAAGCTTTCCGATCTCACTCGTAATAACAATGCAACTAACAGGGAAATTTTGCTCAACACATATTACGGAGGTAGCAGTGTGTGATTATGCTGTGAATTAAAAACCTATATAATGAACCTGTGAACAGAGATAGAAGAAATGACAATCACACAGGCAATCACACAAGGCACACGGATTTTTAGGTGGTTCGGGACCACTACGGGCTCCCTACGTCCACCCCTCACCCAACCGGGTGAGGCTTCACTCCACGCTACGAAGCGTAGCAACACGGGGACGAACCCCAACCACACACGCTACTTCCGTAGTAATATCCACACGGGGACAAGCCCCAAAACGCTGCCACTGCAACACACACACACACACAACGACGGGGAACACGCCCCGGACACTTTGACCACACGGAGACGCAGCTCCGTCCACACACACAATGATATTCAGAGTTTAACAAACACAAAGGATTGTGGGAACGCGGATTTTATCTTATTTATCTTGTTTATTTATTTATTGATTTATTGGCGTGCCAATCACATGTGTGACGATTTCATTGTGCGCTCGATCTGACTTGGTCAGTCGATTGTGAGTGATCGCGTCTGGACCAGAAGTCCGTCATACCATAAAGGTTATGACGTTAATTACGCCCTTCCTAAGAAGGACAACCCTTGATGAAACGCCAAAAATAGGAGGCCTCGAGAGGCAAACATATATTCATATGCGCAAATGGAACTTCATACCGGAGCCAGGGAGGCGGGCAAGATAATAACATCAACCATAGATACAGATGATATCGTTAAGTCAGCAGTTCAAAGACCGGGCTTAGGGGGGAAGGGAAAATTTCAGTCACAGGTAGACTGGGCCGTGGCCATGATGGGGGTTCAAAGCATCGATCGATATTTCGACAGCATTTCCTCTTAATCTGGATTATGCCCAGGGGGAAATAGACTATCACCCACGGAGTGCCGGGATGAAAGCCGAAAGAGAGAAGTTCTGAACTTCCTGAACCGCATATCTGCCATGGGGCAATGTTTGATATTCCCTGTAGAAGCCGACGGAACTCATGCAGCGGCAGAGCCCTCTCGAGCTAAAGGGGTTATTCATGAACCCGGTGCGGGACGACGGAAAGTGAGCGAACGCTCAATGTTACGCCCTCGCACGCGGATCGACCTGCGCGGTCAGGTCGCGGGGATCGACCTGCGCGGTCAGGTCGCGGGGGTCAAGGGGGCAGCGCCCCTTGCGGGGGTTTCCGGGGGCTCAAAATTTGGATTGAGGGCTCAGTAATAAAATTTAGGTAGGCTATCGGTGCAGCTGGGAGGCAGAAGGGGATTCCCGGCGCAAGGGGCTACTTAGTACGAAGAGGAAACGGCCAGGCAGGTTCCCGGCGTGGGCTTCCCGGTGCGCAGGGGAAGTGGCCAAGAGGGCTCCCGGCGCCAGCTTCCCGGCGCGCAAAGGAGATGTCCAAGGGGGGTCTCGGCGTGGTTTATTGGTTGGCCAAGGGGGTTCTCGGCGTGGGGCTTCTCGGCGCGCTCCTCACCGCACCAGGAGCTTGGCGCCGAGAGCTTGTGGGCTGGGAAGTGTGTATGAAGGGGTTTGAATGCCAGGGCCATGCGTGGTTTTCTTGTCGTTTAGCTGAAGAGGAAAAAGAGGAAGGCCTCTCGGCGGGACAGCTCTCGGCGTGCAAATTTGCACGCCGAGAAGATGGAATTGCTATAGGGTTTCAGGGTTTACAGAGCTCGAACGATACTCTGTTTCGGGTCCACCGATGATCCAGGCTGAAGTAGATAGATTCAATGGGGTCAAGGTGGATCAGTTCATCAAAGTTGAACTGGATTAGGCTTGAGCTTTGCAGGAGCATCAGGAGAGAAGAGGGATTTAAGAAGACTAGGGTGGAGGGAAACCCTGCCACCATTATCATGCAGAGCCCGGGGGACAACCTGATGTCGACTTTCATCTCCTGAGAGAATTTTGGCAGCACCTCCCCTGGACCGAGCATTTGCCAGAGAGTGGTATAGGCTGACATCCACGGAGTGCCGGGATGAAAGCCGGAAAATGAGTGAGCACTAAGGCTCGAAGATACTATCCATGTCTCTGGCATCGGTCACTATTCCCCTTCTCGGAGACTGACGAAACTCATGTAGAGATAGGGTTCGTCAGACCCACGGGGTGGCATGTGAATCCTGTTAGGGACCTCAGAATGTAGGGGAGGTCAATCACCAGTTAATTTATCTCCTGAGGTGCATATGACGACTCACGAACGCCCCAGAATAAATGGACGAAGAGGCCAAAGGAGTGGATAAAGGAGAGGCTCTCAGCATGGTTTTCATTGGCAAGAAGATGGCTCTCGGCGTGAGATCATAGGTTGGCCAAGGGGGGGGGGGCTCTCGGCACGGGTTTAAATTGACCAGAGGGGAGTCTCTCGGCATAGGTTTAAATTGGCCAGAGGGGATGCTCTCGGCATGGGTTTAAATGCAAAAGGAAGGAGGAGGGAGGCTCCCGGCGTGGAGCCTCTCGGCGCGCTCCTCACCGCGCCGGGAGGCTGGCGCCGAGAGGCCAAAGGCAAGGGGGGAGGTCTCGGCCAGGGGCTTCCCGGCGCGCCCATTACCGCGCCGGGAAGGTGGTGCCGGGAAGCTGAGAGCCAGGGGGTTAACGTGGAAGTGGCCTGAAGATATTTTTGTCGGTTTGCTGAAGAGGGAGGCCTCTCGGCAGCGTAGTTCTCGGCGGGGAAATTATCGCGCCGAGAAGGTAAAAAGGTTAAGGATTTCAGGGCTTGATTATGGCACTCTGTTTTTGGGAATTTTCTCAGATTCTAGCTCGGATTGAGACCGGATTTGGAGTACAGGAGGGGGTTTCATGGATGCTTCTGCTAGAGGGATGCCAAGGGAGCCGAGAGACCAAATCAGGAGGCAGAAGAGAGATCATCGTCTGGACCTGAGAAGCTTTCTCTGTTTGCCATCAGCCGTCTGGGGGATCAAGAGATGACTGTCTCTGATCCCCTGGACGAACCCAATGGCGTCGAAAACTGGCGATGGATGGACTTTTAGCACCGAAACTCCAGGCCCTAAGCATTCAAGGCTTAGAATGGAGGACCCAGGGATCGAAATCATCATTCACCAAAGCCTGGCAGTTCAGGGAACCAAGAGATTGGTATCTCAGGTTCCTAAACAACATGAAGGGCTCGAGGGAAACACTCGGAACATATGCGGAGAATCTGCCATTGAGACAGGAAATGAGAAGGGAACGGAGCCCAATCACCCATTAGATGGGGGTGGGGGTCCTATCCTCATCCCTCTTCAGAGAACCAATGAGAATTATGAAACCGGTACTGTATAAACTATTATGCATTTCAAATAGAAGACATATCCACAGGACGCAAAGGGGAAGAACCTCGATTGCCCAATATTCATCACTGCAATTGCAGCATTCCATTTCATTGCATCGTCTCACACTTACATCAACCATGAAATGGAATATAAGAAGCAGAGAGGTACAAAGCAGAACCGGGATTGTCCGGCTACATCTGATAAATCAAGAAGAAAACTCGCTAGATTACATCAAAGAAAAGGAAAGAAAACATGGGGGAGGGCGGAGCATTGACTCCTCTCCCTCCCCGGAGCAGCCCACCTGGAGCCTTTCCTTCTTCTTTCCTTTCAGATCTTCTCTTCGCTTCTTCGATTGCCTTTTCCTCAGGCTCTCTCTTTCTCTTTTTTGGGTTTCTGGCTATCCTCTGGATATCTCCATTTTCTTTCTTTTTTCTTCTGATTTCCCTCCTCTTCTGTCCGCCCCCATTTGTTTCATCGAAGGAGTGGGTTTATATAGGCCCCTTGACTGACTTCTCGGCCGACAGCAACCGGCGCGCCCTTGACGAGGCTCCCGACGCGGCAGGTGGTGTCGATGGCAGCTCCCGGCGCGCCTTAGTCGGAAGCAGTAGGCTTTTCGGCGCCCCTTCCCCATATGGGCCTTGTTGGGCTTTCGGCGTGGCCACTATCGGTGCGCCTTTTGGTGGCCGTGGGCCTCTTCAACAGCTTCTCGGTGCCACAGGTATTGGCCCATTTAGGGCTTTTGGGCTTCTTATGTTCATTTCTTCAGTTGTGAGGGCTGACTCATCAGCTGACATATCTTGTTGGCTGAGCCTCTTTCTTGCTCATTCGGGGATGGTCCCGAGTATCTTCCGAGGTCTTGTGTCTCGTTTCAGTGGTTCTCTATTAGAGCCGGATGTCTCTTCTTTTCTTCTTTTATTCCTGAAAACAAGATAACAGAAATAAGACATTTTATAAAGGTATTTTAGGGTTATTATTATTATTTCATTGATGCTATTATTATTATCTTTATTTTAGGCGTCAACAAGGATATACAATAATCACACGAAATTGATCTATGATCAAATAAAGAGAGTGGAAATGAATGACTAGAAAATCTCTCTCAAATCCGTAATGAATCCCATAGATAGGTGCGCTGGACACTTATGTTCACGACGTGGAAGCTAGCCAACACCGTAGGAGTCTCCCTGGTAGAGTGTATAGCAATGACGTTCACGCAGGTTTCGAACTGCAGAAACTTGCTAATGTCGTCCTCCCTTTCTTCCTCTTCCTTCAAGGTGCACATCACCTCTTCCTTGTTAACAAATCCCCTTGCAAAAGGATGGGATGTGTTAGCTTTCCTCTATTTTAGAAGATAGAAATCACATCATTATATGGGGCAGAATATTGCTAAACAAGGGATCAAGATATGATCTCAAGGCCATCCAGGTATAAAACGGAGCATGACAAACATTTCAAATAGACAAGGGAGAGATATAGAGATTTTCCCCTTTTTGCAAACTCCTTTGATCTCCAAGTTGATGTGAGCCGTTGCTTGCGATGAAGACATCTTCAAATTCATCGCTTCATTCCGCTTGCAACTCTCTTCATCAGCGAGCTTCGAATCTTGACAGAATTAGATCAAATATGGCATGGAAGTCCTCTCCAGCTCCTTCCTTTCTCACCTGCACGAAGAACACAAATGTTAGCTGCTGGAGTTGTTCTCCTCCGATGGATCTCGTGACCTTCATATACAAGAGAGAAAACCAGCAACAAAGGACCAAAATACCCACAACTAAACCCTCCAAAAGCATTCCTAATAGAAGGGCCTAACCCTAAGGGCATTAGGGTAAAACTTCAAGCCATTCAGACCATTTAATCCGGAGTTCGAAACCAATCTGGCAAACCTGATCTAGGGCGCCGAGAGAAAGTGTTGACCCTTGGGGTCGACACTTTTCTCACAACATTCCATCCCGACTACAAAATCTGTACCCAGGGAAAAAGTGTCGACCTCTTGGGTCGACACTTTTTACCGGGGGTTCTGTTTTCATAGAAAACAGACCCCAGGCCACCAAGAGTCGACCCTAGGGGTCGACTCTTGCACAATACATACTGAAAATGAACTAACTCAGCCCATATAAGCCCAAGGCCATGACATATAATATAAGCCCAACTTACCCACATGGAAACACATTCAAAATTGAATTCATACCATGATCTTGAAGATTTGTGGGCAAATTGAAACCTGCACTATCAAGTAACTCAACTTCATGAGTATTAAACAAAGGTGATTCAATAAACCATTTTCAACCCAATTGAAGGAATGACTTAGCCAATAGAATAGCATGCAGTGAAGACGTAAACACTATCAAGACCATTTGCAATGAGGTACTTAAAACCACCATTCAAACATGATTTTGTTGAAGAACAGATAAAGCTAAATGAGTAAAATCAATCTCAATACAATTGAGAAAGGGCATGCATGAGACTCTTGCAAACCCAATTACTCTGAAAAAACAATGAGCATATAACCTGAGATTCTATTCAGTGCATATCAAAAATCCTCCAGTAACTAAAGTTCAAGATGCTCATCCTTACCATTGGCATTGAGAGTTAGTGAGCATGATTGAACCTGCACTTGTTAAAAACACCTGGATCATAGCTTAGTCCAATGAGTTCAAACACAATCAACATGAGTAGGCACAAAACCATTTAACAAGTTCAGTCCAATGATACCCATTTCAGACATTTTTAAGGGCACCACAACCATCAAGTTCAGGGAGACAAGATTTAGAGATCAGTTCAATTAATTTCAGATTCATGGCAAGCAAAGTCCAATATCAATGTAATTCAATCAACATTAGCTACCATTAGATATCCAACCAACCAACCAATAAACAGAGTTCAGATTCATGTAAGCAGTTCAAGGAAAAATAAAAACACTCATGCAATCTTTCAACCAAATCTGTGCAACCCATGGTTGGGTCTGTGCATCGTTGAGCAAGGTCGGTGCAAATATCAATCAGGTCGGTGCAATGATGAACAGGGTCCATGCATTGGAGGATTAAACCCAATGAGCTTTATACATGATTCAGCTCAGTTAAGATGTGTTAAAATCCATTCAACCATCAATTTACCATCCAAACAAATGTGATGTTGGCAATTTGTTCCTACACTTTCCAGATATACAAATCCCTGTGAATCTTAAGGAAATCCAATTCAATGCTCAAATCAATTCATGAAACATGAGCTGCAAAATTAAATATATAGGACCATTTCAAATCTCATGCTACAACAAATAAAGAACATCCTATTGGGATCTATACAATGAGAGTAAGGAGGCTCAAGCCAAGGCAGAATCACAGATCAGAACTTGACATTCAATTCAGCAAAACTGAGACTGTAATAGCAGGAATCACCAAGAGTCATGGATATCACATGAAAACTCCAAACCCTCAAAAAGCTAGAGGTCGACCCATGGGGTTGACTCTTGCAAAGCTAGGTAGAAAAACTGATTCCACGAAGCATGCCAAACCTGCAAAGGAAGATATCATCATATTATCTTGTTTATCGTGCGGACGCCATTTAAGCATAAAACACACAACATATTGGAATCATCAAAACTATTGTCAAAGACAACGAGGGGGTGCACTGAACCCAACAATCTCCCCCTTTTTGATAATGACAATATATTGTGACTATCCAAATCTTTCTCTCCCCCTTTGGCATAATCAAAAAACTGGGGGACTGAGAAGCAACTGTAAAGTTTCTAAAAATGAATTGGATGGAGGTGCACGAACCCAGCAATTAACCTCCCATGAAGGGAAGGTATGGAGACCAAGACCAAGCAGGAATTTGAAATTTTATGTGCAATTAGCAAATGTGTGAAATAAGTGCAATTGCTTAATTTTTATAAGTTTTTGCTATATTTGTGACTAATTTTGCACAAGTAGTATAAAGAAACTATATGCAGAATGTAAAACTAAATTATGCACAGAGTGAATTATGCTTAAAAAGCACATTATTCTTCCCAATTGTCAAGGACAAAAACCAACTAACAATGGGTTATTTAGCCAGTTAATTACAAGTATAACCTATAGATGCAAACTATAGAATGAAGTATGACATGATCAAGATGGATCAAGCAGTCAGGCACTCAAGAATGCATAACAAGTTATAGACTCATGTAAGTCCCTTCGGGACGGGTGTAAAGATAATGCTATTGATCGTTGAACATGAAGTGCATGAACAATACTAAGAAAGTCGTGCTTACATAAATTAAGTACTACATTAACCATGAAAGACGACTGATTCATAAGCGACATTCAAACAATCAAACCCTAGGTGCATATGTGAAGATTGAGCAATGAAGTTCAAGTCAATATGGAAAATTAGATTTTCTAAAGAACACTAAAAAGAACTTGTCATCCATACACTTTCATACACAATGCTCGAATATTGGTAGCTACGTATAACCCCAATTTTTAATTACTAAAAATGGTGTGACTAACCTTTTGACATGAGTTGTATCCTTTGTCTTAGGGACACTTCTCGGTTACTCAGTTTTGTCACTTATCTTAACTGTGGATTTTATCACTTTTCGACGCGAGTTGTATCCTTTATCTCAGGGACACTTCCCGGCTACTCGGTGGTAACTCACACATATTTTAATATGGATTAGTTTCTCCTTTCGACGCGAGTTTCCTCCTTTATTTCAGGAGAGATTCCTGGCTACTCGGATCCACGTTCCACTTATACAAATTTTTGATAGGGTAAATAACTTTTTCCTCATGAGACATGTGATTTCTATGTAGAGAATCAATAGCCCTCTAGAGTGTGGAGTAGAAAATAGTAATCCTTATTTGATTGAATCATTATCTCAAAAAGGTACATTTTGTGTGGGTGGTTATTTTGAATGTAAAAGATGAATTAGCCTTATCACAGTAATGTCTCCCCCTAAATGTATGCACGGTTATAAAAAATCTCCCCCTTAATATATGCCATGTAGCAAACATGTCTAAATCAATGTAATTTTATTTAGCAACGGATGAGTCATAGAAGGAGTCAAAAAGTGGTTGTATTTTATATACACTCAAACATGCATTGAGATTTAATTTTCAAGCAAGTTGATTATCGGTACTTGGCAGAGAACGTAGGTCCGAAGACCACCTCACGCGTAGTGAAAGCTTCCGGCTGAACATAATCCAACCTTCCACTAACACCATTTCATATACTGAATAATCATGACATTCAAGTACAGAAGTATGCAATGATATGTAAGTATATGCATGTAACTTGAAAAGATGATTGAAAAATTATTCCTATTCACAAGTATGCAAAGATGTGTATGATATGTGCAAGGTGTTTCATACAACTAAGTATGTGTTCTATGTATGTACAGGTGAGTTGTTATTTGCAAAAAGTAAGTAAGAGTATGAAAGACTCTATGCATAGTGAGAAGCATTCAAAGCCAAATTTATTTACAAATTGAAAGAGAAGGTGTGTATAAGGAACCTATGTATGTCCAAAGTGAAGTATTCAAGAACTAAATTTATTCACATGATGTGAAAAGAGAAGCATTCAAGACATGTACTCATCAAACTCAAAAGATCTCAACATTTCAAAAGATACCAAGGTCAGTGAAGTAGAATTGCAAACATTTTCCTTCAAACATAATTTTTACCTTTTCAGATTTTTCAAGGAGAACCTAAGCAAAACGAATTTCAAAACAAACCATTTTTGTTTCTCACCTTGAGAGTCCTTTATTTATCGACATCTTCCTTGTTCGCAAGGCGCCCCTGCAAAATAGATTCTCATTTCAAAGTTTTTGGTACCCAAGCCATCTTGGGTCCCGAGGGGTTAGTGTTAACACGAACAGATGGATTCTTGTATCTCATAGCAAACCAATCATCATTAGTTGTCA